>OX451218.1:10364082-11091787 GCA_949628195.1 Phasia obesa
TGAAGTGGCGGGGCACAGCTAGTTAGGAATAAATTTATTATTTTCACATAAATTAAAATACAAAAATGAATTTTATTAATATTCTTCTCTACGACATAAAAAATAATAAAAAAAAATAAAAAAAAATGAAAAAAAAATTCCCCTTGACGTTTCAGAGGGTGTGATTGGAGGGATACCTCCCCCTGCCCATAAAAACTTTAAAAATTTTATTTTTATGGTATTAAGGCGTATGTAATCCATTTCTTTTAATAATTACATTTATTTTGTAATTAATATTTTATGTCACCGCCCACAAAAGGGGGAGGGGCGGTCGTTAAAATGGCATTGTTAAAGTAGTCTGGGCTCCAAATTTAGGTTTTTGAAAATTCGCTTACTACAAATGTCGCAATTTGCTACACAAAAGTGTGGAAAAAATTAAAAAATTAATTGAATTTTTCAGAGGTAGGATTAGTTCTTCTAAAGGGGAACTTTTTTCTCCTTGATCCAATTTTTCCTATTTTATAGTTTTTAACTACCTATGATCTATAAAAAAACCTATAAGAGATTTTTCTGCCAAGTTTCATTGATCTAGGGGCACTCAGTACATTTTCAGAGCCAATACAAGCAACAAAAAAAAAGAGTAATGTTCGGCTAGATTGGCAAAATACCCCTATGTGCGTTGGGTAGCGAGCTGAAAATATTGGTTGTTATTCTGATGAAAATATTGTTTGGGTTCTAGGACGATGTGAACAAACGAAATATTCGTGCAGACCAGCAAATTTTTTTTTTGCGAAAAGAAATAATAACCTGCATCCGCGTCGTTTCCGCATGTGAAGAAACTTCCACGGGACGCTTACTTTATTATCTTGGGGACGTAAAACGTGGACTCAGTACCATTCTATTAAAAGTCCATCAAATCGAAGATTTTTTACAACAAAAAGTGCGCCCCAAATTTTCCTCACAACTGTGTGGCCACTTTAGGTTAGGTTAGTGAAGAACTGTATCGATAGAATTGGCCTTCCACTTGGTCCATTGTGATTCCTTTCAAATTACTAATACGAAGTTGCTCTATTTACGTCCTATCACCCAACAATTATCTACCTGATTTCCTTGATAAAGCCAACGACTTTTTCTAGTTTGTATCCAAAGATTTCGCTTAACCCATTGTGAAATCTATCGCCATCTAAATTTGTGTAAAAAGAGTCAATTATAGTATTGAAAAGGGTGCGTCGGTAGTCTAGTAGTTAGTGTGCTAGTCTTGTGGGGGTTCTAGGTTCGATTCCACCAAAGTCTATGGGTCCTTCACTAGTGAAGGCCTTCGCTCGGCAAATTAAGTTAGAATATTAATTTCACGAAAAACTGTACGAGACTGTAGAGGCAGCCTTGGACACTCCTCCCACCAGTGCAAAAAAAAGGCTCGTGTCGATTGGTGCAAAGAAATGTTGCAAAAATACGAATCGCGGTGCTTCAAGATCGTCACAGGTGACGAATCATGGATCTATGCGTATGAGCCCGAAACAAAAACAACAATCGACCGTTTGGGTCTTCGAAGACGAGCCAAAATCCAAAGAATGTTGTTCGTGGAAGAAGCACTTCGAAGCAATTAGTCGCCTGTTTCTTCGAAAAAAAAAACTGGTCATGTTGCGACGCTTCCGCTTGAGCAACGTAGGACAGTCTATTTGTTTGCCTGAAGTCTTCGGAGAAATTCGAAAAAACGAACAAGAGAAGACGAATCATTGTTCAACCATGACAATGCGAGCTCTTACAAAACAGCGCCTTTTTGACCGGTCAAAAACGACGAATTTATGGGTCATCCGCCATACAGCCCCCTGACTTGCAACACAATGACTTCTTTTTATCCTCGCACATCAAGAAAAAATGCGTGGTCAACGCTTTTCGTCGCCAGAAGATGCTGTTAAAGCTTTCATAAATCATGTTTTGGAGGTGTCTCAATCGGAAGTGGTAAAAAGTGCTTCGACAATTGGGGGGTGGGGCGCATGCCACAAATATATATAGCAGCTCTCGTATGTAGGCAACTCTTTACACTGCAGCTGGTGACTATAAATTCGGTAATATGGAATGTGTGTGTAGTGTGTGGGTGTGTGTGTTGTATGTTGTATGGGAATGCTTGTATTGTACCATTCTTCAGTTGTATCGTATTATTACGATTCGTTCGAAATTATTTCAATTTCAATTTGCATTTAATTTTTAATTCATTTTCTCTCTTAGTTTTTCGCCCTCTCAGTTTGTATTTGTTGACTATGCATATGCCAAGAATGTGTATGTATGTGTGAGTAGCAGTGTATGAGTATTAAATGTTAACATGATGGGGTCACAAAATGAATGACAAAAACCAAAAAAAAAAAAAAAAAACAGTAAAAGGAAACAGAAATTTTTACGTGTAAAATAATATTGTTGTTTTTAAAATTTGCAACTTTGCTTTTGTTATTGTTATTTGTTTATTTTTTTATAATTTTTTTCACTTTTTAATCTTCGACAATATTTGTTTTGTAAATTGTAAATTCAAGTTGTTGATTTTAATAAATTTTTGTAGATTTTATTGCTGGCATTTATGTACTTTTTGACAATGTTTGAGTTTGGTTTTACCTCTGATAGTTTAATTATAGTAAAAAAATGAATAATTTTTTTATAAAAAAATTTTTTATTAAAAAATTTTATATAAAAAAAATTTTTTTATAAAAAAAATTAAATTTAGTTTTAATAAAATCCCACTTGATTTAAGAAATTGTTTATGAAATATATTTTACTAGCTATCCCCGGTGCGCTTCGCTACACCTATCTACAAAAAACACAATAAACACTTGGAAGAAAAGTAATGACCAAATTTTAAAGCTAAAAAGGCACGCTATTTTCAAGTCAAAAATATCCCCATCCAACCTGTTTTTTGCTAGACTATACGTATTAACACGATAACAATTTTTTACTTTTAATGGGATGTGCCACTCCCAGTATTCTTATTCAGTCTGTATTTTGCTAGACTATGCACATTAGTATGAGGGTTACTTGTGCAAAGTTGCAAGACTATACCTAATGTAGTTTCTCTAGGTACGCGATAATAATTTTTCACGTTGTATAGGAGGTACCATGCCCTCCCTCTATTCAAATTCAGTGTGTGTTTCTCTACACAATGTATCTTAATATGGGGTTAACTGATGCAAAATTACAAGGCGCTACCTATTGTAGTTCTTTAGATACAGGATAATAATTTTTTGCTTTGTATGGGGGGGTACCACGCTCACTGTCCCAAATTAGCCTATGTTTTTTTAGAGTATCCGCATGGGTATGGGATTTACGTGTACCCACTTTGAAGACCATACCTATTACAGTTCTCTATATACACAATAATCATTTTTCACTTGGTATGGGAGGTACCCACTGTCTCAATTCATTCTGTATTTTGGCAGACTATGCGCCTTAGCACAAAGGCTACTCTTGCAATGTTTCCAGGAACCACGATAATAATTTTTTACTTTGTATGGGCGGTACCACGCCAACTATTCCGGCTATAACTCATGAACCAATACACATACAGAGACCGTTTGTACATAAAAACTTTTGGTATTGATGTCACCTTTCATATAAACTTTTCAGAAACAAAAGCGGTTCACGCATTCCAGATATTGGATCCCTGACAAAATCAAAATCAAATTTGTTTAATTTTAAAAATAAATTTTAAAACAAAATCTTTATATAACCGCATCATAGGCGATTTGAGCCCTTGATTTTGAAAGTGGTATAAGTAAAAAATTTTAAAAATCCAGTTTATCAGCTATTTCATACAAAATCCTTATAAAATACACATAATCTGAAGTAATTCGCAGTGTGTCATGAAAATTAAGTTGATGAATTGAGTTTATTTTCTTTTATGTTTATTTTATTGATAAACAACCTACAGTTACTGTTTATTGTAATAGTGGTATAAGTCAGTTTGTTTTCAAAGTTTGGCAAAATAATTGTGAGTAATTTTGTCAGGTCTCCAGATAGCGCTACAGACATGAGCAGGTAAGCTCCAATTAATGTAAAAATGCACTATTTATAGTTAATTGTGAAAACTAAAATTAAAAACAAATCGAATTATTTATACATCCCGGAGCATTATTATAATTTAATAGAATTATGTAATAAATAATTCTTGCAAAAAAACAAAAACCGACTTCAAGACAGATATGTAGATGGGCAACAATTCTAAACTAAAAATGTAAGAAGTAATCGGAAAGAATTAGATTTAAATCAAATAAAATATGAGCGAAAATTAGCGGGAAAAAAAAGTAAAGACTATGTGAATGTCAAGCATCTCCCTAATACTGTTCAAAATATAAGCTATTTTCATCAGCAACCGTCCGTTTATGGGGACACCATTCAAGCCCCTGTCTATAATGGTTTCAAAGATAGGGCCATATAGAATAGATCAAATAACATTACCTATAGGGACACCCTTTAATTTACAATTTTAAATTAAAGACATGTTGTTATAGAGGACTTGGCCACAAAGATTCTTTGGAAATTTCAACTATCTGTCTATAACGGTTCAAAAGTTTGGCCATATACATCAAATTACCTGAACTATTGGGACACCCTTTACGTTATAATTCCAAATATTTATATTTGTTATTATGCCAGACAAAGTAGTGGGTATGCCGCCTAATTTTCAAGTGTCTATAATGGTTCAAAAGATAGATCCATTTAGATCAACTTACATAATTTATGGGGACACCCTTTAGTTTCTAAATTCAAATTGTATACCTGCTATAGTGGACTTTGCGCAATACAGGTTCCTTGTAAATTTCAGCTGTCTGTCTAAAACAGTTCAAAAGTTCTGCCTCTTACATAGAATTACATTAACTATTGGGACACCCTTTTCTTTCCAAATTAAAATTTTATACTTCTTGTTGTAGCGGCCATAGCAATACAGGTTCTTTGTAAATTTCAACGGTTTGTGTACAACTGTTCAAAAGTAAGGCCATATATGTACATCAAATTAAATGAACTATTGGAGCACCCTTTAATTTATAATTTTGAATATTTATACTTTTTATTATAAAAGTCATAGTAGTCGACATTTTGTCAATTTTTCAAGGTTTTGTCTATAACGGTTTAAAAGATAGGCCCCTATAGGTCAAATTACGTCACCTGTGGGGACACCCTTTAAATTAAAAAAAAAAAATTTTATTACTTTCTGTTGTTGGGAGAGTTTTTTTAAATTTTTAATAGGTGCCCTTTACGTTTCTTAATACACGAAAAAAACATGTATGTTGTTTGGGGGGACACCCTTTAATTTTTAAAATAATGAATAATGTTTTTAAACCGGGACCAAACTGTAAGCATAACGTTTCAAATAAAGAAAAAAATTTAAAATCGGTTCAGAAAGGGCTGAGTTCTGCGGTTACATACACAAACAAAAAAATCAACATTCAGACGAATTGATAACCTCCTTCTTTTTTGAAGTCGGTTAAAAATCAGCCAAATCGGTGTATAAATGGTGGTGGTGGTAGTGGTGATGGTGAAAAAAGCCGATAACTTCTATTTTCTTTGTTTTTACCATGTTGTTGCAGGTTTTTATTGAAAAGGCATTCATAAAGTTAGTGATCTGTTTAAGGCATCTTTTATTTTTGAAAGCAGTGTATTTTGGGCCATGTTGCGCAACAGATGGCGCTGTTTTAAGATAATGAGTAACTCATTTCCTGTCTGTATATTTAATAGAGCTTCACAATAATTTTTAGAATTTTAGAAAAATTTTAGAAATTTATCCAGGGATGGGTACCTTTATATATTAAGTAAGAGTCTTCAAATTTGGTGTGGATTACTTTCAAAGCAAAATCGAAAAAAAATTATCACTAATCTTTTATTAAATTTTAGCATAAAGTATTTATGAATATGTTTTATGCTAAGACCATTTAAATGGTACAAGTTTAATTCAAATTGCGTAATTATTGCTAAATATTTGTCCCATTTACTTGTCCATTTGAACAACAGTTTGTCAGAGGCGGAAAGCAAAGAATTAGAAATGAAAATTACTTTTTCTATAAAAATATATAATAATAGTTTAATCAATATTATGCTTTTGTTTAATACAACTATTATTTCATTTATATAAAGTAATAAAAAGATAAGGAAAAAAATATTCAACGGCAACACTACAACCATCATCAAAAACACAAAACAAAACTTTTAATAAAATGAAAGACAAAAACAAAAACAAAAATGAAATAAAAGCTTTGTTTTTGTACAATTTCTCTAGTTAACCTCTTTCCATTATTTTTTTTTTTCAAATGTCTCTCCCTTATCCTCTCATTCGCCTCCAGTTTGTAAATAAATTGTTCTTTTCGAGCACAAAAAGCAAGAAAAAATCACCAATAAATATAAAACTAGACAAAGATGACGTTGCTGATGGTTTTTCACAATTATTTTAATGGGTTTGAAACTTAACTTTATCATCCGTTTGTCCGTTCGCCCGTCCGTCCATCCGTCCGACCATTCATTCATTTTAAATCATTTTCCTGCTTTAGATCTCATTTAAGAGGCATCTCAAGTTAATCTCTAACGTTAGAAGTTTTTTTTGTTATTTTTTTTTTGTTCTAGAAATTTAGTGGGGTTGTAAGTGAAATACCCTTCAGCGCTAAAATCTATTTATTTTGTGGCGAAAAAAGTGTTTTGTTTGTTAAATACGAATTGGGGGAGAGCAGTTTGGCTGTGAAAAGTATAGGAACTCGTTGTTGAAATAATGTCAGAAATTAATGTTCTATAGAGGACAATTCAATGTTTGTTTTTTTTTGTATTAGAGAATTTTTTCTAAACAGCAAAAGAAAATATATTTTTGAAATAAAAAACAAAAAAAATTCTTTGGAAAATAATGCTCTTTTGACAACTTTTATAGGAGAAAACTTTTCATATCTATAAATAGCAGTTAGCTGTTAAAGATAAACAATGCAACAACAACAACAAAAAGTGGAAAAATTTTTTTTGAGTCATAAGCCACCTTTTCATAGGCCAGGTCACATATATATGTATATATAAGAAAGGTTGCATTGTGTTAGAAATTGATGTTCTCTGGAATGTGAGAACCGATTTTGTTTCTGCAAAGTTTATATGAAAGTCAATACGTCAATACCAAGGTTTTTATGTACAAACGATCTCTGTATGTGTATAGGTTCATGAGTTATAGCCGGAATAGTTGGCGTGGTACCGCCCATACAAAGTAAAAAATTATTATCGTGTTCCTGGAAACCTTGCAAGAGTAGCCTTTGTGCTAAGGCGCATATTCTGCCAAAATACAGAATGAATTGGGAAAGTGGGCGTGGTACCTCCCATACAAAGTGAAAAATTATTATTGTGTATATAGAGAACTATAATAGGTATGGTCTTCAAAGTGGGTACAAGTAAACCCCATACCCATGGCGATACTCTAGAAAAACAGGCTGAATTAGGATAGTGAGCGTGGTACCCCCCATACAAAGTAAAAAATTATTATCCTGTATCTAGAGAACTGCAATAGGTAGCGCCTTGGAATTTTGCATCAGCAACCCCTATATTAAGATACATTGTGTATAGAAAGACGGAGTGAATTTGAATGGAGGGCATGGTACCTCCTATACTAAGTGAAAGATTATTATCGCGTACCTAGAGAACTACATTAGGTATAGTCTTGCAACTTTGCACAAGTAACCCTCATACTAATGTGCATAGTCTAGAAAAATACAGACTGGATAAGAATACGGGGAGTGGCAAATCCCTATTAAAAGTAAAAAATTGTTATCGTGATAATACGTATAGTCTAGCAAAAAACAGGTTGGATGGGGATATTTTTGACTTGAGAATGGCGTGCGTTTTCGGTTTAAAATTTGGTCATACTTTTCTTCCAAGTGTTTATTGTGTTTTTTGTGGATGGGTGTAGGAAATTTAAAAAGTTTTTTTAATAGTAAAATTGTTAATAACTTTTTTTTTTAGGATGATTATGGTAAACTTTTTTTATATAAACGAAAACTTTTTCTTATAATTTTTATGAAAAGTTATCGATATTTTTTTTCAAATAAAAGGGACTTAAAAAGTTTTGTTTTAAAAAAAAATTATTAGAATCTTTTTATTATCATTAACTTTTTCAATGCAAAATTTAACATTTTTTATTAATTATATTTTTTGAAGAAAAGTTATCGATAATTTTTTTCAATAGACAAATTAAAAATAACTTTTTTTCAACGGATTTATTATCATAAATTTTTCAATAGAAATTTTTTTTTAATTTTTAGAAAAGTTATCGATAACTTTTTTCAAAGAAAAATATATATAATAATAATATTTTTTAATACCAAGTTATTGATAATTTTTTTTCAAATAAAAGGGGCAAAGTAAGTTTTTTTTAAGAAAAATTATTTTTATCTTTTTATATATTTTTTCAACACAAAATTATTATATTTTTTAAGAAAAGTTATCGATAATTTTTTTAATAGACATATTAAAAATAATAGATTTATTATCATAAATTTATCAATAGAAATTTTTTTTTGTAATTTTTAGAAAAGTTATCGATAACTTTTTTCAAAGAAAAATATATATAATAATAATATTTTTTAATACCAAGTTATTGATAATTTTTTTTTTCAAATAAAAGTGGCTAAATAAGTTTTTTTTTAAGAAAAATTATTGGTATCTTTTTATTATCATTAATTTTTTCAATACAAAATCATTATATTTTTTAAGAAAAGTTATCGTTAATTTTTTTTATTGAACAAATTAAAAATAAAATTTTTCAAAAAAAAAAAAAAAATAAAAATAACTTTTTATTATCATAAATTTTTTTAAAGAAATTTTTTTATAATTTTTAGAAAAGCTATCGATAACTTTTTGCAAAGATAAATATATATAATAATAAAAACGAACTTAAGCTTGACTATAAATATTCATAGTATGTATATTAATAATATTTTTTAAAAAGTAACAGATTAATTATTGTAAACTTTTTTAAAAGAATTTTTTTAAAAAAGTTATCGATAAATTTTTTTAGTATACAAAATTATTAATAATTTTTTATAACAGATTTATTATCGCAAACTTTTTAGTAGAAAAATGTTAACTTTTTTTTTAACAAAAGTTATCGATAAAGTTTTTTTAATAGCCAAATAATTATTAAGTTTTTTCAAAAATTTATTGTCGTAAACTTTTTCAATAGAAAATTTATATTTTTTTAAGAAAAGTTATCGATAATTTTTCTTTAATAGAAAAATTATTAATAACATTTTTTCAGCAGATTTATTATAGTAAACTTTTTCAATAAAAAAATTGTATTTTATTTAAAAAATTTCTCGATAAATTTATTTTAATACAGAAATTCCAAAAAATTTAGTAAGAAATTTTTTTTAAGAAAAGTTATCGATAAAGTTTTTTTTAACAAATTATTAATAATTTTTTCAAAACATTTACTATCGTAAACTTTTACAATAAAAGTTTTATTTTTTTAAGAAAAGTTATCGATAAGATTGTTTTAACAAATTATTAATAATTTTTTAACAGATTTGTTATCCTTAGCTTTTTCAGTAAAAAAGCTATCGATAAAGTTTTTTCTTAACAAGTTATTAATATTTTTTTCAACAGATTTATTATCGTATACTTTTCTATAGAAAACTTTTTTTATTTTTTAAAAGAAAAGTTATCGATATTTAAGATTTAGGTTTTTTAAAAAAAATTTTAATAATTCAACAAATTTATTATCGTTACATTTTTAACATAAAACTTTTTATATTTTTGTAATTTTTTTTATAGACAAATTATTAACAACTTTTTTTCAACAGATTTATTATTATAAATTTTTCAATAAAAAACTTTTTATATTTTTTTTAAGAAAAGTTATCGAGTAAATTTTTTAATATAAAAAAATATTAATTCTTTTACAAAGAATCTTTTTGGCCAAGTCCTCTATAAAAACAGGTCTTTAATTTAAAATTGTAAATTAAAGGGTGTCCTAATAGGTGAAGTTATTTGATCTATGTGGCCCTATCTTTGAAACTGTTATAGACAGAGGCTTGAATGGTGTCCCCATAAAAGACGGATGCTGGTGAAAATAGCTTAAATTTTGAACAGTATTAGGGAGATGCTTGACATTCACATAGTCTTTACTTTTTTTCACGCTAATTTTGGCGCATCTTTTATTTGGTTTAAATCTAATTCTTACGTTTTTAGTTTAGAATTGTTGCCCATCTATCTGTTATGAAATCGTTTTTTTTTGCTAGAATTATTAATAAAAAAATATCTGTGTTTGGAAGCAAAAAAGTTTCCAAATTAAACCCAATTTTTTTTTACTTTCTTGTAAAATTTTCAATTTAGTTGGGGTAATTGCTGGCGTGCATGTATGTGTGTGTACACTTGCAATGTATTTGCAATCAATATTATTGGTAACATTTTTTTTTGCTAAGCACTAGGAGATCGTGTGTTATAGATTGGTGTTGTTGTTGCTGGTATTTGCTACCAATTACATACAAGTCATGTTCAAGTTTTTCTCCTTTTATAAATTTAAATATTCTCGTATATTCTGCAATATTCTGCAATATTCTGCAATATTTACCAGAATGTATGTGCTTGAGCTTTTATGTGTATTGGGATGGGTGTGTGTATATCACACATTTCCGGTTTTACTGACGTACATACGTTCATATTTTTAATATTCTTTTAAAGCAACCATTTAGTTTTCCAACTTGTATTTTATTTATGTATTTGTTGTTGAAAAAGTCGTTGTATTCCAATTTCTTTGTCTTGGTTTTTATTTAGGTTTTTTTTATCGTTTTGAATTTTTTTTTGTACTTCCTTTTGTGCTACTTTTTTTTGTTTGTGTTTGCAACTCATGTTCTTTAATCTCAAAACACCTTTAAAAACAAAAACAAGTGACATACTCGTATACAAAAACAAAAAAAAAATTAATAAATCAGTCAATTGGGAGTTAGACTCACACACGTAGGGTTCCCTCATCATGTCTTATGGGGAACCCTTTAATTTTAAAATTAAAGTCATATTCAAGAAAACGGCACCACTAACGGAAGACCCTTTAAATTTTAGTATTGTTGTTGTAGCGGCCATGGTAATACACTTTCTATAAAAATATCAAGAGACCAGCTATTGCGTTTCAAAAAATAAGGTAACATACGTCGCTGATGGAACAGCTTATAATTTTTAATAATTGTCATAGCGGCCGTGGCAATACATCTTCTGTACAAATTTCAAGGGTCTACCTATTACGGTTCAATATATAAAGCGTTATACATGCAAATTGCGTTTCAAAAAATAAGGTAATATACGTCGCTGATGGAAAACCTTATAATTTTTAATAATTGTCATAGCGGCCGTGGCAATACATCTTCTGTACAAATTTCAAGAGTCTACCTATTACGGTTCAATATATAAAGCGTTATATATGCAAAACACGTCCCTGTGCGAAAACCCTTTAATTTTTACTGTTTTTATAGGGGTCATGGTAATGCACCATCTGTAAAAAATTTCAAGAGTCTATCTATTACGGTTAAAAAATTACGCCATATTCATGCAAATCATGACACTGTCGGAACACCCTTTAATTTTTACTACTTGTTATAGTCTGGCCATAGTAATATACCTCCTGTAAAAATTTTAAAAGTCTACTTCGTTCAAAAAGGGTGATATCGTTCAAAAGTTTGCCAATATACATTAAAAATACGTCACTATTGGAACACCCTTTAATTTGTAAGTTTAATTTTGCACTCGTGTTTTTAAAGCGAACATAGTTTTCATTACTGTCTGCAAATTTTAAGTGGTTTCCTCCTACAGCTCTAGAAATAAAGACATAAATGTAAATATCACGTCACTTTGGGAACACCCTATAATTTTTTAAAATTTGTTGCTATTTATTTATTTTTATTTATACATTTTCTATAAAAATTTAAAGAGTCTACCTATTATGCTTTAAAACTAAGATCATATACATGCAAATTACGTCACAATCGGAACACCCTTTAATTTTTAGGTTTATTTTTTATTCCTCTTTATATAGCGAACTAAGTTTTAATTACTGTTTGTAAATTTCAAGGGTTTGCCTCATATAGTTCAAATAATAAAAACATATACGTAAATAACATGTCTCTATCGGATTACCCTATAAGTTTTAGTATTTGTTGCTATTGCGGCCAAAGTTATACATCTTTTGTGAAAATTGCAAGAAGATATCTATTACGGTTGTGGAGATAAAAGGCGCTGACAGACGGACGGACAGACGGACAGACATTGTAGCGAATAGGGTTTCGTTTTTACCCTTTGGGTACGGAACCCTAAAAATGGAGAAAAGGTTTCAAAAGTCATTTTATATTCTCAGAATATTTCTATTAAAACTTATTAATAATGTGACGAAAAGTTCCAGAAAATCTATAAATTTATTTTGAACTCTTTTAAAAAACAGTTTTAAGATTTTGTAAAACTTTGGAGACTTCCCTCGTTTATAGCAACCAATATAAGCTTCTATCTGTTTGTGTCAGTCCAGAAAAAAGCTCCCCAGAGTAAAAACTTCAATACAATGTTTTACTCTTTAGGAGAATAATAAAAACTGGTAAGTAGTACGATTTGTGTACGCGTATGTGTGCTTGTATGAGTGTGTGTATTAGTCAAATGAGTTTAAAAGTATATTTGTTTAACCGTTATTTCCTGTTACTCTTTTGAAGCGATTTTCTTGTTTGTTTCTTAAGATTTTATTACTACAAACGGCAGCAGCTGCCACTGCTCTGTCTATAGTTTTTTTTTATGTGTTCAGAATTACTATTTGTTGTTGTATTTCTTATCCGACACTTCCACTTCCGTTAGCTTTAAAAGGTGCTTAGTTGCTTGCTTACTCACACACACACGCTCATTTACTATCATACTCAGCCAAACACATACTTGAGTACTAACTGTAATGTTTGCGTGTATACGAGTATACAAATACATTAACAATTTGTAACTCCTTGGAGTCCTCTTACTCTTACTCTTGCCCTTTTTCTTTAATTGTATAGCACTACTTACTCTTATACCTTCACGCCATCACAGTGTTACA
The DNA here is from genome assembly GCA_949628195.1 of Phasia obesa. NCBI lineage: Eukaryota > Metazoa > Arthropoda > Insecta > Diptera > Tachinidae > Phasia > Phasia obesa. The sequence goes on from OX451218.1 coordinate 10,377,119, forward strand.
GGGTGTGTGGAAGAGTGTGTTGTTTTATTGTTAGCTTTTGCTGCTTCTTTTATTCATATAGACATTTCATTTTTTATTTTTATTTTTGCTTTTTTCATTCTCCTTTTTTGTTATTGTTGTTGTTAACTCTCTGGCACAGCCTTTTGTTATTTTTCTCTTTGTATCCTTTATTTAATAGCTGTGTATATGGCTGTGTATGTCACATTTGTTTCGTTCTCTATTCATTTCAGTTCATTTGCTTGATTGTCTGAATCATCGTTTTTTTTCGTGTTGTATTCATACACCTCGTCATCATCGAGGGTCTTAACAGTTTTATTGGGGTTGAGTACGTTTAAGTAAATGACTGTATAGGTATGCATGTATCTGTAGGGTTTCTCCATATTAAATAAGGGGTGCTTATTCGTTTTTCTCATTTTTCTTCTTTCTTTTTGTCCCCCTAAACACAAGAAACATGAATATTTTAAATTGGTGAGTCAAGTAAGCATAAGTAATTAATTAATTTTAAATTATCTCTTGCTCCTGTTTTACTAATTTGAATTGTTACAGAAACAAAAAAAAAAAGTTTTTTTTTTTTTAATAAAACTTCTATAATTAAATATAATGAAAATTAAAAGTTCAATTATGGAAAATGATAAATGATAAAAGAATTTCCAAATAAATATCTAAAATTAATTTAAACTACTCACAGCAACATGTTGATAAAGCAGCCAAGCCCTTAGAAACATGTTTATTATACGTACATAGTTAATGTTTAAAATAATTGATAAGATTTAATTGCAGCAAATTCTAAAATGTAAGAAAAAATAAAAATAATTTATGAAGCAAATGGTCTAAAACAGACTGTATAAAAATCAAAAATGTTCTCTTTATCGTGTTGCTGAAGACATGTTTATGCAACATTTTCAAATGTTGTTTTACTTAATTTTTATTCAACAGTGATTTTAAATGGTTCACCATTAATAGATTAAAAATACTAATTGTTGCACTATGGGGCATTCGACGTTTGTAATTAAAACAAGCAAGAAGGCTATATTCGGCCATGCCCAGTCTTATATACCCTTCACCATAGCAATGCTAAACATTCACTTACTCTGTCATGTTTCACAATATATATACATTCGGCTTTTACTTTTATGATTTTTAACAAATAGAATATAAAAATATAGAATTTTTTTTTTGTTAACATTTTATAGAAAATTTTTTGTTTAAATTTAATGAAAACTTTTTGTACAACTTTTTTATAAAAATTTTATTACTATTTTTTGTAAAAATTATATCGAATATTTTATTTAAAATATTTTATTGAAAATTTTTTGATAAAAATTTTATAGAAAAAAAAAAAAAAAAATTTGGTTAAAATTTTATAGAAAAAAAATTTTTTTTGTTAAATTTGATAGAAATTTTTTTAATTTTATAGAAAAAAAAATTCTATAAAATTTTTAACAAAAAAAGGTTAAAAATGTTATAGACATTTTTTTTAATAATTTCATAGAAATATTTTTCTAATAATTTCATAGAAATTTTTTGTTAATAATTTCATAGAAAATTTTTTTAATTAAAATTTTTTTGTTAAAAATTTCATAGAATATTTTTTATTAAAAATTTCATAGAACATTTTTAAATAAAAGTTTCATAGAAAATTTTTAATTAAAAATTTCATAGAAATTTTTGAATTAAAATTTTCATAGAACATTTTTAATTAAAATTTTCATTGGACATTTTTAAATAAAAATTTCATAGAAAATTTTACTAAAAATAAATAAAATAAAAAATTGTATCATAGAAAATTTTTAATTAAAATTTTAATTAAAAAAATTTTCTCTGAAATTATTAACAAAAAAGTTTCTATGAAATTATTAGAAAAATATTTCTATGAAAATCTTAAAAAAAATTCTATAACATTTTTTGTTAATTTTTTTTTCTATAAAATTTTAACAAATATTTTTTTTTCTATAAAATTTTAACAAAATTTTTATTTGTTAAAAATTTCATAAAAATTTTTTGTTAAAAATTTCATAAAATTTTTTTGTTAGAGAAAAATTTTTTTTTAATATTTTATAGAAAATTTTGTTAAAGTATTTAATAGAAATTATTTTTGGTAAAAAATGTTATAGAATTTTTTTTTGTTAAAAAATATTACACAAGCCTGTGGAAGAACATATGGTATGCTCAGAAGTCCATGGCCAAGTCATAACTACACACCACCGAAAATAAGGATGATGTTAGCAAAAACGTTCCTTATACCCACACTGCTGTATTCATCAGAAATTGTTGCAAGTTGTAATTTAAAGGAAAAAAGAAAGATTAACACTACTTTTAACAATATTACACGTTATGTTTATGGCCTAACACGATTTGAAAGTGTTTCTTTATTCTCAAAACGTATATTTGGAATTACACTCGATAACTACCTGGAACTAAAAAATCTAACTTTTCTACATAAAACTATCACTACGAAGGAACCTTACCATCTTTATAACAAATTGACCTTTACCACATCACTTAGGAATAATTCAATTAGGATCTTCCAATATCGTGATACAGCATCCTACCATCAATTCTTCACCATACATCTCTGGAACCATCTTCCCTCATACCTACAATTCACCAGCAACGCATATAAATTTAAAAAACTTTTGTTCCAATATTACAATGGTAACAATTAAAATAAAATTTTCTTTTCTTTTAATTTTGTCAAAATTGTTTGTATATATATTTATATCTATTTTGTACACAAGCATATATATGTTTATTTGTCTTAATTAAATTGATTATAACTTAACTGATTCTAATACTGTAAATTAAAAGATGTTGCATCTTGTTGTATTAGAAAATCACCCAATAAAAAATACAAATATAAAAGGTAAAAAATTTGATAGAAAATTTTTGTTGAATTTCTTAATTTAAATAAAAACTCGTTTGTTGTTTTTTAATAAATTTTTCTTCCAATATTTCGAACAACTTTGTTGGTCATCTTCAGGGAAATTTTTTGTTAAACATTTTATAGAATTTTTTTTTAAACATTTATAAAAATTTTTTTTTGTAAAACATTTTATAGAAAATTTTTTTGTTAAAAAGTTTATAGAAATTTTTTTTGCCTAAAATTTTATAGTAATATTTTTTGTTAAAAATATTATTGAAAATTTTTTGTAGAAATTATATCCAATATTTTTTTTGTAAAAATTTTATAGAAATTTTTTTGTTAAAATTTTTATAAAAATTTTATTGATATTTTGCTAAAAATTAAATCGAAAATTTATTGTAAAAGTTTTATAGATTTATTTTTGTAAAACTTTTATTTAAAATTATATGAATTTTATTTGAACTATTTTTGAATTAATAAATTAACTGTTTTCGTTAAAAATTTATAGAAAATTGTTTCGTTAAAAATTTTATAGAAAATTTTTCCGTTAAAAATTTTATAGAAAATTTTTCCGTTAAAAATTTTATAGAAAATTTTTCCGTTAAAAATTTTATAGAAAATTTTATAGAAAATTTTTCCGTTAAAAATTTTATAGAAAATTTTTCCGTTAAAAATTTTATAGAAAATTTTATAGAAAATTTTTCCGTTAAAAATTTTATAGAAAATTTTTCCGTTAAAAATTTTATAGAAAATTTTTCCGTTAAAAATTTTATAGAAAATTTTTCCGTTAAAAATTTTATAGAAAATTTTTCCGTTAAAAATTTTATAGAAAATTTTTCCGTTAAAAATTTTATAGAAAATTCTTCCGTTAAAAATTTTATAGAAAATTCTTCCGTTAAAAATTTTATAGAAAATTCTTCCGTTAAAAATTTTATAGAAAATTCTTCCGTTAAAAATTTTATAGAAAATTCTTCCGTTAAAAATTTTATAGAAAATTCTTCCGTTAAAAATTTTATAGAAAATTCTTCCGTTAAAAATTTTATAGAAAATTCTTCCGTTAAAAATTTTATAGAAAATTCTTCCGTTAAAAATTTTATAGAAAATTCTTCCGTTAAAAATTTTATAGAAAATTTTTCCGTTAAAAATTTTATAGAAAATTTTTCCGTTAAAAATTTTATAGAAAATTTTTCCGTTAAAAATTTTATAGAAAATTTTTCCGTTAAAAATTTTATAGAAAATTTTTCCGTTAAAAATTTTATAGAAAATTTTTCCGTTAAAAATTTTATAGAAAATTTTTCCGTTAAAAATTTTATAGAAAATTTTTCCGTTAAAAATTTTATAGAAAATTTTTCCGTTAAAAATTTTATAGAAAATTTTTCCGTTAAAAATTTTATAGAAAATTTTTCCGTTAAAAATTTTATAGAAAATTTTTCCGTTAAAAATTTTATAGAAAATTTTTCCGTTAAAAATTTTATAGAAAATTTTTCCGTTAAAAATTTTATAGAAAATTTTTCCGTTAAAAATTTTATAGAAAATTTTTCCGTTAAAAATTTTATAGAAAATTTTTCCGTTAAAAATTTTATAGAAAATTTTTCCGTTAAAAATTTTATAGAAAATTTTTCCGTTAAAAATTTTATAGAAAATTTTTCCGTTAAAAATTTTATAGAAAATTTTTCCGTTAAAAATTTTATAGAAAATTTTTCCGTTAAAAATTTTATAGAAAATTTTTCCGTTAAAAATTTTATAGAAAATTTTTCCGTTAAAAATTTTATAGAAAATTTTTCCGTTAAAAATTTTATAGAAAATTTTTCCGTTAAAAATTTTATAGAAAATTTTTCCGTTAAAAATTTTATAGAAAATTTTTCCGTTAAAAATTTTATAGAAAATTTTTCCGTTAAAAATTTTATAGAAAATTTTTCCGTTAAAAATTTTATAGAAAATTTTTCCGTTAAAAATTTTATAGAAAATTTTTCCGTTAAAAATTTTATAGAAAATTTTTCCGTTAAAAATTTTATAGAAAATTTTTCCGTTAAAAATTTTATAGAAAATTTTTCCGTTAAAAATTTTATAGAAAATTTTTCCGTTAAAAATTTTATAGAAAATTTTTCCGTTAAAAATTTTATAGAAAATTTTTCCGTTAAAAATTTTATAGAAAATTTTTCCGTTAAAAATTTTATAGAAAATTTTTCCGTTAAAAATTTTATAGAAAATTTTTCCGTTAAAAATTTTATAGAAAATTTTTCCGTTAAAAATTTTATAGAAAATTTTTCCGTTAAAAATTTTATAGAAAATTTTTCCGTTAAAAATTTTATAGAAAATTTTTCCGTTAAAAATTTTATAGAAAATTTTTCCGTTAATAATTTTATAGAAAATTTTTCCGTTAATAATTTTATAGAAAATTTTTCCGTTAATAATTTTATAGAAAATTTTTCCGTTAAAAATTTTATAGAAAATTTTTCCGTTAAAAATTTTATAGAAAATTTTTCCGTTAAAAATTTTATAGAAAATTTTTCCGTTAAAAATTTTATAGAAAATTTTTCCGTTAAAAATTTTATAGAAAATTTTTCCGTTAAAAATTTTATAGAAAATTTTTCCGTTAAAAATTTTATAGAAAATTTTTCCGTTAAAAATTTTATAGAAAATTTTTCCGTTAAAAATTTTATAGAAAATTTTTCCGTTAAAAATTTTATAGAAAATTTTTCCGTTAAAAATTTTATAGAAAATTTTTCCGTTAAAAATTTTATAGAAAATTTTTCCGTTAAAAATTTTATAGAAAATTTTTCCGTTAAAAATTTTATAGAAAATTTTTCCGTTAAAAATTTTATAGAAAATTTTTCCGTTAAAAATTTTATAGAAAATTTTTCCGTTAAAAATTTTATAGAAAATTTTTCCGTTAAAAATTTTATAGAAAATTTTTCCGTTAAAAATTTTATAGAAAATTTTTCCGTTAAAAATTTTATAGAAAATTTTTCCGTTAAAAATTTTATAGAAAATTTTTCCGTTAAAAATTTTATAGAAAATTTTTCCGTTAAAAATTTTATAGAAAATTTTTCCGTTAAAAATTTTATAGAAAATTTTTCCGTTAAAAATTTTATAGAAAATTTTTCCGTTAAAAATTTTATAGAAAATTTTTCCGTTAAAAATTTTATAGAAAATTTTTCCGTTAAAAATTTTATAGAAAATTTTTCCGTTAAAAATTTTATAGAAAATTTTTCCGTTAAAAATTTTATAGAAAATTTTTCCGTTAAAAATTTTATAGAAAATTTTTCCGTTAAAAATTTTATAGAAAATTTTTCCGTTAAAAATTTTATAGAAAATTTTTCCGTTAAAAATTTTATAGAAAATTTTTCCGTTAAAAATTTTATAGAAAATTTTTCCGTTAAAAATTTTATAGAAAATTTTTCCGTTAAAAATTTTATAGAAAATTTTTCCGTTAAAAATTTTTTAGAAAATTTTTCCGTTAAAAATTTTTTAGAAAATTTTTCCGTTAAAAATTTTTTAGAAAATTTTTCCGTTAAAAATTTTTTAGAAAATTTTTCCGTTAAAAATTTTATAGAAAATTTTTCCGTTAAAAATTTTATAGAAAATTTTTCCGTTAAAAATTTTATAGAAAATTTTTCCGTTAAAAATTTTATAGAAAATTTTTCCGTTAAAAATTTTATAGAAAATTTTTCCGTTAAAAATTTTATAGAAAATTTTTCCGTTAAAAATTTTATAGAAAATTTTTCCGTTAAAAATTTTATAGAAAATTTTTCCGTTAAAAATTTTATAGAAAATTTTTCCGTTAAAAATTTTATAGAAAATTTTTCCGTTAAAAATTTTATAGAAAATTTTTCCGTTAAAAATTTTATAGAAAATTTTTCCGTTAAAAATTTTATAGAAAATTTTTCCGTTAAAAATTTTATAGAAAATTTTTCCGTTAAAAATTTTATAGAAAATTTTTCCGTTAAAAATTTTATAGAAAATTTTTCCGTTAAAAATTTTATAGAAAATTTTTCCGTTAAAAATTTTATAGAAAATTTTTCCGTTAAAAATTTTATAGAAAATTTTTCCGTTAAAAATTTTATAGAAAATTTTTCCGTTAAAAATTTTATAGAAAATTTTTCCGTTAAAAATTTTATAGAAAATTTTTCCGTTAAAAATTTTATAGAAAATTTTTCCGTTAAAAATTTTATAGAAAATTTTTCCGTTAAAAATTTTATAGAAAATTTTTCCGTTAAAAATTTTATAGAAAATTTTTCCGTTAAAAATTTTATAGAAAAATTTTCCGTTATAAATTTTATAGAAAATTTTTCCGTTAAAAATTTTATAGAAAATTTTTCCGTTAAAAATTTTATAGAAAATTTTTCCGTTAAAAATTTTATAGAAAATTTTTCCGTTAAAAATTTTATAGAAAATTTTTCCGTTAAAAATTTTATAGAAAATTTTTCCGTTAAAAATTTTATAGAAAATTTTTCCGTTAAAAATTTTATAGAAAATTTTTCCGTTAAAAATTTTATAGAAAATTTTTCCGTTAAAAATTTTATAGAAAATTTTTCCGTTAAAAATTTTATAGAAAATTTTTCCGTTAAAAATTTTATAGAAAATTTTTCCGTTAAAAATTTTATAGAAAATTTTTCCGTTAAAAATTTTATAGAAAATTTTTCCGTTAAAAATTTTATAGAAAATTTTTCCGTTAAAAATTTTATAGAAAATTTTTCCGTTAAAAATTTTATAGAAAATTTTTCCGTTAAAAATTTTATAGAAAATTTTTCCGTTAAAAATTTTATAGAAAATTTTTCCGTTAAAAATTTTATAGAAAATTTTTCCGTTAAAAATTTTATAGAAAATTTTTCCGTTAAAAATTTTATAGAAAATTTTAAAAATTAATCATTCTAGGGAGAAACAATGCATGTCTGTTTATCTTTATAAATTTATTAAGTATCGTTGTATCGGTAGTAAAAATCACGCTAAGATTTCGGCAAACCCGAAATATCGGTATCGTTATCAGATGGTTTCCTAGTTGCTATTGATTTGTTGTTAATTACTTTAAGGACGTTTAAACTATTTTCTTACTCGTATCCTTTAAAATTTCAGCTTTTTTTCAATTTTTTTTCTAAAATAATTTTTATTTCATCGCCTTTACTTGTCAGCTTAATGGTAGAAACTAAAAAAAAAATTGTTTCTATTATTTCAATTATTTTTTAAAAATAATTTCAAATTTAGTGGTTGGAAAATCAATTCCCTTCTGAAGGATTTATTGCTTTTTTTGTTTTACTTAAAAGTAAAGCCTATTAAAAAATATAAATATTATATTAAGGACTCTCGGATAATTTTATATTTTAATATAAAAACAAAAAGAAAGAAAAATAATAATAAACGAATTGTCGTATTGTCAAAACAGGCAAAACTCTAGGGATTTTAAGAAAAATTTTTTTTATTTATTTTGTTGTCAAATGAATTCCCACTTTTGGATAAGAGGACATGATAAACTGAAATATTTCAACATGAAACATATACACATGCGTTAAGGGTTTTTGTAAGGATGTGTGTTGTCGTATATATTTGTTTATTTTTATTTTTATTTTTTTAATATAAAATTTTAAATAATTTTTTTCCTCATAGTTACTTGTTTTAAGCGTTAAACAGGGCGTTTTTACGGAAGCAGTTGGTTGCCATTGTAGATTTCTACCTTCATACACTTGAATGACCCTTACCAAAATAACAAATTTAAAGTCCTTAAATAAACCTGTCAGTTAAAATGTCTTCTTTAGTTTAAAAAGGCAATAAATACAAACAGAGAGACAAACAGCAGTAACCTTTAAATAACATTAAATTAAAAAAATAAAAATAAAATGCTATCTAACCTCAAACTTCTTATTTGCCTTTCTTGTTGTTATTCTTGCTCTCGAGACTTTAGTTTGGCACAGTTGTATTGGTAGATCTGTAGCAGATCTTAAAATAAAAGAAATTGAATTTTTGGCATTTTCTTTGTCAAAGGTGACAATGTCAAAGGTGCTCAGTTCAAACTGTCATTTTATCGTGAAATGACTTATAAGTTATTCTAGTTTATTTTCTTATCAATTCTGGTAGAAATTTTGTCTTCACAGAAATTTGTTCAGCGAATAAGTTTTTTGTTGTTGTTGAATTTAAGCATTTGGTCAGGCAAAATGCACTTTTAAGGGCGAAATCGAAATGGTTGTAATCTAGGCTAACCGGATCGCTCCCTTTTCTAACCCTCTTTGTCTTTTAGAGGTTTTCGATTGTTTACTCTTAACTAAGGCTTCCGCAATCATAAACATTTTATTTGACGGACACTTGCGTCTATAACCGTCTCACTGTGGTCAATATTTTGAGATAGCGGCCAAAACTCCTTTTGGTTTTTGTTCTCCGATTTTAAAGTTATTCGACTCATATGAAAGTAGACAGTAGTAAACCTCGGGAACCAAAAAAATAGAACTCTATTTCAACTATTTCACTGAGAACAGGGTGGTCCAAAATGGGCTTTTTCAGAATTTAGTAAATTTATGATATTTTTAGTTAATTTTTAAAGTTTAAATGATCATAACTTTTTTGTTTTTCAAGATTTTTGGACGAAATAAATTTTGTGTTGTAACTTAACTTATTTCCTATTACTGGTAAAAAAAATGAAGCTCTACTGTTTTCAGAACAATTTAAATATTTTTTTTAAAAAAGGTCAAATTTCTCGGAAATTTCCTACTTCATAGAGCACAACTCCTGTGAGTCAAGCTGAGTCAAAACACAAATTTACTATTTTGTAGTCCTAACTCTCCCCTACATTCCTATATACACATGTCCATGCATCGGGACTGCACTTTTTGAGCTACAGCAATTTTTCTGACCCAAGGTAAGATATTCGGTACAAATGCACGTCATATTTTTTGAGAAGTTATTTGTATGTGAAAGTGGATATTATGCATATATTTTGATGCAATTTTGTACAAGAGTTCTTATTGACCCAAAAAATAATTCTGTTGAAATTAGGAGAAGTTGGCCCATATTTGGACCTAGTCCACATAGAAGGGTGTATCAAAATTTTGACAAAAATGACAATAGAACTCTCAAATTATGTGGTATCTGGCAATTCATTTGGAAAAGGTAAAAAATGATTTTATTGCCATCTAATATTACATAACTTAAATACCTGAAAATTGCAAATAAATTTAAAACCAATGGAAATAACTGGTAAAACCAAGTACCTGTTATATTATGTTTCAAAGAGGTAAAAAAGATCATGTTGAAACTTCGAGCAATAGTATATTAATCCATGCATTCATTTTTTTCTTCATTATTGTTTAAACAATGGCTAAATTCAGTTATAGTGTTCTATCTGATATATATTTTGAACGGAAAGATGAAAACGACATTATTTTACATATAATGAATAATCCATTCTTCAAAATATGCGACAAACAAGAAATTAAAATTCATAACTTAAAAATAAAAAACTTTTTAAATACTTTAAGAAAACGGTACAATCAATGTTCCAGAAACAAGAAATTGTTTTACTCACGCAACCAAGAATGGCTAAGAAATAAACTTATTTTTAAAAAGCCATCAGTAACTACCACGGAAACTGGAAAAGGTGGTCGACCAGCAAAGCCAATTGATAATTGTAGTGAAAGATCACGAAGACTCAAGCTTAAACATATCAATGAAGAAGTTTCTTGTAGCATCATAAAGGATTCATTTCTGCATCAAATTCAACCATCGAATACTAAAAAGAGTAAAATTGCTATCATTGACGCACAAAAAGTATTTTAGAAAGTATGCCGACACCAACTGAAGAAAATAAATTTACTCCAGAAGAAGCATTTGCACTATTTTTGGATTTGAATATGACTAAAAACCAATATACAGAATTGCGGAAGCGAACCAATGAAAAAAATTGTGGAATTTTTCCATCATATCGAGATATAGTTTCTGCCAAAAAAGATTGCTTCCCTTCACCAACTGCTATTAGTGTAACTTCAAGTTCAGTAGAAATAAAATTGCAGGATCTTCTTGAACACACTGCAGAACGATTATTAAAGACATTTGATGCTGACTATTTAAAGAAGTTTAAAAATTGCAGCATGACTTTAATTTCTAAATGGGGATGTGATGGGTCCTCTGGCCAGAAACAATACAAACAATGTAATGCGGAAAATTCATCAGATGCCAATTTATTCATGATTTCTTTCGTTCCATTACGTTTAACAAAAACTTATATTGGTTCAGAGCCGTCAAATAGTAGAGCTGCAGAGATAGATGTATGGAAGAATGAAATTCCCTCGTCAACAAAATTTTGTAGACCAATAAAGTTTGATTACAAAAAAGAAACTAAAGATGTCATAACTGAAGAAGTTGGCAAAATAACAGATGAAATTAAAGAACTTCAACCAGTGATATTTGAATTTAATGACCAATGCATCGAAGTTAACTTTAAAATGTCACTTACAATGATCGATGGAAAAGTTGCACAAGCTTTAACCGAAACAAAGTCTTCGTCAAGCTGCACCATATGCCAAAAAACATCAAGTCAGTTGAGCCAACCACCAACACAAGACGATAGTTTTAATGAAGCATATGAATTTGGAATGTCACCTCTTCATGCTAGAATTCGTTTTATGGAGCATATTCTTAAATTGGGATACGATTTGTAATTTTGGCCCGTTAGGCGAAACAGTGAGAAACAACAAAGAAAATTTGGAAAAAAGAAAGCAAAAAAAAAAGATATTCAAGAAAAATACCGTGAGATAGGCCTTATAATTGACCAGCCAAAGCAAGGAGAAGGAAATTCTAATGATGGAAACACAGCAAGGAGATTTTTTTCCGATCCAGAAACTGCAGCTTCTATGACTGGAGTAGATTATGATTTAATACGACGATTCCAAATCATATTAGAAGTTATAGCATGTAGCAAAAAGATAGATGCAAAAAAATTTGGTCAGTATGCTAATGAGACAGCAACCCTTTATAACCAAAAATATTCTTGGAGACATATGCCAACCACAGTTCACACTTCCAATTGGAGATCTCTCAGAAGAAGCGCAAGAAAAAAGGAACAAAGACTACAGATTCTTTCGCGAGCACAATACAAGAAAAATTTCCAGATATTGTACTAATGAAGATCTTATTAATATTTTGTTGTGCATATCAGACCCATATATGTCCAGTATTCGACAAAAATGGAAATCAACCTCATTAGAGTTAGATGAAGAAGCTAAACAACTACTGCAAAATGAAAATCACAGCTATTTGGAAGAAATTTTTACTAATATTGTTTAATTAATACTAGTTTAAAGATTATAATTTGTTATTAATTTAACTATTTTCTTTTAAGCTTTAGGTCTTTAAATAATTTTAATTTTATTTTTTCGATATTTCGCTACTCCTTTGTGTAGCATCATCAGGAAAAAATTAACAAATTAACGTTATGAAAATTACAATTAAGTATTACTTACTTAAGTATTACTTACTTATTTATTACTTACTTAAGTATTACTTAATTGTAATTTTCATAACGTTAATTTGTTAATTTTTTCCTGATGATGCTACACAAAGGAGTAGCGAAATATCGAAAAAATAAAATTAAAATTATTTAAAGACCTAAAGCTTAAAAGAAAATAGTTAAATTAATATTAATAAAAAGGTCAAATAAACTATATAAAATATTATAATTTGTTTCTAATTTTAGTATAAATTTTACATTTAAATAAAATATATGTGCACTTTAAATCAATAGTAAAAGTTTACTTAAAATTTGATCGATGTTGTGTTCTGTATATAATATATCCAAATGGTATTGATATTGTTGGGAATTTCAGTGTTATTTTTCAGTTTAATCCTCACAAGAATTACCTTTCTTCCAAAAAAAACCAACCTTTGGCCCCTGTGAATATTGAGACTAAATAAATGTCAGGGGCCAAATGTTGGCATTCTCTGACCAAAATTAAGTTTAGGAATAATAAATAAGTATTGGTTGTAAAATACGATTGAACAAAATAAGAAATTATAAAAAAATACCTATTTAAAATGTCAAAATATTCAACTTTTACATGGAAACTCAACAAAAAATTAAAATGCATTTTTAACTCCACATTACTTACGTTCCTATCAGTCGATTTTTACGTTTGAACATGCAAATTGAAGCTTAAAGTCCCTCCTATTGAACAAAAAAAATCGCGTAAAAAAATACCAATCCGGTCAAAAGTTATAGAGTTTTGACCGCTATCTCGCGAAATTGACCACTGTGCGTCTGTCAAAGCAAAGTTTACTACGTGATGGCATGATGGCACGTTGGTCTCCAAAATAATATTCTAAAATTTACAAAAACATATAGATAGTGTCAGTTTTCGAACTTCAATTGTTTCTACAGTCCGTAAATATGTTAAGTGGGTTCTGGCTAACGACTGGAAGTTTTCGAATGTATTTCTCCTAATCGTCATATTCAGTATATTTCCGCTTGATCTGAGTTTTACGACAGCCAGAAATGGCTAAACACACACAGGGTGCGTTGCCGCCTTAGTCTATTTAAGGCACAGCCTACAAACATCATCTTCTTTTATTTTCATTGATTATTTTATTTCATTGATTATTTTCTTTATTTTAATCAAATCTTTTTCGATTTCCTGCCCAACTCAGTTTGGTACTCAAAAGATGGCTCAGGGACGACTGTATCTCTTGAACCGTAGTAGGAAGGCAACTGATATTTCTTGTGTGAAATATCAGTTGCCTTCCTACTTTATTAAGCCAAAGTAAAATTTAATGAAGTCTTAAAGTAAAATAATTTTTGCAACAAAAAAAAAAAACCGACTTCAAAACAAATAGATGGGAAACAATTCTAAACTAAAAATGTAAGAAGTAATCTCCCTATTACTGTTCAAAAGTTAAGCTATTTTTATCAGGAGCCGTCTTTAATGGGGACACCATTCAAGCCTCTGTCTATAACAGTTTCAAAGATAGGGCTACATATATCAAATAACATCACCTATTGGGACACCCATTAATTTACAATTTTAAATTAAAGACCTGTTGTTGCAGAGGACTTGGCCACAAAGATTCTTTGTAAATTTAAACTGTCTGTCTATAACAACGGTTCAAAAGTTTGGCCATATACATTAAATTACATGGTTTATTGGAATACCCTTTAATTTATAATTCCAAATATTTATACTTGTTATTATGCCAGACAAAGTACTGGATATGCTGCCTAATTTTCAAGTATTTGTGTTAAACGGTTCAAAAGATAGAGCCATCAAAGGTCAAATTACATCATTTATGGGGACACCCTTTAATTTCGAAATTCAAGTTGTATACTTGTTATAGCGGACTTTCCAATACAGGTTCCTTGTTAATGTCAGCTGTCTGCCTAAAACAGTTCAAAAGTTGGGCCACATACATAGAATTACATTAACTATTGGGACACCCTTTTATTTCCAAATTCAAATTTTATACTTTTTGTTCTAGTGGACTTAGCAATACAGGTTCTTTGTAAATTTTAACGGTCTGTGTACAACTGTCAAAAAGTATGGCCATATAAATCAAATTAAATGAAAAATTGGAGCACCCTTTAATTTATAATTTTGAATATTTATACTTTTTATTGTAACAGTTATAGTAATCGACATTTTGTCAATTTTTCAAGGTGTTATCTATAACGGTTCAAAAGATAGGACCATATGGGTCCAATTAGGTCGTCTATGGGGACACCCTTTAAATTTTAAATTTAGTTTTTTATTACTTTCTGTTGGGTTGGGAGCTATAGTGACACGAAATTTTTTAAAATTTAAATTGGTGCCCTTTACGGTTCTTAATAGACGTAAAAAACATGTATGTTGTATGGGGGGACACCCTTTAATTTTTAAAATAATGAATAATGTTTTTAAAGCGGGACCAAACTGTAAGAATAACCTTTCAAATAAAGAAGAAAATTTTCAAATCGGTTTAGAAATGGCTGAGTTCTGCGGGCATATACATACCTAGAAAAAAAGCAACATTCAGACGAATTGACAGCCTCCTTCTATTTTTAAGTCGGTTAATGAGAGCGCACATTGCAAACGAGTTTCTTTTTTAAATTTGAAATAATCCTAAAAGCATGCTATTAATAATATGCTTTCAAAAATATAAGTTCACATTTACAGTTGCCACATAAAATAAATGGAAAATCGTCAAACTTGGAAAAACTTCGTTAAAACTCTAAAAATCACCAAAACTTTGTCATCGCATCAAATTTTATTATTTTGAGGTAGAAACTTAAATATCGATCAGCGGTACAAAGCCGTTCGTGTGTGAATACGTCTCCGATTTAGCTAGAATGTATTGTTTCACTCACGACAAGAGGTCGTGCATTATCGAACACAATTAAATTTTTTATATTTTTTTTTGGGAGATACAGAAGCCGACCAGTAGCTTTATGGCTTCCTTTTACGATTCCATTCGTTCTTCAATAATATTTGATATCCGATTGCTTATTTACGACTAATTAAATATCATTGAGTTCCGTGCTGTCACTATTCTTTTGTTCTGGACTGAGAGTGAGTTAGGACTGGCGACTGGTAACTGTAGGCCTCCTTCCTCATCTCAGAGTATCTTGTAATTCCTATCATTTGTCTAAGACTTATAGGTTAAACCCTCTTTAGTGACCACCTTTTAAGGCATATAGAGTCCACCTATGGCCAGGTGTTATACTGTTATATAGAATACAAATATACTATTATACTGTTATACATAATCTATAGCAGACTGTTGCTCTTCTATACTAGTATTATGGCTCCTCCGAGATTGAATTGTGTTGGAATTTTCACCATTTTCATTTTTAGATGACCTAAAACCAGTTTCCATGTCTTTCACTTTCCAATCGTTTCATCGCTTATCTGAAGATAGTTTGGCTTTTGGTTGAAGGAATTAAATTACCTCATGTGAGAAATGTTTCCACTTCATGCCTTCCATGTCGTGATGTTCGCTCTGGCCAACAGTAGAGGCGGGAAGAGCCCCACATTTAATTGTATTCAGCATAGTACACAGAAAAAAATATTTTCATCAATTAATGGGTTTTAAGTAGTTTCAGATGCAAATGTAATTAATTTTTTAATTCAATCAAATATATTCTTAATTAAGAAAGAACAAAATAATCTTTTAATTAAGTAAATAATTGAATCAATTAACAATTTAATGAAAATTGTATCTGAAACTACCTTTAATAAGAGCAGATTTTTTTTCTGTGTACTTGAACTCTTGAAGTGAAACGAGTAAAAAAAAGTGAGTCTGCTGAGGACATCAAACCTACATTCTCCAAACTGATAGACTATCACACTGTATAGTAGAAGTTCGGGACATTATGTAAGAAGATCGACCTTTATTCCGAGTGTACAAGAGAACTTTAACTACACAGAAAAAAATATTTCCATCATTTAAAGGTTTTAATTGGTTTCAAATAAAAATTTAATTAATTAATTCATTTATTTCTTTTATTTAATTTTTTTTTTGTTCTATATTAAACAAAAATATATTTGAATCAATTAAAAAAATTAATTGAACTTTAATTTAGAACTAATTAAAACTTTTAATTGATACAAACAATTTTTTCTTCATAATTATGATTTAAAACCCGAAAGTTTATATTTCATTTTCCTTCCCGACGTATTTTTTCTTTTAAATAAATTAAAATTGTGCTGCACCGAATGCTCTTTAGTGTAAAAATCAAATCAAGAAACCACGTGATAACGACATTGTCACTTGATTGTTGTAATAAAATAAAACAAAAATTTATGAAAAAATTATACTCTACCCTTCTGTCATGCCATTCAGACAATTAACTTTCCTATTGACTACTCTTCACTCCACAGAAATATACACACACACCCCCCCCCTAATCTTTCAACATTTGAAAGTACCTTAGAGATTTCTAAATAAATGATTATTTTTGTTTGTTTGCGCACCTCTGCTATTCATGGCAACATTATAAAGTTGTATTTGTTTAGAATTATACATCTTACATTTCCATGTTTGTTTGAATGTTAAGAAAATCCCAACACACAAACATAAATACAAGTACTCTAGGGTTCCATTACCAGCAAGGAAAAATGAATACACCCTCATACATACATAATGAAAGAAAATGGAATGAAAAGAAAAGAAAAAAAAATATCAATATAAAAAATATACATACATGTCATAAAAAGTACGTAAAATTGTATTTTTTTACAACTTAATCAGCCAGCAAAACAAATTCAAAATAATACTACTTTACAACACCAAAAAATGTAATAAAGTTGGATGGAATAAAAATAATGAAGCGGCACTACCACTAATTTGTCATTTTAGGGTGACTTTAACAGCTTTTCGAAAATAATTCGGAAAATAAAAATTCGCATAAAAGGAAGCGCACACAACGTCAAATAAATATTTGAATTTTTATGGTATAGAAAAACATCGTAAAATCAACTTTACCAAGGCACCAAAAGAGATAAAGAAAATTTAAGCCCACCAATCTGCCAGGCATAGTTTCGAAAATATCGCTAACGCAATTCAACAAAATCAGCCCATTCCATTCGAGGTTGCGGGCAAAAAACAACGGCCACCTATATTTTTCAGGTTGTTTTTATTTTTTGTTGGTTGTAAGGATTCTCTTTTGCTTTTTTTTAAATTAATATTAGATCGCATGGAGTGCATACAGATCTCTAGGGAACAATATCCCTCTGCGAGGGGCGATTTAGGTTTGCTTTTAAGTTGGTAGGGTTTTTCTGCTTTGATTTGTATATTAAAGGCCTTTATAACAATACATAAAGGTGTAACCAATCGACCCACAGGATACCCATTGGGAACCAGAAGCAGTCAATAGGCACAGTAGGGCGTTAGTCTGACTATTCTAACGCAATATAGATTTCAGGAAGGTCCTAACTTTTACAAAACATTTTCTGTAAAATTTTTACAAAAAACTTTCAATCAAATTTTTACAAAAAACTTTCGATAAAAATAAAAAAAAAATCGAACTTTTTAAAAGAAATTTTTGATAAAATAAAAAAAAATTAAAAATAAAAATAAAAATAAAAAATTTTTGAAAAAAAATTCCATAAAATTTGCACCAAAAAAATTTCGATAAAATTTTTGATAAAATATTAACAAAAACTTTTCGCAATAATTTTTTGATAAAATTTTCACAAAAATTTTCGATAAAATTTGTCGATAAAATTTTCTCAAAAATTTTTCGATAAAATTTTCACAAAAAATTTTCGATAAAATTTTTACATAAAATTTTTGATAAATTTTCACAAAAAATTTTCGATAAAATTTTCACAAAAAATTTTCGATAAAATTTTCACAAAAAAATTTCGATAAAATTTTCACAAAAAAAGTCGATAACATTAAAAAAAAAAATATATTTGTAATAATAAAGTTGAAAATCATAAAAGTATTTTTTGCCAAAAAAAATTTTCTATAAAATTTTTACAAAACATTTTCGATAAAATTTTTACAAAAAAAAAAAAATATTTTCCCAATTTTTCTTTAGTATTATCACCTAATTTGTAATTGAATTAATTCTCTCTTAGAGAGAATAAAAACGAACTTAAGCTTGAATTTAAATTTAAAAAAAAAAATTTTAACATCATTATTTAACATCATTATTTTTTTTAACATCATTATTTATTAATAATCATTATATTATATTTGTAATAATGAAGTCGAAAATCATAAAAGTAAAAACCAAATGTATATTATTGTGAAATTGGGAAACTTAAGAGAGTAAGGGAATATTTAACATGGGTAAATGTAGTACTCTTAGTTGTTTATTTACACGATGTAAATAATAAAATAAAATTTAAATATAAGCTTATCTTTAAATTTTCGATACAAACAAATTGTTATAGTTATATATTATATACCCTTTTGGTTTTTCAAAATTAATTCAAAATTGTTATAAAAGTTTTACGTTCATTACATTATTTACACTAATGGTGAACTAAGCTGGATTTTTTAAATGTATTCATAATTGGGTTTTTATAAAAGTTTTAGGTTCATGTTCCATAGTTATGTATTATATATCCTTTATTTACATGGTGTAAATAATGTAAACATTGCATTTTTAAACTTGTATTAGAAAATTTAGTATAGTTTTTGTTTTTATACACGTTGTTTACCTGGTGTAAGTAATGTTTACATTTTCAATTTTTTAATATATAAAAAATTAAAAAAAAAGAAAACTTTTTGGGAATTGTGTTTTGTTCATAAAAAGTGTTTTAAGAAATTTTGTTTGTTTTTATATGTAACTTTTTTCGCCAATATTATCAGTTTTATTAGACCCATTTAAAACTTTGTTTTCTGCGTTTGCTTCCCCAAAAATATTTGCCTGTTTTATTGCAAGCCATTATAACTTTTATAAAATTAATGCGAAACAACTAAAAACTAAAGCTCAATCTAAAGTTGAATAAAAAGCCACCATAAAAGAAACAGTTTATTTATAATAACATGTTGTTTGTGTTAAATTTCTTTTGTTGTTTTACACGCTTTTATTATACCCCGGCTATAAATTAAATAAAATGCATAATAATACATACGGCAAATGCTCTCTAGCAGGAACTGGGCACTTTTTTTAATTGTTGTTGTTATTGTTATTTTTATTTTTCGTTTTATATTTTATGGCGTCACACGACATTCTATGACCCAGGCTCTCCAAATGCCATACAAATGACAAAAAAAAAGTTTTAAAAAAAATTTTAAAAATAAATGTGCATTAAATTAATGTGTAGTGAAGTGAAGTGTAAGTGTGTTTGTATGTGTATTAGCTGCGACGTAATATGTTAACTGTTATTTTTATTTTATATACAAACTATAATATGTTGTAATAAATACTACATCACATATGTTTATAAAAAATAGCTTTTTTAATTTCTTAAAAGAATAATAACCAAAATGTAACACGAAAGGTACTACCACATTTTTTGTATATTGTTATGCCTAAAACTATGCTATTTTTTAAGAATTTTTTTTTGGGGCACACCAGCTTTATAATGTGAAACCATAAATAAGTTTAATATCCTGCTATTAATTTTATATATTTGTATATGGTGATTTCCACACCAATTTAAAATATTTCCTGTTTTATGAGCAATTTGTCTATCAACATGAAAAACAGAATAGTTTTAAATTTAAATTTAAATTTTTATTTTTTTTATTAAAATTTAAATTTAAATTTTCATTTTTTTTATTAAAATTTAAAGGATGTATATGGAAAGGGTATATAAGAGTATGCATAAGTTGGTCATGCCGTGTGTAATTCCTACAATATTTATTTCCTATTCCATAAAGTATATATATTCTCGATCCTTATACATACAGTGGGTGATTGAGCGATGTCCGTCTGTGTTCGGGTTGAAATCAACTTTGCTAAGGCACCAGAAGAGGTATAGAAAATTTAAGCCCAGCAATAAGGCAGACATAGTTTCGAAAATTTCGCTAATGCAATGCAGCAACATCAGACCATTCCAGTAGTCGAGGCTGTGTGAAAAAAAACCACTCCTACCTAAATTTTTCACATTATTTTTACTCTTTTGATTGTTATGATTCGCTTTTGCTTTTTTTGTTAAATATATATATATCGCATGGAGTACATACAGATCAATAACCCCCTGCGATTGTTTTTTGTTTTTAGGTTGGTAGGGGTTTTCTGCTTTGATTTGTATTAAAGGCCCTTATAGAAAGCAATACACATAGAGGTAGCCGATGGACGCATAGATTATCAGGAGCAGTCAATAGGTACATTGATGGTGTCAATATGACACCCCAAATTGACCATTCTAACGCAATATAGATTACGGAGAGATCCTAATTTTTACGAAAAACTTTCGATAAAATTTTTACAAAAAATCTTTGATAAAATTTATAAGAAATAACTTCGATAAAATTTTTACGAAAAATATTCAATAAAATTTATACAAAAAAATGTCGATAAAATTTTTTGAAAAAATTTTTGATAAAATTTTTACAAAAATTTTTTGATAAAATTTTTACAAAAAATTTTTGATAAAATTTTTACAAAAAATTTTTGGTAAAATTTTTACAAAAATTTTTTTAATAAAATTTATAAAAAAAATTTAAACCAATTAATATTACCGATAATTAAAATTTCGTTTATTGCTATAATTTTTAATAAAAATTCTGTATTGATGACTAATAAAATAAATAAATTACAAAAATAAAATAATCGAAATAGTTATCGCCTAACAAAACGTTGTCTATATAAAATTTATAAATCAGCAAGGTGATTCAATAGAAATGTTTCCAATAGCTTTAGTAAACGTATCTAACTTTATTTGTCTATAAAAAAGCAAACGATAAGCAAACTTTCGATAAAATTTTTACAAAAAATTTTCGATAAAATTTATAAAAAATAATTTCGACAAAATTTTAAATAAAACTTATACAAAAAAATGTCGATCAAATTTTTACAAAAAATTTTTTAATAAAATTTATAAAAAAAATTTCATTGAAATTTTTACGAAAAATTTTTAATAAAGTATATACAAAAAAATTTCGATAAAATTTTACAAAAAAATTTCGATAAAATTTTACAAAAAAATTTCGATAAAATTTACAAAAAAATTTCTATAAAATTTTACAAAAAAATTTCTTTAAAATTTTACAAAAAAATTTCTATAAAATTTTACAAAAAAATTTCTATAAAATTTTACAAAAAAATTTCTATAAAATTATACAAAAAAATTTCGATAAAATTTTACAAAAAAATTTTGATAAAATTTTACAGAAAAATTTCGATAAAATTTCCAAAAAAAAAAATTCGATAACATTTTTTTATAAAAAATTTTTGCAAAAAATTTTCGAAAAATTTAAAAAAAAATTGGATAAATTAAAAAAAAATTTCGAAAATATTTTTCCAGAAAAAAATTTCTATATCTATATTTTATATATTATTGTGAAATTGGAAAACATGAAAGAGTGCTTACTCTTTCATGTTTTCCAATTTCTATGGTAAAAGGTATATAAAATTCGGCATGACCGAATATAACACTTTTAATTGTTTATAGAATTTTGTCTAAAAATTTCACATACGAGTATGGGTTTAAAACTTAAATATGAGCAGTTTTATAATGCCGTAGGTTTTTTTATTTCTAGCACAGTATCTTTCAATGCAACACTGTTTTCGTTAACTGTTAAATATGACGACAGTTCTTAAAAACAGACAAGTTCGTTAATAGTAACGTAAATTGACAAATGTGAATTTCGTGTGCTGATTAAACATTATATTTCACGAAATGTTATAGTCTAGCTTAAGTTCGTTGTATTCTCTCTAGGAAAGAATAGTTTAAATTACAAATTAGGTGATAGTATTTTGGCCGTAATATTATTTAAAATACATTACAAATAAGTTTAATTTTTTTTATAAATTTTTATTATTTTATTTATTCATCAAATTTTTTTTAAATACTTTTTAAGTTGAAAGTATTTTCTGTTCCAGTAACCATGTAGCGTATGAGTGTTGTGGCATTCAGTAATTAATATTAAGTATACGCTAATGAGTTAAAAGGAAATTGAATGGAATTAGCACGAAAACAAATACAATTAAGCATTGAATGATACATTTACTCACTTTGAACATATTCCAAACAGCCATTAAAATTATGGCGAATATTCCCTATTCACTATGTTTGCATTCAATACCTATACCTCTATATCGGCGTTATGGCAGGTTTGTTCATATATCGGTATCGGCGATATTTTTTTAGTCGATGTTTGTCTACAAAGTAGTTCAACTGAAGAGTAGATAATGATGGAACAGGTGGTGAAAAAATTTACTTCGAAGAGGCAATTGTTGCTAGTAGACACTGCTTAGAACTCTGACACTGATAATTTATTTTAAAAATTATCAGAAAAAAATATAAAATCGTCCTGGTTCTGTAAGAATTTTATACTTTTTAAGAGTCATCACGAAAATCCACAGATTTTCGATGAAATTTAAATCTGGGGTTCTCAAGTCTCAAAGATGGCTACTCTGGAATTTTGCCAAAAATTGAATTTTTTACTAAGCCTTATAAACCAGCTTATTATCCTGAACTTCAATATATATGGCATATTTCCCGTCGCCCAAGGCAATAATTTTACATATACATACATATATATTTAGTTATGTATGTAAAAAATATGTATATGCTACAGAAATCTATTGCAAAGTTTCTTCTCTGGCCTTTGTTATAATGCGATTTTTGTTTGTATTTCGTAAAAAAAAGTTTTACAATTTTTACTATTTACCAAAAATTGTTAAATAAATATAAATTCATGTGTCAAACACAAAATCACAATTTAAGCACTCTTCACTAACCAAACAATACCAATCAATATTGACAATAGAAGACAATGAAAAAAAAAACAGACGCTGACAAAAAAACAGACAAAAAAAAAAAAACGGAAATGCAAGGAGTTAAACAAGGAAACAGAAAAATAAAAATATAATGAAAAATTGAAAAAACAAAAAACTCTTTTCACACATACACTTCCCTTGTTAAAACAATGCAAAATAAATAAAATAGATTTAAATCAATGAAAACTTAATACAAAAAAAAAAATGTAAATACCAAAATGAAAATGTTTGTTTTAATAACGAACAGTCTGTTCGATTTTTTTTTCTTCAAAAAAATACTTGTGTAATAAAAACTTATTTTTCCACACATTCAATTTGTTGTCTCTGATAAAGTCTAATTTGTTGGCAAAGCCAGCAAAAATAAACAGAGTTGAAAAATAAATTCAATCAATTGTTTTATGTTGAAACAAGTCGATGATGCCTTGTTTACGATATTCATTGTAAAACTCTGCAGCCAATGTGCCCCCCTTTTTCGTCTCTTTTCGCTTCCCGCCTGCTGGCACTTAAATACACACCAATACATTTATAATCGAGTACAACATCATCAACAACATCCTTAGAAAATTGTTATAATAAACTACATTCTGGCATATGAATTTAACAATGCAGATAAGTGGCTTAAAAAAATTTTTATAAAATACTGCATGAGTATGTGTTTTACTACACTGACTGTTTGCAACAACACGTTTCTTTCTGCTTGTGCTCTACACATGCATACATTCAAGCACAAAGTTGTTTAAGGCAGAAGGTTTAAAAGTCTTTTGAAACTAAAGAGAAAGATTTTTTTTAGTTTTATTAAATTTAAAGTGTTAAAGACTTTTTTTAAATTGGAAATTTTAACTATAAATTTTTTTATTTCTTTATATTTTTTAATATTTTCTAATATTTTTTAAAATTTTTTAATATTTTTTTTAAATTTTTCTAATATTTTTTAATATTTTGTATAATTATTTTTTAAGGTTTTCACATGCAATAATTTGTTATCGACCAGAAACATTTCTATGCTATTGTATATTATCGCAATTTTTTGTCATCGATAACAAAAGTTAAGTTATAGAAATTTTGATATTTCGATTAAACTAAATTTTATTACCGATCCCTCAAATTTTGGTATCCATACCAGTAACTTTTAATCAAAGTTTATATATTTAAATAAAAATTACCATAAAGTCGAAATTTACGATAAATCTGGTTATAAATTTTTTGCTGACTATAACGATAAAAAATTTTCTATCGATCAGTAACAAAACTATCACCTTGTTGTTTCATCATTTTTAAGCATTAATTTTTTGCTAGTTTTTGTAATAGATTTTTTTTGTTATCGATAACAACATTTATATCATACAAGCTTCGATATCTTTATTAAATCATATCAAATCGATATCTTTATTAAACCGATAATTAAAATTTTGATTATATTGCTATAATTTTTAATAAAAATTCTGTATTGATGACTATTAAAATAAATAAATTACAAAAATAAAATAATCGAAATAGTTATCGCCTAACAAAATGTTGTATATATAAAATTTATAAATCAGCAAGGTGATTCAATAAAAATGTTAACAATAGCTTTACTAAGTAAACGTATCTAACTTTATTTGTTTATAAAAAAGCAAACGATAACTATATTTTTTAATAGAAAACATAACGACGAGTTTTATTTTGAATTAAAAATCTATTGACAACTTTTTTATAGGAAATTTTATATAAATTAACTTCTTTATAAAAAAAAATATAGCAAGTTTAATTTTGTATAGATAACTTTTTTGTTATCGATAACTTTAAAAGAAAAGTTATCGATTACTTTACTTTTATACAGAATAGCTGTCAATAACTTTACTTTTATACAGAAAAATTGCCCATAAAAATTTATCGCCCACAAAAACCAAATTTATTTTTTTTTTCTATTAAATTTTATTATCGGCCACTATTAATATATTCCCTATCGTTATTTTATTACCCGTACAAATGCTTTTGGTTTGATAACAAAAATTTTAATTTCAAAATGTAAATTTAAATTGTTTTTACACAAATTTTAATCCGATAAATTATATTTTGCTATCGATAACCATAATTACTAATCGATATTTCTTTCAAACTATTTTGATTAACTTAAATCGATTAGTATCGATTAATATAGCTTAAGTAAAGTAGGTTCTATTTGAAGAATGGCAAATTTCTACAACAATTATGTTATCGATTACAATAGTTGTTAAATTTGTGTAATTATATTGATATCTTTGTTAAACTAAATATTAATAAAGATAACAATAATTTTGCTATCGATAAGAAAAATCATTAATCTAAATTTATTGATTGATTGTTATTGAAATAAATCGATTACTAAAAACTTATAGACAAATTTAGAAAACCGATTATTGTAATTTTTCTTCTGATCTATTTCTATAAAATTTTATTATCCCTATTGTAGTTTTAATACCGGTTCGATGCTTTTGGTTTGATATAAAAAATTTTATTTTAAAAATTTAAATATAAAATGTTCTTAAACAAATTTTATTTCCGATAATTTTAATTTTACTATCGATAGTAATAACTCCTAAGCCAAATTTTTTATGAATTTTTATAGCCGAAATACCCTCTATGAAAATCAGATTGTTAAAATTTCGTTTAAACATTTTTTCGTTCTAATATTTTCTTTGAAAAATGAAAAAATTACCATAATAGTTATTTTATCGATTACAGTAGTTATACAATTTGTAATAGTTTTGATATATTTTTAATATCAAACTTTAATATCTATAATTAAAATTTTTCTATTTTTCTATCTATATTAATAAAATAAATCGATTAATAAAAACTTAGTCGGATTTGTATCGTGTTCGAAAATTAAGTTAATGGAATTTTTATACAAAGATTTTATAATTTAATTTTTTATCGATTAATTTAAAGAAAATTCCCATTGCACTTTTATTAACGGCACAATTATTTTATTATCGATTACATTATTTGTAGAATTTGTATGAAATTTTTAATCTTTCTAAAACTAAATGCTGATATCGATAACTATAAAAAAATAATCTTTATCGAAATTTTTTTCGATTAATATTCAAAAATTAAGTTAATGAAATTTTTTACAAAGACTATTTATTATTATAATTTTTTATTGATTAGTTTAAATTATTAGCTGCACAATTATGTTGTTATCGATTACAATAGTTAGAGAATTTGTATGAATATATTTATCATTATAAAACTAAAACTGTAAAAGAACAATTTTTATCGAAATTTTTCTCGATTAATATTCAAAAATATTAAGTTAAAGAGATTTTTTACAAAGATTTTTTATTATAATTTTTTTATCGATTAATTTAAAGAAAATTCCCATTGCACTTTTATTAACAGCACAATTATTTTATTATCGATTACATTAGTTGTAGAATTTGTATGAAATTTTTTATCTTTCTAAAACTAAATTCTGATATCGATAACTATAAAAAAATAATCTTTATCGAAATTTTTCTCGATTAATATTAAAAAATGAAGTTAATGAAATTTTTTACAAAAATTATTTATTATTATTATAATTTTTTCTCGATTAGTTTAAAGAAAATTTCCATTGCGCTTTTATTAGCTGCACAATTATGTTGTTATCGATTACAATAGTTAGAGAATTTGTATGAATATTTTTATCATTATAGAACTAAAACTGTAAAAGAACAATTTTTATCGAAATTTTTCTCGATTAATATTCAAAAATATTAAGTTAAAGAGATTTTTTACAAAGATTTTTTATTATAATTTTTTTATCGATTAATTTAAAGAAAATTCCCATTGCACTTTTATTAACGGCACAATTATTTTATTATCGATTACATTATTTGTAGAATTTGTATGAAATTTTTAATCTTTCTAAAACTAAATGCTGATATCGATAACTATAAAAAAATAATCTTTATCGAAATTTTTTTCGATTAATATTCAAAAATTAAGTTAATGAAATTTTTTACAAAGACTATTTATTATTATAACTTTTTATTGATTAGTTTAAATTATTAGCTGCACAATTATGTTGTTATCGATTACAATAGTTAGAGAATTTGTATGAATATATTTATCATTATAAAACTAAAACTGTAAAAGAACAATTTTTATCGAAATTTTTCTCGATTAATATTCAAAAATATTAAGTTAAAGAGATTTTTTACAAAGATTTTTTATTATAATTTTTTTATCGATTAATTTAAAGAAAATTCCCATTAAACTTTTATTAACGGCACAATTATTTTATTATCGATAACATTATTTGTAGAATTTGTATGAAATTTTTAATCTTTCTAAAACTAAATGCTGATATCGATAACTATAAAAAAAAGAATCTTTATCGAAATTTTTTTCGATTAATATTCAAAAAAGAAGTTAATGAAATTTTTTTACAAAAATTATTTATTATTATTATAATTTTTTATCGATTAGTTTAAAGAAAATACCCATTGCGCTTTTATTAGCTGCACAATTATGTTGTTATCGATTACAATAGTTAGAGAATTTGTATGAATATTTTTATCATTATAAAACTAGAACTGTAAAAGAACAATTTTTATAGAAATTTTTCTCGATTAATATTCAAAAATTTTAAGTTAATGAAATATTTTTACAAAGCTTTTTTTATTATAATTTTTTATCGATTAATTTAAAGAAAATTCCCATTTCACTTTTATTAACGGCACAATTATTTTATTATCGATTACAATAGTTGTAGAATTTGTATGAAATTTTTTAACTTTCTAAAACTAAATTTTGATATAGATAACTATAAAAAAATAATGTTTATCGAAATTTTTCTCGATTAATATTCAAAAATTAAGTTAAGAAATTTTTTTACAAAGATTTTTTATTATAATTTTTTTATCGATTAATTCAAAGAAAAATACCGTTGCACTATATTATTAGCTGCATAATTATTTTGTTATCGATTATTTTTTATCGATTTATTTTTCTAAAACTAAATTCTGATATCAATGACTATAAAAAAATAAATTTTAATCGTTATATTTGTCAATTATTATTTAAATAAATTGTTATGGAAATTTATCGTTTAGGAAAATCAAGGCTTAAAAAATATTGGTATAAACGTTTGATATCAAATATGTTGATTTACAACAAAAAATTTTCCATCTCAATTTTATTACCGCTTCGTTATGGATAACAAAATAATGAAATTAAAATTGTACTATCGATAACAGGAATTTTACGATCCGTTTTTTTAGTGATAAACGAAACGGCAGCAAAAATTTTGTTATCGAAATTATATCATCGGAAGCTTGGCTTTTTCGTCTGTAAAAAACACCCAGAGCCTTTGGCAGGAATCGCACCCGCAACCCTCAGACTGTAACAATCAGCCTATGGAGTCGCCTAACAAATTATTTTGTTTTGATAACTTTGTAAAAATAGAAGTTATGTTCCGAAATTCATTAAGCTAATTTTGTGGCGGCCTGAAACAGCATTCCCAAGGGTTTACCCATGTGTTTTGGGAAAAACTCGTACACAAGTACAATTCAGAGCAATTCGGCTGTTCAAATCTGAGTCTGAGATTTCTACAGGAGATTTAGTTAAAATTATTTCCTTTATGAAGAGCTTGATTCTGTCTTAAATTTTGTTTAAAGAAACGTTTTCAAAAAATTTTTTTCCTTAAAATCTTTTTTTGATCTGTTGGAATAGCCCTCGTATGAAAAGGCTTTTCAGCCTAGTTAAGTTTTGTTAGAACAGTTTATTCTGCCTGATTTTATTTTTATTATTTTTTTTTTAATATTTCAACTCGTTTGCTTTTTTATCATTGTTGTAGTTGTTGTATTGTACCCAATAAAAGAGGGTGGTATGTGTTGGGGAAATTTATATGCTTGACTGAGTTTTAGTTCATATACCCCTGCATGGATTTGAACGTCTCTTAGCGTTGCTTCAACAACTTAAGCTTCTTCAAAAATTGAATGCAAAAAAAAAAACATGTTGAAGGTTTCAATGAAAATCATTAGTAAATCTTTAAATGTGTGTATGGAAATATTAAAAACGAAACAAAAAAAACAATTGAATAAAAATTGAAATGGGGTCAAAATGTAAGTGTATGTTTGATAACACTCAAACACATACATTCACTCACTCACCCACTCACTCACTTATAGACTAAGCACACATGTCTAGATAACAAACATCATAAATTATAACGAAAGGTTTTTTAAGAACACTGCTACCACTACAATCACATTTAAACATACAAACATTTTTATGCATAAATATATTATTAAACACATATTGAGTATCTAGATAAGAATAATATATTATGTATTTAAAAAAAAAAAATTATAACAATTTCTGTGTAACAAATATTTGTTGTGGAGAATAATTTTATTCAAATGACAGGATTTTATTTTAAATTGTAAGAGGGATCAAAAATAAATGTCTTGTTTTTTTATATTAAAAAAAACCAAAACGCATTAGGAATTTGAGTCAAGTAATCGTTAAATCCATAACTTGTTTTGAACACTTTCAAGGGAGACATAAAACTTATTTATGTTTAATATTATTTGTTTGCTAAGTTATTTACTACACAGAAAAAAAAAAATTTTTAAATGTCTCATTTAGTTCTAAATTAAAGTTAAATTTATTTTTTAATTGATTCAAATATATATTTATTTAAAAGAGAACAAACAAAATTCATAATTAAGCAAATAATTGAATTATTTAATTATTATACTTTTTCACCCCAGAATTAAATAGTATTTAAACCAATACAGAACGTTTTAAAATTATTATGTTATAAATTTCTTTTATTAAAATATTTATTTACTTCAAAAATTAAACGTTTGTTTTTTCTTCATTAGAAAATATTATGATGATTGTTTTTTAAATAATAATAACAATAAATTCTCAGTTCTTAAAAAAAACGATAAAATAAAATAACAGTAAATTCAACTTACAAAAAGAAAATATAAACATTACAAGTAATAAACGGATGGGGTATTAAAGGGTTTTAATTCAATATATAACTCCAGGTGGAAAAGTATATTTAAGTTTGTCATTTCGTGTGTAATTTCTACAATATTCATTTTCGACCCCATACAGTATATATGTATATTCTGAATCCATATACATAGAGAAGTTGATTAAGCGAAGTCCGTCTATTTTCTAAATATTTTTCAAACAATAAAAAATAAATTTAAAAATTTTTACTAAAAATATTAAAAAAATACAAAATATTTCCAAAAAAAAAAATTACAAAGATTTTCTATAAAATTTTCAAAAGATTTTCAATTAAATGTTTAAAATATATATAGTTTCAGTAAAATTTTTGCAAAAAATTTTCAATAAAATTTTTACAAAATATGTGGTTTCAATAAAATTTTTACAAAAAAGTTTTAATAAAATTTTTACACAAAATTTTCAATCATTTTTTTTTTCTAAAAATTAAAAAAAAAAATTGTAGAAAAAAATGTTCAAAAATTATTACAAAATTAAAAAAAAATCAATAAAGTTTTTACACAAAATTTTCAATTAAAAATTTTTAGAAAAAAAAATTTTGTATAAAATTTTTACAAAAAAATATTCTGTGATATTTAAAAAAAATTCAAAAATATTTGTAGAAAAAAATTTTAAAAATTATTACAAAATTTAAAAAAAAGTTCATTCAAATTTTCAATATTATTTTACATAAAATTTTCAATAAAGTTTTTTTCTAAAATTTTTTAGAAAAATAATGTTATATAAAATTTTTACAATAATATCTTCTATAAAATTTTTACAAAAAAATTTTCTTTAAAATTTAAAAAATATTTGTAGAAAAAAATGTTCAAAAATTTTACAAAATTTTTTCAAAAAAAAAGTTCAAAAATTTTTCTACAAAACTCTTACTAAATATGTGGTTTTAATAAAATTTTTCAAAAGAATTTTAATAAAATGTTTAAAAATATGTAGTTTCAATAAAATTTTTACAAAATATGTGGTTTCAATGAAATTTTTACAAACATTTTCAATACAATTTTTACAAAATATGTAGTTTCAATAAAATTTTTGCAAAAAATTATCAAGAAAATTTTTACAAAATATTTACAATAAAATTTTTACACAAAATTTCCAAACAATTTTTTTTTTCTAAAAATTTTTAGAAAACAAAAATTGTATAAAATTTTTACAATAATATCTTCTATAAATTTAAAAAAAAATTGTAGAGAAAAATTTTCAAAAACTTTTTCAAATTAAAAAAAAAGTTCATAAAAATTTTCAATATTATTTTACATAAAATTTACAAATTTTTTTCTAAAAATATTTAGAAAAAAAAAATTTATAAAATTTTTACAATAATAACTTCTATAAATTTTTAGAAAAAAAAATTGTATAATATTTTTAATACAATATTTTCTATAAAATTTTTACAAAAAAATTTCTTACAAATTTTAAAAAATTTCAGAAATTATTACAAAATGTTTTCAAATTTTCAATAAAATTTTTACACAAAATTTTCAATCAAATTTTTAGAAAAAATTTTTTGTACTAAATTTTAACATAATAATTTCTATAAAATTTAAAAAAAAATTTCTCTAAAACTTAAAAAATATTTATTGAAAAAAAATTTAAAAAAATTATTACAAATTTAAAAAAATGTTCAATAAAATATTTACACAAAATATTTAATAAAATTTTTTTCTAAAAATTTAAAAAAAAAATTCTAAAAAATTTTAACAACAATATTTTCTATAAAATTTTGCAAAAAAAAATTCTTTAAAATTAAAAAAAAAAATTACAAAAATATTTGTAGTAAAAAGTTTTTTAAAATTATTAAATTTAAAAAAAAAAGTTTAAATAAATTTGCAATAAAATTTTTAAACAAAATTTGCAATCAAATTTTTTTCTAAAAATGTTTAGGTAAAAAATTTTTCTATAAAATTTTTAAAAAAATATTTTCTATAAAATTTTTGCAAAAATATTTTCTATAAAATATTTTTTATAAAATGGTTACAAAAATATTTTCTATAAAGTTTTTACACAAAAATTTTCTATAAAATTAAAAAAAAAATTTAGAAAAAAACTTTCAAAAAATTCAAAAAATATTTTAAAAAAGTTTTTCAAAAGAAATATCTATAAAATTCTATAAAGTTTTTACAAAAACATTTTCTATAAAATTTTTACAAAAACATTTTCTATAAAATTTTTACACAAAAATTTTCTATAAAATTTTCTTAAAATTAAAAAAAAATTATAAAATTTTTACAAAAAATATCACATAGTTAGGCATTTCATGTAACGAGATATACCGTATAAGAAATATTGCTGATTAGTGGAAAAAGGGCCGTTTTTTTAATGCGTTTGTTTCTTAAATTAAATCAATTATAAATAATAATATAAATATGTACATACCTATGTCTGTAAAAATAAAATCACCGTGGTATAGCGCTCTTACTTGCTTACCTTCTTAAAGAGAAAATATTTTTTTATTAAATTTCTGCTGTAACAATTTGTATAATTTTAATTCTTATAATTGTTTTGTTTTATTTATTTTCAGGTATGTACAATCTATTCATTATTTTGGACTTTGCAGTAGCTGATGGTTTATGGTAATTATTTTCTATTTTTTTTTTATGAAAAATTGTGATGTGAGATTTTTATTTAGTGAAGAAAAGAGCTGCCAACGAACAGTGCAAACTTTTAAGCCACTAGAAAATTGTTTTTCGTTATTAAACGTATACTTTAAGCTAAAAGTACCCAATATCATAGCGTAGAAGTGAAAAAAATACAGGGTAGTGACAGTATAGGTTCGATTCTACTATCAAAGGGTTTTACTACCCTATACTCAGTTTGGCGAAATTTGTGACTAATTTTTTTTAGTAATTGTGTTAGTTGCCATAGTAATACACCATCTATTAGTCTACCTATTATATCGATGTAAATCAAGTCACTATCGGAACACCCTTTAATTTTAAATAATTATTATAGTGGCCATAGTATTACATCTTCTGTGAAAATTTCAAGAGTCTAACTATTATGGTTTGAAAATAAGGCCATATGAACTATTGAGCTGAACCGAACTAATGACCTGAACCGAACTAAAAAGTTCACTGAACTAACTGAACTAAGGAGCTGACTGATTTAGTGATTTAACTGAACCAAGGAGCTGATATTAGCTCAGTGTGGTGATCAGCTCACTTAACTCGGTTGAGTGATTAGTTCAGCTAACCGAGGTCGTTCATGAAACTATATAACTCTAATATTTCGCTATATCGAAGCCAGCTCATTCATTTCCGAAATTTATTGAAGCACTAACTGTGCCCACACAAGTTGTGTGCGACCTTCTCTTGTTGTTTTAAAAAAAGATTTTTTTTTTAAAGACAACACAACCTGCGAAGCTTTTTGCTTGTCTGCAGAAAACACCCAGAGTCTTTGGCAGGAATCGAACCCGCAACCCCAGACTGATAGACTAGCGCGCTACCAATAGGTCTATCGAGGCACTCAAATAACACCAAGGAAAGAAGTCAAATCGCATGATCTTGGCGGCCAATTGACATCGTCACCACGTGAGATAACAAGGCCATTGAATTAGTCGCGCCAAAAGTCCATTGTTTCGCTAGCTGTGTGTGGCAAGTGGCATCGTTCTGTTGAAATCACATATCGTCCACATCCCCATATCTTCCAATTCGGTTCATAAAAAGTTCGTTCCATCATCTCACGATAGCGAACACCATTCACAGTAACTGCCTGACCGGCCTCGTTTTGGAAAAAATACGGCCCGATGATGCCGCCGGCTTATAAATCGCACCAAACAGTTATTCTTTGTGGGTGCATTGGTTTTTCGACAATCACTCTTGGTTTATCATTCGCCCAAATGCGGCAATTCTGCTTACTGACGAATCCACTGAGGTGTACCTTAGTATCCTGATTCGAATGGGTGGTTAAATTTTAAGGGCCGATGTTGAATGTGAAACACACCTAAACGTCAAGTTTTTTTCTGCATTTAATTTGACATTTCTTAATTTTAGATGCACTTAACTTGAACCATGGAAAGATACACAACGCAAGCAATGCTTTAAAGCTATTCAGGCTTATTATGAAAATGGGCGTTGAAATCAAAATGCATATC
The DNA here is from genome assembly GCA_949628195.1 of Phasia obesa. Lineage (NCBI taxonomy): Eukaryota > Metazoa > Arthropoda > Insecta > Diptera > Tachinidae > Phasia > Phasia obesa. The sequence goes on from OX451218.1 coordinate 10,411,424, forward strand.
GTGCACTTTGTGATTCTTTCGGTCTATTTAATCGTCCAATTGTGCGTACAATCGAAAAAATCGTGCGATAATTTAAGCAAACCGGGTCTGTAGGAGATGTGAAAACACCTGTGCATGCTGGGCACAGCTCATACTACAGAAAATATTGCTGTTGTTCGCCATAGTGTGGCTAAAGAGCCGTCCACTTCAACTCGTCGTCGTCGTGCTCAACAATTGCACCTCTCACGCTCGTCGTTGGTAACCATTATGCATAAAGACTTGTATTTACACGCTTGCAAGGTACAATTGACTCAAGTACTAAAGCCTCTTGATCATTCCAAACGTCGCACATTGGGTTGAAATTGCTAAAAAAAACGGCTCTTAATTTAGGCGTTAGAGATAGCACTTATTTTTTCGTTTCGTAGTATTAAGAGGGTCATTAAAAAAATCATTTTAATTTTTTTTTGCAAAAAAATCATTTTATATAAAAAAAATATTTTTTACATGACATGTTCGTTTGTCAGCTCGTATGAATATTTAAATTGTATTGGAAGCTCCATTTTTAAAGATAAATGAATGAAATTTGGGCAATTTGATTTTTTTAGGTTAGTAACTCAAAATACAAAAATTCAACGAAATCGGTAAATGATTTCGTATAGCCCCCATAAAAAAAAATTTCCCGGAAATAGGCCATACTAATCTTTATTTATTAAAAATAAATTTACATTTTATTTTTTTTATTAATATAAATTTACATTTGACGTTTAATACTTTTAGTCTTCATATTCGCTGTCACAAAAATAAATATCATCGGAATTATTTTCTTCAGGAATTTCAGGTAATAATATAAGGTCCAATACCTGCTGAGGTTTTTTTTTTGTTGTAATGTCTGCTCATACATATTACTAATAATAGGATCAGAGCTTATTAAAAATCTATTGAAAATATATTCATTGGACTTTTCACGACCTCATTTCCGTGAAAAAGTTCTCTGTATGATTTAAAATCTTTATCACGAGCTTGCTGTGCTTCCTCCTCCGCTAACTGGCCAATAGGTAACAGTGCATGAGTAATAATGTGCGGACCATGTATTAAAAATTTATGTATAACTACATGTATATGTACACACTTACATACATACATGATTAATGCAGTGAGTGCGTTGCTAAGCATACACGAATTTTTCTCTGATGTTGAAATAGAAAAAAAATTTTTTTCCTACTTATCGAAAAAATTCCGCAAAAAACTTTTTATATGATTTGTAACTAGACATATCATAGAAAATTTCAAAATTTTTTTTTTACCCGAGCTTGCCCCAACCGGAGTTGAATTTCTACTTGAAAGTGAAAGATGATTGTTTTTTACAGCAATTTAAAAAAAAATATTAAAAATATTTCTACGACAAAAATATTTAACTGAGATACATATTTGAGTTTCCAAAAACCTGAAGTTGAAGGTTCCATTGAAAAAAAAAAAAAATACTTTAATGCTGGGAAAATACAAAAGTTTAATTAAAAACACAAAATTTTTTTTCAGTTGTTACCACTGTTTTCAAAAACTTAAAAAAAAAATTCAACTTTGACAACGCACAACTCGAAAAGTAGATAACATAGAAAAATGCAAAAGATAATTAGTGATGCACAATTTTGTTTACTATAACCTGAAATAGATTAATTTTTAAAAATATAAATTTTCAATTTTCAATTAAGAGCCATTATTGGGAATTTCAACCCAACGTGCATCGTTAGACGCTCAATTTTTCAACTAACTTTTTCTCCAATATTATTAAAATTGAATTTATTAAATTGAATTTTTTTTATTAAAGTCAAAAGCCTGCGAGGTTTTTATTTAACTAAAGTCTGGCCAAAGTTATTTACTGTGTGTGTGTGTTGCGTTACTGAATAAATTAATACAAATCATGCCTGCACGAATTTATGTTTTTTTTAAATTTATTTCTTTTACTGTTGTTGGCTGTTTTTTTTTTTTTTTAATAAGAAAACTATAATCCTTAAAAATATAAAGGGTGTTTTTTATAGCGGTATAGAACTTTAAGTTGCAATAAAACAACGATGGATTATTCGATTGACATGAATTTTATTTATCCGAAAGAGATAATCTTGTGGCATTACATTTTAAATATGATTTCTGGCATATGATAGCCACGGCTGGCGCGGATGTAGTCCAATCTGGACGTCAAATTTTCGATGACTTTTTCCAACATTTGTGGCCGTATATCGGCAATAAAACACGGCGTATGTTGTCTTCCAAATGGTCAAGCGTTTGTGGTTTATCCGCATAGACCAATGACTTTACATAGCCCCCACAGAAAGTAGTCTAGCGGTGTTAAATCACAAGATCTTGGAGGCCAATTCACAGATCCAAAATGCGAAATTAGGCGGTCACCAAAGGTGTCTTTCAATAAATCTATTGTGGCACGAGCTGTGTGATATGTTGCGCCGTCTTGTTGAAACCACATCTCCTGGACATCATCATGGTTATTCAATTCAGGAATGAAAAAGTTAGTAATCATGGCGGCTCTCTACCGATCACCATTGACTGTAACATTCTTGCCACCATCGTTTTTGAAAAAGTACAGACCAATGAATCCACCAGCCCATAAAGCGCACCAAACAAACAGTCAGTTTTTCTGGATGTAACGGTGTTTCGACATACACTTGAGGATTACCTTCACTCCAAATCCGGCAGTTTTGTTTGTTGACGTGTAGCCATTCAACCAGAAGTGCGCTTCATCGCTATACAAAATTCGCTTATGAAAATCGGGAACAACGGTAATCTCGTTTTGGGCCCATTTGCAAGCGTTGTTCAGGCGTGAGTCTATTTATGATGAATTGCCCAACCAAAGTGAGAATAAATCACTTGACAGCTGTTAAATCGGTCGCCATCTTGAAAAGTAATGCCAACTTAAAATTCAGTACCTCTATAAAAAACACCCTATACTTGAACACACTTTTGACTCTGTGTGTGTGTAGGTGTGTGTGTGTGCGTAATAGATTTTTCTTTTTCTAAACAAATAAAAATGTGTTAAATAAAATCACATATACATACATACATACATATAGCAACATATAAATAAACATACAACTACTTACAGGTGTGTGTGTGTAGACAAGCCACAAAGGATGTGAGTGTGTGTGTGTGTGTGCTAGCTATGAACTGTGATATGTTAGTTTAACGATGAATTCAAGCAAACGTACAGGAGCAAGAACGAACGAAGGAACGAAAATGTAAAGTTTCATTAAAAGTCCTACAAAAGCGAAAAAAAAGCTAAAATACTGGTAATTTCAAATATACAAACAAACAGCCTTGTGGTAGGTTTTCATATCTTAAACACTCCCACACACAAAACCAAACATACTTGCATGCAAAAGCAATCATCATTAGTTTCCGTTATTTTTCGTTGGTTTTAAACACACATTCCCACACACACACAGACACACACACACTCCTGTTCTTTTTTTGAGTGGTTGTATATTCCTCTTACTCTCAGAGAACTTTTATGTGTTTTCATATATTCGTGTGCAAGTGTGTGTGTGGGTGTTTGTGTGTTTTTAATTTATTACCTTGTTTATAAAACACAGGAGCACAAAGGAAACCTAACGGTACAACGAATCTATGGCTTTTTTCCTACAGCTTGCAGTGTTGTTATTTTTTTCAGCAGTTTTATTTTTTTCAGGTATTTTTTTTATCTAAATAAATACTTTTTTTCTTCTTAGTTTTCTGACATTTTCTAAGGCCCCACCGGCTGATGTTAAAATGAGAGAAAGCAAACGAAAGAAGAAAAAAAAAAACTAGAAAAGTATATGCTGCTTAAGGCCTTTACGTTGATGTTTCGTTTAATGGTTATTTTGCCGTAAAAAGAAGTGTTTATTTTTACTCGCATATATTTTCAACAATAAGCTTTGTCATGACTAAAAATATACATATTTAGCACCTTTTTAGATAAACGAAAAAAAAAAGAAAAAAAAAAAAATAAAATAAACTACAACAAATGGACTTGAACAAATTACAAAAATAAATTCTTACGTTTAAATGAAATGTCTAAAATTAGTCAAACTTTTTTTAAAAAATAAAAAGTTAATTTTAATTGGTCATGAATACGTTTCTTAGTGATATACATATGTACATATGTAATTGTATACTAGCTGTACACACACAACCTGTGTGACATGATTTTCTCTGAAACGAATCAATTTAGGCCTTGTACTCTGTTCGAATTTGTCAAAAATGTTGAGCAACATTTATTATTTCACAAGAAAAATTTGACAAAAATTTGTTTCGCGATTTGGAAGAATTTTACGATTTTATTATTATTGCCAAAAATAATAATAAATACAAAAAAATTTTTTTTTTTACAAAAAATTTTTTTTACAAAATATGCAAAAATTTTTTTTATTTATTTTTTGTAAACAAAATTTAAATAAATACAATAAATAAAAAAAAATACAATTTTTTTTACAAAAAAAAAAAAAAAAATTTTTTTACAAAAAATTTTTTTCTTTATTTTTATTTTTTGCAAAAAAATTTTAAATAAATACAATAAATAAAAAAAAAACAAAATTTTTTTTTACAAAAAATACAAAAATATTTTTTTTACAAAAAATTTTTTTATTTATTTTTATTTTTTGTAAAAAAAAATTTTAATAAATACAATAAATAACAAAAAATACAAAAAATTTTTGGGAAAAAAAATAAATAACAAAAACTACAAAATTTTTTTACAAAAAAAAAACAAAAATTTTTTTTTACAAAAAATTTTTTTATTTATTTTTATTTTTTGTAAAAAAAAAATTTTAATAAATACAATAAATAACAAAAAATACAAAAAATTTTTGGGAAAAAAAATGTATTTTTATTTTTTGTATTAAAAATTTTTTGTAAAAATTTGTACAAAAAATTCCACATGAAATCTGTGGCAATAAGGAATAAGTGCTTAAGTCGACTTAAGCAAAAATTAAGTTAATGGCACCTTTGAAATCTCCGTACTTCCAGTACCCATGTGCAGAGTTTCAAATATTATGTACTATTTTTCAGGAAGTTATAGCAAAAAAACTATCTGCTTACCTCTTTTCAATGCCGAATCGTATTTGGAAAAAAGCTTAAGAAACTACAAGGTATTTTTCAAAATCATAGAAACTCCTTTTACAACTTATTAATTGTAACGCCTGCGTACTTTTGGTAGATATTAGATATTTTTCAAAATCATACGTTTGACTCCCATAATTAAACTTTAAAGATAAGTTATTTTTTTTTTTTTAAATTTAATTTAAAGTTTAAAATTGCTCTCCTACAAAACTTAAAAATCAGACCTAAGCACTTTTTCCTTATTGCCACAGAAATAATGACCATTTGCTTTATTTCATAGCGCTTTGATAAAATGTTGCCAGAAACATTTCAATGTTTTTCCACAGTAAAAACAGAAGAGTACTAAGGGGTGATCCATTGCGAGGTTCCCTACTTTTTTAAAGAAAAAAATTCAGAAAATTCAAATTTAATGGAGAATGTTTATTATCATTTGAAAGGACATTCTTTGGCATTTTTTTTTTGAAGATTATGTCCAACGGATGAACCATCCGTTGAGTCCAATATTAATAATGACTCGTTCGATTTCGACTAGTAACTGGCGAATGACACGCGTGGTGGTTTGCTCCGAGGCCTGAATCGAAGCGGGTTTGTCCGCATAAACTTTAGAATTTGCATATCAACACAGGAAAAAGTCTAACAGTTTGATATCACACGATCTTGGTGGCCAATCGACCGGCTCCAAAACGTGAAATTATGTGCTCACCGAAATGTTCTCTCAATAAATCCATTGATTGATGCGATCTGCGGGAAGTGGCGCCGCCGTCTTGCTGAAACCAAATGTCGCCGAGATCACGAGCTTTAATTTCAAGCATCAAATAGTCGGTTATCATGGCACGATAACGGCCGCGTTCGCACCGGCATAATTTTAAAGAAATATGGACCGATGATTCCACCGGCCCACAAACCACACCAAAGCGTTGGTTTTTCAGGATGAAGTGGCATATCTTGGCATATCTTCAGGTTGCTCTTCGTCCCAAATGTGGCAATTTTGTTTATTTACATACCCATTGAGCCAGAAATGGGCCTCATCGCTAAACAAAATTAGCTTGGAAAACGTCAGATCTTCTAGGAACTTTTCGAGAGCCCATAGAGCGAAGCGATTCAGGCGTAAGTCTTTTCTCTATGAAATGCCAAACAATACTAAAAAAATAAAATGACAGCATGTTACAACTCACACCTGATCTGTTAAAAAAATGCTATTGAAAACAGTACCTCGTAATGGATTATAACTTTATCGTACCATTTTTTTTATGTATGTAGTTTGACAGCATTCCGCATGAAAAACGGAACAGAGTACCAGGCTTTACGTATTTACTTTATAGAAAGGTAACCATCCCTGGATAAAATTCTAAAATCTAAAAACTATTGTAAAGCACTGTAAAAGACTGACAGACAGGAAATGAGTTACTCATTATTTTAAAGCAGCGCCATCTGTTGCGCAATATTAATAATAATTCAAAATAATAGATGCCTTAATGTATGCAGTACTTTTAAATTGTTAAAAAAAAAATCGACGTACTTTCACTGCTTATTCCGCACTTTCCCTTAGAAATAAAATATTTTTCCAAAAAAACTGTAGCCTATATTGGAATCAGGATACTGAGGTACCACCTCACAAAATTTTGTTAAAATCCATCCAGTAGTTTTTACGTGATGCGAACACAAACAGACAGACAGAAAGACAGATAAAATTCTAAAATAAAAAAAAAATCTAAAGTGATTGTGGGGTTCTGCAAATAGTGTTTAAAATATTCCACTAACAAAAATAAAAGGTGCTGTCAAGTTTGCTGTACCTTTAAATCGGAAATGAGATATTTTTGCGGAAAAAAGGAGCCTATATTTGTACCACGATACTAAGGTACCACCTCACAAAATTTTATTCAAATTCATCCAGTAGTTTTTGTGTGATGCGAACACAAACAGACGCACAGACAGACAGAAAAAATTGTTAAAATAGCGATTAAAAAATTTACAAAATTTAAAAAAAATATTTCACGTCAGAAAAAATTTTTAAAATTGCGATTAAAAAATTTACAAAATTTTCAAAAAATATTTTATGTCAGAAAAAGTTGTTAAAATTGCGATTAAAAAATTTTCAAAATTTTCAAAAAATATTTCATGTGCAGAAATGGTCCTGTTACAATTTTATTATATATATAGATAACTGGTTTAAGAGGTTATGTAGCATGTTGGAAGAAGAGAGATTAAACGATTTAAAAGGGGATGTTCTTAAAAACAACAAAATCCAACATAAACAGTTTGTTCTTCTTGCTACACAGAGAAGAAAATAGTTTCACCAATTAAAGGTTGTAATTGGTTTTAGATTAAAATTTAATTAAATTATTAATTGATTCAATTATTTGTTTAATTAGGATTTTTTCTGTTCTGTTTTAAACAAATATATATTTTTAAAAAAACATATATTTGAATTAAATAATATTTTTAAAGAATTAATATTTGAATTAAATAAAAAATTAATTGAACTTTAATTTAAAAATGATTAAAATTTTTAATTGGTGCAAAAGTCGATATTAAAAAAATGTATTTAAAATATTTTTCCATTTTAATTTGGTTTCATTTTTTTACAGTATTTATTTTTATCCTTGCATCCTTCAGCTTTAAATGGCTTTAATTTTTTGTTTTACAACTTTTAGATTTCAAACACCACAAACCCACTGTGCCATTACTGTTCATGTTCCTGTTTCTGTTACTTTTCCATTAATTTAGTTATTTAATTTATGTTGATTTAAAACTGTGTTGCTGCTGTGTTATGTTTCTTGCTGGCTGTTTTATTTATTTTGTTTTCCACATTTATTATTCTCGGAAAAATGTTTATTTTATTTAAATCTGATGGTTTCTGTCTGCATAATTTTTTTGTGTCTTTTTTTTTTAATGAAATGCGCCAACAGCTATTGGCCAAATTATACCGCTGCTTTTGCTTAATGTGGGAGTCGGACTGTTTAGTTGTTGTTGCTGTTGTTGCTGTTTTTTGATAATAAGTTATAAGCATAAAATTAAGCGACAGCATAAATTTATGTTTCTGTTATATCTAACGTCAGCATTCAAAGTAACCCTAATATATTTTTTCCCTTTTTCTTATTTATTTTGCCATTTTCTCTTTCTGCTGTCAGTGTGTTTAATTTTTAGGCCTTGAGTTTCTTTGGTTAATTTGGAAATATTTATGATAAACAGCGAGAAAAAGTTAAAAAAAAATTATCAAAATATACAGTCTTTGTTTTTACTAATTTGCAGAGCAGTTAAAAATTTAAAAAATTTTTTTATCCAATATTATATACAGAAAAAATTGTTTGCACCAATTAAAGGTTTTACTTAGTTTATAAAATTTTTTTTTGGGAATTTATTTAATATTATGCTAGTTACCCATAAAAAACATTTTATAATAAATTCATTTAATTAATTAATTTTTTAATTGATTTAAGTATATATTTGTTTGAAACAGAACAAAAAAAAAAAAAAACTCATAATTAAATAAATAATTGAATCAAATAATTATTTAATCAATTTGTTGTATTTATTTTTCTGTGTAATTTAAACAAAAAATTTATTTTGATATAGTTTATTTGACCTTTTTTAATAATTGGTAAGATAATAATTTTTATTTTCAAGCTTTAGGTCGTTAATTATTTTTATTTTCGATATTTCGCTATTCCATTGTGTAGAATCATCAGGAAAAATTACAAAATTAACGTTATGAAAATTACAATTAATAAAACTGGAGTAGCCTATACTCCACTTTACCATACCCAATGGAAACAGATATTTTTATGGATATATTACATAAAGAATAAAAATTCAAAGTATATTCGAATCGAAAAATTAATTGTTTTTGTTTTGGGGTGTTAAGTAAACCACCCCTTGCCCCTTCCCGACTATGCCCAAAATTTACACAACTCTTCATCTCCATATACCAAAGGCACCTACTAAATTTCGTTTTAATATGTCATACGGTATGACCTGTAGAGCGTTTACAAAATTTGAGAGTAAGTAAACTACCCCTTGCCCCTTCCCGACTATGACCAAAATTTACACAACTATTCATCTCCATATACCAAAATTCATTTTAATATGTCATACGGTATGACCTGTAGAGCGTTTTCAAAATTTGGGAGTAAGTAAACTACCCCTTGCCCCCTCCCTATTATGCCCTAAATTTAAACAACTATTCATCTCTATATACCAAAGGCACATACTAAATTTCGTTTTAATATGTCATACGGTATGACCTGTAGAGCGTTTACAAAATTTTGGAGTAAGTAAACTACCCCTTTGCCCCTCCCGATTATGCCCAAAAACTATACAGCTCATCATCTCCATATGCCAAAAGCACATACTGAATTTAATTTTAATATGTAAAACGATATGACCTGTACAAATTCCAAAAAAATAGTGGCAGACGTTCTCTGCGTCCTGACAGCTAGTATTTAATATTTAATATTTATATTTTTTTATTTTTACTTACCTCCTATCCTTTGCTAATCTAACCTGTACAAAAACTACGTTTTTTTTGTAAGGGGGTACCCTTTATCTTTTTACTTATTTTTCAATTTTATTTGCTTTTGTGACAGCCATAGAATAAGACTTTGTGTAAAACTTTTAGGTGTCCATTTATTACGGTTAAGAGGTGCAGCCATGGCCCTCCTTGATTAGGGTACCCTAAAAATGTGCTTTATTATTAATAAACTCGTTCTAGCATTGGATTTAGATTAAATCCTTTTTTATATTCGAATTTTTCGTTTTCGTTTTGTTTTTATTTTTATGTTTATGTTTATGTTTCTATTTCTGTTTTATTTCTTTCTGCAGGAATTTAATTTGTTTTTATAGGCCTGACAACTATAAATTTTAATTTGTTTTTATATCAAAGGACTTTTACACCTTTTTTATGGTTATTAATTTCATTTGAAGGACAAAACCGACAAATAACTACTTCAAACTTTCATTATATATTGCTTTTGTAATGATTTGTTACTTAATAAAAAAAGTACTTAAAGGCTTTTTATCTCTTTGACTTTGGTAGGTTTATTTCTACAGTTGTTTTACAATCTTTATAATATTTAACCAATGGCTATGATTTTTAGGGATTTCAAAAAAATAATTAAAACCAAATGAGTGGTGCTTTTAGTACTTTATTACAAAAAAAAAAAAAAAATAAAATAAAATGAAAAGAAAAGAAGGCAACATTTTATTGCGTATCCTTTTGATTTAAATTTTTATTGTTGTTGAGTTACACCTCAAAATAGTCCCAGGATGGGGTGGGATGGCATGGCATCAGTGGTAATTTAACAAAAACTTTGTTTGCCAGTTTAAACTGCTTTCGTTGTTGTTTTTGTTGTTAGTGGTAGAGTGTGTTGGTTTTAATGTTGTTATAACAACACGCAAAACAAGCAACACAAGCGTAACCATATACACATCTACACGTTATCAACTTATTCTTTTGTTTCAGACCATAAACTCTTATAGATTTTTTTCAAGAACCTTTAAATGAAAATTTGTTGCCGAGCTACTGCAAAAAGTAACATGTTGTCTTTTAGCCAAAAATAAAAGATAAAAGATAAATGTATATACAGTAGACCCCCTTATAACACGGTACTCTTACAACGCATTTTCATATTACGCGATTTTAGTCCCTCTTACAATGCGGGTATTCCACCATATAATCGCGGGGATTTTCTCATTATATTTCTGTACTATAAAATCTAGAATGATAAGTAATTTGCACATTGTGTTAATTGTGTTGCTATATAAAATTAAATTATTTAATTAAATTTGTGTTCCCAGTTGTACGAGAATACTCGTATATGCTTTCCTTTAACGCGGAGCCAATCCACCGTGTTATAAGGGGGATGACTGTAATAACTGATAACCTGGGAAGGACAGACATTGTTACACAACACAAACTTCTAAAACCAAAAGAAAATAACACAAACACAGGTTTAAGCACAGTGTATTTCGTTTGTGCCAGTTTCCCCATACTCCTACTACTACATCACCTCAACAAAGAGCCAAAAATAATGCTTCATCTCCTTTTGCCAGCAAAATTTGTTACACATATTAAACGAATCTTTGGAAAAGCTGAGATATTTTAAACAAAATATAAAAATGAAAAAGCTTTTTTTTGTTTTATATATCCGACAGTCAAAGAAAATGCAGGTAATTAAAGTAATTTAAAAGGATTAATTCTTCATACTTTTTAATTTTGATTTTGTGTTCGTTGGCCTTAGTTTTTATATTTTTTTGTTTATAAAAAAACAAATTTTAATAAAACTGAGAATAAACTTCATTTAGATAAAAATAGAACACAACAAAGATTAAAAAGTATTTATTAAAGAAATTATTTCGGCAAAAGAATAATTAAATAAATTTCAAATAATAATAATTTTTTAAATAAATACCTCCTATTTTAGAATAAATTTTTCAAACAAAAGTTGTTCTAAAATACATTTCAAATAAGTTTTATTTTTTTTATTAATATAAAATTTTTATGAATATAAAATTCTCAATTAATAATAATAACATGCTTTTTTAAAAGCTTAACAAAGCAATGATATAACTAGTTTTAATGCTGAAAAATCTTATCAAGAAAATCTAAAATTCGCTTTTACAAAAGCTTAGACAATAAATAAAATGTCTAATAATCAAGCTCTTATAAAAGCTTTTAGAAAAAGTTCAACAATTTCTCCGAAAGTGTTAAAAAGCTAACAAAAAACATTTGTAATACTTTTAAAGAGACTTCTAAGCAACATTATACAAAAAATGTGAAAGCATTATAAAAAAAGCTTTAAAAGGGTGTAAAAAAATGCCTATGATAAATTAAAGGAAAAACCTTTAAAATTAAATAAGGCTTTAGTATAAAACAGTCAGTAAAATTAAATGTAATTGCAGAAAAGGCTGTTAAAAAAAATTAAATAAAATTAGAAAGCTTTCCAAAAGCTTTTATTATTATGCTGTTCGAAAAATTATTTACAGATAATTTGTTGTAAAGTTTAACAATAAACTACACATACGAGCATTATTTAAAATTATATTATTTAAAAACATTACCAAAAAAATGCTTTAAAAGCTTTCAAAAATTATAAAAAAAAATAATTTTAATGGATTGTAAAAATACTTCTTTCATAATATTTCAAGGCTTGTAAAATCTTCGGAAAGAAAAATTAACTTAAAAGACCCTAGAAGAACCTTTGCAAAGCTTTTTATTTATAATTATAATTTGTAAAAACTTTTTTAAAAAATTTTTTCTAAAAATAAACTTAACCAAACAATATTTTAAAAGCTTTTCAATTTCAATTTAAAGACACTTATAAAAAAGATTCACCAAAAGTTTATATAGTAAAAAAAAAAAGAAAAATGAAAGAAGAAGAAACAAGAAAGCTTTTCTAAAAGCTTTTAATATTAATCCCTTCGATGGATTATTTACAAAAAAGTTTAACATAAAAACTACACATACGAATATTATCTAAAATTATATTATTTAAAAACACTACCCAAAAAATGCTTTAAAAGCTTTCAAAAATTATAAAAAAAAATAATCTTAATGGATTTTAAAATACTTCTTTCATAACCTTTCAAGGCTTGTAAAATCTTCGAAAATAAAAATAGAAATAATCTGAAAAGAACTTTGCAGAGCTTTTTATTTATAAATATAATTTGTAAAAACATTTTTAAAGATTTTTTTCTTCTAAAAATAATCTTAACCAAAAAAAGCTTTTTAAGTTTAAAACACACACACACACAAAAGCTTTTTAGGTAAAAAATGATATTCAAAAGTTTATGTAATTTAAAATCTAAAACTTTAAAGCTTTATAATCTTTATGGATTAAATACATTTGCACAGTGGGTCGTTCGTAAACTAAATATCAATAACTTTTTATTACTGGTTAGATTTGTTTGAAACTGAGTATAAGAAGAGGAATTCTGCCTTTAGAATATTCAAAAGTTAGGCACAGATGATGCTACACTAAGCCGAAGTATACAAATCTTGATATATTGGTGAGTTTTATAAACATTATCCGACTTTAAAGTTGACCTTCTTATCTATACATATAATAAAACCAAAACAGGACCATTTTTGTACATGAAAATTTGGATGCAAATAGTAATCGAATCCCCTAATTTCTGGATTTTTATTCTGTCTATCTAAACGCCTGTAAGTCTGTCTGTATTCGTATTTTGCTTAAAAACAACTGGATGAATTTTGTAAGGAAGTACCTAAGTAGCTCGGTTCAAATATGGGATACCTTTTTCCCGCAAAAATATCTCATATTCAAGAGAAAATAGAGAAGAAGTAGTGAAAGTATGCGAATTTACCTATTCAATGGTATTGGAAACTTGGCAGCACCGTTTTTGACAGCGCGAAATTTTAAACAGTTTTTACAGAACTCTACGAAAATTTTGGAATTTTATATAAATTTTAGAATTTCATATAAAGCCTAGGGGTTTGCGTGGGCGTTCTTGTTTTAGTTCTTGAGTAATTAACCAGGGATGGGTAGCTTTATAAGTGTAAATACATAATCCATATCTGAAGCATTATAAAGAGAGAGTCTTAAAATGGATTACTGTGTAAGTAAAATCGAACAAAATATTTTAAGGACTCAGTGGCTGGGCACAGCTAGTTGTAATATATTCTCTATTAATTTTCCCCATCTGATTTTGCATATACTTCTGCTATTAACCCCACTGTGCATTTTATTATTTATTTCATACCACAAAGAAATTATTTTCTCTTACGTTTGTTATCACACATTCATGAAAATTATTTGTTCATTTATTACTTTCGGCTTTTATTTGTTGGCACTTTTTATCTTTGTCAATTTAAAAATTATTACTGCGTTGTCTCGTGCAGGCTGTTTCTGAGTAAATTTTCTCTGTTTGTTTGCTAACCAAAGGGAAATGTTCGTGGTTTATAAGTTAAAAAGAAAAAATCCCAAAAAGTATAAAATTTTAGGTCTGGCTTTCTATACAAATGTTTTTTGAAGGGGTGGCGGTGAAAAGGGAAAAATAATAAACGTTTCGTTCATTTCAGTGTTTCGTAATTTGCTGCCAAGGCATTTTAATGTCGATAAAATAAAATAAAATCAATACATTATTTTGTTGTTTCTGTTTTTTCCTTTTCTACTGGTTATAAATACATACAGTGGGCTATAAAAGATGGGGAATATTTTTAAACAATTTTTAAAAATTTGGTTTTAATACTTTTTTGCATTAAAGTCGTTCTTTCTTTGGGGTTATTTGAAAGAACAGATGTACGTCGATAAGCCAGCAACAATTCAAGAGCTAAAGGATGAGATAATTCGGCGCACATTAACGGCATAGAACCTCAATTATGCCTCAGCGTCAGCGAAAATTTTTGAAGCATCAGATCAAAATAAAAAGAAATGACAATAATTTCCTAAATAATTAATGACGTAAAAACTACTAGATGGATTTTAACAAAATTTTGTGAGGAGATACCAAAGTATCCTGGTCCCACTATAGGATATCTTTTTTCCGCAAAAGTATCTTAGAAAGTTGAACTAAGTAAGAATAAAGTAAAAAAATACATAAAATCCATAATGGGTCCCTTTTCGACCCCCTTCTGTCCTCTATGATTACAGGCTACCGAAATGTAATTTACGACAATCTACTTACATTGAGTCATGTGCTACAACCAGCCCTTAATCTTGACTTTAGTGATTTGAGGCTTCTAGACTGGTAACTGGCGGCCTTCTTTCTCATCACGCAGTCTCTAGTAATTGCTAGCATTTGTTCAAGGTCCCCCATGGCATCCACCAGTGGTCCTGAGTCTTATGCTAGCCAGTGCTGGACATTCACACACAATGTGCGCTGCCGTCTCAGCTTCTTTCCTTTCCCCGTCTCCTCTTCTGCCTCTTCCACTCACTTTTAGGCATGAGCTGTAGAGACTCCGACTCGACGTTGAAGGAACATTTTGAGGTGCCTGCTTCCGAAAAGGATTTGCCTAAGCCCACAGGGACAGATGTGTTCAATTCATCTACATTTACCTCCATAGCCGCAGCAGTATCTTTATAGACTGACCAGTCCACCCCTTGCGAGGTTTCTTTGTCATACTATTTCGATATCCTCCCCTGGCCAGTGGCAACCGGAGTTCCTAAAGGGATTAACTACTCCACCTCTAACGAGGCTTCCTTGTCCATCCCTATCGAAATATCCCGGTTGAACGCCATATTAGAACCTTTAGAGATTAACCTGTTCTCCCCTTCCGAGGCGTTCCTGTCCATCCCTTCTGAATTCTTCCTTAGGCCATTATTGGAGAAAACGTTGTCCACGTACACAGAGCTCCTTATGCATGGGTAAGTCTACATTTAAACTGGAGGTCGACTGGTATCCAGAGTTCGCATACTAACGGCCAAGCACCCCTGTTCCGCCGTGGATTAGGGTGGGGTTCTTCCAGATTAAGGTTCAAGGAACATTGGCGTCTGGTGCTTCCATTTTCCCCAATAGCACTACGTCTAAGCTTTGAGAATAAACCGCAATGACAATAAGTGCCTCCGGGGGTGTTACTTCTGTTAAAAAAAAAACAAAAAAAAAAAACGTAAGGGTCTTTAGTGTGAATTGCTTTCAAAGCAAAATCGAACAAAATATTTAAGGACGCTGACGAAGTGGCGGCCACAGCTAGTTTAATAATATAATTTAATTCACAGCTCCCTTTTCTGTTTCAAGGCTTATCCTTGTTAATCTATTATTCCTTTATGACCCACGAAAGTATATTTCTTCTTAAGTTTTTATTTCTAATTCTCTTCGGATTATAATAAACGGTTAAAATTAACCTTATCTTTGTAGTGTTGTTAATATAAAGGAGAAAAAACCTTCAAATTTTAAACTGACATTTAAAAACTTTTTATATGTTTTTTCTATTTTATGCCGCTTCCTTCCGTTTCCTTTGGAACAGAGCTGCTCTAACAACAACCAACCACTTACATAAAATAAAATAAACTTTTGCATTGTTTTTTTTTCTTACTATTTACTATATTACCAATCAATTTAACTATAAAGAAAAAACAGTGACAACAAAAACAGTTGAACAAAAACAAAAAAAAAAATATTATTGCAATGAATATAATTTTTTTTGGTCAAGCCAAGCCTGTGGTAAATACACAGAGCAAAAGAAACTGGAAAATTTATACGAAAAAAAAACAAAAGGAAAAAAAATACAATTACACAACATCATTTATCACGGACAAGTGCTGCAACATAAAACAAACAAAAAGTGGCAAAAAGTCAAAAATTCTATAAATTACAGCAGCAGCAGTAGCAGTAGCAGCAGAGAGCCACCAAAATGATAACGAGTCACACAACCAAATGGGAAAAAGCGTCAAGTAAAATTAAAAAAAAATATATTTGATTTGTTTTTTTTTTAATACAAAATTTAAATTTATGTTGACAAAACAATAAAATCTATTCCCAGGACGTTGCCAAACAAAACAAAATAAAATTTTATTTTAATTTTTTCTTTCTCACTTTAGAGAATGAAGCTGTGCGAAAGTTGGCCAGTTTATTCGCAACAACTTTGTCTTGTTATAACTAATGATTGTTGGTTTGTTTTACAATTATCTGGCAATGAGAGACCCTTGTCACATAACACTCCTATTACGCGACAGTAGAATAATCCAAAAAGGCTTGGAAAATACAAAAAAATAATACTAGTTATTACTATATAAAGGGTGGTGAAATTTTAAGGGCCGATGTTATTTTTGAATAAAACAACAATTTTTTAATCTCTTTACAGACGGTTGTTAGATCTTACAATATTGTCAGACCTAACATTGTGCTGACACACACACACGATTGTCATATATCTAGGATTATTTTTGTTAGTTATGCAATGCTTTATCCGACAATATTGCCAGACAACAATTAGAAGTTCACACGTTTCTTAGACGCTTTCTATATATTTTTCTGACAATATTGTAAGATCTGACAACCGTCTGTACAGAGCTTTAGGAAATTATTGTCATTTCTTTTTATTTCGATAATATTGGTATGTGAAACTTAGGCGTAGACTAGCGCCCCCATTGTGTAGTATAACAACACTTTACGATTGCCACCAATCGATTTTTTTGTGTGATACAGTCACAATGAGTAGCAATTTATATAATATGACAAGCCTTTCCAAGGTAAGCCTAGATCCACATTATAACCTCTTGCTTAGGGGTTTGGAGACTATCCAAACTCCGTCTGTTGAGAGTGCAACAGCACACTTGATCGACCGTGTACCATACCTACATAAATCGATCTTAAACCACAACCACCACATGTACCCCCGAAGGGGACCTCACCAATGACTGGTCACAGAGAGGATAGGCTTTCTGTGGGGCCACCGATTCCCGTAGTACCAGTCCTTTGGGCACTGGTCGGGCCTCGAAGAGGACCCGTGTTATAAAACAACAGACCTTTTCTTCCAGATTTAGGCTCTAGGAACCCTAGTGCCCCTATTTTCTCCGAGTGAACCGCGTCAAAGCATTTGCCATATTCCTGCAGTGACAATTGCAACCCCCGGGGGTAAGAAAGAAGTCCAACGGTGTCATATCACATGATCGTGACGGCCAATTGACATCGCCACCACGTGAGATAACTCGGCCATTGAATTTGTCGCCGTCCTGTTGAAACTACATATCCCCCAAATATATATCTTCCAATTTGGGCCATAAAAAGTTCGTTTTCATCTCACGATAGCAGACACCCAGTCACAGTTACTGCCTAACCGGTCTCATTTTGGCAAAAATACGGCCCGATGATGCCGCCAGCCCATAAATCGCACCAAACAGTCACTCTTTGTGGGTGCATTGGTTTTTTGACAATCACTCTTGGATTATCATTCGCCCAAATGCGACAATTCTGCTTATTGACGAAACCACTGAGGTGAAAATGTGCCTCATCACTGAAGATGATTTTCTTTGAAAATTTATCATTCAATGTTGCCATTTCTTGCCAGCATTCTGACCATTGACGATGTTTGGAATGATCCAGATGCTTCAGGTCTTGAGTCAATTGCACCTTGTAAGCGTGTAAATGCAAGTCTTTATGCATAATGTTCATCAGCGACGAGCGTGAGAGGTGCAATTGTTGGGCACGACGACGACGACGAGTTGAGGTGGACGGCTCTTCCGGCCACACTATCGCGAACAGCAGCAATACTTTATGCAGTACGAGCTGTACGATTATGCACTGGTGTTTTCACATCTCCTACAAACCAGGTTTGCTCAAAATTTTGCACGATTTTACTGATTGTACGCTTATTTGGACGATTATATGACCGAAAAAATCACAAAGTGCACGATATGCATTTTGATTTGAATGCCCATTTTCATAATAAGCCTGAATAACTTTAACGCATTGCTCGCGTTGTGTATCACAGTGCAACACGGAAAAAAATAACCATATACGGACACCATTACGTGATACAAGACAAAAAAAAAGACCCCTGTCTCCCAGTTTTGCCCAAAGTCCTCCAGGTTTTTTTAATGGACCCTCAAAGATGTGGGGCCTCGATGTAATTTTTGCAAAAAAATTATCATTTACTCAAGCTCATATTTTGCAAACCGTTTGAAATTTTGATATACTCTCTGAGGCAAAGTTGTAGCTCTTGTCATAAGGACCAAAATTGTAAACATATAAAATCAAAAAACTTCATCTTCAAGGTCAAAATCGCAAAAAACTTTAAAAAATTCAATTTTTTTTCCTTTTTTCCCCTGTTCAGGTCCATAGGTAGCAAACCGTTCAAAATTCAAGGAAACAATCAACTACAAAAATTAACCTAAGATCTCAATAAACAACTTTCTAGAACATATGAACTTCCTAGGAATGATTCTTAACACCGTTTAGGTAGCGCTTAGATAGCCGCAAAAGTGCGCTACCTAAACGGTGTTAAGAATCATTCCTAGGAAGTTCATATGTTCTAGAAAGTTGCGTATTGAGATCTTTTTGTGCTTTAAATTTAGTAAAAAATAAAGAGTAATGTAAATACCGTTCAAAAGCTCTTTCAAAAGTGATTTTACAAAGATATATTTTTTGTAAAGCTTTTAGCTAAATTTCTTGCGAAATCTAAAAAAAAAAAATCATTTCTATTGAAACTGAATTTTTTGAAAATTTTGTTATTAAAAGGGATACCTTTTGTTCTACTTCTTTGTTCACAATCTTTAGGCATAACTAGTGGTCTTAAGTAATCCATAAAATTCAAGCACATTGATCTTAGGCACTCCGTCTACAATTAGTCTAAACAAGTATTCAACATGTGAGCTCTACCTGGTCCTTCCAACAAAGGTTTGACATGCCTTAGCTTTAGTAGTGACAACTTATTTGGCTAAAAGAATTTCAATCTTACAACATAATCTAGTCAATGAAAAAGTTGTATTCTAATGCGCTTTATTATGTCTGTAACTGAGTATTTCAAGCTAATGTAAAGCATATTTTGGGGGGTTTGCTTTTAATAAATATTGCAGTTTTATTAACTTTATTACTTATTTCTTTGCAAGCCACTAGCATTCAATTTAATTTTGTGTTGTTGCAAAATTACTTTATATAAATTTGTTAAAACATACAAATACTTTTTATAACTATGTGTGTCTATATGCAAATCCCGAAAGTAGGCCACAGTTTTCCTAAAACTTTTTAATTAAAGCTTATTTGTTGAGTTGGCTGTTTTACTCTTAATCCTTTATCAAGTCTATTGAACTATTTTATTAAGAGTAATTGCTATTAAATACTTGATGATGATTTTGAACTCTGTAACCGAAAATTCATATAAATAGATTGAAATATAGATTGGAAATATAGGAAAAGTTTAAACTTTTTTGTTCACTCTATTCCTCTAGTTTATGTTGGAAAGATGGAGAGTTATTCATTTCAATTAATTTGTGTTTTCTTGTTAGTTTTTTTTATAGTTGCTTCACTCATCTCTTATTGATATTTCTGCTGAAAAAGTCAAAACTTGTGCAAAAACTTAAGAAAAAAAAATTTTTTCTTTTTTTTTTTTTTTTTTGGTTAAAAGATCTATAAAACTTTATTTCGAATAGAAAACATAATAATAATAGGGCAAAAGTTAGAAAAGTTTGCATATCAAATACAAGATATATTTGGTTTTCTTGGAAAATTTTAAATTGGCGTTGGTATAATTTGGTTGGTATTTTGTAAAACGTACAGTGGGGTTAATTCTAAAGATTTTGGGGCGCTGGTGAATTTAGCTGCAGACAGCAAATTCTTAAGCCATTTCTACAAAACAACCAAAATAAAATTGATGGCATTAAAATGTTTGTTGTATTTATGTTTATAAAGGGTGGGAAGATATCCTAGGACTTTTGTTGTTGCGTTTAGATGTTAATCTTTATTTAATTTAAATGTTAATCTTCATTTAAATGGATTTTTTGCAATGAAGCTAATTCTTATCTTTGTCTAGCAAAATAACCAGAGTTTTCAGCAACAAGAAATCCAAAACGAATATTGACCGAGTTGTTGTTTCTTTTATTTTTATTTTTTTAATTTTCATATGTTAAAAAATTGCTTTGTATCTCTTACTGAGCGTATTAAAAAATATACGCAATGCAAGCTCATCAGGACAATCAACGAGGAGAAAGTAAATAATTATGCAAGAGGGTGAAAAAAGAGAAAAATTACCATTTATTTTGAAGACATGTTGAAATATAAGCAGAGATTTCACAAAAAAAAAAAAAAAAAAAACAACACTGAATATTAAAATAACCAGCACCACTAACTATACTTCACATACTTGAGCTCATCATTCTTATCATTTTCGTCATTATCATTACGACAGAACTAGTTTTTTGCTTGGCAGTAAAATCTGTAGGATATAGAGAAAATATAATTTAAAAAGCAATAAGCAAGCGACAGTAAAAATAAATAAAAAAAAAAAAATAAAAAAAAATAAAATTATAAAACAAAATTTTGAATAAAAAATTTAAATTAAATAATAAAAATTAAAAAAAATTAAATAAAATTTTTTTAATGCTTTAAAAAATTTAAAATATTTTTTAAAATCTGTTAAAAAAATAAAATTTTGAATAAAAAATTTAAATTAAAAAATAAAAATTAAAAAAAATTGAATACCATTTTTTTAATGCTTTAAAAAATTTAAAATATTTTTTAAAATCTGTTAAAAAAAATAAAATTTTGAATAAAAAATTTAAATTAAATAAAATTGTTTTAATGCTTTAAAAAATTTTAAATATTTTTAAGACTTAGTTTTATGTTTGGCAGTTAAATCTGTAGGGTGTAAAGAAAAAATAATTTAACAAGCAATAAGCAAGCGAGAGTAAAAATAAATAAAAAAAAAATTATTAGAAAAAATTAAATTTTGAAAAAAAAAATTTATTAAAAAATAAAAATTAAAAAAAATTAAATAAAATTTTTTTAATGCTTTAAAAAAGTTAAAATATTTTTAAGACTTAGTTTTATGCTTGGCAGTTAAATCTGTAGGGTAGAGAGAAAAAAAAAATAATTTAAAAAGCAATAAGAAAGCGACAGTAAAAATAAATAAAAAAAATTAAATAAAAATATTAAATTAAATTAAGTTATTAAATTAAAAAAAAAAAAAAAATTAAATAAATTTTTTTTAATGCTTTAAAATATTTTAAATTTAAATTTAAAATTTAAATAAAAAAAAAATTAAATTAAAAAATACAAATTTGAATAAATTTAATAAAATTAAAAAAAAAAAATTAATAAAATCTGTAGGGTAGAGAGAAAAAAATAATTTAAAAAGCAATAAGCAAGCGACAGTAAAAATAAATAAAAAAAAAAATAAAAAAAATATTAAATTAAATTAAGTTATTAAATTAAAAAAAAAGTTAAATAAAATTTTTCTAATGCTCTAAAAAATTTTAAATTTAAATTTAAATAAAAAACAATTAAATTAAAAAATAAAAATTTGAAAAAAAAAATAAGAAAATTTTATGAATGCTTTAAAAAATTTAAAATATTTTTAAGAATCAGGTTTTTGCTTGGCAGTAAAATCTGTAGGGTATAGAAAAAAAAATAATTTAAAAAGCAATAAGGAACAGAAAAAAAATTTTAAATAAAAAAACAATTAAATTAAAAAATAAAAAATTGAAAAAAATAAATAAAAAAAATTAATTAAATTAAAAAAAAATCTTTTGCGAGAAGAAAATTAACTTGTATATGCTTTTCATCACACCTTACGTCTGCATTCAGTTATGGCAAAAAACCATCCAATTGTAGAAGGATAGTAAGGAAAAATAAAAATTTCAGTAAAAATTTTGAAATTAAAAAATAAAACTTAGAAAAAAATTATTTAAAAAATATTTTTATTTTTTAATTCTTTTTCTTAATTTAATTTAATTTAATTTTTTAGAAGAAAAAAAATAAATAAAAAATTGTTTCATGCTTTAAAAAATTAAAAATATTTTTAAAAACATTAAAAATATTTAAGACAATCTAACATAAATAATGTTTAAAAAATATTTATATAAAGATGTAAATAATAGTTTTATAAAAACTCATAAAAATTGTATTAAAATATTGCATAGTTTAATGATGTAAAAATTAACCGTACAAAACTAATGCATATTTTTAGGCTAAAGCAGACTTTGAAATTAAATTAATAAATTTAATAAAAATTAATTTTCTAGTTACCGAGAAGAAAAACTTTCACCTTTTTTTGAAACGCCTATTATTCATAAAATGTTGTCTACTTTTAGGCTAAAAATAACTAACGAGTGATTTTTTAAGAGCTTGAGAACTTTTTAAAAAAAAAAAACGCATAAAATTTGCAAAATCTCATCGGTTCTTTATTTGAAACGTTAGATTGGTCCATGACATTTACTTTTTGAAGATAATTTCATTTAAATGTTGACCGCGGCTGCGTCTTAGGTGGTCCATTCGGAAAGTCCAATTTTGGGCAACTTTTTCGAGCATTTCGGCCGGAATAGCCCGAATTTCTTCGGAAATGTTGTCTTCCAAAGCTGGAATAGTTGCTGGCTTATTTCTGTAGACTTTAGACTTGACGTAGCCCCACAAAAAATAGTCTAAAGGCGTCAAATCGCATGATCTTGGTGGCCAACTTACCGGTCCATTTCTTGCGATGAATTGTTCTCCGAAGTTTTCCCTCAAAATGGCCATAGAATCGCGAGCTGTGTGGCATGTAGCGCCATCTTGTTGAAACCACATGTCAACCAAGTTCAGTTGTTCCATTTTTGGCAACAAAAAGTTTGTTAGCATCGAACGATAGCGATCGCCATTCACCGTAACGTTGCGTCCAACAGCATCTTTGAAAAAATACGGTCCAATGATTCCACCAGCGTACAAACCACACCAAACAGTGCATTTTTCGGGATGCATGGGCAGTTCTTGAACGGCTTCTGGTTGCTCTTCACTCCAAATGCGGCAATTTTGCTTATTTACGTAGCCATTCAACCAGAAATGAGCCTCATCGCTGAACAAAATTTGTCGATAAAACACATTTCGAACCGAACACTGATTTTGGTAATAAAATTCAATGATTTGCAAGCGTTGCTCGTTAGTAAGTCTATTCATGATGAAATGTCAAAGCATACGGAGCATCTTTCTCTTTGGCACCATGTCTGAAATCTCACGTGATCTGTCAAATACTAATGCATGAAAATCCTAACCTCAAAAAAATCACCCATTATGTACCTTAAAATCATGTAAACAATGCAGAGAAATGCTTTGTTAAATTTATCGGGTGGTTAAATTTTTAGGGTCGATGTTGAATGTGAACCACACCTAAAGGTCAAGTTTTTTTTTTCTGCATTTAATTTGATATTTCTCAATCTCAGACTAACTTAATTTGAATCATGGAAATATACACAATCGAGCAACGCGTTAAAGTTATTCTGGCTTATTATGAAAATGGGCATTCAAATCAAAAGGCATATCGTGCACTTTGTGATTTTTTCGGTTAATTTAATCGTCCAAATGTGCGTGCAAGTGGAAAAGTCGTGCAATATTTTGAGCAAAGCTGGGTCTGTAGGAGATGTGAACAGAGCAGTGCATGCTCGTACAAATCGTACTGCAGAAAATATTGCTGTTGTATAGTGTGGCTGAAGGGCCGTCCACCTTAACTCGTCGTTGTTCCCAACAATTGTAGCTCTCACGCTCGTCGTTGATGAACATTATGCACAGAGACTTGTATTTACACGATTACAAGGTACAAGCCTCTTGATCATTCCAAGCGTCGTCAATGGTAAGAATGGTGGCAAGAAATGGCAACGTTGGATGATCAATTTTCGAAGAAAATCATCTTCAGTGATGAGGCACATTTTCACCTCAGTGGATTCGTCAATAAGCAGAATTGCAGCATTTGGGCGAATGATAATCGAAGAGTGATTGTCGAAAAACCAATGCACCCACAAAGAGTGACTGTTTGGTGCGGTTTATGAGCTGGCTACATCATCGGGCTGTATTTTTTCCAAAATGAGACCGGTCAGGCAGTTACTGTGAATGGTGTTCGCTGTCGCGAGATGATGGAACGAACTTTTTATGGCCGGAATTGGAAGATATGGATGTAGACGATATGTGGTTTCAACAGGACAAAATCAATGGTGATTTGACACCGTTTGACTTCTTTTTTTGGACTTTTTTAAATAATCACAAAATATGATTTACTTACTGCTAAATAACCATTTGAATAAAATTTGTATTTGAATTATAATTTTACTTTGTATAATACATTGTTATTAAAATATTTTAAACGCCCTTTACAGAGCTTTGCAATAATTTTTAGAATTTTATATAAATTTTATCCAGGGATGGATACCTTTATTTTAAGAAAAAATACGCAAGAGTCTTAAAATTTGACGTGGATTACTTTTAAAGCAAAATCAAATAAAATATTGTCAGAACGCATACAACATGTGTGGGCACAGCTAGTCTATACATTTAATAAAACTCTAACAGGACCATTTTTGTACATAAAATATTTTTTATAAATTTTGTTGCTGTTGCAGATAAGTAATAATCGAAAGGGAATACAAAACAGCAGTTTTTTTTTTGAAATTTTTGTCTGTCTGTATGTGTTCGTATCACATAAAAACTACTTGATGAATTTTAATAAAATTTTGTAGGGAGGTACTTTACGATCTTGGTTCAAATATAGGTACTCTTTTTTCAGCACAAATATCCCATTTTCAAGAGAAAATAGAGAAAAAGAAAGTATGCAAATTTAAGGTACTGCAAACTTGACAGCTTAAGTGGCAGCTTTTAAATTGTTTATTTAGGTTTTCTTTACACTTCTTTACACTTCTTTACATTTCTTTACTGCTGGTAAATTTATTAATAAGAAACAAAATTATCCACTTTCTGGTGTGGTTAAAAGCACTTTAGACCAATACAATTTAATACAAAATATAAATTCAAAAGGATATCTTACCTCGAACTTAAATCAATATTAATCATACGCCCCATTAGTATTAACGTATGATAAAATGAAAAGCATACTTTAAGGTGATTTTAAAAACTATTATTTATAGCATACACCTCCCTTCCTCCCTCCCTGCACAATTTACATCAGCTGTTTACTCCACAAAATATTTTTTTCTCTCTTGTTTAGTTTTTTATTTATTTCTTGTTGATGAGTTAGAGTATGAAGTGTATAATGTTAAGTATGCTGCTGTTGCTTATCATAATAACGATATTAAAAGTAATGATGATGATGATGATGATGATAATAATAAAACTGTTAACGGAAAGGGCCTGGCAATGACGAAGAGCAATGATAATGTTCATTTTATTTTTAATGTTCGTAAGCAATATTTAATCTAAAAAAAACATTCAACAAATGTTGAAAAATAAAAACTTGTTTAGTTTGCTAGGGATTTTGGATGATTGTAAGAGGGGTAGTAGGGAGATTTTCTACAATATATTTACCATAAACGTTTTCTTGCAAAGGTAAATAAAATTTTATTCTGTACTATTTAGGGCTTAGGATTTAGTTTATAAATCTCTGGCAAGAGGTCATTGGTTTAGTATCGAAAAGTTTGCTTCGAATAAATAATTGCTAACTAAATTTAGCAAAGTTTTGTTTTAAATAAATATTAATTAGATTTATGTGAATAAATTCTTAGCTTTTGCTTGAGATGTAATTAAAGGTATTTTTTTTTTTTTTGAAATATAAATACAAATAAAGTTTTATTAAATTTTCTGCTTTAATGCTGGCTTCCTTTTACTTTATTAGTACACTTAATTAACATATCTAAAGGTAAACTGCACAACAAGATAAAATTTTAATGTTTCTTTCGCTTTCGAGTGGATGCAAGAGAAAACTCAAATTTCTAGGGAGAAGAGTATGTTAAAGAAATGCTTTTGTAGATAACAAAAAAAAATTTGTTTATTCAATTTAATGGCAAGTTGAGTTTTACACTCCGCCTCAACTCTTAACACAAACTCAAACGAACAGCTATTGGGGGCAAATATGAAAACTTTTAATGAAATTTCAATAGAAAATAAAGGTAAACAAAAATCTGTGTTGATTTTTCGACACGAAATTTTTTGTTTTTTTGTTAAATAAAGTTAATGAACAAACAAATAAGAAGAATTTTTAGATTTTAGGGAAATTAAATTTAAAACTTAGTTATTTGTAAGGTACAATTTCAAAGTATTTTGGAATCAGCATAATTATTGCTAATTAAATTAAATTGATCAAAGATCTCTTTATTTGTTATATAAAAGCATTTCAAAAATCCCTTTGTTTTTAAGGAAGTTAAGAGGTATTTTGTAAAATAAAATTTAATTAATATTCATCATACGCCACCGTCTGCATTTTTTTAAACCGGTTTATAATGCAAACAATACATTTCTGAAGAAAGGCTTATGGATACTAAGCAACTTAAAGAATTATTTAGCTATTAAATTCGTTTATTGTGGTAAATTGAAATGTTTCCATTTTCATTATCCATAAAGACAATTATATGAATTTTATTTGAACTATTTTTGAACAATTTTTTAAATTTATTATTAACAGGAAATACTACATTTTAATATTCCAATTTTAATGGAAACCTATTTTTGGATTCAAATTTAACAAATTTCCTAAATTGAAGAAACATTTTTTAAACGTTTAATACAAAACACATTGAAATCTTGCAAATAAAGTTCTATTATTTTCTTTCCTTTAAATTTCTTAAAGTTTTTCGGATTTCAATTTATTAAAAAATAAATTTGAAAAATATAATATTTTTTAACTTTTGTGATACATTTCTAATATTAAATATTTAATTTAATAAGTCAAACTTTTTATTAACATATAAATTATTTTTTAAATTTTGGTTTTAAGTTCTTTTATACACTCTGACTACTAATAGTAGTTGAAGAATATTTTTATACAAATTAGGTAATAAATATTTTTAAAGGAATTAATATTTTCTCTAACGCACTTGATACATTTATTAGTTTATTTATTAATTTAAACATAATTTTAACGTTATTTCTATAAATCATTAAAATAATTAATATATGGTATTTTTAAATTACAAAAATTTACAAAATAAAAAAATATTTAACAATTAAAATTAATCATACGCAGCGTAAAACAATTTACAAAAATTAATTAAAAATTTGTTTATATGTAATATAAAATAAGTTTAAAAATATCTTTGGTTTAAAATAAATATTAATTAATATTAATCATACGCCACCGTCTACATTTTTTAATAACTGCTTTAAAAGGAGAACAAAAATATATTTTTATTAGGAAAACAGAAGAAGCTAAAGAAGAATATAGCTATTGCAATCGTTTAGATTGTAAAACAAAATTTCTCCCATTTATTTGATATAAAATTTTGCAAACTTTTAACATAAAATAAATTAAAATCGTGTATATACAATTCCATTCTTTTCGTTAATTTTCTCTTGTGATTATTTTCTTTGAAACAACAGCTAAATTTATTAGTTTATACACTGTATATTAATTTAAACAAGATTTCCTTAGTTTTGCCTATAAAACATTAAAATAATTTATATATTGAATTGTTTAATTACAAAAGCTTTAAAATACAAAAAATCTCAAAAATAAAAAATAATCATACGCACCGTAAAACAATTTAAAAAAATATTGGTTGCTTAAAAACGAAACAAGATTTTATATAATTCTTGAAAAAAAAAACCGACTAAAAACAAATATATGTGCATCAATTCTAAACTAAAAATTTAAAAGAAAGTAATGTGTAAGAAATAGTACTCAAATCAAATACTTTTATACTTGTTGCTCTAATGGACATAGTTACATACGTTCTGTACATTCAAATGTCTATCCGTAACGGTTCAGCAGATAAAGCCGTATACGACAAATTACTGATACAGCAATAAAAAGTAACGGTTCCAAAGATATGGCCATATAGGTTAAACAATATCACCTAGGGGACACCCTTTAATGTAAAATTTTAAATTAAACACTTATTTTAAAGGACAGATTCTTTGTAAATTTCAAATGTCTGTCAAATGTCTGTCAATTTACATCAACTATTGAGACACCCTTTATAACTTTAAATATTTATAAATGTTATTATACGGGACATAGTAGTGGAGATTCTGTCTAATTTTCAAGTGTTTGTCTATAACGGTTCAAAAGATAGGGCTAGATAGGTAAAATTATATCAATTATGGGGACACCATTTAGTTTCCAAATTTAAATTATATACTTGATGTTATAAAAGACTTAGATATACAGGTTCTTTGTAAATTTCAACCGTCTCTCTGTTACGGTTCAAAAGTTTTGCAATATACATCAAATTACATCAACTATTGGGACACCCTTTAACTTCTAATTATAAATATTTAATTTCTGATTATAAATACTGGACATTCTGTCCAATTTTCAAGTGATTGTCTACAATGGTTCAAATGGTTCATATATTTAAATTGACGTCACATATGGGGACACCCTTTAATTTTTAAGTTTATTTTTTTATTAATTTCTGTCATTGGCAGCTATAGTGATATGCTGTTTTTTAAAATTTTAAAATGGTGCTCTTTACGGTTCATAATACACGTAAGAAACACGTATGTTGTATGAGGACACCCTTTAATTTTTAAAATTCTGAACTTATTTTAAAATGGTACCAATCTGTTCTGAAATGACTGAGTTCTGCGGGCAAAATTCAGATGAATAGATAACCTACTTCTTTTTTTGAAGTCGGTTAAAAATAAATTAAAACCAGGTATAACAATTCTATTCTATTCTTTTCTTTAAATTTCTTTAAGTTTTAATTGTGATTATTTTCTTTGACACAGCTGCTAAATTTATTAGTTTATATGTTAATTTAAACAAGATTTCCATATTATTTCCTATAAAACATTAAAATAATTAATATATTACATTTTTCAATCACAAAAACTTTAAAATATAAAAAAAACACAAAAATTAAAAATAATCATACGCACCGTAAAACAATTTTCAAAAATCTTGGTTGCTTAAAAACTGAATAAGATTTTATAAAACTTGAAATATATTTTCCACCTTAGAACTAAAAGCAAATTAAATCTATTTTCTTTATTAATTTAAATAAAATATTTGTTTGATAGCTCTCTACAGTTTTCGAAAAGTTTACATATCTTAACAATTAATGTTTGACATTTCTTTACCAACAATTTACTTTGTGTTCTTTTTTAATATTAAATTACTAAAGGGATCTAACATCTCCTTAAAATGTTGATTTTAATGGCTGCTGCACAAAAAGTTATAAAATATTTTAAAAAGAAAACTTTTTGAATTTAGTTTTAGGGAATGCGCCTATTTGTATTCTCTAGGTAGCAACGATTTTTTTTGCAACAATAAAATTCCAAGAATACAAAAACTTAACTTTTTATTAAAAAAAACCTTTTACTCTTTTCTTTTTCAACAAAGAAAAATGTACACACAAAAAAAAAGACGAACAGCACATATAAAAATTTTGTACAACTTAAAGTTTCTTGCAGCTTTTACTTGACTGAGAATTCTAGAGTGTAGAGACATGTGTTGTCTTAAGAGCAACCAAACATGTATTATACCTTTAAGGAAAAGAACATCTTTTTTTTTTTTTTTTTGAAAGAAACTTTTTGAACAAGACTTTTTCACATCATTTGTAGGAAAATACTGAACAAAATCTTTCTCTATTCTCTTGCGAAAGAAAAAAAAAAAAACACATAAATATAAAAAATCTTAATGTTTCTTTATTTCTTTGGTTTCCTACAAACTTGCAATTACAGAAACTTATTGAAAGTTTCTAAATTATGTAAATGCATTAAGAACTTCCAAAAATATAACAATAATTAGGTTTGGAATTTTTTAGCTCTTAAAATTATTTTTACATATTAATTTTTTTAGACAATTGTTTTGTATTATCTTAATGAGGTATTATATAAACAACTTGTTTTTATTCGATTACTATATAATATTTACTAACTTGTTTATAGCTGCTGTGGAAATGTATTCATTTTAGGTTTTCGTTTTTGGTGGCGTATGATTAATATTTATTTCTGACTAATTTTGCCTAAATAGCTGTAATTCTTATATTTTGGTGTATTTGTGAATGTTTTCTTTTTGATTCATATGCAAAATATTTCCAAGTACTTAAAACTAGATTTTTATTATTTTTTACTTTTAACAAATAAAAAAAAAAATCATTCAAAACCATTTTTTTATGAAAAACTGTAATAGTATCAGAAAAAAAATTTATTTCGTTGAATTTTTTGGAAACTTAAAATAACAAAAACTTATTGCAAGTTTCCTAATTATGTAAAAATATAATCTACACTAAAATAAACAATTTTTATAAATCTTTAAAAACAAATTTATAAGGGTGGTTTTAGGGGCCGATGATGATTTTGAATAAAACACAAATTATTTAGGAAATTATTGTCATTTCTTTTTATTTTGATAATATTGATATGGTTCAATTATATATGGAACAAAACATCGGTCAAAAGCCCGCCGCCAAATGACATCGCCACCATGTGATATAATACGGCCATTGAATTTGTCGCGCTAAAGAGCCATTGTTACGTTAGCTGTGTGGCAAGTGATACCATTCTGTTGAAACCACATATCTTTCACATCCATGTCTTGTCAATTGAGGCAATAAAATGTTCTTATACATCTCACGATAGTGAACACCATTCACAGTAACTGCCTGACCGGCCTCATTTCGGAAGAAATACGGCTCGATGATGTCGCCAGCCCATAAACCGCACCAAATAGTCACTCTTTGTGGGTGCATTGGTTTTTCGACAATCACTCTTTGATTATCATTCGCCCAAATGCGGCAATTCTGCTTATTGACGAAACCACTGAGGTGAAAATATGCAGTATATGAATGATAAATATGAAAATTTTCTTCGATAATTGATCATCCAACGTTGCCATTTCTAGCCACCAGTCTGACTATTGACGACATTTGGAATGATCAACCGGCTTTAGTTCTTGAGTCAATTGCACCTTCTAAGCGTGTAAATGCAAGTTTTTAGGCATAATGTTCACAAGCGACGAGTAGCATGAGAGGTGCAATTGTTGGGCACGACGACGGCACTTCAGTCACACTGTCGCGAATAGCAGCAATATTTTCTGCAGTACG
Organism: Phasia obesa; assembly: GCA_949628195.1. Classification (NCBI taxonomy): domain Eukaryota; kingdom Metazoa; phylum Arthropoda; class Insecta; order Diptera; family Tachinidae; genus Phasia; species Phasia obesa. The sequence goes on from OX451218.1 coordinate 10,443,076, forward strand.
AGCTGTACGAGCATGCACTGTTGTTTTCACATCTCCTACACAACCAGTTTGCTTAAAATTTTGCACAATTTTTCCGATTGTACGCACATTTGGACGAATAAATTGACCGAAAAAATCACGAAGTGCACGATATGCATTTTGATTGGAACGCCCATTTTCATAATAAGCCAGAATAACTTTAACGCGTTGCTCGATTGTGTATCTTTCCATGGTTCAAATTGAGTTAGTGTGAAATTAAGAAATGTCAAATTAAATGCAGAAAAAAAACTTGACATTTAGGAGTGGTTCACATTCAACATCGGCCCTTAAAATTTAATCAGCCGATATATAACACTTAATAAAAGAGTATATAAATAATTTGTTACTATTTATAGCTGATCTAAAAATGTATTCCTCTCAATGTTTCGTTTTTGGTGGCGTATGATGAATATTATTTGTTAACTTATTTTATAATATCGTTATTTTCGCTTATTATTAAGTGTTTCTATTGGATTTTATTTAAGTTACTTATTAAATTTGTTAATACAAATTCAGAAAATGAAGAAAAACTACAAATTCTTTTTTCTTTCGTGGCAATTTTCAAGTTGATTTAGGTTTTAAAAAGTTCTTCATCATTTTAGAAATGAATAGTTAATTTTAGGGATTTGTAAACCACTAATCACAAAACGAATACTATATAGTTATATATAAAATTTTTGGGAATTTAAATATTAATTATTTAATTATTAAATTCAGGAAACCTGAAGGACAGTAAGGAAAATTTGTTTCTTGGTATTTTGTTGAAGCTTTAATATTCTGTAATATTATTCTATTAACATTTATACTTCTCATTCTCTAATATTAGGAAAAAGGTTTCCTGATGATTTGGCCTGAGCAATCAGCGAAATACGTATAGGAACTAGCTCTTTCCCACCCAACAAATAAATTTCATTTTTATAATAAAACGTTATGGATAATTAGCATAATATTAAATAACTAATACTATTTATTTTTTGAAACTTAGATTTTCTTTGAAATTATATCCTTGGAATAATAACTCTTATTAGCTTACTTTCCCATTACTTTAATTTCTTGAACTCTTATATTTGAAGAGACTTATTATTCAAACCTAATGACTTAATTAATTAAAATGCATATTATTTTGAAATCTTTATATTAAAAGTACTTTGTTATTTAGCTTATTGTATACGAATAAACATGAATAGCTTTTTGTTGTTGGCTTTTTAACATTGAATGTAGCCGAAACAACTTATTAAACCACATTTATTCATTTGAAAAAAAAACTGTATTTGTAATTTAATTTATTTTACCACAAAGTATGTTCAATTTATATAAATAATTAAAAATACTAATACATGGCAATAACCACTCTATAATTTTAAAGTTATTTTCTCATAATTAATGTAATATTTAAATTTTAAACACATTAATTTAATAACTTGTGAAAAATTGATAAACAAAACATGCTTGTTTAAGTTAAATATATACTAAACTAAAGTCTGAAATCATTAAAGTCAAGTCGAAAGGCTAGAGGCAGCATGTAACTCAATGAAAGTAAGGTTGCTGTAAATTATAAATTGGTTGCCTACAGTCATTGAGAATGGAACGCGTTCAAAAATCGGCTCTTTAAACAAGCAGACTGATTCGATATTTCTCCTACATTAGCAATAACGAAAGCAAAGTCTGTATTATGAAAAACTGTTTGAACTTTGAAAATATCTGTACTAGTTTTAAAGTTATTAGAGATTTTATAAACCTAACTCTAAATAAATAATAATCATACGCTCCATATGACAAAAAAATTTATTTAAATACTCTATTTAAAATAACATAATTAATTTATTAATTTTATTTGATTTTTTTTATCAAACTTAAAACCAAATAAAAATTATCATTATATTTTAAATGTTTATCCCAAGTAGAACACACTTTTATTTGAAAAATTCTCCAAATACTTCATGATTGTATACACACTTTATTATATTAAAAATATTATTTTCATTTGTTGGTTTTCTACCTCTAAACATTTGTATGTGCCAGTATATATATATATATATATATATATATATATATATATATATATATATATATATATATATATATATATGTGCAACCTTTTATACCTGATTTCTTAAAAGAGTTAAATAAATTGACGGCTATTAAATTGTTGAAACATTTTTCAAATGCGAACTATTAAATTCAACGGAATAATCAATGGTTTTATTTATCATATATTAATTTTATATTAGACAGACAAAGCCAAAGAGTATTTATTAAATATAAACCAGAAAAAAAGAAAACTTTAGAATAAAATTATTTCTACAAATTCACAAAGAGGACGTATGATTAATATTATTTAAGTGTTTGCTTTTTATTATATTATATATTTTATTATATTACATATTTTATATTATTATATTACATATTTATATTTTTTCATAAATTAAGTTGTTGATATTGATAAAAAAAAAAATAGAATAGAATAGCAGACAATTAGAAATTTTCTGAATTGCTTGAAAATAAGTGGCCACATTTTTACATGAAGTACAAAACTTTAGTTACTTTTAGCTATTACTGAGGATTTTTAAAGCTTTCAGAAATATTTTCTTGTAATATTATGTAGAAATGTAAAACTTTGTTGTATTTTTACATTAAAAGTTAAAAATAAAGTTTTTTTTACCGATTGCGTATGATTAATATTATTTGTGCTTTTTTAATAAAATTATGTATTTTGCTATTAATTTTTATTTTAGAGATAATTTATAAAGTAAGCACTTAAAGCTTGGAGGATGATTAAAATTTATTATTAATAATATCAATTAATAATAGTTATTAATTATTTTAATTATAAATCATACACTGCCATCGTTTCATGTGTGGAAGCTGCCAGAAAATCGTCATCATTTCAAGCAAAACTGTAAAATATAAATAAATTTTAATAACTACAAAGTTTTGGCTCTCGTTAAAATAAACTTTTAATATCTAAACAGCCTCAAACTTTTTTCATAAGCTAAATTTAATAATTGTCCCTTCCCAAACACTTTAAAAACTTCTACCAACGAAATTCTCATGCGCTTCGACATGTGTCTATGACGCTTAAAAATGCTTATGTCCGAAAACAATTTAATTTTATATTTTATTAAGGTCGTTTATACATTTTTCATAACATACAGCTATGTTGCATACAATTAGGTGTAGAGCAAAAAAAAAAAAAAATAAATAAAATGTAAAAACTAATTAAATAACTATAGCTAGAGTATTAGATAGAACCTGAAAATATGCAACATTACCGTGTACACAAATTGTTTTGAAAACTTTATTAGAGAATTTTGTATAATTTACTTCCTGCTAATGGTCCTGCTGGCTGAACATTTCTATCATTATCAGCTGCTGCAAGTGCTTTTCAACTCAAAGTTGAACAAATTAATTTATAATAGACAAAACAATTAAAATGGCAATAAAAAATTCTAAACAATTATGAAATAGGAAAAGTCCTTATTATACAGATTTTGTAGTAAGTTTTTGTTTAAATGTGATGTTTTTTAATTAAATTAAAAAAAATATTTTTGATATTAAATTTTTACCCTGGAGCGTATGATTAATATAAATTTATGTGGAAAAAACAAAATTCTCTAGTAACATTTAAGTTTAAAACATTTTTAAATCCTAAATGCCTGAATTTCATACAAATTATTTAACATTTTACAAAACTAACAATTTTAGCCTTTTTTCCTGTTTCTAGTTTAGTAAAATGTAAATTTTAAATCAATTAAAAATTTGCCTTAATCATATTACCAGACAAATAATTTCCGTTTTGCTAAATTAATAGTATAATTAATGTAACAAAAAATTTTTAAATGGCAATTACAAAAAAAAAAAAAAGTTATGAACACGAATACATAATTGAAAAAAAGGAGCAGCAAGAGCAGAAGTAGAGGTGTTAAATAAAGAAAGTAATAAATAAAACACATACTTCACACTTTATAAATCAATTTGAATTTTTTTTTTAAACAAATTATATTCAAAAGAGATAGCAAGAAACCATCTCAACATAAAATATAAACTTCTTGCTAGAATATGCAATCAAAGTCATAGGAAATCCTTCCATTTTTTGCTCTTGACAGAGCAACCTACATTTTTTAGAATATCGAAGGTAGTAAGATGGCAAGTCTATCTATCAAGCAATTAAAAACAATGTTATTTACAAGGAAGAAATGCAAAAATAAAAATAGATAACAACAACTAAATGCATGGAGAGTAAAAAAGAACGATGCATAAGGCTTACAAAATTGAAAATTAATGACATATATATCGCATCAAAAAACTATTTTCAACATTTAAAAATTTCTTTGAGATCATTTATGTCAAGAAAAATTAATTTTTTGTACTACAATCTAAAATAAAAGCCTTAAAACTTAAACTCAGAGAAATAGTAAAAATAGTTTATAACAAGTATGAGTGCTATATTCGGCCATGCCAAATTTTATATACCCTTCACCATAGTAATAATTTTCAACTTCATTATTACAAAAATATAATAGAACATTTTTTTTTGTAAAAATTTTATTAAAAATTTTACCGAAAATCTTTTATCGAAAATTTTTTGTAAAAATTTTATCGAAAATTTTGTAAAAAAATTTTATCAAAATTTTTAGAAAATTTATTATCAAAATTTTTAGAAAATTTTTGAAAGAATTTTATAAAAAATTTTAGGAAAATGTTTTGTTTGTCAAAATTGTAAAGAAAATTTTTTGAAAAATGTATATACTCTTCACCACAGTAATAGTTTTCAACTTCATTATTACAAATATAATATAAAGATATTTAATTTTTTTTTAATTTTATCAAAAATTTGTTGTAAAAATTTTTTAGAAATTTTTTGGAAAAATTTTATAGAAATTTTTTTGAAAAATTTTATAGAAATTTTTATGAAAAATTTTATAGAAATTTTTTTGAAAAATGTTATCGAAATTTTTTTATAAAAATTTTATAGAAATTTTTTTGAAAAATTTTATCGCAATTTTTTTATAAAAATTTTATAGAAATATTATTGTAAAAAAATTTAACCAAAATTTTTAAGAAAATTTTTTGAAAAAATTGTATCAAAATATTTAGAAATATTTAAAAAAAATTGTATCAAAATATTTAAGAAAATTAAAAAAAAAAAAAAAAAATTTATCAAAATTCTTAAGAAAATTTTTTGAAAAAATTTTTTTTCTTAAAGTTTTATCGAAAAACTTTGTAAAATGTTATCAATAGTTTATTGTAAAAATTTTATGAAACATTTGTTGTAAAAATTTTATCGAAAATTTTTAATAAACATTTTATCGAAAATTTTTAATAAAAATTTTATCGAAAATTTTTAATAAAAATTTTATCGAAAATTTTTAATAAAAATTTTATCGAAAATTTTTAATAAAAATTTTATCGAAAATTTTTAATAAAAATTTTATCGAAAATTTTTAATAAAAATTTTATCGAAAATTTTTAATAAAAATTTTATCGAAAATTTTTAACAAAAATTTTATCGAAAATTTTTAATAAAAATTTTATCGAAAATTTTTAATAAAAATTTTATCGAAAATTTTTAATAAAAATTTTATCGAAAATTTTTAATAAAAATTTTATCGAAAATTTTTAATAAAAATTTTATCGAAAATTTTTAATAAAAATTTTATCGAAAATTTTTGTTAAAAATGTTATTGAAAATTTTTTATAAAAATTTTATGCAATTTTTTATTAAAATTTTATCGAAAGTTTTTTGTAAAAATTTTTTCAAAAAGTTTTAAGAAAATTTTTTGAAAAATTATCAAAATTTTTAAGAAATTTTTTTTTAAAAACTTGTATCAAAATTCTGTTAAAATTATCAGTTAAAAATGTAAAAATTTATCAAAAATTTTAAAGTTTTAAAAGTTTTATCGGAAATTTTTGTAAAATTTTTTAGGGAATTTTGTAAAATTTTTCGATAGATTTTTGAAAATTTAATCAAAATTTGTTGTAAAAATTTTATCGAAAATTTTTTATAAAAATTTTACCGAAAATTTTTTATAAAAATTTTATCGAAAATTTTTTATAAAAATTTTATCGAAAATTTTTTATAAAAATTTTATCGAAAATTTTTTATAAAAATTTTATCGAAAATTTTTTTATAAAAATTTTATCGAAAATTTTTTATAAACATTTTATCGAAAAATTTTTATAAAAATTTTATCAAAAAGTTTTTGTAAAAATTTTTTAAAAAAGTTTTTGTAAAAATTTTATCAAAAAGTTTTTGTAAAAATTTTATCAAAAAGTTTTTGTAAAAATTTTATCAAAAAGTTTTTGTAAAAATTTTATCGAAAAGTTTTTGTTAAAGTTTTGTTTTGTCAAGGGGAACTGCCTCAGCTAGCAATGTAGAAAAAGTTCATATTCGCCAAAATAAGATTCTACGTATGATTACAGCTGCTCCCTGATTGCAAAATCTGTGAAACAAACATTATTTTTGTCTAGCTCTGGCTTGACTTAAAGAGTATATTTTTTATTTTAGACTTAAGATGTGTGTAATTATTGCTAGTTCAAAGATATTGAAGATACAATAAATAATAAATGTAATAAAAAAACTTTTATCAAAAATTTTTTGTTAAAGTTTATCGAAAATTTTTGTAAAATTTTTATCGAAAGTTTTCTGTAAAAATATTACAGAAAGTTTTTTTGTAAAAGTTAGGACCTTCCTTTAATATATAAAACGTTAGTATGTTGTCAATATATGCCTGCTGAGAGATCCTGGTTCCCAGAGGACAGCCTCTTTGTCTATCGGTTACCTTTATGTGTTTTGCTTTCTATAAAGGCCTTTAATACTAATAAAAGCAGAAAACCCACACTCCATGGGATCTACTGATCGCAATCTAATTTTTATTTAATAAAAAAAGCAAAAGAGAATCATTAATACCGAAAAAATTAATAAAAAACATCAAGGAAAAATATAAAGTATTTTTTTGCCCGCAGCCTCAAATGCTAAGTTGCATTAGCGAAACTGTACCGGGTAGATTGGTGGATTTAAATTGTATGTATCTCTTTTGTGGCCTAGGCGAATTTGATTTTTAACCGAATTTAGACGGACAGATGAACATCGATCGATTAACTTCTCTATATGGGGTCGGAAATGAATATTGTAGAAATTATACACAAATGACAAATTTAGATATACCCTTTCCGGCTGTGGTGAAGGTTATAATAACTTTTAATTATAACAGAAACCCTTATCGTCTGAAAAACTACTAAAAAGCAATTTCGTAAAAAAGCAAATACCTTTGAACTTCTACAGCGAAGGCTTATAAATTATTGGCGTTTTCTTTTCTGACAAAAATGTTCCATATATTTTACACTTATTAAGTTTTCGTGTTCTTTTCTACAAAAATTATCAGAGTGTGAATAAACATTATGTTCTTTTCTTAATATGTCGCACCAAAACCAGGTAAATATGCTACATTTTTTACACTCAAATTTTATTAAGGGTGAGATATTGCCCTTTTTTGTAAATATTTTTTTTATTGAAAGCAAGAATTTTTTTTTTGAATTAAAATTTTTATGTGAATAAATATATTATTTTATACGTCACATAGGCATAAATGTTAAATGTAAAATCAGTTTGCTTTTGTGTTCTTTTGAAATCATAAAAAAGGTCACATTTTTCAAGGGCTGGGTGATCCATAAAAAGTATTACCTATTAATAAGGCAAACTATTTTTTCAGAAAAGAAAACGCCATATATTATTCTATTTTTATAAACGTTAATTTGAAAATGTTTTAATTATTTAATTAAAAATCAAACATTTCTTACAAAAAATTATTTTTGTTAACAAAAAGCTCTAAAATTCAAGATTTTTGTCCACAAATGGTTATTATTTAGAAATGATATAAAACTTTAAAGATTTAAGTTTACAAAGCTGTTTTTAGCTTTAAAATACCCTAATAAATAACCAAGATATTAAAGTTTTAAAATAAATTTAATATAATTAATATTAATCATACGCCTAGTGTAACTTTAATTAAAATTATTCTTTCAATTAAACTCAATTTCTATAGATTTTTAAAAGAGTAATAAATGAATATTAATTATTCTATTGAAATTTCTTCTTTTTACTCTATTCTCTATAGATTTCCATGCAATAAACTTATTTAATTACAAGCTAATTAGTTTTCTTTTCATCATATATTATTACATTTCATGCTATTAATATCTTTAAAAATCAATAATTTAGTTGTGTATTTGTAAGACTCGACTGCAATGTCTGCTGGTTAAGCTACAATTAATATTAGTTAATTACAGTCTGGTGATTCTATTCAGAGATGCCTTTTTAAATATAGAAGAGAAAAAAAACAAAATACCAATTTTATGATTTTTTTAAGCTAAATAATATTTGAAAATTTTTTGAAAAAATTTTTAATATTTTTTTTTTTTTTCAATAGACTGCTTGACATTTACTTTTTTAAACGTTTCAATTATTTTGGGAAATTTAATATCTATCAGAATAATCTTTTACTTTTTCCTATTCTTATTATTATTATTTATTGTTTATATATTTTTATGGTGTCAGTTTATTATTTGATTTTATGGTTGAGTCATTTTTGTGTAGCCTTACTCTGTCGCCCCATTGTATTTGTGCTCATACCCCCATAAACATGACCTTAAAACGAAGGACTTTGCTGTTGCAAAAATTGAAGTTTATTTTTGTTATTTTGCAATATGTGTTGTGTTGTGTTGGCTTATAACGTTTGAATGATTTTAATTATTTTTAACTCTTTTTTTTTTCCTTGTTGCCTGGTTTAAATAAGTGCTAAGGTTGCAGATTTCAGTTGGTTTGAGGAGTTGGAGGCCAAATAAACTGAAATAAATATACGTTTAAAAACAATTTACTTTATAATAAATAATAGAGAATTTCAAAAGACCAAACTGCCAAGGGCTGGAGGACATTTTTTTTATTTCAAGGGTGCCAAGTGTTATTTATGAGAAGTTTTAAAAGTTAGCAAATGAAGCTTCAAAGAAAAAAATTTACGTTGTAATTTTATTATTATTATTTGGCCTTAGCAAATTGCCATCACTGCTGCGTTATATTGCTTCGGTATAAGGTTTGATAAGTTCCATATTTTTCATGCCTTCTGTACTCATGTTCCCTTTGAAGGTCCTTTCTTGTAACTTCATTAAAGGTTTCTTTTCATTTTTCCACGACAGCTTACAAAGATTTTTACGTTATTGCATATACTCTTTGATACAAATTAGGTTTCATATTCTTAAAACTATTTTGAAATTAAACGTAGATATGCCAAGTTTGGTTATTTCTGACAACTTTTTTATGTGTTATATATTTTATAAGGTTTTAGTCAAAAAGCTTATAATCAGAACGTACAGCAGAGCTACCTGTGTTCTTTCAAAATACAAATTTTTTTTCTCAAAATCATGTTTAGTTTTAACATTATTAAGATTTTATTAAAATAACCCACAAATTAATATCAATCATACGTCACCATACAGAAATTTTACTTAAAAAACAGTTTAATATTAAAATTTTATTAATAATTTTTTATAAATTAAAAAGAAACATCTAACAAAATATAATAATTAATAATGATTTATAAACTAAAAAATTACTTAAATGGTGACTAAAAACACATGATTATGAATGTGTAGAAAGAGGCAAGCAAATGATATTTTGATGCCATTATTTGTTTTAATGAAGAAATTATTTTATAATTATGGAACTTTTGAAAAGTTTGATGAACTTCTATTAATATCACCAAGCACAGATAACTTTTAAATAGTTATGGCCTTATGCAAAAGAAATAAAGTCTACTTGAAGTGTACTTTAAAACCAAATTTGCATATAAAATTTTTAATAAAGTAGATTTAAAATAAACTTTATTTATTTTGCATAGCGGCATTAGTCAATATTATTATTATATAATTATGGGCTTTGGTAAAGTTGGATGAGCTTCTAGTAAAATCAGAAAGCCCAGAAAACTTTATTTTGATGTAAATCTTTTTGTCAAGTTAATATAAGACGACTCTAAAATTATTCAAGAGATTAGAATAAGCAAAATTAAAGAAGCTTACACTAGTTAAGGGCTGATAATAGGGTACTCGCTGGCATTAATATAGTAATTTCTATTACACTTATGAAGTGATTTCGCTTGAAATCATTACCTAAGTTATCTAAACCGTGACCGTTCCAAAGAAATCGAAAAAAGTGCGAGGATAATATGCAGTAAAGCAGCTTGCAAATGGTTGGAAACATGGTATCACTACCTAAGGGTATCAAACATTTTTTAAAGCCTACAGTTTTTCGAACTCTGACCTAACCTTGTCAGTTGTTAATTCAACTGTTTAACGTTAAATTACATTTTCTGTGCTTGTGGCATTTATTAGCCAAATATACATGTAACTTTACATTTTTGTTGTTGTTCTTTTTTTAAATATTTATTAAACAAATTAATAACAAATAAAACTGGAGTGGCCTATACTCAACTTTACCATACCGAATGGAAACAGATATTTTTTGGATATATTATATAAAGAATAAAAGTTCAAAGTATATTCGAATCGAAAAATTAATTATATTCGGTTTGGAGTGTTAAGTAAACTACCCCTTGCCCCTTCCCAATTATGCCGAAAATTTATACACCTCTTCATCTCTATAAACCAAAGACACATACTGAATTTCGTTTTGATATGTCATACGGTATGACCTGTAGAGCGTTTACAACATATGGGAGTAAGTAAACTACTCCTTGCCCCTTCCCGATTACGCCCAAAATTAACAAAACTCTTTATCTCCATATACTAAAGGCACATATTAAAATTTCGCTTTAATATGTTATACGGTATGATCTGCACAAAATTTGGGGGTAAGAAAACTACCCCTTGGCTCCTCTCGAATATGACCAAAAACTACACAGCTCTTCATCTCCATATACCAAAAGCAAATATTGATTTTCATTTTGATATATCAAACGGTATGACCTGTACGAACTCCAGAATGAAAAATGGAGGCATACACACCCAACAGACATCATCGCGAAAATAGCCAAAATGAATTCAGGAGACCTCAGAATGTAAAAATCCGTTGAAATCCCAACATCGATTTTTTTAATGATGTCTATAATTTACCTTATACTACGTATGGTAAAGTAAAAACCACAACAGAATCATAATTAATTCTTATATTTTTTCAGCTTCTAAAATGATGTGTAGAATATTAGTTGAAATTTTTTTTTAATTTCTAAAAATGTTACCTGGTGACGTATGATTGATATTAATTTTTACGTAATTATGCTAAAATCGTTATAATTCAAAAACTAAAAAAGATTTTGTAAAAATTTTAAAGAAATTTTAAAGAAAACAGTGCTAGCTATTTTTCTTCTAAAGGCTTTGGGTTTATAAACCTTCTTTGTGTATATGAAAATGAATAAAAAAATGTGATAAATGAAAAAAAACATAAGTCAACTTTTTCATTTAAATAAAACGAAATGAACTGAATTGTACAGTGCAGTACACCTATGAAGTCAAATTAAAACTTCTATGCCATAAATCAACATTTTATATACATTACTAGACATTATACAATCTACTATTAGTACGGCTCAGTTAAATATAATTTGATGTTATAAAAAAAATAAAAGGTTATTCCTGTGTCTCATTGGGCGTTGTTTTAAGTTCATGATATTTTGCTTAATAGTCACTTTTGTATGTACTTAAATACACAGACATAGGGATGTATACAAAACCTACATACAATGCTATTTAAATGTATACAGGAATTTTTTAGAGGAAACTCCACTAGTTGGAACCATAAGTGCTATTTTAAGATTTATTATTTTATATTTTGTGCTTATTTCTAAAGTATTTTTCGTTTATTTTTTCATACATTTTTTTTCCATAAATTATGGCTTTTTTACGTTTTACTTATTGCCAACACCAAGTATGTGTCTGTGTCTGTGTTTGTAATTTTGTATTAGTGTATTTGTATATTTAAGGATTTGTTATGCCAAACACGTATTTACTTTGTTTGCTTAAGTATGTGTTTTTGTTACTCAGGGGAAAAGTAAAATAAAAGGAGACAAATTGTGTCCTTCAATACGTTGTTTTTTTTTTGTTTTTGTACATGTCAAAAACTTATTTTTTTTTTCACTTTTTACTAAGAGTTGTGCCAACAACTCAAATTGTCGTTTTATTTCTTATTTGTTTTTATTTCAAAATAATTTTGTTGTATATGAAAAATAATTGAAATTCACTACACGTTTTTTCTATCTTTCCTATAATGCAGTTTATTTGTTGGTAATATTTTGTGTGAGTCGATTAACATTTTAATTAAAAGTCTTTTTGTAATAATTTTATAAATATTTTAAATATTTTTTAAATATTTTTAATATTTTTTAAACATTTTTAGTATTTATTTTAATTAATAAACATTTTAATTAAAAGTCTTTTTGTAATAATTTTTTAAATTTTTTAAATATTTTTAATATTTATTTTAAATATTATTTTTTTTTAAATATAAACACATTTTACTACATAATTAAATTGCTGTTATAAATTCAATATAAATAATTTAGTAAATTTTGTATTTTAAAACTCAATACATTCTCGATAGAAAATAGAAATAAAAACAAATACATACATAGTTACTTTTTAAATATAGAAAAAAATTAATATTAATTATACGTCTGCAGTGTGAGATTTTATTGAAATGAAAATTATCACAACTTCATTTAAGTTGTTTTAATATTTTTTTTTTAAATTTTTATATATTTAAGCTTTTATTTCTTTTCTGCCTTATGCATTAAACACCTACCGACCACAATCTGTCAAAATTCAAATACATATGTTTATATTAAAACGATAATTTTGACGCCATTATAGCTACAGGGCTACAGGGCTACACGACCACTATTATGGCTGCAGCCAACTTCTACTAATTTCTTTCTACTTCTATAAGCTGTAATGAAAGAGTTGCATTTTCCTATATACTCCAATACAAATATCAACAAAATGCCCTTAATTTTCCATATTATGATTTTTTGTTGTCACTTGAAATGTTACCAAACCCTGTATCGTAATGTCTTATGTGTATAATGACATTCGGTCTTTCTAATTGGAATGTTGAGGTGAATCTTTTCAATCGTTGCTTCGATCGTCATTTTATTTGTGCGCTCACTGAAAAGACTGACTGATTCATCTCAACATTCCATTCGATCAACATTCAATTCGATCGTCATTTTATTTGTGCGCAGACCAATCGATTTTTCACTTGCTATACAACTGCATTGTCTCGTAGCTTTGTGTTACTTTTTTCTTTGTGTTTCCTTAATCACTTCCTCGATTAGTTGAACCCGATATGTAATGCTGTTGTTGAGATGTATACAAATGCTTTGTCGCAAAATTATAATTGTTTCTCCTCTGTTGAGATTTAACCTACAGGTTGAACAAAACCGCAATAGGTTAATCATTTCGCAAGCACTTAGAAGGGCTCTAAGGGTGGACCCAGGCAACGACGGGTAAAACACACTAGTATATCCATACAATTAGCTGTTTCCATTGGGTATGGTAGAGTTATGTGTAGGCCACTACGGTTTTATTTTTGTAGACTTTGTATAGTTTTTTTTTTAAGTTTATTTTCTAAGATATTAAATAACTCACTGTGTAATTTTTTAAGTCATGGCAAAATAAACTTATACGGACACCACTACGAGATAAAAGACCAAAAAAAAAGATCCCTGTCTCCCAGTTTTGCCCAAAGTACTCCAGGTTTTTTTTATAGGCCCTCAAAGATGTGGGGCCTCGAAGTCATTTTCGCAAAAAAATGATCATTTACTCAAGCTCATATTTTGCAAACCGTTTGGAATTTTGATATACTCTCTGAGGCAAAGTTATAGCTCTTGTCATAAAGAACAAAAATTGTAAACATATAAAATCAAAAAAACTTCATCTTCAAGGTCAAAATCGCAAAAAACTTTAAAAAATTCAATTTTTTTACCTTTTTATCCCTGTTCAGGTCCATAGGTAACAAACCGTTCAAAATTCAAGAAAACAATCAACTACAAAAATTAACCTAAGATCTCAATAAACAAGTCACTTAGGGGAGAAGGCTTTATAGTATCTCAATGTTGAAGTAAAGAAAAAACAAATGAAATTAAAAAATTTTCGGGAAATTTTTCACTTTTGCGGCTACCTAAGCGCTACCTAAACGGTGTTAAGAATCATTCCTAGGAAGTTCATATGTTCTAGAAAGTTGTTTGTTAAGATCTTAGGTTCATTCTTGTTGTTGATTGTTTCCTTGAACTTTGAACGGTTTCCTACCTATGAACCTGAACAGGAGAAAAAAGGTAAAAAAATTGAATTTCTTAAAGTTTTTTGCGATTTTTACTTTGAAGATGAAGTTTTTTTGATTTTATATGTTCACAATTTTTGTTCTTTATGACAAGAGCTACAACTTTGCCTCAGCGAGTATATTAAAATTTTAAACGGTTTGCAAAATATGAGCTTGAGGAAATGATCATTTTTTTGCAAAAATGACATCGAGGCCCCACATCTTTGAGGGCCCATAAAAAAACCTGGAGGACTTTGGGCAAAACTGGGAGACCGGGGTCTTTTTTTTGGTCTTTTATCACGTAGTGGTGTCCGTATATGGTTATTTTTTTTCCGTGTTGCACTGTGTAACATTTGGTATTTAATCTTGCATTTTACTGGCTTTTTGTTTTGTGTTTTTTTTTTGTTCATATATTTCCTTTTTTATTTCAACTCTCTTGTGACTTTTAAATAATTTTTTGATTTTTTTTATTGCTTTTATGTCCATAACAAATGATTTATTGTGCTTATTTTATATGTGTAGTTTATTGTATTTATTTGTATAGAACATTTTTGTTGTTTCTTTATCTTTATCTTTATCTTTTTCTTTTCTATTATTTTATTAACATGTCGTCTATCATGTCATTGCAATTTGCCAAAGGAATATAAAAGTCATCCATGTATCATGGAAGTTTTTCTTTAGTAAGAAAACAAAAAAAAAAAACTAGCAACTAGAAGAAAAAAAAAACTTTAAGGTCATAATATTGTTGCACAGGCAATGCAACAATAACAGCAGTGACTACATATACCAAAGTCATATTTGAAGTATTTGTTAAAGAAAAATGATGAAGAAACAGTTTAGCAAAAGCACTTAAAGCATTAAGGTACAACATGACAGCAGCCACCAGCATTGGTCTACCAAAAAAACAAATGCAAAAAACCTTAATACTTTCCTAAAGAATTTAAATTTATAAAATTGGTTGTGCCCTAATATACATATATACAATGTTTCTCTAGATTCCCTAAGACTTCTTAACAACAAAAACAAAAAAAAATCCTAAATTTATTTAGTTTTGTTGTTTTTGTTTGTAAAACAGCATGTGTTTGCAGTAGTCATAGTTTCCTGTATGTGTATGTGTATATGTAAATGTGTGTGTATGTGCGCCTGTGTATGAAATCTAAACCAACCAACCAACCATTTTATTTACCAACGTTTTGTATGACTCATGCTGAGTCAGTTATTTATTTATTTTTTTTCTTCTTTTTTTTTTCCTCTTTGCTGGCAGTATTTTTGTATTTATGTGTCATTTGTGTCTCTGTTTGTGTTGTTGTTGTTGTTGCTGTTTTAGATGGTAGTAAGTGTGAGTGTGGAACCATATTGTATTTATGACGCGCCCAGGCAAGCACAACACAAAAATGTTATGCAGTAAACAACAAAGAGACAGCAAGTGCAAAAAATATACAAATTTATATGAAAAATTATAAAAATTCAAGCACACAAATTGAAAATTCTAGAAATTAACAAAAACAAAAAAAAAAAAAAAACTTTACCATACCCTATGGAAACAGATATTTTTATGGATATGTTACATAAAGAATATAAGTTCAAAGTTTATTCGAATCGAAGAATTAACTATTTTCGGTTTGGGGTGTTAGGTAAACTACCCCTTGCCCCTTTTCAGATATTGTCCAAAATTTACACAACTCTTCATCTCCATATACCAAAGGCACACACTAAATTTCGTATTGATATGACAAACGGTATGATGACCTGTACAAACTCAACAAAAATAGTGGCTTAAACAACCATTTGCCCCGAACTAAAACACAATGGTCCATTTTGGAAGCCATCAAGGTCTTATTATTTTGGAATACCGAAGCAGACCACTGATTTTATGGATCCCTTTACGACCCCTTTCATTCATCAATTACTTCTGATATCCGACTGGAAAATTACACGAATGTCTTACTTTCATGGAGTCTCGTGCTGCATTTGCTCTCGACTGTAGTGATTTTAGACTGATGAATGATACAAGTCGTCATTCTTCCTCCTCGCAGAGTCTATGGTAACATTAGCTTAAGGCTAATGTCTCCACAGCGCCTCTATTTAATTCAATGTGTCTGCCCGTGGTGGTCCAAAGCATTTTTTTATGTTCGCCTTTTTTCACACAGTCACAGTCACAGTCGAAAGTAACGTCTGACCTAGATTTTTAACTTGGCCAGATAATACTTGAAAGTCCGTGATCTGTCACTAATGCATGGTCCATGGCTGCATTACATAGGACCATATTGTAGCTAGTCCATTTCAGTTACAATGGACCACGTAGCCCAATATTATCTGCAGGGATAGCTTAGCACACTAAGGCTCCCGATTAAGACCTCAAAAATTGTTCTTTGCCGAAAATGGCACAAAATACCAGCTGATTGTACAGCCAGTGTATAGACTCACTGCTGCTATTCATGTTAAAGGTGGCTGGCTGGCTACTCAACGACATATCTATACATATGATAAAATAGTAACTTATTTCTTCTTGTCTGTCTGTCTTTTTTTTTTTTTGGGTTCGCATCACGTAAAAACCACTGGTTGGATTTTAACAAAATTTTGTGAGGAGGTACCTTAGCATCCTGATTCCAATATAGGATACTTTTTTTCCGCAAAAATATCTAATTTCCAAAAGCAAGCGGAGAAAAAGCAGTGAAAGAATGCAGTTTTCGGTTTAAAAGTGGGATATATTAAACATTAATAATTTATTTATTTTAAACACCTTTTACAGAACTTTACAATAATTTTCAGAATTTTATTATAATATTTTGTAATTTTGAGAGAAGACATAGGATAAGATCACAGATAGTTACAAGGCAGAAAAAGAATATCAGAAATGTGAGGAGGTAGCCACGGAGGGCAGGTTGGTTGAGCCAGGTTGTTGACGAGAGTGTCTATACCTCGCCAAGTGGTAGTGGGTTAGAAAACCATCCGCTGCTACTCAGAAAGGAGTTAATCCTGCTCGGTTCCAATAAAGAGACAATAAAGGAGAGGCTTGCAATGCACCTTTGACCAAGGTGCTGACCAAGGTGCTGGTATTCTAACGCAGGGCAATGGCAAAGGAGGTGTTCGACAGTTTTCTCCTCTTCCTCATCCTGACAACATATGCAGAAATCGTTGTAATGCAGACCCACTTTTCTGGCATGACTTCCGAATAGGCAATGCCCAGTAATCGTTGATATTAAATCACATAGCTGCATTTGTGCCAGCCGAAATAGTAAAGCCGTTTTTTTCTGATCCTCCAGTAGAGGCCAGTTTCACAAGTCGACTCATTGGACCATCTTACCTGGGCCAGATCATATAAGACTCGATTTATTCGATGCCCGCAAGCAGAGAGGGTAGTGCCACAATAGACGTCAATGGCGCTATCGTTGAGCAGACTTCCCTTCTTTGGCAGTTCATCAGCAACATAGTTGCCTACAATAGATCCATGTCCCCGCACCCATTTAAGGGTGACTGTTGAATTTACCGCCATCACATTTAAGGATGTCCGGTATTCCAAGACTAAGTTTGATGTGGTAAACACGCCTGTTAAGGAAAAGTGAAGCACTCTAAGAGTCTTAAAATTTGGTGTAGGATTACTTTCGCAGCAAAATATTGTCAGGACGCACACAACGTGTGTGAGCACAGCTAGTTTTTGTAAACATTTTTCACGTCAAGTTTTTTAATAAAAAAAAGTAAAATTTACAAAATTCCGAACTTAAGCCTGACTTAAAAACTTAACTTAAAAGCACATGCAATCACTTACACTTCGAGCGCCGACCTCTGTATTTTGGTAGCACATTTTATCAGTCACTCTGTATCTAAAGCAGCCTGTTCTTTTTTTTTAATATTTATTTATTTTATGATCCCTATATTAGGGATGGTTCCAAGTCTTAAAATAATTTGTTTCCCACTGTGCTTCCTCTAAAGCATATAACTTTTAATACTTATATTTTTTTTAAAAATATGTTTTGCATTATATCAAAACATGCTTGTGCATGTCTTAAAACCCAAAAATACTTCGTTATGCATAGAAAAAGAAAATATTTACGACTTTAAAAGGGAGAGAAAACAAAAACAATCAACAAAAACACAACAAATGTCTGCATATCAAAATGTATTTTATAAGCCACAATAGAGTAAATGAGTTTGCAAAAAATAAAAAATAAACTTGTAAAGAAAAAACCTAAAAAAAAAAATTTTTTTTAATAAAGAACAACACAAATTTTATGACAAAATTTTGGCAAATATGACTTTGCAGGCAAAATAAAACTCAAATATTTAAACCAAAAATAAATAAATGTTTTTGGAAATGAAAAAATTGTATAAATTTATAATAAATTAAAATGATAAATTTAATTAATGTTAATCTCAAGCTCTTCGGCCTTAATAAGCCAAATAAATGAGCCCTTGATTTTGAAAGTGGTATAAGTCAAAAATTTAAAAAATAAAAAATTTATTTCAATTTTTTTCAAAATCATTTTGTAACCTTTACCCCAAGTGAGAAGGGTTTATAAAAGTTTTTCATTCTAGTTTTTAAAATAATACTTTGCAACAAACACTACATTTCTGGTATTAAACTAATCGCTATTTAAAATTTAGAGCGTCCGAATTTTAGACGAACAGTTGCTTAGAGTAATCCATACATATAACAACACAGCAATTCATTTCTTGCCTTTGTGTTCGCATCACGTAAAAACTACTAGATGGATTTCAATAAAATTTTTTAAGGGGGTACCTTAGTATCCTGGTTCCAATATAGCATACTTTTTTTTCCCACAAAAACGTCTCATTTCCAAGGAAAGGGGAGAAAAAGCAGTAAAGGTACGCCGATTTTTTTTACCGATTTAAAGGTACTGCATACTTTAAGGCATCTTTTATTTTTGAAAGCAATATATTATTTTAAGCAATGTTGAGCAACAGATGGCGCTATTTTAAAATATTTCATTTAAATCATTTCCTGTCTGTCTTTTACACAGCTTTACAATACTGTTTAGAATTTTATATAAATTTTAGAAATTTATCCAGGGATGGGTACCTAAATATATAAAGTAAATAAGTAAGAGTTTGATGTGTATTACTTTCAAAGCAAAATCGATCAAAAAATATTTCCATTGTATATAGGTCACAGCTAGTTAAATAATAAATGATCACTAATCACTTTTACTAAATTTTAACATAAAATATTCATGAATTTGTATTAAGCCAAGACCATTTAAATGGTATAAGTTTTAATGAAATTGCGTTCTTATTTTGCTAAATATTTGTCCCATTAATTTTTCCATTTGAACAGCAGTTTGTCAGGCAGAAGGCAAAGAATTAGAAATTACTTTTTCTATAAAAATATGTAATAATAGTTTAATCAATATTATGCTTTTGTTTAATGCAACTATTATATTATTTATATAAAGAAATAAAAAGATAAGAAAAAAATATCTAACGGCAACAGGACAACCATCATCAAAACACAAAAGAAAACTTTTAATAAAATGAAAGACAAAAACAAAAATAAAATAAAAAAAGGTTGCAAAGATTATAAATTTCACAATCATAATGCATAAATAATTATTTATTGGCCGTATTTAATTGTCAAAATATTTTATCGCACAATACAAAACTATTTTGTAATCCTTTAAAATTGAAACCTCTCAATAATTCGAAACAAGAAATATATGACTTATACCACTGTCACAAGCAAGGGCTCAAAAGTAAAATAGTTGTTTACACACATTTTGTTTACATATATTTTAAAATAAAACATTAATTTGTTTCTGCATAATTTTAAATTAAATTAATTTCTTTGTTTAACTAACGCATCTGCTTCCATTTATGTATGTAGCTGCTGTTTCAGTTCGTTAACCTTCTCTGATGGCAATGAAATGTCCAAAAACAAAAACGTTGTGGGGTCTGATGATAAATTTATATTGTCTGTGTGTTAATTTGCTTTTAAATACCTAGAATTTAATTAATTCAAACTGGCTTTTATTACATTGTCATTAATAATACTGATAGCATTATTAAATAAATTTGTATGACATGTGAAAAGGGGAAGGTGGCAAACACCATAAAGGCAACTTGTTCGCAACCCTTAATAATCGATATGTTAAAGTCAAATATTTAATTAAGGATTTAATTTTTTTGTATAATAATATATAATTTTAGGCATATAGTATACGATTTTTAGAATAACTTAAATTTTGAATGAGAAAAAAATAATAATATAAAATAATAATAAAAAATAATACTACATAAAAAAATATAATACAAATATAAATATCAATATAAAATAAAATAATATTAAAAAATAATATAAATATAAAATAAAATAAAATAAAATAATACAAAATAATAATAATAAATAATAATTTAAAAATACAATAATATAAAAATATAATATAATATAAATATAAAATAAAATAAAATAAAATAATATAAAATAAAATATTAATATAAAAATATAAAATAAAATAATAATAAAAAATAATATAAAAATATAATATAAATATAACATAAAATAATAATTTTTATTGTATAATGAAATATATAATACTAATATAAATATAAAATAAAATAATATAAAATAATAATATAAAAATATAAATATAAAATAAAATAATAATTTTTTATTGTATATTAAAATATAAAATAATAATATAAATATAAAATAATAATATAAAAAAAATATATATAAAAATATAATATAAAATAAAATAATAATAAAAAATAATATAAAAATATAATATAAAATAAAATAATAATATAAAAATATAATATAAATATAAAATAAAATAATATTAAATAATAATAAAAAATAATAATATAAAAAATATATATATAAACATATAATATAAATATAAAATAAAATAATAATAAAATATAATATAATATAAAATAAAATAATAATATAAAAATATAATATAAATATAAAATAAAATAATATTAAATAATAAAAAATATTAATATAAAAATATAATATAAATATAAAATAAAATAATAAAAATATAAAATTATAATATAAATATAAAATAAAATAATTTTTTATTATATAATAAAATATAAAATAATAATAAAAAATAATATTATAAAAATATAATATAAATATAAAATAATAATATAAAAATAAAATATAAATATAAAATAAATAAAATAAACTAATAATAAAAAATAATAATATAAAAATATAAAATAAAATAATAATAAAAAAAGGTATTATAAAAAAATATAAAATAATATAAAATCATAATCAAATTATAATATAAAAATATAATATAAATACAAAATAAAATTATATAAAATAATAATATAAAAATATAATATAAATATAAAATAATATAAATAATAAATAAAATAAAAAAATAATATAAAATAAAATAAATATAAAATAAAATAAAATAATAATAAAAAAATAATACTATAAAAATATAATATAAATATAAAATAATATACAATGAAATTTTATAATCAAGCTTAAGTTCGTTTTTATTCTCTCTAAGAAAGAATTAATTAAATTACAAATTAGGTGATAATATTATAGAAAACTAGATGATGCTTACAACTAAACGCTACCCTAAGTAGATTAGATACAAGAGTGCTGATGACGGACGTGGCTGTCTAGAAAATGTGCATTCCGCTCCTGCTGGTGTCTAAAAATTTAAATTTCCCAATTTTTCTTTAATATTAACACCTAATTTGTAATTTAATTAATTCTTTCTTAGAGAGAATAAAAACGACCTTAAGCTTGATTATAAATTTCATTGTAGGTATAAAATAAAATAATATAAAATAAATATAAAATAAAATAATAATAAAAAATAATAATATAAAAATATAATATAAATATAAAATACAAAAAAATAGCTATCTGGATATGCTTTCCCCATAGTAATCAATTTCGATTATTATATTTTTTGAAAATAAATATTTTATACTCATAAAATATTTATTTAAATAAATTTTCAAAAGGAATCATGCGAGAATAAAAACAAATAATATAAATATAAAATAAAATAAAACAATAATAAAAAAATATAAAAATATAAACAATAATAAAAATATAAAAATATAATTAAAAAATATAAAATTAAATTATATAAAATATTAATAAAAATAATAATATAAAAATATAAAATTAATATAAAATAAAATAATAATAAAAAATAATAATATAAAAATACGATATAATATAAATATAATATAATATGTGTATATAAAATATAATAAAATAAAACAAAATAAGAAAGAATGCCTCAATTTCATTTATTGAACAAAAAGTTAAAATTTTTCCAACATTTGAGTTGTGTAAAGACTCGCCTTCATCTTGATAAAAGGACACTGAATATAATCTTCTTCTTCTATAGAAATAAAATCAAATGTCGTTCGTTGGTAATCGCATCACTTAAGAACGGCTGCACCAATTTGGCCATTTTTTTTCTTTCTTTTTAAACCTTCAACATCTTAGGTTTTTATGGAAAGAAAAATTGACCACGCCCACTTTTACGCCCACCTTGTAAGAAGCTAGAGAACTATAATATTTGAAACTTTGTATCGCCTTATTATACATGGTTTAGCGAAACACAGGCTGGATTGGAATAGTGAGCAAGGTACACCCCCTAGAAAGTGAAAAACTATTATCGTGTAACTAGAGAACTACATTAGATAGAGCCTTGGAACTGTTTATTCTAATGTGCATAATCTAGCAAAATACAGACTGAATTGGGATAGGGGCCATGGTACCTCACATAAAAAGTTACAAGATTCTACCTAGAAAACTACAGTAGACAGAGTCTTGAAACTCTGCACAAGTAGCCCTTAGACTAATGAGCATAGCCTAGCAAAATATAGAATGGATTGGGGGAACGTGGTACTCCCCATACAAAGTGAAAAATTATTATTATGTTATTACGCATAGTCAAAAAACTGATTGGATGGGAACAGTGGGCATCGTACCTTGCATATAAACTGAAACAGTTCTTCCGCGTTTACGTTAAACTTTAGACATACTTTCCTTCCAAGTGTTTACTGTATTCTTTCTGAATGGGAGTAGCGAAGCGCACTGGGGAATGCTAGTACAATTTAAAAAAGAATAAATAGAGTACTTATAGCAGTCAGAAATTCGATGGAAAGTTCAACACTCAAAGCTCTAAAAAAAAATTCCTTTTGAATAAGAAAAACTTTTTTTCAATTCAAAATAGAAAATTTTTTTCAATAACAAAAAAATTTTGCTAATCAAAAAACTTCATTGAGTTAGTACCCACTGTATGTCAAAAACACGTTCTCTATATGAAGAACCTATAATTCCTCTGAATTTTGTATTTTTATACTTGTTATAGCGGACTTTATAAAGCAAACTATGTGGTAAATTTATTAGCCTGTCTATTGCAATACGAAAGACAAGGCCATAAACGTCGATATCACACTTTCTCCTTGTTAATATCACGAGTCTCCCCATTGCAGGTTAATAAAAACTCACATGTATTAAAGTTTTTTTTTTCACATGTATTTCAAGTTTTTTTTTTGAACTTAAACAAATAATGTCAAGTAGTGATAGTAATAGTTGTAAAATTAAGCTGTTGTTGTTGCTATTTTAAAAAAATTAAGCACATTTCAAAAAACTTTGTATTACTTCTTTTAAAGGGTAAAAGTAAAAAAAAACAGAGCACATTTTAAGGAGCTTTATTTTATATATTTTAAAAGTATACTTTTAGTTGTGCATGTAAACGTATAAGTATATAAAGTGTTGCACACCTTAAGGAGCTTTCAGATAATGTTTCCTTTGAGCTATTTGAAATTTTTACTAATGAAATAGCATACATACATACATACATACATACATACATACATACATACATACATACATACATACATACATACATACATACATACATACATACATACATACATATATACATACATACATACATACATACATACATACATACATACATACATACATACATACATACATACATACATACATACATACATACATACATACATACATACAAACATACAAGCTTAAACGGTTCAATGATATTTTCACATGCAGTATTAATTTTGCGACTTAAAAAAAAACTATTGCATACTTTCAGGTAATTTCATTAAAAATGTTTTATATCTTAGGTAATCTTTTATTGCACAAATTAGGGAGCAATTAAAACTGAAAATAGTTAAAGTTAAATATATTTTTTTTAATTTAAAATTATATTTTTTTGAAGTTATATCTGAAATCGTAAAATAAAGGAGCCCAAATGAGGTTTAAACAAAGCGCTTGCTGCTGAAATTGTGAAAATTAATAGTTTGTAAGATGAAGAGTTTTTTGAATGTTAGAAGCATATCTGAACTGTTTAAGGGTATTTCACACTATAATACAGGTATTAATACTTTTGAATAAAATGCAACTCTGATCTGATTGCTGTTTGAAATTTTTCAAAAAACAATAACAACAAATAATAATTCAAATAATAATTCAGCATTTTAAATCAATCAAAGAGACATAGAGACAGCACAGGTGATAGGGAACCTTTTTGAAAATACCCAGAAAATAATGAAAACTTTTATTAAAAATAATAATATTTTTTTTTTAGTTTAAATAACGTTTGGGTGACCCCATAAGCTAGTTGGTATTGTGCTAGTCTATCTGTGGGAGGACGTTGTGGGTTGAATTTCCAACAAAGATTCTGATTGCTTCATTATAGCGAGCGAAAGTCTTTGTTACTATAGTCGATAAATTAGATTAGAATATAATTTCGTAATATTTAATTATTAACCCCCAAATTTATAAAAAAATAAAATAAAACTAATGTTTCATATAAAAAATGTTCTAAAATATATTTCAAATAGATTTTATTTTTTTTTATAAATATGGGGGTAAATAATTAGAAATCATTTTATATTGAATTAATAATATTTCAGACTTAAGTTCTTTATTATAAAGCGATAAAACAAAATTAGACATTATAATTATTTTATAATAAACTAGCAGTGCCCGCCTCTATGTGAGCGTCTTTGTAATATTTTGTTCGATTTTACTTTGTAAGCAATCCACACCAAAGACCCTTATTTTTTTAGTGCCGCCTTGAACCAAGCTGCATAACGGTTAGTAATGAAGTTATGTTTTATGTATTTACTTTATAAAACAACGCCATCTGTTCGCTAAAATATGCCGCATTATAGTATTTGTAATACTCTGAAAGATATAATACACAACACTTATGTTATTTAATTATTTGTATTTTATTAAATTTCAAATGAATCAAACATAAAAATTATTCACAAGCTTTTCTCTATATATCTGTATATGTCTATCAATCACCAGTGCTGTTCTACAACTGCTTTTTGTTAGCAGTAGCGCTGCCAGATCTCCACAGTATTTATATCCGCTTATGGCTTCAGTTATGGTTTATGTATTTACTTTATATAAAGGTTTTCATCCCTACTAAAAATAAGTAAATACCTAAATCATAACTGAAGCACTAACCGATATGCATAGTTTAAAAATATCGGTTAGTGTTTCAGTTATGGTTTAGGCAATTACTTTATAAAGGGTGGCTAAATTTGTAAAGGCCGCTGTTTCGGGTCCTCTTCAAGGCCCGAATAGTGCCCAAAGGACTGGTACCACGGGAATCGGTGGCCCCACAGAGAGCCTATCCTCTCTGTGACCGGTTATTGGAGAGGTCCCCTTCGGGGGTACACGTGGTGGTTGTGGTTTAAGATCGATCAAGTGTGATGTTGCACTCTCAACAGACGGAGTTTGGATAGTCTCCTAACCCCTAAGCAAGAGGTTATAATGTGGATCTAGGCTTGCCTTGGAAAGGCTTGCCATATTATATAAATTGCTACTCATTGTGACTGTATCACACACAAAAAGCGATTGGTGGCAATCGTAAAGTGTTGTTATACTACACAATGGGGGCGCTAGTCTACGCCTAAGTTTCACTCGGTGGTAAGACCACCGTGAGGTTAGGCCGACTAGGCAGGTACTCACGTTAATCTTGTTCCACAATTATCCTTTAGCTCTTGAATTTTTGCGGGCTTATCGACGTACACCTTTTCGTTTCAAATAACCCCAAAGAAAGCAGACCAACGATGTCAAATCACATGATTGAAATCGCCACCAGGTGAGATAACACGGCCTTTGAATATGTCACGCAAAAGAGTCATTGTTTCGCTAGATGTGTGTGGCTAGTGGCGCCGTCCTGTTGAAATCACATATCGTTCACATCCCCATATCTTCCAATTCGGGCCATAAAAAGTTCGTTTCATCATCTCACGATAGCGAACACTATTCACAGTAACTGCCTGACCGGTCTCATTTTGGAAAAAATTCGGCCCGATGATGCCGTCAGCCCATAAACCCCACCAAACAGTCACTCTTTGTGGGTGCATTGATTTTTCGACAGTCACTCTTGGATTATCATTCGCCTTAATGCGGCAATTCTGCTTATTGACGAATCCCCTGAGTTGAAAATGTGCCTCAACACTCAAGATGATTTTCATCGAAAATTGATCATCCAATGTTGCCATTTGTTGCCACCATTTTGACCATTGACGACGTTTGGAATGATCAAGAGGCTTTAGTTCTTGAGTCAATTGCACCTTGTAAGCGTGTAAATGCAAGTCTTTATGCATAATGTTCATCAACGACGAGCGTGAGAGGTGCAATTGTTGGGCACGACGACGACGAATTGAGGTGGATGGATCTTCAGTCATACTATCGCGAACAGCAGAAATATTTTTTGGAGTACGAAAAAATCACGAAGTGCACGATATGCTTTTCGATTTGAACGCCCATTTTCATAATAAGCCTGAATCACTTTAACGCGTTGCTAGATTGTCTGTATCTTTCCACATAACTGCGTACTTTCACTGCTTTTTCTCCACTTTCTCTTTGGAAATAAGATATTTTTGCTGAAGAAAAGTATCCTATATTGGCATCAGTATACTAAGGTACCTCCTAACAAAATTTTTTTAAAATCCTTCCAGTAGTTTTTACGTGATGCGAACACAAATGCAAAGAAAGACAGATAAACATAAAGGAAATGAGTTACTATTTTAATGTATATATTTTTAGATAACAAGCAACCAAAAATTTTATTTTTTAAAACATTTGTGTCTCTAATTTTGAGAAAGATTTCGTCCTGCTTTCGATGTAACAGAAAATAACACTTTCGATTTGGCAGCATTTCACCTTAATTCGTGTTTCATTTAATAAATTTTATCCTTGAAAAACAAAATAAAAAAAAATAAATAATACGCACTTGAAGATTAAAAAACAAAACTTTCTTGTACTGACAAAAAAAAAGCTTTTTTGTGTTGTTGTAAAAAGTGTCTTACCAGTTCTTTGTTTTATTTAACCCCCTCACAACCCCTTAATAACTCAGCACAACTAACTTCTCTTTATATTGCCTGCTCAGTCCCCCGCCCCCTCTTAATCATTCCTTAACAATGACTGAATGAAAATTAAAAAAAAAAAAACTAAGAATTCAAAGATGGATTTTAATCAGTTTTTGTTTTGTTTTTAATATTACACTTGTTGTTGTTGTTGTTGTTGTTTGCAGTATTATTTTGTATTGTTACGCTTCTTGACTACAATGCTTGGGAGCAAAAGCATGACATAAGAAGGCATTGTGTGATTTACAACAGAAAACTTTCAAGGTTTTTTTTTATTTTTATTTTTATTTTTTAATTTACAATACAAATGGAGCAAAAATATACATAAATTAAATCTTAAGGCTTTAGCGCAAAATACAGCATTAAGTTACAAAGCATTGTGAAGAAAGCCTGTCGCTTTTATTTCGCATTTTTTCCAAATTATGCAAACAACATCTGCAAACTAAAAGCAAATTTACACTATAATTATTAAAGAAAGAATTAAAAAACCAAACAAAGAAATATTATTATATTATTTGCAATAAAACAATAATTTCATATAAATCAAGCCTTAAAGTAGGCAACATTTAATGCAATAAAAGCTTGTTATCATAATCTCTGGCTGAAAGAGTTTAGGAAATATAATAAGCAGGCAGCTATAAAACCAAACAATCACTAGACCATTAAGCAACTAAACTAATGGTTATTTATCATGAACATTATTTTTTTTAACAGCCTTAGCATATGCTATATTAAATAATCTTATATACACATATTGGACACTAAACTTGGCTGTGCAAACATAAAAAAACTAGCAGACAACACAAAAGATCAATATTATGCAAGCCAACAAAAATAATAAAAAAAAAAATTAGCTGAAGACAACTTTTAGAAAAAATGTCTTTTAAGTAAAATAAACAACTACAGACCAGACACAGAGACCAGACACAGCAATATTCTAAACGAAGAACGTTCGTTTAGAAACTATGGCATATTATAGTGACAGGACACGCCCTAACAAAAGGACAAATAAAGACAAAGCATAGAATTTGTTGTTCTGTTTGTTCATCTGTAGTGATGAAGAGAAATATGGAATAAAAAAAAAAAAAAAAAAAAATTTACCGAAAGTATGCTACACTAAGAGAAGATAAACCAATAGTAAATTAAAATTATATTGTAAAAGCAATAACACAGTGCAACACGGAAAAAAATAACCATATACGTGATAAAAAACCAAAAAAAAGACCCCTGTCTCCCAGTTTTGCTCAAAGTCCTCCAGGTTTTTTTTTATGGGCCCTCAAAGATGTGGGGCCTCGATGTCATTTTTGCAAAAAATGATCATTTCCTCAAGCTCATATTTTGCAAACCGTTTGAAATTTTGATATACTCTATGAGGCAAAGTTGTAGCTCTTGTCATAAAGAACAAAAATTGTGAACATATAAAATCAAAAAAACTTCATGTTCAAGGTCAAAATCGCAAAAAACTTTAAAAAATTCAATATTTTTACCTTTTTTCCCCTGTTAAGGTCCATAGGTAGCAAACCGTTCAAAATTCAAGGAAACAATCAACTATAAAAATGAACCTAAGATCTTAATAAACAACTTTCTAGAACAAATGAACTTCCTAGGAATGACTCTTAACACCGTTTAGGTAGCGCTTAGGTAGCGGCAAAAGTGAAAAATTTCCCAAAATTTTGTAGCTACCTAAACGGTGTTAAGAATCATTACATTAAGGCAGCGAAAGCGATTGCCGATATAAGTTGCCGTTAAAGGACACAAATGTTATTGATGCTTCTAGCGTCATTGAGGCAATTGAGGCAATGCTGGGATTGCTGCCGCTAATTTATTTGATCAACGCCTGTGATGTCTGCTTTGCGCGTATGAAGAGTGATGACATTTGGCATCCCTTTGGGCCGAACATCGGTCATAATAGAATCCTGGACCTCATTAGTAAGGAGGTTAGGGAAGCTCAAAGCGCTTTGGGCCGAACATCGGTCATAATAGAATCCTGGACCTCATTAGTAAAGAGGTTAGGGAAGCTGAAATGCCGATGGAACGCATCAGTAGAAGAAAGGTAGTCGAAAGACTGCATCGG
This sequence comes from Phasia obesa, assembly GCA_949628195.1. Classification (NCBI taxonomy): domain Eukaryota; kingdom Metazoa; phylum Arthropoda; class Insecta; order Diptera; family Tachinidae; genus Phasia; species Phasia obesa. The sequence goes on from OX451218.1 coordinate 10,472,883, forward strand.
ACGGCGTTATACACAATGAGTGAGTGGAGAATGACATCAGCATTTTTATTGATGGTTCTCTCTTATGGACGGTAGAGCAGGAGCTGGTGTACACTCAGTTGAGTTAAACTTGTCCGGTAGTCTCTGTTTGCGGGGAGTACGTCTTCGTTTACCAGGCAGAATTGCTTGGGCTGCTACATGCGTTGGATCACCTGCTGGAATGTCGAGTGCAGGTAAGAAAGGTTCTCATTGCACTTGACAACCAATCGGTTGTAAAACGCATGAAGCAGGTGAACGTGCTGGCATGTGTTTTAAAGTGCTTAACAGATGTTCCTCGGCTAACGAGGTAACATTGATGTGGGTTAAAGGACACATTGGCACTGCTGGGGGGAATGAAGCAGCAGCTAAACTAGCCAAAAAGGGGATCTGCTGAGAATTTCTGTGGACCAGAACCCAGAGTATCACTGGGAAATGGCCTAATACAAGCACAAAAGTCATACAATGGCTGAACTCACTAAACCTGAGTGGAGGTGGAGGGAGGCTACTACATGCAGAAAGGCTCGAATGGTGCTCAAAGAGCCCCTTGGGAGGAGAGCCAGCAAGGTTCTTAGATACAATAGAAGCACATTAAGCTGGATAACTGCGTTAATGACAGGTCATGGAAACTTCAAGTATCATCTAGCCAAGATGAAAATCGAAGAAGATGATACTTGCAGACTATAACTGGAAGACGCTGAAACTGTAGCTTACATTGAGTGTGAATGTCCAGCATTGGTTAGCGTAAGACCGTAAGGACCACGGGCAGAAGCTTGCTAAATGTGAATGCCATGGGGGAACTAAGCCTTTTAGACAAATGCTAGCAATCACTAAAGACACCGTGATGAGATAGAATGCCGATAATTCCCAGTCGACACTCTAAAATCACTAGAGTCTAGGCTAAAGGCTGGTTGTAGCACGCAAGAGACTCAATGACAGTAAGATTGCCGCAAGTTATATCGGTTGTCTATAGTTATTGAGGACGAAGGGGGGTCGAAAAGGGACCCATATAGTAGTGGTCTGGTTCGTTATTCCCCCTACATTAATAATAATAATAATAATAGCGTCATTGACATTGTTTTTCTTATAATATTTATGACTATTTTGAATCAGCTTGCGAAATAAAGCTTGGAGTTTTTAACAGAAAGAAATCCTTGCGAATAGATTTGTGTCCCATTGTTTGTAGTTTATTTTCTTTAAGCAGTTGATCTATTGCTTCGCCTTCTACTTTAAGCTTCTTTCTGTACAGTCCAACTGATTTTTACTGCTGCCGGTTTTAAAAACTAGTTATTAATAATGTTTGCTTTTCTTGTAGCCTGCTTTTAGGCAAACAACTAAAGATTACTTTGTTTGTCTTTAAATAAGTCTAAAGACATTTATTCGATTTTTTCCAAAAAATTTTGTATTGATGTTATATCTGCTGATAAAACAAAATGTCTACTCTCGTTCATATTCAAGTACCCGTATATGTATGTGTGTGTATATGACATACTTGAGGTCTACTGTTAGGCGCATATTTATGTATTTTCTTTCTTTCTGTCTTCAGCTTTTATTTTTCTTTTTCTTTTGGTTTTTCTGTTTTTTTTGTGACATTAGTAATTATGTTGGCAACTTTATCTACATTTTATTGTATTTGCAACTTGTATTAGTTGTTCTCTTAGTCTACCTTTGAAGTTGTCTGTTTGAAGTCCAAATTAATTTAGCTGTTTGTTATGAAAAACAAAAAAAAAAACTGTCTGGGTTTCTTGTTACACGCTTTGCGGCATTTTGTCAACTTTTTTTTCAAAGTTTTTCCAATTTTTTGCGGCATACCTTAGGGTGCTTTCGTATGCGTTTATTTAATTTAGGTTAAAACTTTTTCTTACAACTTTATCATATTTTTTAATGTTTATAACAGACCTTTTAAACTAAATTAGGCTTAATGGCTTAACGATTGCTTAAAAAAAATTTTAAAAGTTTTTTTTATAAATTTTTTTTATTATTAAGGGTGGTTAAATTTGAATTAAAACACAAATTATTTAGGAAATTATTGTCATTTCTTTTTATTTTGATAATATTGGTAGGGTTCAATTATGTAGGGAACAAAATATCGGCCTAAAGGCGGCACACCTCTTACCGATGCCGCAAATTTTCAATGAAGCTGAGGGATTATTGAGGCTATATGCCATTAGTGTGACGAATTATCTCCTCCTTTAGCTGTTGAATTGTTGCTGGCTTATCGACGTACACCGTTTCTTTCAAATAACCCAAAAAAAAGCAGACCAACGGTGTCAAATCACATGATGGTGGCGCCCAATTGACATCTCCACCACATGAGATAACACGGCCATTGAATTTGTTGCGCAAAAGAGCAATTGTTTCGTTAGCTGTGTGTGTGGCAAAAGGCAACGTCCTGATGAAACCACATATCGTCCACATCCATATCTTCCAATTCGGGCCATAAAAAGTTCGTTTCATCATCTCACGATAGCGAACACCATTCACAGCAACTGCTGAACGGCCTCATTTTGGAAAAAATACGGCCCGATGATGCCGCCAGCCCATAAACCGCTCACAAAACAGTCAGTCTTTGTGGGTGCATTGGTTTTTCGAAAATCAGTCTTAGATTATCATTTGCCCAAATGCGGCAATTCTGCTTATTAACGAATCCCCGGAGGTGAAAATATGCCTCTTCACTGAAGATGAGTTTCTTCGAAAATTGATCATTCAACGTTGCCATTTCTTGACACCATTCCGACCATTGACGACGTTTGGTATGATCAAGGCGCTTTGTATGTAATGTAGGGGGAATATCGAAGCAGATCACTTCCATAATGGATCCCTTTTCGACCCCCTACCGACCTCTATGATTACAGGCAACCAAAATGTAATTTACGGCAACCCACTTACATTGAGTAATGTGCTACAAGCAGCCATTAATCTTGACTTTAGTGATTTGAGACTGTCGACTGGTAACTGTCGGCCTTCTTTCTCATCACGCAGTCTCTAGTAATTGCTAGCATTTGTGATCAAGAGGCTTTAGTTCTTAAGTCAATTGCAACCTTGTAAGAGTGTAAATGCAAGTCTTTATGCATAATGTTCATCAACGACGAGCGTGAGAGGTGCAATTGTTGAGCACGACGACGACGAGTTGAGGTGGACGGCTCTTCAGCCATACTATCGCACATTTAGACGATTAAATTGACCGAAAAAATCACGCAGTGCACGATATGCATTTAGATTTGAACGCCCATTTTCATAATAAGCCTGAATAACTTTAACGCTTGTATATCTTTCCATGGTTCAAATTGAGTTAGTCTGAAATTGAGAAATGTCAAATTAAGTGCAGCAAAAAACTTGACGTTTAGGTGTGGTTCACATTCGATATCGGCCCTTAAAATTTAACCACCCGATATAAAGCAAAATTTTCTTATATCAGGTCTCGACAATCCTCACGAGTTTTACCAGGTGGGGCAGGGCATTAACTTATTTGTGCTGACATTATCATGCTATGAAAACAAAGTTTACCAAGCCATTGCCGTCAGCCGCTAGCCTTTATTAAGGCCAAAATTAAGCAAAATTGATGTATCGGGATTGATATTTTACGTGAATGATTTGAGATTGTGATTAGTTTTTGCGAAGCTGACGTATATTTTTACCACATAATCGTTATGTTGTGGGGGTTTCTGCAGTCAAAGGGGGTATGCCAAATAACAGCAATCCATAGATTTCCTTAAAGTCAACATAATCAAGGCGAATGTTTAAATTAAGCCGCATTTATGCAAAACCTTGCAAATAATGGAGTATGACTTTTTTCTATAGCTCACAGCTCGATTTGATTCTATTTGCACATGTGTGTAGTTAATATTAGAAAAATCCATGAATTGAGCTATGATCTGCTACCCCATTCATTATACTTTCTAGCACATTTAGCACTCTGCGCGTATATACTTTTTCCAGTTTTAAAGAAATGTCTGTGTAATTAATAAGTGTTGGTTTCCATGAAAACATCTATTTTAAGGCCCTAGAAAAATCTTATTATTTGGAGGAAATAAAAAAACTAAATAAATGCAGGACTAAATATATCGACTGAAAGGAAACTATGTTGAGATATAAAACTTCAAACTTCTAAGCCTATCTACTCTTTTGTAGATGATAGCAGCATTTGTCATTCATACTACTCATTCTATAATAGGCCGAACCAGTTGGAGATTGGAGTCAAGAGACAAAACATGAATGATACGCTCAATTATGATCCTGCTACAATTTCTGAATGGGGTTGCATGAATAGAGTGTAGAATTTAATGCCCGTAAGACTCAATGTTGTATGCTTACGCACAGACGTGCGTTTGAAAATGATGTTTCATCTGTAGCTATGGGTGATGTAGATATTAAGGAATCAGAAGCTCTTGACGTTCTTGTCATGGAAATTTAGTGCGATGTCCGACGGACTAAACACATTTTTCAAGTCTCGAAAGAAGCTTTCAAGTGCCTTGCTTTCCTAAAACGGTGTAAAAGATACTTTACTCCATCCGATCTTCTTACTATTTATACAGCTATGTATATCCGACCGAAAATTAAATACAACTCTCATATATGGGCCGGCGCCCCAAAGTCCATTTTGGAGCTACTCGACCGCGTGCAGGAGAGGGCGAAGAAGCTCATCGGTATCTAACTCTATTGACTCACTCTATTCACTTACTCGCCGCAATGTAGGCTGTGTTTCGCTATTTTACCGTTACTACAGTGGAAGTGCTCTAATGAAATCAGGGAAATTGTACCCGACACCCACACTTTTTTGCGTACAACACGCTTCTCATCAAGGGCCCATCCATTTGTGGTCGATTTGCCAGTGAATCGTACTACGCATTATAGGGAGAATTTCGCCCGAACGGTTTGATTGTGGGATAAACTCCCTGCCGATGTCTTTCCTATCAACTTCAATATAAGAAAGTTCAAGTCAAATGTCCATCTATCCTCCTTCCAATAACCAAATTTCCTAGTTCTGGCACAATGCATTGCATGTGTAGGGATCATCCCCTGAGTGCTGGTCCAATAAAAAAATATGCTTTTTGGAAAAAAAAAAATATTCTCTATTTTTAATCTTTGTTCTCTGTTGTGGGGTCAGAATCCGCATATTCTATTTACTGTAGGCATTATGTAAATTACCTTTCTTTCTGAAGCTCATACATCACATTCTAAGTTGCTAAAACCTTTGAATAGATTTGTTTTCTTTTAATAGTTTTCTAAAGCTTAATTTATTGTAACTCTTTAATATCAGGGCTACAGTACTTGACCTTTATGGTTATTTTTTCTGAAATAAGCAAAACACTTATTTGTAAAAAAAAACAAAAATTAATCACATAATTGAACGAATTTACCCAAAGCTTTTATGTAAATATGTCAATTTTCCTTAAGTATTTTGTTTACTTGCGCTTCCTAGTAATTTCCTAGCAAATTATAATATATTAATCCTAAAGAAAAATAATCTTTTGAGTAAATAACAAAGCCTTATTTATACAACACTCATTAGCTAAAATGTAAAATAATGATAATGAAAATAATTTCTATTCAAATTTCAAAGGAAAAAAATAAAAATAAAATTTTTCTTCGAATAATCATCAGTTCAAAACATCTTTAGGAAAATAAAACAGCTGAAATTTAAAAATATGAACAGTTTTAAATTTACTTTAATGTAGAAAACTACACATACTCGCAGTTTACATTAGGTGTATTGCTTTGAAGGCCTTACATATACAATATATTTTCCTCTCTCTCTATCTCTTTCGTATTTCCCTCTCTTTATCACTAAAAACTTATTATTTAATTCATGTGTTTATTTTAAATTAAGTTCAATAGACAATTGACAAAATACTTGCGTAGTTACTCATGCCCAAATACCGATGCAAATCCCTGGATATTTACATCTTAATAGAAGCGCAAACAATAACACTTAGTAACGGGTGATCCACATGGAAATATCTTTTTAGAAATGATGCATATAAAATGAATTAGAAATAAAGAAATATTTTTAATATTTATGGAAGACAATTTCAATCATGTGACTGGCGCAGCAGCCAGCTTTGCAGTCGCTTATCCTGTGATTCCAGTGCATCGCTTCTGGATTATTCACCTCACATAGCATTGCTCTAAGGCTGTCAAGCAGATGGGTATATATGTAATGTAGGGGGAATATCGTAGCAGACCACTTCCATAATGGATCCCTTTTCGACGCCCTTCCATCCTCTATGATTACAGGCAACTCCAGATTTTTTTTTTTTTTTTTCTTTAAGAGAAGTAACACTCAGGCAATTAATGCCTCTAATAACTGCGTTACTTCTTTTAGAAAGGGATAGTAGTAGATAAGACACACGGTTAGTGTGATAGTAAAGCTTCGCTGATGGCAGCACTGCAATTGTGCATATTGTGATTATTTTTAAAACAGTGTTGCAAGCGCCTCTGGTGTTATTTAGGCGAATTAGTTAGCATAGCCAATTTATAACTATTTTACTTCGCCTTCGATTTAGTGCTATGTGGCAATATCGAAAGCGAAGGCGTTTTTAGTTCCGCCTTAAACTATGCTGCATATCAGTTTATGTATTTTTTACTTCATAAAAACTAAAGTATGCATATACGGTTAGTTCAACTGCGTACTTTCAGTGATATTTCTCGACTTTCTTTTGGAAATAAGATATTTTTGCAGAAACAAATTATCCTATATTGGGTATCTTCTTACTTAGGTATCTCCTTACAAAGTTTTGTTAAAATCCATCCAGTAGTTTTTACGTGATGCAGAAAAGCAGACGGACAGACAGTCAGACAGACGGAAATAAGTTACTATTTTATTTTATGTATAGAAATTTCTAACACTTTAACCAAAAGTTATCAAAAACTTAATGCATGCGGATTTTAAACGAACCGTTTTTTAATGACACAATCACAATCATTGCATAGTTTCAGGCTTGTGCGTGTCACTTCTAAAAACCCAATTTATAATATTAACAAACATAACATGCAAATATGAACAGTGTGGCGTATAATAAATGAAGCAAGTGAGAAAGTTAAGATGGGTCATATGAATTTAAAAGATTTTCATTATGATTTAATTTAATTGAAAAATTTTTAATTAAAAATTTTTTTTAAAAAAATTTTGTTTCAAATATAATTAGTAGTAAATTAATTTTTTTTCTGAAAACATAAAAAAAAATTGTTATTTTTTTGTTTAAACTAAATCCACACTCTACTGTAAAATGGTTGAAATAAAACCAGACCAAACCAGATGTTACTATTAATAATGAAACAATCTTAAATAGACGGTATAAAAATTTACCCTAGAAAAAATATATAAAAAAATATTAAAAGTATAAAATTGTTCTACTTTAACTCTTGTTCTACCAAATAATTTTTAACAAACAAAGTTTACACCAACATTACTTTAGAAACTTTGTTCAAAATTTATTTATTTTTTCTAAGCTTAAAAGTTAAATAAATAATAAAATTAAAAAAAAAATGTTCATCCTTAAAGTATTCTAAGTTTAAGGATGTAAAATTTATAGTATACTTAAGGCAGAAAAAAAATAAATAAAATCTATTGCATATTTTAGGGGACAGTTCGTTATACAAAAAAGCATAAACTTATGATAAATTCTTAATTTCTTTAGCAGCTTAAGCAAGAATTCTATTTATATAAGGGGTGATCCATTTCGAGGTTTCCTACATTTTTCTGCTATGTCGCAGATGGTCCATCCGTTGAGTCCAATTTTCGATGGCTCGTTCTTCGTGCATTTCACTGGTAACTGGCGAATTACAGGCGTGATGTTTTCCTCCGAGGCCTGCATCGAAGCCAAGAAGTCAATATGAGAAATTTTGTTTAAGGGTTTTTTGCTTTAGTCGCACCATTCTAATGTAATATACCTTGCAGGAAGATCCTTATTTTTACAAAAAAAAATTAAACAAAATTAAAAAAAAAATTAAAAAAACTTTTCAAAAAATTTTTCCACAAATTTTTCCACTAATTTTCTAAAAAAAAAATTACAAAAATTTTTAAAAAACATTTTACATAAAATTATCTAAAAATTTTCAACAGAAATTTTACAAAAAATGTTCAAATTTTTTCAAAAAAAAAAAAAAAAATTAAAATTCAAAACAATTTCAAAAAAAATTTTTACAGAAAATTTTACTAAAAATGTTCAACTATTTTTATAAAAAATAAAAAAACTAAATTTAAAAAAAAATTTTATAAAATTTTTACAAAAAAAGTTTTTAAGGATTTTTGGCTTTAGTCTCACCATTCTAATGCAATATACATTGCAGGAAGATCCTTATTTTTACAAAAAAAAAATTAAACAAAATTTAAAAAAAAAATTAAAAAAACTTTTCAAAAAATTAAAAAAAAAAATTTCCAAAAATTTTCTAAAAAAAATTACAAAAATTTTACAAAAAATTTTTACAAAAATTTTTCAAAAACATGTTACATAAAATTTTCAAAAAAAATTTTCAACACAGAATTTTTACAAAAAATGTTCAGCTTTTTTCACAAAAAAAAAAAAATTCAAAACAATTTCAAAAAAAATTTTTACATAAAATTTTACTAAAAATGTTGAACTATTTTTATAAAAAAAATAAAAATTTAAAAAAAAAGTTTTTTATAAAATTTTTACAAAAAAGTTTTTATACAATTTTAACAAAACCCCATTGGGCATCAATATGAGAAATTTTTTTAAGGATTTTTTGGTTTAGTCTCACCATTCTAATGCAATATACATTGCAGGAAGATCCTTATTATTACAAAAGAAAAATTAAACAAAATTTGAAAAACTTTTCAAAAAATTTTTTCAAAAATTTTCAAAAAAAATTTTCCTAAAATTTTTACACAAAATTTCTAAAAAAAATACAAAAACTTTACAAAAAATTTTCACAAAAATTTTTCAAAAACATTTTACATAAAATTTTCAAAAAAAAAATCAACACAGAATTTTTACAAAAAATGTTAAATTTAAAAAAAAAAATTCAAAACAATTTCAAAAAAAATTTTTACAGAAAATTTTGCTAAAAATGTTTAACTATTTTTATAAAAAAATAAAAATTAAAAAAAAGTTTTTTATAAAATTTTATAAATTTTATAAATAAAATTTTTTTGGGGGTCAATATGAGAAATTTAAGGATTTTTTGCTTTAGTCTCACCATTCTAATGTAATATACATTGCAGGAAGATCCTTATTTTTACAAAAAAAAATTAAACAAAATTAAAAAAAAATTAAAAAAACTTTTCAAAAAAATTTTTCCAAAATTTTTCCACTAATTTTCTAAAAAAAAATTACAAAAATTTTACAAAAAATTTTCCAAAAAATCTTTTCAAAAATTTTTCCACTAATTTTCTAAAAAAAAAAAAAATACAAAAATTTTCACAAAAAGTTTTCAAAAACATTTTACATAAAATTTTCAAAAAAAATTTTCAACACAGAATTTTTACAAAAAACGTTTAACTTTTTTCACAAAAAAAAAACAAAATAATTTAAAAAAAAAATACAAAAAATGTTCAACTATTTATATTAAAAATAAAAAAAAATAAAATGTTTTTTTAAAAAAAACAAAAAAGTTTTTTAAAAAATTTTTACAAAAAAAAGTTTATATAAAATTTTAACAAAAAAAATTTTGTATCAAATTTAAAAAAAAAAAATCCTATAAAATTTTTACAAGAAAATTTTCTATAAAATTTTTACATGGTTAGGATTTTCAGGTGACGATATACATTCAATGACGATATATACCTTATAGGAGATTTTGCTGATTAGTGTTAAAATGCGTACTTCTCTTTTTTAAAGACTTAGTCTGTTAAAATTAAATAATTTTGTACCTAAATCTGTAAAAATAAAATCACTGTGGTGCATCCTTAAAACAAATATCGTAATGCTCTTAGCAGCCGATTTCTCTATCTTTGCTTTTTTGGATCGATTTCACCTGATAAAATAATTTATTTTTTTTTTAATTTTGAGTGCTAGTGGTTAACACTAGTTTTACTAAAAATAAGAAATTTATTAGCATCGCGCCAAAAGGGTTTAAATATGACCATATCACAAATTTTTTTTTTTATAAGCAATTTTGTATTAAAAATTAAAATATTTCAGACGAGCTATGCCCGTGAATTTGCTCAGGGCAGGTTAAATGATGATTAAAATATAATTAAGAATAATAATGAAGAGTGTCCTCATACGTTTTTTTATATATAACCAATCCTAGAAATATACTGTGTTCATTTTTATACAACCAATCCTAAAAGCATGCTAATAATAATATAAGTTTTTACTTTAATTCAGATAAAATTTATAAAAAAGTGCAAAATTAAACGAAAACCCTTAAAAATTTTTAAGATTGATAAAAAATTTCTTAAGCTTAAATTTTATTATTTTTAAAAAAATTATAAAACAATTTTCATGGTGTATTTAAGGGGTACAATACTGTGACTACAACTGTCAATTGTCCAATTAATTAGATTTTTTAAACTAATTTTTATTTGAAAAGAAAACAAGGTTATGGATTTTCATAAAAAGTTGACCTGAGTAGACCCTCCTTGCAAATTGAATCGTATTGATTTTATATTATTTTTCAAAGACATATTAATGCACCCTCGTATAAATTAATGCCAAAAAACATTTTTAATTGTAATAAGCAAATTTTCAAACATTGTCAAAGAAATTCGAAAATAAAGATGATATGGCAACAGAGGCTTCATTAACAAATGAAGGGAAAACTTACATAATTTATTACAACAATGCTAAACATTTTGCAAACAGTTCAGCGTACCATAGCCACCAGCCAAAAAAAAAAAATAAAAAAATTATGACAGAACACAAAATGAAACTTAAGCTTAATTATGATCAAATAGAAATTTTCACAACAGCAAACAACAAAAGTATTCACAATTAATTATTACAAACGGCAGCAAAACTCCACTCCATTCTGGCAGAAAATATTTTTTCTGGCACAAAACAACAACAACAACAATAACAACAGTGACATTTTCACAACAGAAAATATTCCACAAAGTGCAATTTTTAAAAGCGAAAAACAACAGCAAAACTATAAATACTATTCATGGCATGAATTTTTATTTAATTTCACACAACGTCAAGAGTGTCAACTAAAAATGCCATTTACAGAAATTTTTTTCTCTGCACCTTTTCAAAGGTTGTTGCTTTTGTTTTGCTTTTTTGTATTTTAGTTACATTCAGGGTGAAAAAGTATAAACAACAACAACAATAACACTTTTTTGTGTTAGCTGTCTTTTGCACTAAAGCCTTAAAATATGCTTTAAAAAATAATAATAATGAAACAACAACAACAAATATAATAAGGTTAACAGCAAGAAAATAGTAATAGAGTAAAGCCTATTTCAAGTTGGCGGCATGTTACAGAGGAAGAGAAGTTGTGCCATAAACTAAAAAGCCTTAAAGTAGGCTGTGTTTTTTTGACATGAAAATTAAAATGTATGTAACAAAGTAAGCTTTAAGGCATTAGTAACATTTTATATTAAAAAGATATTTCTCTATGTTTTTTTTAATTGAATTTTCCTAAAACAAGTTTTCAAGAATAAGTTCGTTAGTTGAAGTTTTTTCACTATTAAAATAAAACTGGAGTGGCCTACACTCAACTTTACCATACCCAATGGAACCAGATATTTTTATGGATATATTACATAAAGAATATAAGTTCAAAGTATATTCGAATCGAAAAATTAATTATTTTCGGTTTGGGGTGTTAAGTAAGCTACCCCTTGACCCTTCCCGATTAAGCCCGAAATTTTTACAGCTCTTCATCTCCATAATCCAAAGGTACGTACTAAATTTCGTTTTAATATGTCGTACGGTATGACCTGTACAGCGTTCACAAATGTTTGGGGGTAAGGAAACTACCCCTTGACCCCTCCCGATTATGCCCAAAAACTATACAGCTCTTCGACTCCATATACCAAAGGCACATACTGAATTTTATTTTGATATATCATACGGTATGACCTGTAGAGCGTTTTTAAAATTTGAGAGTAAGTTAACTACCCCTTGCCCCTTCCCGATTATGCCTAAAATTTACACAACTCTTTATCTTCATATACCAAAGGCACATAATGAATTTCATTTCGATATATCATACGGTATGACCAGTACAGCTTTCACAAATATTTCGGGGTAAGGAAACTTCCCCTTGACCCCTCCCAATTATGCCCAAAAACTATACCGCTCTTCGTCTCCATATACCAAAGGCACGTACTGAATTTTATTTTGATATGTCATACGGTATGACCTGTAGAGCGTTTTTAAAATTTGAGAGTAAGTAAACTACCCCTTGCCCCTTCCCGATTATGCCTAAAATTTACACAACTCTTTATCTCCATATACCAAAGGCACGTACTGAATTTTATTTTAGTATGTCATACGGTATGACCTGTAGAGCGTTTTTAAAATTTGAGAGTAAGTAAACTTCCCCTTGACCCCTCCCGATTATGCTCAAAAACTATACAGCTCTTCGTCTCCATATACCAAAGGCTCATACAGAATTTCATTTTGATATGTCATACGGTATGGCCAGTAGAGCGTTTACAAAATTTAGGAGTGAGTAAACTACCCCTTGCCCCTTCCCGATTATGCCCAAAATTTATGCAGCTCTTCACCTCATAAACCAAAGGCTCGTACTAAATATCATTTTGATATGTCATACGGTATGACCTGTAGAGCGTTTTTAAAATTTGGGAGTAAGTAAACTACCCCTTGTCCCCTTCCGATAATGCCCAAAATTTTTGCAGCTCTTCATCTCCATATACCAAAGATTTCGTTTTAATATGTCATACGGTATGACCTGTACAAACTCCACAAAAAAGTAGTGGCATACACATCCACCCAACGACTCACCCACAAACAGACATTAACGCGAAAATAGCCAAAATGGATTCAGGAGACCTCAAAACGTATAAATCCGTCGAATACCCAAACTCGATTTTTTCATGATTACCATGCTTTCCCCTATACTACGTACGGTAAAGTAAAGATTACAATTATTATTGTTATTATTTTGTAAAAAATTTAAAGCATATTTTTAGGTGAATCAAAAATAGTATTTAAAATTAAAAGTCGACCCTAGAACGCATCATAAATAAAGTAAATGAAAAAGGTGTTTTTAATTTTAGCTTAAGAACCAATCAGGCTAATGGATAGTTGATGATACATTTTTACTTTTTCACTTGCAAGAATAAATGCAAAAAATTGAAAGCATACTTTCAGGCTTCATTGCAACCAAAACTAAGTAATAACTAAGGGAGAAAAAGTGTTTCCTATAGTAATTCGTTTTGAATATTGAGGCCAAACAAAAATAAGAAAAAATATGATGAAAATAGAACAACAAATGCCTGTTGTATTAAGAAATAATTTTAACCATTTTTAAGATTTGAAATATATCTTTTAAGATTTAAAATATGTATGTCCTTTTTTCGATTAGACGCTTATTTAAGAAACTACAGCAAAAATGAGATTTTCATATGAAAATTCGATTTTTTTATGAAAAATATAGGTCGTCACAGATTTTTGTCCTTTTCTCGATTAGACGCTTATTTAAGAAACTACAGCAAAAATAAGAATTTCATATGGAAATTCGATTTTTGAATTCCAGCGATACTCTGTACAAAAAGCAATAGAATTTAGCCAGTATAGCAAAGCCAAGACTATAGAAAAATGTTAAAACATATTTTTAAAGCAACATATTTTAAAGACTTACAGTATTTTGTATATTTAATAGCACCATACGAGGTTATTATTTTAGGATTATAAATTTTCTATAACTGGTTTTAGCATAATTTTTCTGATTAAAATTTATTCTCTGTAGCCTATTTTTAGGAAGTTGTTTTAAAAAAATAATTTTTTATGCATTACATTATGTTAGTGTCTAAAATAATATTCACGCTTCAAAGAAATAGAAGACAGCAGCGACGCGCTAAATGAAATCAAATTGCGTTGGCTACAATTGTTGCCGTGTTGTCAGCTACATAATGATACTGAAGACGACAGCTACCACGTAAACTCTGACATTGTTGTAGAAATACTTATTTTGCTTGTATAAAATTAAATAAATTTTTCAAAAAATTACAAATATTTCCTACAATGAAATAATAATAATAATTAAAAAAATTTTAAATATATAAATATAACCTCCAAAACTTTTTGTTTGCATATGAATTTGTAATTAACAATTTTCGGATATTTTCTTTTGTTGAATAAAATAGAAATTAGCCTAAGTTGACTACAGCCACACAACGGTGATCGTGTAGCCATGTAGCCATACTGGCTTCAAAATAATCGTTTACCTATAAACGTGTGTATCTTATTTTTGACTGTTTGTAGTCGGTATCCTGATGTTGTCTATGTGTTTAATGCATCTAGGTTTTAAAACAGAGATCTTATCTAATTAAAAATTTAACTCATGTGAAAAAACTACGTAGCTCTATATATATATATACATACAGACATACGAGTATATTCTTAATATTAAAAATATGTTATGTTACAGTCATGATTTTCATAGAAATATTGAAATTTTTTTTAATTTTTCGAAAATTGTTTGTGTAAATTTTTTTGAAAATTTTTTTGAAAATTTAAAAAAAAAATTTTTCGAAAAATTTTCTTTAAAAATGTAGTTTTAAAAATGGTTTGTAAAGTTTTTTGTAAATATTTAAAAAAATAATTTATTTTTTTTTTAAATTTAAAATTTTTTTTTTAATTTTATTAAATTTTTTTTTATTTTAGGACCTTCCTGCAATCTATATTGAGTTAGAATCATCAGACTAAAGCAAAAAAAAAATCCTGAAACAAATTTTCCTCATATTGACCCCCTATGTGCCCTTTAAATGCTCCTATTTACCAGGGGGTACCCTGTGGGTCCCTTGGCTACCTCTATGTGTATTGTTTTCTATTAAGCTCTCTAATACAAATCAAAGTAGAAAAACCCTACTAACCTAAAACCAAACAAAAGTCGTCCCTCGCAGGGGGTTATTGACCCCCGAGATCTATATGCACTCCTTGCGATCTACCTGTAGCGGTCTAATATTTATTTAAAAAAAAACCAAAAGAGAATCATTAAAACCGAAAAAATTAAAAAAAACAGAAAAAAACCTGAAAAGCAGCCTCCAAAGGAATGATCCGATGTTGCTGAATTGCAATTCGATAATTTTCGAAACAATGCCTGACAGATTGGTGTGCTTAAATTTTTTTTATCTCTTCTGGTGCCTTGGCAAATGACATTACTTCCCGAACACGGACAGACGGATAGACGGACATCGCTTAATCAACTTCTCTATGTATATGGGGTCGGATATGAATATTCAGATTTCTCAAATATCAATTAATTGTGCCCTATAGTATCTACTTTCTAAACGATTTTTGCTAGCAACATGGGTTAGCTTATATTAAACTAGCTGTGCCCCGCAATGTCGTGGGCATCCTGACAATATTTTGCTCGATTTTCGTTTGAAAGTAATCCACAACAAATTTTAAGACTTTTACTTTTATAGTGCTTCAGATATGGTTTATGTATTTATTTTATATAAAGGTACCCATCCCTGGATAAAATTTTAAAAGTTATAAAAAATTATAAAAAAAGCTCTGTAAAAGGTGTTTAAAACATTTAAATAACTATGTAATTCCACAAAGTTAAAATGCAAATTAAATACAAATTTTATTCAACTTGTCATCATTATTCAACTTGATATTCATATTTTGTCATCATTTTAAAACAGCGCCATCCCTGTTGCTCTACCGTGTTTAAAAAATTCCGCTTTCAATTAATTTTTTTGATTAATTTAAAACAGCGCCATCTGTTGCGCAATATTGTTTAAAATATAACGTTTTCAAAACTAAAAGATGCCTTAAAGTATGCAGTATCGACAAAAAAAAAATTGGCGTGCAACGCCTTTTCTCCACTTTCTCTTGGTAATAAGATATTTTTGCGGAAAAGAAGTATCCTATATTGGAATCAGGATACTAAGGTAGATCCATAAAAAATTTTGTTAAAATTCATCCAGTAGTTTTTACGTGATGCGAACACAGATAGAAAGCTACATACACAGGATATGAGTTACTGTTTTATTATATGTATAGATTAATAAATATTTTTTTTTTATTTTTAGACCCACAACTAATATTTTCACACTCATACTCTTTATTTTCAGTTGTATATTTTAGGATTAAAAAAAAATAATATTTTTTGTTGCCTATTTTTTGGCTTATTTTTTTTAACCGAATTTTGTTAAGTCTTGTAAAATAAAATGTGTGTATAAAATAAAAATATTGACTTAATGAATTAATTAATTATTTAGGCTTAAGTTCTCTATTATAAAGGGATAAAGAAAAATTAGACAGCAGCAGAATGTAATGCATTTTCTGGAATGAATATTGACTATAAAAGTAACATTGGAAAATTCATACACACATTTGTAGCTCTTACAGTTCTGTAAATAAACAATAATGGATTTTTCCATTACCCGATTGACTGATTGCTATAAGCCTGTGGGTTGCAGGTTCAATTCGCGTTATGTTTTTCTGCAGGCAAGCCACAGCATCGCAGGTAGTGTTGGTTGTCTTTAAAAAAAATATTTAAGTTATGTTATGCTAAGTGACAAGGGAATAGTCCCTATGTCATACTCTATTCTTGTTCCCATAGTTCTCTAAATATAATATATAAATAATATAGTTCCCTACCTACCTAATATTAAAAAAAAAATTGTGAAATTATACCAATCCAATATCACAATTTTTTTCAAATCGAAAAACCTACTAACTGTATCTCTTTATATTAAATAATGTATTATTAAAGATAATAATTATGTAATAAAACAGTAAAAAAGGATAAAATAAAATTTAAAAATCGTTGCATATGTGTAGGCGGATATCAAATATTAAATCTATAGTATACTTTTGAGAGTTACATACAAAAAAACAACGATAGTGCATGTTTTCCATGGTTAAACATTAAATATTATGTAAGCAAATTTTTTTTTTGTAACTATGGACTGATTGCTATAAGTCTAGGGGTCGCGGATTCGTTTCCCAGACAAGCGGACAAGCCAGATCCTCGCAGGTAGTGTTTTTTGTGATAACAAAAATATTTTAGTTATGTTATGCTAAGTGACAAGGGAATAGTCTCCACTTTTAAACACTAGAGTTCTGGTAATAAGCAATTATTTTGTAATGGAGTTACCCTGAGTTTATTGTGAAAAAAGTGAAAAAATTTTATATAATGGAAAACCATAAGAACTTTATCTCTTAACAATATTGCATTATAAAGATATAAAGATAATGATAGAAAAAAACAGTCATAAAACGTATAAAATAAAATTTAATAATCATTGCATATGTACAGGCGGATAATAAATATTAAATCACTAGTTTACTTATAGGCGTCAAAAATTAAAAATCAACGATAGTGCATGTGTTCTTTGGTTTAACCTTAAATACAATCTAAGCAACAATTTCATATAACTATGGACTGATTGCTATAAGTCTAGGGGTGGCGGCTTCGTTTCCCGGCATGTTTTTCTGCACTATCTGCAGCAAGAGCCTTGCAGGTAGTATTTGTTGTCTTTAAAAAAATATCTTAGCTATGTTATGCTAAGTGACAAGGACATAGTCTCTACTTTAAAGACTACTCTGGCTTCTATAATTGTCTAAATACATGGTAACAAGGAATTATTTTGTAATAGAGATATTTGTAAAAAAAAAATAAAAAAATTTAATCAGATAATAGAAAACTATGAGAACTTTATCTCCTTATAATATTGGCATTAAAAAGGGATAAATATAATAATAGCAAAAAACAAAAACCGTAATAGAGGTATAAAATAAAATTCAATAATCGTTGCATATGTATAGGCGGCGACCAAATATTAAATCTATAGTTTACTAGTAGGCGTCACTCCCATAGAACGACGATAGTGTGCATGTGTTCTTTGGTTCAACATTAAATATAATGTAAGCAACAATTTAATTTAACTATTATTTTTCTGCTATAATTTGATTCATTTACTAATTAAATAACAAATACAAAAAATTAAATATTTCCTGGAAATATAAACGACAATAGTTATTACTGTGATTGCTATTACATGCGCATATAAAAAGTCTGTTGTTATAAAATTTTATATCCTTTCAAAGGCTGTGGCTTTTGTTGTTTCTGAAATATAATAATGTCCATATGCTTCATGTGTAATTTGACGGAATTTATTCTACAGAAATAAAAACATTATGGCTGTTTTATAGTTAATACAAGAGATTCGTTTCTTAACACTCGAACATATAAAAATTAATAATTACATGTAAGTGTGAGTGGGAGTGTGAGTTTGCGTATGCGTGAGAGTGTATTTGTGTAGTCAAATACTTGCACATTTTTCACTTACATGGTCATACATTTACTTGAAGTTTAAGAATTATTCGTGTCGACATTTAGACCCACATATTTAACGAGGTTTTAATAATAAAAGCGTAAAAAATTATGTTGTTTATTTGTTGGTGTCTATATACTTATAAGCTTAAGCTCATATGTACACACTCACTTACATGAACACTTATCCTTACACACACACACATATGTAGCACAGTAGGTAAATGGAAAAACAATGAACAATACTTAACATTTATTTTTACTGCCAGGCATATTATTACGTGTTTTTTATTTTATTTTATTTTTTATTTTCTTTTCTTCTTGCGCAACAACTACTACTAAAGGCTTTTAACGACAATAACAGCAACAATTACTGAACGCACATCTACATAAACCCGTTCCTTTAATCAGAGATGAATTCGTGTTTGTATTTTTTAAGCTTTTTTGTTCAACATAAGTTTCTTTGTATTTGTAAATACAGCAATGAAAATTTACATAAAGGAAACTGTTTAAATTGGGTCTCTCATGACAAAAGAAGAAATTATAAAGCAGTTAAATATCAGGTTATTTACTTAATTATTTGAACAAAAATTAAAGTGATAAAAAAGAGATTTAATAAAATAGCAAAAACTTTAATTTTTCTTAGTCTTTTAACAGCGATTTCTGCTCCTCCCTTGTCATATGGGTTCATAAAAATCAAGCAGTTATTGCCAGCAATCTAATGATCTCGCAATGCTTGTTAGTTTATTTGTACAATTTTTATTTGTTGGCTAAAAATCAAAATTATATTTAAAACGATATTAAAAAATTTAAATAAAATTAATCATACGCCCTGTGTCCATAATCATAAGAAAATTTTCACTAAAATTGTTAATTCAATACAATGTATTGCATTAATTCAATTTAATGTATTTTTAAACTGTAGTTAAAGCATAAAGTAGTGACCACACTCTTTATGAGTCAAATCGTACGATTTACAAAGCAAATAAACAGGAGGTTATTGTGTACTTGTATTCCAAAAAGGAAGTGTTTGAAAATTATATAAAATTTTTGTATATTATGTTTCGAAAATGTTATCTTTAAAAATTTAATACACAGTAATCTCCTGTGGTATATAAGAAGCTTACAGTAAGCAGCTTTTAATATTATTCTCATTATATGTTTTTTGTAGCTCCTTGTCCCCTCCAAAAATACAAACCAATCACCCATATTCTATTTGGCGTCGTCGATACAATACGACGACGTTTTGAATTGGTATTCCCTTTGTCGTCATCAACATTTATCGATGACTGTTTATTTTTATTTGGTATTCTGCAAGAAAAAGTGATGTCGAATTTATGTTGTGTCAACGAAGACTTCGTCGTCTTGGTTTTTAAAAACGATTCGAAAAAAAAAATTAAAAAGTGGAAAAAATAAAATTATTGGAAGAAATGGAAATGAATCCTTCCCTTGCAAGAGGGTTCCAAAAAAGCATGTACCCTCAGTGGAATGGTTTAGCTGTTGCATTAAATGCTTTTGGCTCTCCAAGATAATCATAAGATGGGTGGCAAAAGGTGTGGATGTGAAGAATATACTGGCCAGACTTAAAATTTAAGGTAAACAAAAAAATGATTTTCAACTCCAATTAATACTTCTCTGCAAAAAGAAAAGGATTATGGTTCGAAAAAGAAGCGACAACCAACTGACCAACAGCAATTGCTGCATAAACATAGCATTGAACTAGCCAAATTGTTAGGGGGGATTAAATTAATTTATTATTTTTGTTTAAAAAAATTTTCAATAAAAATGTATTTTATTCGACTAACATTTTCGATAACCCATCGACGTCGTAGTTAGAGAATAACAAATTAAAATCAAATTGATGACGATGTCGTTACAAAGTGCTGTCGCCCCAATAATGACGACGATGTCGACGACGCCAAATAGAATAGGGGTTATTGTCTCCTTTTTTGCCCTATTTTTTTCTCTATTTATTATACATCCTTCATGGGATACACTGACAAACTGCTGTTAATAAAAATAATTAGATTCAAAAGCTTCTCTGTAGTCGGAGTTCTATAAAGATAAAAACCCTTGCGATAGAATCAATAATGGCTTTAAGGATGACAAGCTCCTTAGTGGCTATAGGTAAATCCCCTCATGGAGAATTCAAATAAATATTTCTGGGAAAACCAAATACGCGTCTAATTTGCCTTCATGATGGCCCCCATAAGTATGAAGGAGTTTAACAAGATTTCATTAACTCAGTCAGATGCTCAACTTGTCATACAATTATCACACAAGAACAGCCATGATAGTCATCTTTTTTCTCTCCCATTGGTCTGACCTTCCAGACCACCTGCCAACAATGAATATCAAAGGAAAATCTTTATCAAATCTATACGTTAGTGCGAATTTATTCTTTAAATAAAATGTTTGCTCTAACTGATTATATGTGATTTTGACGGATCTTTTGTCCGGCACAAACAACCGTTCGCATACTTCTGAAAGTCAACGAGCTATAAAAAACAAAGCTTTTTGTAGATGTGTAATTGTTATAATAAAATAATAATATATTTTTCTATATTGTTAAGCCTTTTCGGAAAATTTTCTCAAGTTAACAAACTGCAAAAATAATTTTATTTGAAAAATTTTATTTAAGAAAATTTTGAAAGCAATTCCTTGGATTTTTTAAAAATTTTTTAGATATAGTATTAAGACCTAAAGTCAGCCTTAAATGTTTTGTATTGAAGTTTATCCTAAATTATTTCATAAGTAATGTATTTGAAAAGCTTTAGATAAAACACTAAAATTAAAGAAAAATTAATATCAATCATACGCTAGGGATAACAAAAAATTATTTTATATTTATTTTATACTAGAAAAAGCTTTTTATATATTTTTTTTTTATCACTTGGTAGTATAAAAAGAAATTGTTTCTACCTACATACCTCTATTTCAACATCATTTACTATAGATGCTCATAGCTTTTTTCTTAAAACAAAAATACTTACAAAAAAAAAAAAAAAAAAAAAAAAAAAAAAAAAAACTTAATAATGTTTATGAAATCTCTGAAGAGTAAAAACTACAATGTACATAAATAAAAACAGCAGTGTGATAAGTTTAGAGTTTATTACAAGCATGTTATACTTGGCTTAAATTATGGCCTAGTTTAGAAATAAACCTTATAATTTTTATATTTAATGTAATAAATTATAAAAAAAAAATTTACAGGCACTTGAATGTGTATGTTGTTTTTTGTTTAATACTCTTATAAATTATGTACACTTCATTAAATGTTACGTAGATAGGTAATTACCCGCAACATGCACTTAATGTCATTTATGCAACATTTTATATATTGGCCAAACCTAAGGCTTTGTTTAGCAGCTTTAATCCGCTTTTGCAATTTAATTATTACTATGAAGTTTATTTGAGCTGTTTGTCAGAATATTATCTCGGTGTTTTATGCAATGGGTAAAATGCATACAAGCGGAAATTATAAGGACACTACTAACGTAATAGAGTAGAATAAAAAATTATAAAAATTGAAGCATCTTCTGGTAAAATTGTTGTTTATAATCTCTTAAAGGTAAACCTTAAATAAAATATATATTAAACAATAGATTAAAGTGTTCTCTTAGAAGTTTGTTTAAATTTAGCCTAAAAAAGTGAATAATTTTAAAAGTTATTAAAGGTTTTTGAAAAATTCTCTATAATAAATATTAAGTATACGCCCAGTATAACACAATTCAAAATATGTTTATTTCTTTTATTATTTTATAAAATTCACCACAGGTGGAAAAGGGTATATGTATATAGGTTTGTCATTTCGTGTTTAATTTCTACAATATTAATTTCCGGCCCCATAAAGTATATATATTCTGAGAAGTATATATATTCATAGAGAAGTTGATTAAGCGATGCCCGTCTCTGTTCAGGTTGAAATCAATTTTACCAAGGCATCAGAAGAGATACAGAAAATTTAAGGCCTCCAAATTCCCAGGCATAGTTACGAAAATTTCGCTAATAAAATTTAGCAACAGCAGGAAGTTCCTAACTTTTACAAACAAATTTCTGTAAAATTTTTGCAAAAACTTTCAATAAAATATTTACAAAAAATTTTCGATGAAATTTTTACAAAATATTTCCGATAAAAGTTTTACAAACAATTTTTGCTAAAGATTTTACTAAAAATTTTCAAAAAAATTTTTAGAAAAAAACTTACGATAAAATTTTAACAAAAAATTTCCGATATAATTTTAAAAAAAATCCTATAAAATTTTTACAAAAAACTTTCAATGATATTTTTACAAAAAATCTTGTTAAAGCTTTTAGAAAATAACCTACGAGAAAATTTTTACAAAAAACTTTCGATAAAATTTTTACAAAAAATTAACAAAACATTTTTACAAAAAATGTTCGGTAAAGATTTTAAAAAATTATATGAATATTATTTAAACTATTTTTGAATAAATAAATTAATTATTTAGGCTTAAGTTCTTAATTATAAAGAGATAAAGAAAAATTAGATACCAGCAAAGCAGAATGCATTTTCTAGACAGCTACGTCCGTCATCAGTACTCTTTGTATCAATCTACCCGGTAGTTTCAATTGTTATTAATTTTCTATTTAAACAAACTTATCAAAGAAATAGAATCTGAGAAATTTTAATTTTACATATAATGTAAAATTAAATTTTAAATTTTAAATTTTAATTTTACATATAATGTAAAATTAAAATTTCTCAGATTCTATTTCTTTGATAAGTTTGTTTAAATAGAAAATTAATAACAATTGAAACTACCGGGTAGATTGATACAAAGAGTACTGATGACGGACGTAGCTGTCTAGAAAATGCATTCTGCTTTGCTGGTATCTAATTTTTCTTTATCTCTTTATAATTAAGAACTTAAGCCTAAATAATTGATTTTAAAAAATTTTCAACAAAATATTACAAAATTTTAACAAAATATTTTTGATAAAATTTTTCGAAAAAAAAAACTTTTGATTGATACAAAGAGTACTGATGACGGACGTAGCTGTCTAGAAAATGCATTCTGCTTTGCTGGTATCTAATTTTTCTTTATCTCTTTATAATTAAGAACTTAAGCCTAAATAATTAATTTATTTTTTTAGAAAATTTTTAGAAAAAAACTTTCGATAAAATTTTTACAAAAAATTTTCGATGAAACTTTTACAAAATATTTCCGATAAAAGTTTTACAAAAAATTTTTGCTAAAGATTTTACAAAAAATTTTCAAAAAAATTTTTAGAAAAAAATTTACGATAAAATTTTAACAAAAAATTTCCGATATAATTTAAAAAAAAAATCCTATAAAATTTTTACAAAAAACTTTCAATGATATTTTTACGAAAAATCTTGTTAAAACTTTTAGAAAATAACCTTCGAGAAAATTTTTACAAAAAGTTTTTTATAAAATTTTTACAAAACATTAACGATAAAATTTTTACAAAAAATTAACAAAACATTTTTACAAAAAAATGTTCGGTAAAGATTTTAAAAAATTTTCAACAAAATATTACAAAAAATTTTAACAAAATATTTTTGATAAAATTTTTCGAAAAAAAACTTTTTAAAATTTTAAGAAAATTTTTAGAAAAAAACTTTCGATAAAATTTTTACAAAAAATTTTTGATAAAATTTTTTACAAAAAAATCATGATAAAATTTATAGAAAAAAACTTTAGAAAAAATTTTTAGAAAATTTTCAGAAAAAAAATTTCGATAAAATTTTTGATGAAATTTTTTACAAAAAAATCTTGATAAAATTTTTAGAAAAAAACTTTCGAAAAAATTTTTACAAAAAATTCTCGAGAAAGTTTTACAAAAAATTTACAATAAAATATTTGAAAAAATTTTTGCAAAAAATGTTTGATAAAATTTCTACAAAAAAATTTGATAAAATTTTTAGAAAAAAACTTTCGATAAAATTTTTACAAAAAATTTTTGATAAAATTTTTTACAAAAAAATCATGATAAAATTTATAGAAAAAAACTTTAGAAAAAATTTTTAGAAAATTTTTAGAAAAAAAATTTCGATAAAATTTTTGATGAAATTTTTTACAAAAAAATCTTGATAAAATTTTTAGAAAAAAACTTTCGAAAAAATTTTTACAAAAAATTCTCGAGAAAGTTTTACAAAAAATTTTCAATAAAATATTTGAAAAAATTTTTGCAAAAAATGTTTGATAAAATTTCTACAAAAAAATTTGATAAAATTTTTAGAAAAAAAACTTTCGATAAAATGATTACAAGAAAATTTCAATAAAATTTAAAAAAAAAAAATTTCGATGTAATTTTTACAAAAAATATTCCATAAAAATTTTACTAAAAATTCTCAAAAAAATTTTTACAAAATATCTCCTATAAAATTTTTTACAAAAAATTACCGATATAATTTTTACAAAAAAATATTCGATAAAATTAATAAAAAAAATTTCGATATAATTTTTACAAAATTTTTTTTGACAAAATTTTTACGAAAAATTCATAATCAAATTTTTACAAAAAATTAACAGTAAAATTTTTACAAAAAAAAAATTTGATAAAATTTTTACAAAAACTTTTCAATAAAATTTTTACACAAAATTGTCGATAAAATTTAAAAATAAAAATGATACAATTAAAAAAAAAACTTAAAAAAAAATAAAGATCACTCGATACAATTTTTACAAAAAATTAATTATAACATTTTTACAAAAACAATTTTGATAAAGTTTTTACAAAAAAAAAATTTCAATAAAATATTACAAAAAAATTTCGATAATATTTTTACAAAAAAAAAATTGTCTATGTCTTTATATAATATTTGTTATAATGAAGTTGAAAAAAAGTAAAAACTGTTATTATGAAATTGGCAAACATAACAGAGTAAGGGAGTATTTAACGTTACTATGCTGAAGGGTATATCAGGTTCGGCATGGCCGATTATAGCACTCTTATTTGTTTTTTTAATAAATTATTAAATTTATTTAAACATTTAAAATCGCCACTTTCCTTCATCTTATGTCACCCTTTTTAAGTTTTATTTTAAGATTTATATAGCTTCAAGAGAAGGCATAATATTTTCTAGCTTGAAGCCAAATTTTTTATATCTTGCTTATAAATTTTTAAATAAGTTAAACAATGTATTACCATAAACCAACAGCATTTTATACCTTTTTATAACAACATACAATATCAAACATTAAGAAAATGAAAGAGAAAAAATTAAAAAAAAAATCGTGCCAAATCATTTGCAAACCAAATGTTCACATTTCAAATACTTCTTCATATATATTTTTTTGTTACTTTACAGGCCGCCTCACCTCGCTGGGAGCCACAAATTGCAGTATTATGTGAAGCCGGTCAAGTTTATCAACCTCAATATCTCTCTGAAGAGGGACGCTGGGTAACAGATTTGAATAAGAAATCAACGGGTGCAACTTGTCTGCGTGATAAACTTGATTTGTTGGATTATTGTAAAAAGGTAAGAAAGCAAAAAAAAAAAAAAAAAGAAATAAATAAAAAATAAAACACATTTGACTACCACACTTACTTGACACAATCAAATACTAAGCGCCACCAGCAACCACCAGCTTAAGATTTGAGTTTTTAAATCCTTTTATAGCAACAGGAAAAGAAAAATGGCAAAGTAGAGTCAAGTAGATTATTATGGCAGAAATTGTAAGCCTGTAAGAGAAAATACCAACAAAAGTATTTTAAATATTGTTGCAGATTTTTACTTCCATAACCGCAAATTACTTTATGACTTTACAACAAGAAACAACCACAAAAACCTTAAAGAAATAATTTTCTCAGTCCATCCACATTTTTTTGCAAACATAAATACAGAGTGAAAAGTCAACGTTTAGATTTAAATAATAAAACAGTCTTTTGAAAATGAAAATTTTAAGGAAATAAAACTCTTTATCCAGCTTTTCTGTTAGGTACAATTTTGTAAAAAAAAGTACCAATACGTTTATTTTAACACCGGAAAAGAACAAAAGTGAAACGTTTAGATTTAAATAATAAAACAGTCTTTGGAAAATGAAAATTTTAAGGAAATGAAACTCTTTATCCTGCTTCTCTGTTAGGTACAATTTTGTAAAAAAAAGTACCAAAATAATTATCTTAAAGCCAAAAAAAAACTAAAGCGTAAGGAGTTTTGAATAAATTTTTGTTTTAACAAAATAACGTAAATTTTTACATTTAAAAAAAAATTGTATTTTTTGTACAAATACAATTTTTTTGTTTTGGTGCTCTTTACCAAAAGTACTTTTTAAATTTACCATTTCTTAAATTAATTTCCCCGGCATTTTCCTAAAAAAATATGTTTTCTGTGTTTAAAAAAAACTGGATTTAACTTATGTTAAATAAGATGAGCCTTTTCATAGAAAGTTTTAGAACCTTTATTGCTCCATATCTCTTAAGTAAAAGTGACGTCAGAAGTCATGCGACACTTTGTTGATACTTAAAAAAAAAAATACTTTAACAAAGGTCTTTGGTTTTCAAGTACCAAGTTTATTTTGATATTTAAAAAAAAAAAACAAATTTAGTTATTTTAAAAAAAAAGTACTAAAGTACTAAAATATTATATTTTAGTACTTTTTTAAAAAAAGTACTTAGTTCTAAAAAAAACATTCAACTTTTACAAAAAGTGTTTCAGCATTATTTTTAAATTTTTTTAAATTAATTTTTTACCAAAACCACTTTTTAACAAAAATAACTTTAATTCTTTTTACAAAAAAAAAAAATTTAAGAAAAAATATATTAAAAAAGTTTTTTTGATATTTTCAAACATCTTGGTAAAATTAAAAAATTTATAAAATTTTTTAAAAAATTAATAAAATTTATATTTTTTTTATTTTTTTAGAAAGTACTTTTTTAAAAAAATACTTTAATTTTTAAAAATGTACTTTAGCTCTCAAAAACTTTCAACTTTCACAAAAGGTTCTTTAGAATTTGTTTAAATTGCTTTATTACTTTTTTCTAAAAATTTGATATATTTTTAACGAAAACAACAACAATACCTTTTACAAAAAAACTTATTTTGAAAAAGTTTTTTTTGATATTTTCAAAAATTAATTTGGTGGATAATCGATTTCTTCTCTGAATAACAACTCGGTGTGCTTTTTATAATTTCTATTTCAAAAAGTACTTTTTTTAAAAAAGTACTTTTGCTTTCAAAAGCATTCAAATCTTACAAAAAGTTCTTAGATTTTTTTAAAATTGCTTTATTACTTTTTTTCTACAAAACGCACTTTGATATATTTGTGTACAACAACAGTACTTTTTACAAAAAAATTCATTTTTAAAAGTTTTTTTCAAATTTTAAAAAGTTACTTTTGTAGAAAATCGATTTCTTTTCACAATAACATCTCAATGTACTTTATATAAGTACTTTTTTTAATGTACTTTTTTAAAAAAGAGAGTTTTTTTTTGTACTCATTTTAGCAATCGACCATATTATTATAAAAAAAAATTATCATAAATATTTAAAAAAAATATTATCTTTTTTAAACAAACACCGGTAAAACACCGATATTTTAATTTTATAAATTTTATAGAATAACTTAATCCTTTTTGGCAAACGACCTTATTTTTTATCAAAAAAAATCTTTATTTATTTTTATACCCTCCACCACAGGTGGAAAGGGTATACATATATAAGTTTGTCATCCCGTATGTAATTTCTACAATATTAATTTCCGACCTCATAAAGTATATATTCTGGATCCTTAGAAATAGAGAAGTTGGTTTAGCGATGTTCGTCTGTCTGCCTATGTTCGAGTTGAAATAAACTTTGCCAAGGCAAAGTATTGAAATTCAGCAACATAAGACCACTCAATTGGAGGCAGCGGACAAAAAACCACGCCTACCTGTATTTTTTTAACATTTTTTCAGATTGTTTTTATTTTTTTTTTCGGTTGTAATAATTCTCTTTTGCTTTTTTTGTTTAATAGATATTAACCCCTGACCAGTAAAAAAAAAATTCAAAAAAATTTTTTTAAAGAATTAAAAAAGTTTTTTTTTAAATTTTTTAAAAATATTTAAAAAAAAAAATATTTTTAAAATTTTAACAAACATGTTCAAAACATATTTGTACCAAAAAATTTCGAAAAACAAATTTCCAAAAAAAAAATTCAAAAAAAAATTTACACAAAATTTAAAAAAAAAAAATATTTTTACAAACGATTTTCGAAATATTTTAAAAAGATTTCTGTATTTCTATGAAAATGATGAATGTAACATAAAATATTTCTAATATATGTGACCCGGTCTATGAAAAGGGAAACGGTGGCTTATGACTCAAAAACAAAATTTCGAAAAATTTGCTGTTAACGATAAACAATGCAACAATTTGCAACAATGCAACATTTTTGAGTTTATGACTCACCTCACCACCTTTTCATAGGCTGGGTCACATATATTAAAACTATATATAGAGTAATATGTTTTTTTTTAAATGAGTTTCATTCTTAAATAGATGAGATCTCTGTTTTTAAACCAATTCACCTAGACGCATTACACACATATACAATATCAGGATACCGACTACACACTGACAAAAATTGGTTCCGAGGTGGTGGTTTCAGTGTTGTACCATTAGTAGAGAGTGCACTATGGTTTTTGATTGGTAACTTCACTTTCAAGCTGAGAGTATAAGCAATGCTTTTTAGAATGGTTTTCTTGCAACTTCGTTGGGCCCTGTTGAGGGTAGAGTATGTATTATGGGAGAAATGTATGCAGCTACATGAGCCCCAAACCCGAAGTAATGACAGAAAGATTACGGTCTGGTGGGACACCAAAAGTGGATAGTGTGCTATCACTACATCCTTGTATATATCTACCTAAATTTTTATGCATTAATAATCACTGTGGTGAAGGGTATATAAGATTCGGCACAGCCAAATATAGTACTGTAACTTGCTTAAATAAAATTTTAAAAAAGTACTTTAGTGCTATTTTACGAAAAAAAAAATAATATATTGATATTTTGTTATAATAAATTTTAGCTTCATATTCAACAAAAAAATATTTTAAAATTATTTTTTAAAAAAATACTTTGGGCTTTTTTTTAAAGAAAAAAATATTTAATAATTTCTTACAAAAAAGTACCTCCTCGATTTCTTTTAACCAAAAGTACTATAATAGAAAACCATTAGTTTTTTCAAAATAAAATCCGGGGGTTATTTTTAAGAAAAAATTGTATATTTTTAAAAAGGAATTAGGCAGCATTTACACAAAATAAGTGGACAATTTTAACAACAATTAATTTGGTACTTCTTTATGAGAGGCTTTGCGTAATTTAGAAAAAGGATTTTATTACCATTAACAGAATAATTTGGACAAAGTTCTTCTTGGCAACTTTTTTGCTAAAAGGATTCTTTATTAAAAACAATTTTTAAAATTACATTAGGAAATTCTTTTTCCCCTTTTTTGATAAAAAAAGTACTTTCTGCAACCTTATGAAGGTTTAAATAAAATCCCTAAAAATATGCCAGGTTTTTTTTTGTTGTTTTATTTCAATTCTCTTTATCCGCTTTATATATTGCTGCAAATTGTGTGCGTGCTTCAACCTCAAGTTAAGAAGATTATGCGGTTTTGGTTTACTTTATTCATTCATCTTCAATGTATCATAATATTTTGTTTGAGGTTTCGTTCTATACATATTGCAAACATGAGCTACAAGAATAAGAAATTAAAATGAAAAATTGCAGCCACATGAGGTTTGAAAGCAGTAGCCTAGGGATTGTACGAGTAGTATGTGGCAACAGATTACTTGTAAGTTTAATAAATGATTTTTTCTTATTTCGTTTCTGCTCACTTGAGATCATTATATTGTGTGGAATTAAATAAGTTTTTTGAAAATAAACAGTCTCTAAACTTCTAACAATGCAGTTTAATACACATTATGTGGTTAGTGATTGCTTGAATATGCATTAAGAAAATAGAAGGCAAGAAGGGTTAAAAAAAAGAGCAAGATTATGCTGGGTAAAATAAAAATTAGATTTAGCAACAGCTGATTTTCTCCGGTGCACACTACTCGCTATATTATTGAATTTTTTCAATTGGAAAAAAAAATTTCTTAAAAAATTTTATTAAACAATTTTCTTTGCAAAAAAATGTTTGCAGATGGTTTATTATTCTTATTTATTTATTTACTAGCTGCGGTCGCCACTTCATCAGCGTCTTGACAATATTTTCTTCGATTTTGCTTTGAAAGCAATCCACACCAAAGTCCCTTACTTTTTTAGTGCTTCAGTGTTATGGTTTATGTATTTACTTTATATAAAGGGTCTTGTCTCTACTAAAATAAAATGCGCTCTAAAGTATGCATATCGCTTGGAAATAGGATATCTAGGCGACAAAAAAGCATCCTATATTTGAATCAAGGCCTTAGTGCCTTGATTTTAATACAATTTTATTAAAAAGCATCTAGTAAAGGGTGTTTTTTATAGAGGTATAGAACTTTAAGTTACAATAAAACAACGATGGATGATTCGATTGACATGAATTTTATTTATCCGAAAGATAATCTTGTGGCATAAAACGACATAAAAAACATTGTGCGCACTAAAGAGAAGTTGTATTGTATGCAAATGGCGTACACTATGGGGTGGATCAAACTAAATCGAAATTCAGAGTGGAGACAAAATTTTAAATTATTGATATATATTCAGAGCCAAGCCATGTGTGAGTTTGGTATCGCTGCAAAACTAATACGGCTGTACAGGGTGACCTTGACTGACAGCGATCTTCAGTTAAAATACGAAAAATTCTCTCCGAGAGACCTTTAGTACCAAATAATTAAATACATCTATGGATTTACAACTGTCACATGTAAAGTGTGTTTTTTATAGAGGTATAGAACTTTAAGTTGCAATGACTTTACATAGCCGCACAGAAAGTAGTGTAGCGGTGTTAAATCACAAGATCTTGGAGGCCAATTCACAGGTACAAAACGTGAAATTAGGCTGTCACCAAAGGTGTCTTTCAATAAATCTATTGTGGCTGTGCGACATGTTGCGTCGTCTTGTTGAAACCACATCTCCTGGACTTCATGGTTATTCAATTCAGTAATGAAAAAGTTAGTAATCATGGCTCTATACCGATCACCATTGACTGTAACGTTGTGGCCACCATCGTTTTTGAAAAAGTACGGACCAATGATTCCACCAGCCCATAAAGCGCACCAAACAAACAGTCAGTTTTTCTGGATGTAACGGTGTTTCTCACATACACTTGAGGATTACCTTCACTCCAAATGCGGCAGTTTTGTTTGTTGACGTGTAGCCATTCAACCAGAAGTGGGCTTCATCGCTAAAAAAAATTCGCTTATGAAAATCGGGAACATGGGTAATCTCGTTTTGGGCTCTCTTTGCACTGTTTGCAAGCGTTGTTTAGGCGTGAGTCTATTCACGATAAATTGCCAAATCAAACTGAGAACAAATCATTTGACAGCTGTTAAATCGGTCGCCATCTTGAAAAGTAATGCCAACTTAAAGTTTTATATCTCTATAAAAAACACTCTTTAGTTTTTACGTGATGTGAACACAAAGGAAAAGACAGACAGGCAGGCAGGTGGGAAAAAAGTTAATGTTTTATTATAAGTTGCCAAAAACATAATTGATCATTTTTTTATTGTTTTTGGCATTTTCTGAATTTTTAAAAATTTTATAATAATTTTCACTCATTAAACAAAAATTTTTCTATTATTTTTTCTATAAATTTAAATTGTGATAAACGACAACTGATGTTGTTTTATCTGAAACAGAACATAAAACCAAAACTTCCACAACTATTGCAATAAATAATAATAATATATATAAACATGAATATAATAATAACAGGGATCAGGTTATACCAAAATAAACACTCTCTTAACACTGGTTTACTCTTTGGGCCCTTTGGCCCTCTTCCTTTTATTTTCAAGTCAACCAAACAAATAAACAGTTAACAGTTTGTATAAAAATACCACTAGTATTTAAACAACACAAACTCACACACACACACACACATATATAAATGTACAACCGTATAAGATGTGTATGTGTGCATTTTAATGACACGAAAAATAGAGATTTTATATGCTCAGACACATACACTTACACGAACTCATATATTACACAGCTGGCATAAAATATTCACACAAAATGTACTTGTATTTGTGTTTGTGTTGTTGCATATGTTTAAGCAGGTAATAAAAAGAAAAATGTTTGTTCAGAGTATAAAGAAACTTTTATGTGTCAGATTGATTTTATGTCTTTTATACTCGTGTACTACAAACATTTATGTACACACACATGCATGCAAAAGCATTTTGTATGTGTTGGTTCTTTAATAGTTTAACATAAAATTGCAAAATGTCGTTTTATTGATTTATGTTTGCATATGCAAAGGTAAAAAACATAATATAGTTTTACATCAATACATACATACACACAACTACATATAAAAACTCAAGTATTAAAATATAATTACAGTTACGAACTTAACTTAAGAACATTTATCGTTTATTGTTACACAGACAATATTTAGTTTCAACAATTAAGGGTTTTAATCAGTTTTAAGTTAAAATACAATTAAAATTTTAATTGCTTCAAATACATATGTGACCCGGCCTATGAAAAGGTGGCTTATGACTCAAAAAAATGTTTTCCACTTTTTTTTTTTTTTTTGTTGGTTTCGACAGTTTTGGAGACGCTCTTTCACGTGGTGAAAACTAGAAAGTCCTCACTTGCTTAGAAGTGTACTAAAAATGTAGAGAAAAAAGAGCATAAATGAAAGAAAAACAGAATTTTATTGAAAATCCAAAATCAAGATAATAAATGGAATTGAAAAATTTAAAAACATCGCTCTTTATATACACACACGAACTTATCTCATTTATGCTCTTTTGCATTTTTTGGTTGCCTTTTGGGCCTGACAGTTCATAATGCAAAAGAAAAACTACTAAGAAACTGACGAAATGCATTGTTTATCATTAACAGCTAATTTTTGGAAATTATGTTTTTGAGTCATAAGCCACCTTTTCATAGTCCGGGTCACATATATATTTGTTTAAAACATACAAAAAAAAAATATTTCCAATTAAAAAATTAATTGAATCAATTAATTATTTAATTAAATTTGAATCTGAAATCAATTAAAACCTTTAATTGGTGTAAATAATTTTTTCTGTGTACTTTTTTCTTTAAAATAACTACAATTTTGAACAAAAAAAAAAATATATTTATTATTAATTTTTTTTTTTTTTTGTAAAAATTAGCGATACATTTTATTTTCGATAAAAATATCTTTTTTCCGTATTTTCCCTAAATTTGGTATAATACAAACTATTTTAGAAAAAACTAACATTCTACAGGCAAAAGCAAGGACAATTAATGCTCGGTAATTGAGGGGCGAATTCAGGCATTTTCTATAAAAAACTAAAGTTATCGATAACTTTTCTATATAAAAGTATCAAACCAAGGCACTCTTAGCTTGCATCAAACCAAGGCACATTTATCAGTTAGCCTCACTATGGAGGGGAAATATTAAGACTAAAATAAAATATTTATTTTTATGGAGTTTGACAGTTAAACTACCATTTAAGGGGACAAATTTTAAATTTAACTGTCAAAATCCATATAAAAGAAATTAAAATTTTTCGCCTTAATATTTCCCCTCCATAGTGAGGCTACCTGATATTATAAATACTTTTTTGTATAGAGTTAAACATTTACAATAACCTGTTATAAATAGGCTTAAAAACAATTTACAGCTATGTTTCCTATAAAAATGTCAATTACTTTTTCATAAAAAAATTATTCCTTATTCATTTACTAAAACTAACAATGCAATTACAGGCTTATAATCTAAATAAATTTATCGGCATAGTAATCAAGAGCTTAACCTTTTACATTGAAAACACTGAGTCTTTGGTGGGAATTAAACACACAACCTCAAACTGATAAACTAGCTAGCACACTTCCTACTAATCTAACGGTTCACTCAACCATAAAAAATTCTAGATTACTTGCCAATACAAAAGTTATCGATAATTTTGATTAGACATTCATACAAAAAATTTATCGATAATTTTTCTTTTCCATACAAAGGTTATAGTTAATCTTTCTTTTCTGTTACAACTCATATATTTCATTAAAACGTTATCGATAACCTTACAATTCAACAGAATACTTAGCACTTTTTTTATATAGAAAAGTTATAGATCAGCAAGCTGATTCAATAAAAATGTTACCAATAGCTTTACTAAGTAAACGTATCTAAATGTACTTGTCTTTAGAAAAGTAAGCCATAACTATACTTTTTAACAGAAAAATTAACATGATTTTAATTCAAAATTAAAAAGTTATTGAAAGCTTTGCTTTTTTATAGGTTAATTTATATAAATTAACTTCTTTATAAACAAAAAAAAAATTCGATAGTTTTAGAAAAGTTATCGATAAATTTATTTTATACATAAAAATTACCGATAACTTAATAAAAAGAAAAGTTATCAATAACTCATTAAAAACTTTGCTTTTTTATAGGTAATTTTATATAAATTAACTTCTCTATAAAAAAATGTCGATAGTTTTAGAAAAGTTATTGATAACTTTACTTTTATACATAAAAGTTATCGATAGCTATATACAGAAAAGATATAACTAACTTTACTTTTATATAGAAAAGATATTAAATAATAATTTTACTTTTATATAGAAAAGTTATGGATAAGTTTGTATACAGAAAAGTTATCGATAACTTTACTTTTATATAGAAATTTATCGATAACTTTACTTTTATATAGAAAAAGGTATTGATAATTTTAATTTTATATAGAAAATATATTTATGACTTTACTTTTATATAGAAAATTTATCGATAATTTTACTTTTATATATAAATGTTATCGCTAACTTTACTAACTTTAATTTTTTATACAAAATAAATTAATGACTTTATTTTTATATAGAAAAGTTATAAATAACATTACTTTTATATAGAAAAATTATCGATAACTTTACTTTTTTATAAAAAAAGATATTAGTAACTTTACTTTCATATAGACAATTAATCAATAATTTTACTTTTATATAGAAAAGTCATCGATAGCTTTACTTTCTTATAGAAAAGATTTTGATAACTTTACTTTTATATGGAAAAGTTATCAGTAACTTCTTCTATACAGAAAAGTTATCAATAACTTAACTTTTATATAGAAAGGTTATCGATAACTTTACTTTTATATAGAAAAGTTATCGATAGCTTTACTTTTATATAGAAAAGTTATCGATAACTTTAATTTTATATAGAAAAGTTATCGATAACTTTACTTTTATATAGAAAAGTTATCGATAACTTTATTTATATAGAGAAAAGTTATCGATAACTTTACTTTTATATAGAAAAGTTATCGATAACTTTACTTTTATATAGAAAAGTTATCGATAACTTTACTTTTATATAGAAAAGTTATCGTTAACTTTACTTTTATATAGAAAAGTTATTTATAACTTTATATAGGAAAGTTTTCGATCATTTTACTTTTATATAAAAACTTTATCGATAACTTTATTTTTATATAGAAAATTTATCGATAACTTTACTTTTATAAAGAAAATTGATCGATAGCTTTACTTTTATATAGAAAATTTATCGATAACTTTACTTGTATATAGAAATGTTATCGATAACTTTACTTTTATGCATAACATTTATCGATATCTTAACTTTTATACAGAAAAGTTGTCAATATCTTTACTTTTATATAGAAAAGTTATCTATAACTTAATTATATATATTAATTATATATAGAAAAGTTATCGATAACTGTACTTCTTTAAAAAAATTTAATTTTCTAAAAAGAGTTATCAATAACTTTACTTTTCTAGGAGAAGTTATTTCTAGGAAAAGTTATCGATAACTTTACGTTTCTTAGAGAAATTATCAATAGGTTTACTTTTCTAAGAGAAGTTATCAATAAGTTTATTTTTTAAGAAAAGGTATCCATAACTTTACCTTTATTAGAAAAGTCATCGATAACTTTACCTATCTAAGTTATAGATAACTTTACCTTTCTAAGGAAAGTTATCGTTACCTTTCTAAGAAAAGTTATCGATAACTTTAGCTTTCTAATAAAAGTTATCGATAACTTTACCTTTCTAAGAAAAGTTATCGATAACTTTACCTTTCTACGAAAAGTTATC
Organism: Phasia obesa; assembly: GCA_949628195.1. Classification (NCBI taxonomy): domain Eukaryota; kingdom Metazoa; phylum Arthropoda; class Insecta; order Diptera; family Tachinidae; genus Phasia; species Phasia obesa. Next base: position 10,509,473 of record OX451218.1, read on the forward strand.
GATAACTTTACCTTTCTACGAAAAGTTATCGATAACTTTACCTTTCTACGAAAAGTTATCGATAACTTTACCTTTCTAAGAAAAATTATCGATAACTTTACTTTACTTTTGTGAGAAAAGTTATAGAGAACTTTCCTTTTGTATGTAAAAGTTATTGACAACTTTACGTTTTAATAAAAAAAAAACTTATGTATAAATTTATTTTTTTTAGAGCAAAGTTAGCGGTAACTATGCTTAGAAAAGTTCTTGAAAATTTTATATTTCTTTAAAAAATTTCGTAATAATTTTATTTTTACAAACAACTTATCTATAACCGTACCATCTAAAGTCATGTTATTGAAAAGTTACTAGTCTATAGAAAATATTATCGATTACTTTACTTAAAACATTTCATTTAACTTTTGTATCGACAATATTTATTTATATTTTGATATGTAAAATCTTCTGATTTTGTCAGTCAATGTAAAACATTAATATTCACATGCACGTTTGTTTGGCCATTGATTATGTTTGCATATGTCTTGTTTTTTTCTAGTTTATTACACATAGTTTGGCATTATAAATGTCAGTAATTATTATTGTTGCAGTAGCATGTTAATGATTAACAGGGCTTGCTTTACTTTAATATGGCTGAATAAATTACAATTTTATGTCTTTTTTCAACCAAAGCTTTGAACAGGATAACCGCAGGAGATGAATTGAGGCACACTAAAGTACATGTAATAAAATAACCAATAATGATGGCAATAAAAATAACATGACACAAATATATTATGATGCCAAAGTTGTTCAGAGTCATTCAGATAGATGTGTAAAACAAATAAATTAATTATTTTATTTATGTACGAGTATGTATGCGTTTTATGGGTTCTATCACTTTTAAACAAAATTACATTTGACATTCTCGAATTTTCTTATTTAAGAGTTTGTTGTTTTGTTAAAAAAAAGTACTAAATTATAATAATTACAGATTTCTTTAAAAGTTTCTTTTTTACTATTTGCTATAGTTCTGTTTTGTTGTTAACATAATTAGTTATACGGTAATTAGGATTTTTTTCATTTCCGCTAATTGTCATTTCGTTTTATTGTTAGGTGGTTTTAAGGACATAAACAAACAATTGCAATAGAACAAAATAATTGCTTGTTGTTTATTTTACGAGTATTTCTTAATTAATTTTATGTGTAAGACAGTATTTATTATATCTTGATTTAAAAGTAACATTAAAATTAAATCTTTTCTTGCTATAGACAAATTTTCAATTCTTTTATTTTAATAGGGAATTTATCGAAATCTACAATATCGTATAAAAAGTAGTCTTCATCTCTTCTTGCAGCTTTAACTTTATTTTTCGATACAAAACCTATCCATTACCACACCTTTCTATGGATAACTTGGCTTTAATTGTCTATAAATAAGTTATCTGTAAGGCTACTTTACTATAGAAGAGTTATTAATACTATTTTTATATAAAACAACGATAACTTAAACTTTTTATAGAAAAGTTATCGATAATTTAATTTTTTATAGAATACTTATAATAAATTTTATATTTTTGTAATCATAGAACAGCTATATTTTATCAATTACTTTGGTTTTCGATAGCAAAGTTACCTATGATTTCTCATATATAAAAAATTATCACATACAATGAAATTTATAATCAAGCTTAAGTTCGTTTTTATTCTCTCTAAGAAAGAATTAATTAAATTACAAATTAGGTAATAATATTAAAGAAAAATTGGAAAAATTTAATTTTTAGACACCAGCACGAGTGGAATGCACATTTTCAAGACAGCCACGTCCGTCATCAGCACTACTTGTATCTAATCTATTTAGGGTAGTGTTTTAGTTGTAAGCATCATCTATTTAACCAACCAAACCCATATAAAGGAATACGAGAAAACTTTTATTCAATTATCAATCGTCAGTTGGTGAGAATGAAGTCTACCACTACCTTAAGCTTCCCTCTTGTTGAATATTTTTACTTTAATATTTACAAACCATAAAAAAAATATCACTAACTTCACTTTCTATAGAATTTTATTGATAATTTTACATTTCAATAGAAGAATAGTAGATATAATTGCTTGTAGAAAAAATTATGTGTTCAATAAACATATCGATAACTTTACTTTTTAACTAAAATTTATTAATTACTTTAAGTTTATATTTCTAAAGAAAAGATACCGATAAATTTTCATTTTTCGATAGAAAAGTTTTCGATAACTTTACTTTTCTATGGCGGAGTTATCTATTACTTAAATTTTTAGAATTTTACTTTTCTAAGAAAAGTTACCGATAACTTTACCCTTCTAAAAAAAATAATCGATAACTTAACATTTCTTAAAAAAAATTATCGATAACTTTACTTTTATAAGAAAACTGATCGATAACTTTACTTTTCTAAGAAATGGTATTGATAAATTTACTTTTATATGAAAAAGGTATCGATAAATTTACTTTCATATGGAAAATTTATCGATAACTTTACTTTTCTATGGAAAAGTTATTTTTAACTTTTATTTCTATAACTCTGCTTTTCTAAGAAAAATTATCGATAACTTTACTTTTATAATAAATGATATTGATAATTTACTTTGATATGAAAAAGTGAGCGATAACTTAACTTTTCTATGAAGAAGTTATCTATAGCTCTTCCTTTCTATGGAAAAGTTATCTTGACTTTTATTTCTACAACTTTACTTTTCTAAGATTAGTTATCGATAACTTTACTTTTCTAAGAAATAATATTATTAATTTATTTTTATATGAAAAAGTTATCGATGAGTTTACTTTTATATGGAAAATTTATCGATAACTTTACTTTTCTATGGAGAAGTTATCTTTAACTTTTATTTCTATAACTCTACTTTTCTAAGAAAAATTATCGATAACTTTACTTTTCTAATAAATGATATTGATAATTTACTTTGATATAAAAAGTTAGCGATAACTTAACTTTTCTATGAAGAACTTATCTATAGCTCTTCCTTTCTATGCAAAAGTTATCTATGACTTTTATTTCTATAACTTTACTTTTCTAAGGTTAGTTATCGATAACTTTACTTTTCTAAGAAAAATTATCGATCAATTTACTTTTTTTATAAAATGATATTGATAAATTTACTTTTATATGAAAAAGTTATCGATGAGTTTACTTTTATATTGAAAATTTATCGATAACATACAATGAAATTTATAATCAAACCTAACTTCGTTTTTATTCTCTCTAAGAAAGAATTAATTAAATTAATTTATCGATAACTTTACTTTCCTATGGAAAAGTTATCTATAACTTTTATTTCCATAACTCTACTTTGCTAAGAAAAATTATCGATAACTTTACTTTTCTAAGGGGTATTAAGTAAACTACCAATTGTCCCTTCCCGATTATGCCCAAAATACCAAATGAAGCTCTTCATCTCCATAAACCAAAGGCTCATACTAAATTTCAATTTGATATGTCAAACAGTATGACCTGTGCAAACTCCACAAAAATAGTGGCCTACACAGGAATTCATATCTTGTTTTGTGCTACAGAAAATTATATTAAAAAAATTAAATTATAGTATATTATATTATATATAATATTATATTTTTATTATTACTATAATTGTATATAACCCTTTTTAGTGTAAACTGTTACCATTAAATTAACGTTATTTACTTTCAAGGGAAAGACTTTTATGTCTTTTTTTTTAAGAATAATCTTCAACATAAAATTCTAAAAACCTTTCAAATTCGTCAATGTCATAGAAGCATGACAGTATTTTTTTTTAATTCTTTATTTCTTCAATATTAACGACCTTATTTAATTAAAAGTGCAAACATATTAATAGTATGCAGGAAGATAATTAAACTTATTTAAATAAAAAAATCCACATTTTAAATACAATTTAAAGTTGAGAAAAATGCTAAAAATTGCAACAAAAATTAAATAAAAAAATAAACATTAAATTAAAAATTATTTGCATATTGAAATCACTTTAAATACATAAATATGTACATATATTAAATATAAACTACTAGTACCACCATACATCACCGCTCTACACTGGTAAAAATAAATACACAAGAATGTATGTAGAACACAACAAAAGCAACCACCCACCCACAACCCACCCACATCAAAACCTTTTTAATAAAAAGCTCATTCTTACGCACACACGTCCTACGCCCTTTCCACACTTTAGCATCAACAACATCAATATTGCATTAAAAAACAATTTTCAATACCTCTTCAAACAAGCAACCAATACACAAAGCATACAAAACAAAACAAATGGTTGGAAAGAGAGGTGAGAAATAGAGATGAAATGTTTATGTATGAAGGTGAGCAATCTGCTGTAAATGCCAGAGTGAGAGAAAAAAATTACACAAAAAAAAAACGGCAAAACCAAAGAGTGTTTTAAAGCAGTTATAAAGGGTGTTTTTTATAGAGGTATAGAACTTCAAGTTGGCATTACTTTTCAAGATGGCGACCGATTTAACAGCTGTCAAGTGATTTATTCTCAATTCATTCATGAATTCATCATGAATAGACTCACGCCTGAACAACGACGGCAAATAGTGCAATTTTATTTCAAAAATAATGCTTCTGTGCGGAAAACGTATCGCGCATATCATAAGCGAATTTTGTTTAGCGATGAAGCGCACTTCTGGTTGAAGTGCGCTACGTCAACAAACAAAACTGCCGCATTTGGGATGAAGGTAATCCTCAAGTGTATGTCGAAACGCCGTTACATCCAGAAAAACTGACTGTTTGTGGTGCGCTTTATGGGCTGGTGGAATCATTGGTCCGTACTTTTTCAAAAACGATGGTGGCCAGAACGTTACAGTCAATGGTGATCGGTATAGAGCCATGATTACTAACTTTTTCATTCCTGATGTGGTTTCAACAAGATGGCGCAACCTGACACACAGCTCGTGCCACAATAGATTTATTGAAAGACACGTTTGGTGACCGCCTAATTTCACGTTTTGGACCTGTGAATTGGCCTCCAAGATCTTGTGATTTAACACCGCTAGACTACTTTCTGTGGGGCTATTGGTCTATACGGATAAGACGTGTTATTGCCGATATACGACCACAAATGTTGGAAAAAGTCATCGAAAATTGGACGTCCAGATTGGACTACATCCGCGCCAGCCGTGGCGGTCATATGTCAGAAATCATATTTAAAATGTAATGCCACAAGATTATCTTTCGGATAAATCAAATTCATGTCAATCGAATAATCCATCGTTGTTTTATTGCAACTTAAAGTTCTATACCTCTATAAAAACACCCTATATTAATATTTAAATACATTTTTATTTATGCATATTTTGTTGTTATTGTTACATTTATATTCATCATACGCATTCCGATGTTTTTTGAATAACAGAACTAAACCTTTAGGCAAGCAAGTGCATGCTAAAATTGTGCAAATCGTATACGCACAAACATGCAAAAAAAAAACGGAAATATAAGATGATGTGTTGTTGTTTTCCTTTTTCTTTTTGTGTTCTAATAAAACATTACCTTCTTTTTAAATTTTTTTTTATTTATTTTATTTTTGTTTTTTAGTTGTTTTAATGTTTGTTATCTTTGCACTGATGTTCCACGAAAAACAAACTTTTAAGCCTTTTGAGGATTGAAACACAAAGCGAGCTTGCAATGAAATGCAAAATTACTTTTTCCTTGAACATTGTTATTATACCGCCTGAAACGGGGTTTTTGTGTTTTTTTTTGTAAGAGAAATGAAAAAAATATTATCTTTTTAATTAGACCGACCAAAGGAACGTATAATTTTAATGATTATTATTCTAAACAAAAGATTTTTTTTTAAGAAAAAGTAACATTATTTTTAAAAGCTTTTTTTTAATTTTAAAATAAAAGTATTTTGAGGCCACCTGAAGTTTTTTTTTAAATATTTGTTTGCCTATAACTGCCATAGAACGTTCACGATTCATTTTCATTAAACAGATCGTAGGTAAACCAGCAAATCTACTGCTGTGAAAATATTTTCAACATTGCTGTAGTACCTTGGGCATGTAAGTAATTGGGTAAAAACCCTTGGGCTCTGTAACAACACTCGATACCATTCGCGCCGTGAATGGCGCGAAATGCCGATACGATACTTTTATTACAGCCAAAGTTGGTTACATCGAAATAGAATATATTTCTCTTAAAACAATAAATGTATATATGTAAAAGAGTACCCCCGGGGGTTCCAAATGTCACTGCAGAAATATGGTCAAATGCTTTGACGCGGTCCACTCGGGGAAAATAGGGGCATCAGACGCTAGGGTTCCTAGAGCCTAAATCTGGAAGAAAAGGTCTGTGAGTAAAATCACGGGTTCTCTTCGAGGCCCGGCCAGTGCCCAAAGGACTGGTACCACGGGAATCCGTTGCCCCACAGAGAGCCTATCCTCTCTGTGACCGGTTATTGGTGAGGTCCCCTTCGGGGGTACACGTGGTGGCTGTGGTTTAAGATCGATTAAGTAGGTAAGGTACAAGGTCGATCAAGTGTGCTGTTGCACTCTCAACAGACGGAGTTTGGATAGTCCTCAAACCCCTAAGCAAGAGGTTATAATATGGATCTAGGCTTGCCTTGGAAAGGCTTGCCATATTATATAAATTGCTAATCATTGTGACTGTAACACACACAAAAAGCGATTGGTGGCAATCGTAAAGTGTTGTTATACTATACAATGGGGGCGCTAGTCTACGCCTAAGTTTCACTCGGTGGTAAGACCACCGTGAGGTTAGGCCGAGTATAGCAGGTACTCATGTTAATCTTGTTCCACAAATATGTAGGAGAGTCTTATATTGATATCTATTTGTAAATAAAATATTAAAATTTACAGACTACTTTTTTTCGCTTTATAACTCTTTGTACGAACCCTCTATATAACAGCCTTTTTTAAGAGCAACTTATAAATTTAATTTAACATTTCTATAGCCTAGAATCCTGTTATTGTTGTGTTAAAGTTTTATTAAAATTCATTAAATATTGTTGGTTTTATAGGGCAAAATGTTGGGTGTTAATTTTTAAATGAATTAAATATTACTCATACGTCTTGTACCACAAATTTTTCTTACAGGTTTTCGAGGTTAATTAGAAGATTTTATTGAGTCATATTTTAAGTTTAGTTTTACAAATGTATTACTTACTTGTAGTGTAAATGTTGTTTATTAAAATGCAATTAAAACGGTTGGCTTTAAAAAGCTTAATTGTTAACGATGAATTATATGTTACTCATACGTCAGGGGGGGGCATAACATTTTTTTAAGAATAAAAATGAATGCTATAGCATTAGATTACATCGAATTATAACCCATGTATAACATTTAATTATTTGTTGAAAATTTTACAAGTATTAGTCATTTAATTCTTTAACCATTTCAGCAGGTTATTAGCTTAGATTTCCAACTAGAAATAGCATGAAGCAGTTTTAAACAAACGATCGTTATTTTAATTAAGGAAAAAAGGAATGAAGTACCCTGTGTATGAGTGTAATAAAACTTAAAGCAATTAAACAAATTCCTTTCACTATTAAACAGCATAACGTTTAGTCGACGTTGCTTCTTTCTTACAAACAACTAAGTAAAATTAATTAAATGTATTGCTTTCTTTCCTCAACAAATATTTTATTTTCATAGTTTGGCTTTGCCACATTTAAACATTAATATAAAATCTTTAACTTGCTGGCAAAATTATTGTTATAAATCTTATGTAAAGTTTTATTGTTGTGTTTTTATTTTGCCAAGCAGTTCGTAAAGCAAAAGCACCTTTGATTACTTTGTGTAAGAAATTGTAGAAAGTAGATGAAAATGTGCAACGGATGCAAAAGTCATTTCCTTATTTAAATATTGTTGCAACAACAACTAATACAACTAGCCAGCAAAATTGAAAATCAGAAAGAAAAACAAATATTCAGCAACAGTAGTTACAAAAAAAAAAATAAATAAAATTTTTGGTTATTAAATTGCTTAAAGGAAAGAGCTAAAAAAATATTTTCCACTTTTTTTTTCTAATTGAAAAAAAAAGAAATTTTAAATAACAAAAATTAATTAAACTTTTTTACTAAACAAACAAAATACCCCTCAGTAAATGCTTTAAAATAACAAAAATTATAATTGGAAAACTAAAGCATACTTTATTGCTTAAAAAACTAAAGCATACCTTAGGGATGAATAAAATTTTAATTTTATTTTTTAAAACTTATAGAAAAAAACTTCTAAAAAGTTGCAAAAAATTTGTTGGACAACAAAAACTTTGTAGGGAGTGAACATGCCGATAACATGGCCCCACAAAAAAAAAATAGTGAAGTTATCGGTAATTATAAATTTCCTTTTAATAGAATTATGCCTACTTTTAGCTATGAAATATTCACTTCATTAAATTATTTAGCAATTGAAAGGTTTATTAGTTTGCCAAGTATACTTTTGCAGTTGAAAATTTAATAAAACTTTTACATTTCAAATACTGAATGTAAATGAAAGTCGTGTATTTTTTGCAATTTATTGATTTATAATATAAAATAATATAAAATATTTTGCATTTGAAAATTAATACACTTTAATTATGCTATAGATTTTTTATTGAACTTTCCAAAACACTTACTCACCCATTTATAACTCACTGTTCAGGGCAAAAAGAAAAAAAGTATGACAAAAACAGGAAACTATGCAAATGACATCAAGTAGAAATTGTGGCATTATGACTACACTCGTTAAAAACACCAACAACAAAAAGCTGCCACAACAAATTTATACGCACTGGTTGGTCAACAACAGACACATCAAAACTACTTTCATAAAATAATTATATGCTTTTAATGGCATTGATTTTAAATTTATAAAATTTTATAAAAAAAAAAAAATTTTCAACGCAGCAAAATACTAGATAAATTGATGTTAGTGTTGGCAACTTATGAAATAAGTTTGAAATATTATTGCCACAAAAAACATTTGAACAACATTGCAATTAATATCATATTTTTATACACATAAAATATTATTAAAGTAGTTTACGATATAAAAATATGAAAAAATTCAATAAATAAAGATAATTGTGACTCCAAAAACTTTAATTGATTCAATTAAAAATAAGCTCCTAAACTAAACTGTGTTCTTATGGACATTGTTTTCAAAGATTTTATTTTTATACCCTTCACCACAGGTGGAGAGCGTATATACATATAATTTCTACAATATTCATTTCCGACCCCATAAAGTATATATATTATGGATCCTTTTACATAGAGAAATTGATTAAGAATGTCCTTCTGGCCGCGTTCGGATAGTAATGTCATGTGCCAAGGCACCAGAAGAGATACAAAAAATTAAATTGTCAGGCAATGTTTCGAAAATTTTAACATCGGATCATTCCTTTGGAAACTGCGGGCCAAAAACCACGCCCACCTATATTTTTCACGTTTTTTTTCATTTTTCTTTTTTGGCTTTAATGATAATATTTTGCTTTTTTTTTCAAATAAATATTAGACCGTGACAGATAGATCGCAAGGAGTGCATACAGAGCTCGGGGGATCAATAAGCCCCTGCGAGAGGCGATTTTTTTATTTGTTTATTTTTAGGTTGGTAATGTTTTGATTTGTATTAAAGACCATTATAGAAAGCAACACACATAGAGGTAGCCAATGGACCCACAGGGTAACCACTGGTAAACAGTTAAATGCACATGGGGGATCACTATGAAGAAATTTTTTTTAAGGATTTTTTTTTTGCTTTAGTCTAACCATTCTAACTCAATATAGATTGCAGGAAGGTCCTAAATATAAAAAAAAATTTAAGAAAATTTTTAAGAAAAATTACTGAGTCCTAAATTTAAAAAAATTGTTTTAATAAAATTTAAAAAAAAATTATAAAAATTAATTTTTTTAAAAAAATTACAAAGTCCTAAATTTAAAAAAAAAATTCAATAAAATTTTTAAAAAAATTTTAAAAATAAAATTTTAAAAAATGTTTGCAAAAAAATTTACGAAACATTTTCAAAAAAATATTTTTACAGAAAATTTTTCGAAAAAAATTTTTATAAAAATTTTAGAAAAATATTTCAAATAAAAATTTTTACAAAAAAAATTCAAATAAAAATTTTACAAAAAAATTTCAAATAAAAATTTTTACAAAAAAATTTCAAATAAATTTTTACAAACAATTTTCAAAATATTAAAAAAAAAATTTAATATTTCCATGAAAATAAAAACCATGAGTGTATCATAACATATTTTTAATATTAAGAATATATGTATGTATATAGAGTAACATATTTTTTAAATACGTTTGATTCTTAAATCGATGCATTAAACATACAGACAGCATCAGGATACCGACTACAAACTGTCAAAAATAAAATACACACGTTTATAGGTAAACGATTATTTTGAAGCCAGCAAAGCTGCATGGCTGGCTACACACGCGAGACACCGTTGTGGCTGTAGTAAACTTAGGCTAACTTCAAATTTTTCGTACTAAAATTTTGTTAACACTATAATTGTTTAATTTCATATTTTTTCTTCCACAATTTTAATTTCTTCACTATTTTAAGGATCTAAATTTTTTTGTTCTAAATATTTTTATATATTTTGCACACCCTAATTTTTTAATTTCATATTTTTCTTCTATTATTTTACGTGCTTCACTATTTGAAGGTTGTAAAATTTTTTGTTCTCAATATTTTTATATATTTTGAACACCATAATGTTTCAATTTCATATTTTTCTTCTATTATCTTACGTGCTTCCCTATTTGAAGGTTGTAAAATTTTTTTGTACTAACCATTTTTTAACACCATATTTTTTTAATTTCATATTTTTCTTCCATAATTTTATGTGCTCCACTATTTAAAGGTTTTAAAATTTTCTGTACTAAATTTTTTGTACTAAAATTTTTTTAACACCATCATTTTTTAATTTCATATTTTTCTTCTATTATTTTACGTGCTTCACTATTTGAAGGTTGTACAATTTTTTGTTCTAAAATATTTTCTGTTCTAAATATTTTTATATATTTTGAACACCATAATGTTTCAATTTCATATTTTTCTTCTATTATTTTACGTGCTTCACTATTTGAAGGTTGTAAAATTTTTTGTACTAAAATTTTTTTTAACACCATAATTTTTTAATTTCATATTTTTCTTCCAATTACAATTTTTTACAATTTTTTGTACTAAATTTTTTTTTTTAACCATAATTTTTTAATTTCATATTTTTCTTACATAATTAGACGTTCTTTACTATTTTAAGGTTCTATAATTTTATGTACTAAATTCTTTGTACTAAATTTTTTTAATTTCATATTTTTCTTCTATAATTTTACGTGCTTCACTATTTAAAGTTTCGAAAATTTTTTGTTCTAAAATTTTTTGTTCTAAAATTGTTTGTACTAAAATATTTTAACAACTCTTAAATTTATTAATTTCATATTTTACTTCCTTAATTTTATATACTTAAGCTTCGTATATACTTACTTCAAATTTTTATCTAAACCATGTGTTCTTAACTTTAAAATATAATTTTCTTATGGTAATGTTTGTTTTTTGATCATAATGTACTAAATATATAACCTGCAATACTTATTCCTAAATGCTAAGACTGATAATAGTCAAGTGTCGAATGTGCTTCAAGTCAACAATCAGAATGGCTGCTGTAATGAAATTTCATATAAAACATGCCACGCACTCTAGTTGAGTTATAAATTCTCAAGTACTAAATTTTATAGTACTAAGCTTTTTAATACAAAATTTTCCAACACTAATGGTTTAGTTCTTGCTAATGCTGTTTAATGTTTTTAAGCTGTCTATGCATATTAAATAAACTTGAAATAATTTTGACCCTAATTTGAGCTTCACCCCCCACCCCTCCTCCACTTATTTTTATAATTTATTTACTTTTTAAATTATTACTGAATATTTATGTTCAAAATTGTGTTTGCATACATACACATGTGCATATGTATACATAAGAACGCGTTTTAATTAGGTTTTGTTATTTCAATAACTTTTTTACTACAAGCTTTCGTAGAAAAAAATGTTTGCACATGGGTTTTCAGGCCAACTGTAGCAACATCATCAGCAACATAAAAAATATAATGAATGTATAGAATCTTTTCGAGGAATAACACAAACAGCAGTTCGCCCCCCTACGTGCCTACCTACATATACCAACAACAAGTGTAGAAAGGAAAAGAACCCAGCATAGAATATCTTTTCACACGTTTTGACAGGAGTAGGAAATATTTTTGTAACCCACCTACTAAAGGGTGTTTAAATTTTAAGGGCCGATGTTGATTTTAAATAAAACACAAATTATTTAGAAAATTATTGCCATTTCTTTTTATTTCGATAATATTGGTATGGTTGAATTATGTATGTATGAAACAAAATATCGGCCAAATCGCTGCCGTGACCTCGGCGGCACACCTCCATCCGATGCTCCAAATTTTCGATGACACTTAGGCATAATTGAGGTTCTATGCCGTTAATGTGCCGAGTTATCTCCTCCTTTAGAGCTTGAATTGTTGCTGGCCTATCAAGGTGTACGTCGATATATTTCAAATAACCCCAGAGAAAGCAGACCAACGGTGTCAAATTAAATGACCTTGGCGGCTAATTGAAATCGCTACCGTGTGAGATAACACGGCCATTGAATTTGTGCCGCAAAAGAGCCATTGTTTCGTTAGCTGTAGGGAAAGTTTCACTGTCCTGTTGAAACCACGTATCGTCCACATCCATATCGTCCAATTCGGGCAATAAAAAGTTCTTTATCATCTCACGATAGCGAACACCATTCACAGTATCTGCCTGATCGGCCTCATTTTGGTGAAAATACTGCCCGATGATACCACCAGCCCATAACCGCCTCAAACAGTCACTCTTTGTGGTTGCATTGGTTTTTCGACAATCACTCTTGGATTATCATTCGCCCAAATGCGGCAATTCTGCTTATTCGCGAATCCACTGAGGTGACAATGAGCCTTATCACTGAAGATGATTTTCTTCGAAAATTGATCATCCAACGTTGCGATTTCTTGCCACGATTTCGACCATTGACGCTGTTTGGAATGATCAAGAGGCTTTAGTTCTTGAGTCAATTGCTTCTTGTATGCGTGTAAATAGAAGTCTTTATTCATAATGTTCATCAACGACGAGCCTGAGGGGTGCAATTGTTGGGTACAACTACGACGACGAGTTGAGGTGGAAGGCTCTTCAGCCACACTATCGCGAACAGCAGCAATATTTTCGGCAGTACGAGCTGTACGAGCATGCACTGGTGTTTTTTCATATCTCCTACAGACCCGGTTTGCTCAAATTTTAGGACTATTTTTCCGATTGTACTTACATTTGGACCATTAAATTGACCGCCAAAAATCACAAAGTGCACGATATGCATTTTGATTTGAATGCCTATTTTCATAATAAGCCTGAATAACTTTAAGGCATTGCTCGCGTTTGTGTATCTTGCCATGGTTCAAATTGAGTTAGTCTGAAGATTGAGAAATGTCAAAGTAAAGGCAGAAAAAAACTTGACGTTTAGGTGTGGTTCACATTCAACATCGGCCCTTAAAATTTAACCACCCGATAATTGCCAACTCTTTCATTTCACATAATGTGTGTTGTTAAGCTTTTGATTTAATTTGTGTAACTATCTTTTTTCTAAATATTTATATTTTGTTATATCTTTTTATTTTATTTTCCTCTTGGTCCGTTTACGCTGGCTTTCTATTTAAGTGCAAAGTTCAGCTACATTGAATGTAGAAAAATTTTGAAAATTTACTTTCAGTTTTTTTTTAGTTTTTACGGGTACAAAGTTTGCAGGTAAATGCAAATATGTAATTACATTTTGTTAATGCTTCACCTACATACACATACACACACACACACACACATTAACAAATATTTGCATTTATACTAACACATTAAAATATTTAGAGTAAACCAGTGGATTAATTGAGCTCTTATGCATACAGACATGATGTTTTTTTTTTGCCTATTTTTCATATATTTTTTCTGGTGTGTTGTTGTTTAAAAAAACAACAACAACATACATTTTCATATTACATACTTGTGTATTTAAAATTAAACATTTATATACAGTTTAGTTTGTGTAATTTTTAAAATGTTGAACAAAATTAATAATAACAAAGACACTAGTGCTCTAGTCGGCCTTGTCGAATTTTGTATACCCTTCACTATAGTGACTTAAATATTAAAAAAAATATTTAAAAAAAATATTTAAAAAAAAATATTTATTCTTGAGTAGGCTCAAGGAGTGTACGAATCCTTAGAATTGAGAAAATATTTTTTTTAATTAGTTCAATTCAAATAATTTTTTAATTGATTAACACAGAACAAACTGCCTAATTAAATAAATAATTGAATCAATTAATTATTCAATTAAATTTTTAACTGAAACCAATTACCAAAACCTTTAATTGGTAAAAATATTATTTTCTCTGTGTGTTGGTTATAATTGAACCAATTTTAGGTAATAGATTACAAGAAATTTTATTTCAAACTTCCATCGTCAATTGGTTGGAACGACACATTGTATGCGTCCCGACAATATTTTGTACGTTTTTGAAAATAGCTTTGAACGTAATCGAACACTAAATTTTAAGACTCTTACGTATTTACTTTATATAAAGGTACCCATCCCTGGATGAAATTCTAAAATTTGTATAAAATTTAAAACTTCTAAAAATTATTAAAATAATTAAAAAGCTCTGTAAAACAACGACAGGAAATTAGTTACTCATTATTTTAAAACAGCGCCATCTGTTGTGCAACATTGCTTAAAATATACTGCTTTCAAAAATAATAGATGCCTTAAAGTATGCAGTACTTTTAAATTGGTAAAAAAATCGGCGTACTTTTGCTTCATTTTCTCCACTTTCTCTTGAAAATAAGATATTTTTGCGGCAAAAAAAAGTATCCTATATTGGAATCAGGACACTTAGGTACCTCCTTACAAAATTTTCTTAAAATCCTTTCAGTAGTTTTCACGTGATGCGAACACAAACCAAGAAAGACAGACAACCAGAAAATGAGTTACTATTTTATTTTATATTTATTATATAGATTTGCTTGGTTTATAGGATCCTAGGAAAATTAATTTCAAAGTCAAGATAGGCATATTGGTATAGACTTCTCGGCCTATAAAGATCAAGAATATAAGGCCGGTATAAAGAATATTAAAAAAATTACAAATGGAATAATAGACTTATATGTAATAAATACCCAAAAGTATGCTGTGGTTTTTTTTCATTTTTTTTTTTTTAATATTTGTATTAAACTGAAGAAGCAGTTAAAATAAAACCTTTTTTTCAATTTTTTTTGTTATTTCCCCCCTTAAAGTATGCTTTTAGTTATGCTAACCCAAAAGTATGCTTTATTTATTTTAAATTTGAGAAAATTATAATTCTACTTTTAACATTTTTTTTGTAACTTTTATTATTTTAAAATCATTATTTCAAAAAGATTTAACTGCCGAAAATCCCACAAAAATATGCTTTACATTTTAGCGTAATTCCTAACTAAGAGTCAGCAGCTCATCTCACTTAAGTAGAAAGAAAGATGATTTAAT
The DNA here is from genome assembly GCA_949628195.1 of Phasia obesa. Taxonomy (NCBI): domain Eukaryota; kingdom Metazoa; phylum Arthropoda; class Insecta; order Diptera; family Tachinidae; genus Phasia; species Phasia obesa. The sequence continues at coordinate 10,525,068 of OX451218.1, forward strand.
TGTGTTTGATAATATTAAGTTTTTAATTGACAAAATACTAGGCTTCTTTTTTTTGTAAATTACTCAGCACAAAGTCTACCAAGTTTATCATTGTTCGTTCTTTTTTCTACATTACCACCTAGATATTAATAGTTGCTTCAACCAACCTTTGGTTGATGAATTAATTTTTAAAAATTATTCTCTCAACTTTGCCCATATCTGTGGCATTTCTGTAATAGTTTGGGTGACACTATATCTGACAGAACGGTGTATGAGGAATTTTCACAAGTTGTATAGGTTCAACACAAACATATATGTCCATACGCGCCTCTAAAGCTGCAGAATATATAGTCCTTATAATTCGTGCTAGAATATTTTAGAAATTACAAATGGAATGGAATGAACTTATTTATATACTAGCTGTGCCCGCCACATCGTCAGAATCCTTGCAATATTTTGTTCAATTGTTTTGAAAGCAATCTACAGCAAAAACCCTTACATTTTTAGTGCCGCCTTAAGCTATGCTGCATATCAGTTTATGTATTTACTTTATAAAAAAATAAAGTAGGCATATCCGGTTTAGTTCAGTTCAGTTATGGTTTATGTCTTTACTTTACTTCTAAAATAACTGCGAACTTTCACTGCTTTTCACCTCTTGGAAATAAAATATTTTTGCGGAAAAAAGGTATCCTATATTGCGATCATCATACTTAGGTACCTCCTCACAAAATTTTGTTAAAATCCTTTCAAAAGTTTCCACGTGATGCGAACGGAAATGTAAAACAGACAGACGGAAATGAGTTACTATTTTATTATATTTATAGATTTCCTTTTTGTCTGCAGTGGAGGGTATAAAAAGTATCTATCCAAAGGTGAGCTATAATCACCGGTTATTTAGCAGTTAAAAGAAAACCTTTATTCAATTTTTCTTATTTTCCCCCTAAAGTATGCTGTAATTTATGCTGCCTAAAAAGTATGCTTGATTTTATTTTATTTAAATTTTTCAATTACATTGTTATTATCTTGGATTATTTATGCTAAAAATCCCCAAATGTATGCTTTAAATATTTTAAATCATAAACATTCCTGAGTAATCCTTAAGCTCAACTCACCAAAGTACTCATAAGCTGATTTATCCGTATTTGAAAATTTTCAATTTTCAATTAGATTAGAAAAACACAAAAATATTTCTCAAATCACTAAATAGTTTTTGAATCAGAAATTTAATAAAAAAAAAATTAAATAAGAAATATTAGACATCATGCCTTGATTTATATTAATGTATATTTAAATTATACTTAAATTATATTTAAATACAAAAATAATCATTTGCATTAGTATTTGTTTATGGGACTTAATTTAAATATAAATTGAAACGAACCACAAGCAATTTGAAATTCCCAATAAGAAATAAATTATTCAGCTCACCCTTCAAGAAAAACTGTATTTTCTAACTTAAATATTCTATTGACATGCTCTTTTTTGACTGCACCCTAAAGAAGAAGACCTTATTAAATCAGCTGCAAACCAGTCTTTTACTTCCCTTTTTTTACATTTTTTACGCCAGAATATTTTTTATCATAAATTATGCTCTTTTTGAAAGAAATTACAATTTATCTAAATTTTGATATCGTTTCCAGTAAACACTTTTTTTATTATTTTTTTTTACTAAATATTTTCGATTTTTTTTTTTTGGTTTAAGGTGAAGGTAAAGAGGTTGTTTGTTCGTGCTTTTCTTTAGTTTTTATTATCAAAAGACCTTCAACATATTTACAACCAACAGCCCTAAAGTAGGCTATACATACTACGATATTTACAAAGTAGTATTTAATTTGGTATATACAAAAATAAGTAATGTGCAGCAAAGCATATGATTCTTATAGTTTATTTTTTTTTAGTACAATAAAGGTACCCTGAGCATAATACTCATAGATTGCAAAGGTTAACAATTTTTTTGAGTTTTCAGAAAAAATGTTTCACAGGTTGTTTTGGCTTTTTGCTGTGGGTTAAACGAAATATAATTTGAAAAATAATAGCACCTAAAGGTAGGCTTCATTTAGCATGAAATAAAAAACAGTTGACATATTTCCTAATAAAAAACTAAATTATTTAAATAAACAAGTACTTTTTTAGTACTAAAGGTTTTGTTTTTTAGGCTTTAATATTTTTAGTACTAAAAATAAATTTTTTAGTACATATATATTTTTAACTTAATTTTTCTTGTGTAAAATGTACAAGCTTTTAGAACTTAATTGTTTCTAAATATTTTTACAAATTATTTTTTAAAGTAAGGCTTAAGTTCGTTTTATTAGCTCCATGTTGAAAGAATATTTTCTACAAATTAGCTGATAATTTAAGGGAAAAATTAAATGCCACTCAAAATAGATAGATGCAAAGAATGCGGTCCAGAAAATACACATGCATGCTGCTTGTATCTAAAATATAAAAAAAATCAATTTTTTTCTTGAAAAACTAATTTGTAAAAAGTATTTTTGTAATTTAGAAAGAGAAAAAAAACGAACATAATTCTTACTTTAAAATTCGTTGGTAGTTAATTTTGTTACCAAATTTAAATTTCTGAATTTTAAGCTTTTATATTTTTAGTACTAAAACTAAAAATTGTAGACTTTTTGTTTTAGTATTTAAAATTTTTTAAGTTTTCAGAATGAAATATTTTAGTACTAAATATTTTTAATGTTATTGATTTAAAGAAATATATTTTTAGTTTTGCTGCACTGTTTTAATACTAAAGGTTTTTTTTTTGAGAAAATTTTAAGTAATAAAACTAAATTTTTTAGTACATATGTATATTTTTTATTCTGGTTTTTTTTTGTATTTTAAAATTTTTAGAAAAAAAAAATTTAGTACTAAATATTGTTAATGTAAATTAATTTAGAACTATACTTTTAGTACTGTTGCACTATGTTAGGTAGTAAAGGTTTAGCAATCTTTCTTTTATAATTCAAAAACTCGTTGGTATGTATTTTTGTTACCAAGTTTTTTATTTTAAGCTTTTATATTTTTAGTACTAAAACTAAAAATTCTAGACTTTTTGTTTTAGTATTTAAAATTGTTTAAGTTTTCAGAATGAAATATTTTAGTACTAAATATTTTTAATGTTATTGATTTAAAAAAAATATATTTTTAGTTTTGCTGCACTGTTTTAGTACTAAAGGTTTTTTGAGAAAATTTTAAGTAATAAAACTAAATTTTTAGTACATATGTATATTTTTTATTCTTCTTTTTTTGGATTTTAAATTTCTTAAGTTTTCAGAAAGTAATATTTTATTTGAAAATATTTTTAATGCTATTTCTTTATAGAACTATACTTTTAGTACTGCTGCACTGTTTTAATATTGAGAGTTTTTTTGAGAAAATTTTTAGTACTTAAACTGTAATTTTTAGTATATATTTTTATTCCTGATTTTTTTTTTGTATTTTAAAATTTTTAAGTTTCAAGAAAGAAATATTTTAGTACTAAATAATTTTGATGCTATATATTTAAGAACTATACTTTTAGTGCGGTAATAAAAGTTTTTTTGAGAAAATATATAGTACTAAAAATAAATTTGTTTAGTACACATGTATGTATATTTGGTATTCTTGATTTTTTTTTTTTGTATTTAAAATTTTTTGTTTTCAGAAAGAAATATTTTAGTACTAAATATTTTTAATGCTATTTCTTTATACTTTTAGTACTGCTGCACTGTTTTAATATTGAGAGTTTTTTTGAGAAAAATTTTAGTACTAAAACTAAAATTTTTTAGTAAATATATATTTTATTATTAATAATTTTTTTTTATTAATAAAATTTTTTGGGAATTTAAATATTATTTATTTAATATTATGCTAATTACACATAACGTTTTATAATAAAAATGCAATTTATTTGTTGGGGGAAAGAGCTAGTCCCTATACGTATTTCACTGGTTGCTCAGGCCAGATCATCAGAAAACTTTTTTCCTAATTTTAGAGAAGCCAAAAATACTCTATAAGTAATAAAATTCTACAAAACACAATGAGAATTATGATGTTAATAGAATAATATTACAGAATATTAAAGCTTCAACAAAACACCAACAAACAAACCACGTTTTTATTTTTCCTTACTGTCCTTCTACAATTGGATGATTTTTTTTTTTGCCATCACTGAATGCAGACGTAAGGTGTGATGAATTGTAGAAGGACAGTAAGGGAAAATAAAAACGTGGTTTGTTTGTTGGTGTTTTGTTGAAGCTTTAATATTCTGTAATATTATTCTATTTATTTTAGAACTAAACTTTTAGTGCTGCAATAAAAAAAAAATTTATAGTACTAAAACATTTTTAGTACATATGTATGTATATTTTGTATTCTTGATTTTTTTTATTTTAAATTTTTTTAGTACATATATATTTTATTCCTGATTTCTTGTTTTAGTATTTTAAAATTTTTAAGTTTTTAGAAAGTAGAAATAATTTAGTACTAAATATTTTTAATGTTATTTATTTTTAGAACTATATTTTTAGTACTGTTATACTATTATAGTATTAAAGGTTTTCTGGTGAAAATTTTTACCACAAAAACTAAATTTTTTTTAGTACATATGTATAGTTTTTATTTTTATTATTTTTTTTTTTTTTTGTATTTTAAAATTTTCAACTTTTTAGAAAGAATTACTTTAGCACTAAATATTTTTGATATTATTTTCTTTAAATTTTAGTTTAAAATTTCTTCGTTTGCTGGCTTAAAAATGTTTCTTGGAGAAAAAATTGTTTGTTGGCTGATTTGTTATAATCGTTACTTATTGGTTACCTACGAAAATAATAATTTGAAAATCCTACAATTTTCCTATAAACATATAAGCAATTAAATTATAACGAGCTTCTTTTTAACTAGGGAATTTGAAGAAAAATACGTACCTTTAGTCCAAGTATTGTTAAGTTAATGGAGGCGTCTTTGAATGTGTTCCACACATTGTGTTTTTATACTAGGTGAGTTCCAAAAATGCCTTAACTAGCCTTGCAAGTAGATTTTTTTGTTTTTAATTTACAAACTCTTGGAAATTTTTTTTTTTTTTTTTTTTTTTTTGAAAATTGGTCATGATCTAAAAGAATAACATTTGCCAGCATAAAGTTTTCCATGCACCACGAGCAGCTGGAAAAGAAAATAAAACACCCACATGTCTCTACAAGTAACTGTTATTAATACAAATACATACCTATACTTATGCACCTACACACAACCCATACTTACACGTTTTTATATTCTTAAATAAATATATTTTTGAGTTCTTGTAAATAAAAATTAAAATTAAAATAAAGCTTTAATAGGCTTCAAAGCACATTTGGGTCGCTATGCTAAGCCAACAACAAAGTTAATTTATATTAACGAGCAATAAAGAAAAACGCAACGAGCACAATCCCCGGCTACAATGCTAAAGACTATTGCGTAGTTTTAATTTAAAATTAGCATTTTTTTTTTTTGTTTTGTTGTCGTAAGAACAACCCAATGACAAACACAATTCTTATACACTGTATGCCAAACACACACACACACAAATATACATATACACCCAGCTTAAGCCACTTAAACAAACGGCCATATTGACCAAAGAAATATGAAGGCGGAAATGAAACTGAACAGCAAAAGGAAATCCTCCTTCTTTTAGACATCTTTTTTTATTATTTTTTTTTTTTTTTTTTTTTGATTTTGTAACAAAAATATTTGTTTTTTCTTTAAGTAAAATAATTATAAAAAAAAAGTCAAAGCATAATGCAAAGCTTTATTAAAAAAATAAATTATTGTCTTAGTCTTTGTATTTAATGCCGTTTTTTTTAGAAAAACAAACAAAAACTATACCTCAGGACATTTGCTGCAAGAAGCAAATAAAGAAAAAAAAAACTGCTGCCAGTGCCAACATTAAGGCAAATATATCTTGGGCCTTGAAAAAAAAAACTATAAATATATTTTAATACCAATTTTTTTTTTCTTCCTATATTTATGCATCGTTAAAAATGCATTTGTTTAGAAAAAAACAGAGAGAGAGAGAAATAAATTCTTTCATTTAGCAACTCAAGTCTAAAGCTACCAGATTCATTCGTTCATTCATTATGAACACAGTCAATTGTTTTAGATTCTTTTTTTTTTTAAATATATATTTAAAAAACGAAAGAAAGCACCACATATACATAAATATGCCAGCTATTTCCTTTAAGCAGTGTTTTTAAAATATTAAAAAAAAAAATTTTGTTATTTAAATCCTTCTTGTAAAGATGTCTTTTATAAATGGCCCTCAAAACGTTTGTTTTTACGGTTTCCTTTTTGGTTTCTATAGCTGAAATGTAGATATTATAGAATAGAAAAGAAAATTATATTGAAAAGAAATTTGTTAATGACCATTTAGCATAAATTGCTTTTGTGGTTTTGATGTGATAGTCATTGAATGGAACATCATTGAGAGCCCTGCTTTCGCATTTTACAGTTAGCAAAGAAAAAGGACATTTAAACAGGCAGGCAGCCAGGCAGGCAGGCAAACAGACAGACAGCTACAATCATGTGCAGTTGGAAATTTTACAGTTCAATAATCTTTTAAAGAAATGATTTGGTTGCACAAAACCTTGCAATCAAAGCACATTAGAGAAATTTATTTTGAAAAAAAAAAAAAAAATATTTAATCTCTTTGTTAAGTTAAAAATTAATCACATTGGACCGGACCCTCTGGGTATGCGAGTGAAGATGCCAACCCTTCGTAAACTTAATCTATGTTAAAAATTCTAAATAGTCATAAATTAAACTAGGCATAGTGTATGCTCTATGGGAGATCTACTGGGCGGCTCCAAAGATCGATTGATAGTACGCTAGTATAATAGTTTCAGTACTCTGGTCTTTTCGGCCGACAAGCCAGAAGCTTCGCGCTAGTGATGTCTTAAATAATATAAAAAAAAATATTTATTTTATGTGGCAGATAATAATTTGTGAAAGCCTGTATGGCTTTAACAGGCGTTATGGAAGACGTGAAAGCTTTCCCTCTGAAAAATTTATTCGTTGTGTAAACCATTTTGAAGATTGTAACGACGAATATCAACATATTGCAAAAGAATTATATTTGAGAGGGCACTGTCGCTTATATAGTTACCACGTTGAATACCAAAGCATGGTCGTAAGGGCCAAAAATCACGCCCACCTATATTTTTTTCAGGTTTTTTTTTAAATTTTTTTTTTAATTTTTTTTTCGGCTTTAATGATTCTCTTTTGTTTTTTTTTTGTGTCAAATAAATATTAGACCACGACTGGTATGTAGATCACAAGGAGTGCATACAGATCTAGGGGGATCAATAAATCTCAGCGAGGTGTGTTTTTGTTTGTTTTTAGGTTGGTAGGGTTTTTCTGCTTTGATTTGTATTAAAGACCTTTGAGGAAAGCACTACACGTAGAGGTAGTCAATGGACCCACAGGGTACCCACTGGTAAATAGGAGCAGTTAAAAGGCTCATGGGGGTTAAATATGAGGAAATTATTTTTTAAGGATTTTTTTTTTTTGCTTAGTTCTGACCACTATAACTTAATACAGATTGTAGGAAGGTCCTAAATTTAAAAAATAAAAAAAAAATTCAATAAAATTAAAAAAAAATTAAATTTTTTAAAACAAAATTTTAAATTTAAAAAAATATTAAAAATTATTTTTAATTATTTTTTTAGTATTTACAAAATTTACAATTTTTTTTTTTTAAATATTTACAAAAAGATATTTTTACAGAAAAAAAATTAATTTAAAAAAGATTAAACATTTTTTAAAATTTTTTTTTAATATTTACAAAATTTACAAATTTTTTCTTTTTTTAATATTTGCAAAAAGATTTACAAAACATTTTCAAAAAGATATTTTTACAGAAAAAAAAATTTAAATTTAAAAAAAGATAAAAAAATATTATTTAAATTTTTTTTTAATATTTACAAAATTTACATTTTTTTTAATATTTACAAAAAAATTTCCAAAACATTTTCAAAAAGATATTTTTATTTTTATATTTTCGAAAAAAAATTTTTTAAAAATTTTTCCAATATTATTTTTCAAAAAATTACAAAAAGATTAAATTTTTTTTTTATTATTTTTTTTTAATATTTACAAAATTTACATTTTTTTTAATATTTACAAAAAAATTTCCAAAACATTTTCAAAAAGATATTTTTACAAAAAAATTTTCGAAAAAAAATTTTTTAAAAATTTTCCGAAAAATTTTTTCAATATTATTTTTCAAAAAATTACAAAAAGTTAAAATTTTTTTTTATTATTTTTTTTAATATTTACAAAATTTACAAATTTTTTTTTAAATATTTACACAAAAATTTACAAAACATTTTCAAAAAGATATTTTTACAGAAAAAAAATTTTTAATGTAAAAAAATACAAAAAAATTTTTTTTATTTTTTTTTTTAATTTTTTTTTTATTATTAAAAAATTTACAATTTTTTTTTGTTAATATTTGCAAAAGGATTTACAAAACATTTTCAAAAAGATATTTTTACAGAAAAAAAATTTTAAATTTAAAAAAGAAAAAAAAATTTTTTTTTAATATTTACAAAATTTACAATTTTTTTTTTTAATATTTGCAAAAAGATTTACAAAACATTTTCAAAAATATATTTTTACAGAAAAAAAAAAATTTAAATTTAAAAAAAGATTAAAATTTTTTTTAATATTTACAAAATTTACAAAATTTTTTTTTTTTAATATTTACAAAAACATTTTCAAAAAGATATTTTTATAGAAAAAAAATTTTAATTTCAAAAAAGATTAAAAGTTTTTTTTTAATATTCTTTTTTAATATTTACAAAATTTACAAATTTTTTTTTATTACTTACAATATTTTTACAGAAAAATTTTCGAAAAAAAATTTTTTTTAAATTTTCCGAAAAATTTTTCCAATAAAATTTTACAAAAAATTAAAAAAAAAATATTTTAAAATATTTTCCAAAAAATTTTCGAATAAAATCTTACAATAAATTTGCAAAAAAATATTTTTACTAAAAATTTTTACAAACAATTTTCGAAAAATAATAAAAAAAATCAATATTTCTATGAAAAATAAAATCATAAGTGTAACATAACATATTTTTAATATTAAGAATATATATACATATGTAACATATTTTTTTAAATGCGTTTGATTTTTAAATAGATGAGATCTTTGTTTTAAAACCTAGATGCATTAAACACATAGACAACATCAGGATACCGACTACAAACTGACAAAAATAAAATACACACGTTTATAGGTAAACGATTATTTTGAAGCCAGTATAGCTACATGGCTACATACGACCAGCGTTGTGGCTGTAGTCAACTTAGGCTAATTTCTATTTTATTTAACAAATAAAAAAATGTCACAAAATTGTAGATTACAAATTCATATTGAAACAAAAAATTTTTGGAGAAAATTTGTATAATTTTTTGAAAAAGTTATTTAATTTTATAAAAGCAAAAAAAAAATATTTCTACAACAATGTCAGAGTTTACGATATAGCTATCGTCTTCAATATCGGTAAGTAGCTGACAACACGGCTACAATTGTAGCCAACGAAATTTGTTTTCATTTAGCTGCGTAGCCACTGTCTTCTATTTGTTTAAAGCATGAATTATGAGTTTTTGCTCATACAACTTATTTTCAATTATGTAAAGAGTCAACAATATGGATAATGCTGTGTACATGTCGGTATAAATAAAATCACCGTGTTGAAGGGTATAGAAGATTCGGCACGGCCAAATATCTTACTCTTACTTGTTTTTACTAATTTTTGCTTGAAAAGTTAATGAGTTTAGGTGGATGTAAAAAAGAATTATTATTTTCCCCCCTGTACTTTTTGTTGCTTTGGTTCCAATATTTTACATGTCGTTTTAATGTAGAGTTAGTTGTTGTTGTAGTTATAGGTATACTTGTAGTTGTTATTGTTGCTGCTATAGTTACAAAAGTACTTAACATGCTCATGTAACCAAAGTCCTTTGGCACAGGGTGTCAGTGAGTGAATTGTTGTTGCTTTTTATTGTTGCTACTGCTACCGCTGCTGCTGCTACTGTAATCATTAGCAATAGTGACTCTTGTAATACAAATATTGTTGCACACATTTTTTACATGTCAAATATTTATGTATGTACAATGTACAATGTACATACATAAACGAGGACAATTTCCAATTTAATGTTTCAATTTCTTTTTTCTAACATTGTAATGGTTAGAAACTCAAACACACACAAGTTACGAAAACACTTATATATACATATCATGTGTGGTGGACACTTACAGCCCTGCATTGAAACATTTTATTGAGCAACAATCCTACTTACACTATTTTAACCCATCAACTACCCCCACCACAATACAGTTATTTATGCTCCCTACTAGTTTTACAATGGCGGCAACGGCAACAACAAAACAAAACAACATTATAACTGTTCATGACTCAAGTAGTATGAATATGAGGATACAAAAACACTTAAACCTCTAACGGACAAAAAATAGAGAAAAATGTGTAAATGTATGAGTGTGTGTGTGTGTGCATGAGTGTGTGTAATTGAATAATGGAATAGTTCAGGGTTTAAATCATGTTTGAAAAGTGAAGGCAGGCAGGGAGGCAGGAAGGCAGGCAGACAGACAGACAGGGTAAAAGGTATTTAATATGAAGTGTATAAATAGTGTTGAAACTCATTCTCTGAGCTCTTAAGGCATTTATTTTTTATTTACTTAGCATTTTACCTGACATGATTTAACATCCTTTTAAAACTACTCACCTGCTTAAACAACAAAAAAAAACTAACTGAAAATAAACTAAGTGGAACAAAATAGCGAGCAACAGCATGGAAAAATAGCCCACAAATAATGGCTTCGTTTAAATGGATAGTTTGTCTTTGTACCCCCTGTCTCCTTGTCTGTATACAATTCAGAAAAAAAAACAGAGAAAAGAAAAAAAGCCTTTCAAAGTAAAACATTTATGCAAACAGACATATTAAAATACTTGCTTAAAGCTCTTTCTCTATATTTTTTTATTGCTGCTACCAACAATACAAAGCAAAAAGCAGACAAATAACATTACAAATACAAAAAAAAAAGACTCGCATACTAAAACAGTCACAAACACAATGACACGCAAAACTTATACACTTCTCATGTCTGTGGTTGATTAATTGGGGTCATCATTACTGAAGGATATAAGTGGCTTCCTGCAGATTTGTATGTACATATATGTGTGTGTACACACACACACACGAGTACGAACTACATTTTTTTTATTTTTTTGCCCTTATCAAGCTGATATGAGTTGATACAAAAAATATTTTATGCTGTTTTATGAAATTTATAATACAAAAGCTCAAAAGGACTTGACAATAAGGACACAAGAATAGGGACACAGTCAGAGGCAGAGAGGCAGAGACAAAAAATCAAATTTGTCATTAAGTCGAGTGTGAAATTAGCATAAATTGGACACCATAATATGTTTTGTTGCTATTGTTGCTTAAATGACAGAGAGAGAAAAAAAACCCTAAAGGTATTTTAATATAAAATATTGTAGAAAAATAATGCTTGCAAATTAAATTAAATAAAATTATTCAAGCATAAAATATACATGTAACAAACCCACACACACACACTCACACACACATTTGTACACTTTACAGCCTATTGTAGGTGTGCTAAGTCGTAGGATTCTACACTAGTTAAGGGAATGTAATTTTTATATGAACATTTGCTATCATACTTACAATATATTTTTCAATATCGCACACTAAATCATAAACAGACATTACGGAAAATTCACAAATGTTCAGAAGTGGCATGTTTTTAAGAACATGATTGTAACATAAGAAGAGAAATAACATAAGAAGAGAAGTACTAATAAGGCAATTGATGCCTAAATTAATCCTATAATTTCCTTTGGAAAGGAGATAGGAGTAGATAAGACACATGGTTAGAGTTGGAGTAAAGTTTGACTGTTCGTAACACTACAATTGCATGTTATGTTTAATTTTAGAGCAGTGTTGTAGCGACTCTGGCGTTATTTAGGCTCTAACTTTTATAGTGCTTCAATTATGGTTTATGTATTTACATACTTTATATAAGGGCACCCATCCCTGGATAAAAATCTAGATTAGGTTAAGCGGGCCGCCCGCACAAAGGTGAGTTCACTCGGAGGCCAATAAGGCCCATAGTGATGCCCCGATGATAATCTACCCACACTATTCCCTATAGAACTCCAATACCGCTGAAGCTTTTCACAAAGCCTAATAGGCTGCTCAGTGTCGCATCTGTGAGACAGTCCAGGTCCTAAAAGAATCATCTTTGGCCCAAAAATTTGAGTCTGCGTTCTTGAAGAGCCGGGCAGTCGCAGAGAAGGTGTTGAACTGATTTCTCCTTCTGCCTTATCCATACAGCTTCTGCAGCACCCGCCACGAGAGATTCCCATACGCTCCGACGACATACGCCCAATCATACAGTGTCCCGTTGTAACGCCTACAAGAAGTGATAACGAGTTTTTCTCGAGCGTCAGTAGTGCCTTTGTCCTTTTCTTGTCCGTTGAAGGCCAAATAATTCTAGACCACCTGCGAGCCGTTGCCTTTAGTGACTATTCTCGTAGCGTGTTAGATATTTCGGCCAATGGGATGTAGATGTCTCCTCGCACATTGAACGGACATTTCGTTTCCACGAATGCCTTCATTATACGATGTCGTCCAAGTAGGGCTAAAGATTGTATGCATGTCAACACACATCTAGACTTCAGTACTTTTGAATCAAACGCCTTAATGGACGGAGGCGTCGTCTATTGACGCAAAGTTCCCCAATTCTCCTTGCCGCTAACAATATAGCATATATTTCAGCCTGGAACACGGTACAGGTATCAGGAAGCCTGAGTGAATCCGAAAGATCAAGATCCTCAGAGAAGATCCCCGAAACATTTTGTCCCTATTTTAATATTGGATTTCTGACGAAGAGATAGAGTCACAGCAGAGTTCAGAAACATTTTATTTAATCTCCCAATAACAAATCCATGTGTTGCAGAAACAAAAATTGCAAATGTGGAACGGGACTATACATAGAGAAGTTGATTAAGCGATGTTCGACTGTCCGTCCTGTCATTTGCCAAGGAAGAGATACAAAAAATTTAAGCACGCCTATCTGCCAGGCAATGTTTCGAAAATTTCCGGATTTCAATTCGGCAACATCGGATCATTTCTGTGGAGGCTGAGGGCCAAAAACCACACCCATCTATATTTTTTCACCCTTTTTTTTTGTTTTTTCGGCTTTAATGATTCTATTTTGCTTTTTTTGTGTCAAATAAATATTAGACTGCGACTGGTATGTAGATCGCAAGGAGTGAATACAGATCTAGGGGGATCAATAACCACCTGCGAGGGGCGATTTTTGTTTGTTTTTAGGTTGGTAGGGTTTTTCTGCTTTGATTTGTATTAAAGACCTTTACAGAGAGCAATACACATAGAGGTACCCACTGGTAAATAGGAGCAGCTGGTCAATGTGAGTAAATTTTTTTTGCTTTAGACTGACCATTCTAACTCAATATAGATTGTAGAAAGGTCCTAAATTTAACAAAAAAAATTTAATAAAATTTTTAAAATTTTTTTTTTTTTAATTTTTAAAACAAACAATTAAATTTTTTTTTTCAAAAATAATTAAAAAAAAATTTACCATACATTTTCAAAACGATATTTTATAGATAAATATTCGAAAAAAAAATTTTAGAAATTTCTTCAAAAAATTTTCGAATAAAATTTTACAAAAAAAATTTTAAAAAAATTTTTGAATAAAATGTTACAAAAAATGTTTAAAAAAATATTTTTACAAAAAATTTTTTCAAATAATTTACGAAAAATTAAAACAAAAATGACAATATTTCTTTGAAAATGAAAATCATGACTGTTACATAACATATATTTAAAACATTTTCAAAAAGATATTTTACAGAAAAATATTCGAAAAAAAATTTTAGAAAATTTTTCAAAAAATTTTTAAAAAATATTTTTACAAAAAATTTTTTCAAATAATTTACGAAAAATTAAAACAAAAATGACAATATTTCTTTGAAAATGAAATTCATGACTGTAACATAACATATATTTAAAACATTTTCAAAAAGATATTTTACAGAAAAATATTCGAAAAAAAAAATTTTAGAAAATTTTCCAAAAAATTTTTGAATAAAAAAAAATTTTTATAAACAATTTTCGAAAAATTAAAACAAAAATCAATATTTCTTTGAAAATGAAAATCAGGACTGTAACATAACATATATTTAATATTAATAATAAACATATGTATGTTTGTATGTATATAGAGTAATATATTTTTTTAAATGCGTTTAATTTTTAAATAGATGAGATCACCGTTTTAAAACCTAGATGCAATAAACACATAGGCAACATCAGGATACCGACTACAAACAGTCAAAAATAAGATACACACGTTTATAGGTAAACGATTATTTTGAAGCCAGTATGGCTACATGGCTACACGACCACCGTTATGTGGCTGTCGTCAACTTAGGCTAATTTCTTTTTTATTCAACAAAAGAGAATTTCACAAAATTGTAAATTACAAATTCAAATACAAACGAAAAGTTTTGGAGGAAATATTTGTATTTTTTTGAAAAAGTTATTTAATTTTATAAAAGCAAAAAAAAAAATATTTCTACAACATTGTCAGAGTTTACGATGTAGCTGTCTTCTTCAATATCATTAAGTAGCTGACAATACGGCGCAAATTGTAGCCAACGGAATTTGTTTTCATTTTCATGAATAATGAGTTTTTAATTTTAATTTATGCAAAGAGTCAACAATATGGATAATGTCAATGGACATGTCTGTATAAATAAAAGCACCGTGGTGTAGGGTATAGAAGATTCGGTACTGCTGAATATAGCACTCTTACTTGTTTTATAACAACAATAATATTGGTTTAAAATAATTCTGCTTTAAAACAGTTTTAATCTCCACAAAACGAATATCTTTACAGTGCCAAAATGTATGCATCTAAGCTCCTAAAGCATTATGCAGATTTTATAACCCTTTTCAAATAGACATTAACATTATCTCTGCTTTTAATACTATCAATTAATAAACTTTATACTCAGATATTTATGTAAAATGCAAAAATAATATTGAGAATACAAGTAATGAAGTAAAATTTTATGCAAAACCTATAACTAAATCCCCAGTGATTTTGAAGTCTCTCCAAACAAACTACATCACACATCACACATATCAGTTAAGGCATGAAGCATGGGAAATGGGGTATGGGGAATGGCATAACATAATTTGCCAGTGTAAGTGTTTGATTTTGTTTGAAAATCAAAATTTCTCTACTATACAAACACATTTAATGTAATCAAATCATTTTCGTAAATTTCCATAACAAATAACTTAATGAAATTGTCTGGAGCAGAGTAAAGTAAAATGGTTACGGCCACACTAACCACAACAAATGGAGTCTTTCTTTCTTGCAAGAGTAAAACCAAACTAAATGTATTAACGAGTAACTAACAAGAAGAAAACTTAATTAACAGAAATTTTAGAAAATTTCTACAACAATGATGAAACAAACAAAAAAGTTTTAACAATAATTTAATAGACTTGATAAACTGTGTTGTAGGGTTACACAGTGCAACACGGAAAAAAATAACCATATACGGACACCACTACGTGATAAAAGACCAAAAAAGAAAGACCCCTGTCGCACAGTTTTGCCCAAAGTACTCCAGGTTTTTTTTTATGGGCCCTCAAAGATGTGGGGCCTCGATGTCATTTTTGCAAAAAAATGATCATTTACTCAAGCTCATATTTTTCAAACCGTTTCGAATTTTGATATACTTTATGAGGCAAAGTTGTAGCTCTTGTCATAAAAAACAAAAATTGTGAACATATAAAATCAAAAAAACTTTATCTTCAAGGTCAAAATCGCAAAAAACTTTAAAAAATTCAATTTTTTACCTTTTTTCCCCTATTCAGGTCCATAGGTAGACAACCGTTCAAAATTCAAGAAAACAATCAACTACAAAAATGAACCCAAGATCTCAATAAACAACTTTCTAGAACATATGAACTTCCTAGAGATGATTCTTTACACCGTTTAGGTAGCGCTTAGGTAGCCGCAAAAGTGAAAAATTTCCCGGCTACCTAGGCGCTACCTAAACGGTATTAAGAATCATTCCTAGGAAGTTCATATGTTCTAGAAAGTTGTTTACTGAGATCTTAGGTTCACTTTTGTAGTTGATTATTTCCTTGAATTTTGAACGGTTTGCTACCTATGGACCTGAACAGGGGTAAAAATGTAAAAAAAATTAAATTTTTTAAAGTTTTTTACGATTTTGACCTTGAAGATGAAGTTTGTTTGATTTTATATGTTCACAATTTTTGTTCTTTATGACAAGAGCTACAACTTTGCCTCAGAGAGTATATCATAATTCCAAACGGTTTGCAAAATATCGGCTTGAGTAAATGATCATTTTTTTGCAAAAATGACATCGAGGCCCCACATCTTTGAGGGCCCATAAAAAAAAAACCTGGAGGACTTTGGGCAAAACTGGGAGACAGGGGTCTTTTTTTTTGTTCTTTTATGACGTAGTGGTGTCCGTATATGATTATTTTGCCATGACTTAAAAAATTACACAGTGTGTTATCTAAGGCCTAAGAAGAAATATTGTTAAAATTTCTTAACAAACTACATCGTTCAACATTAAAAAGGACCAAAAATCTAAAGCAAAAATATATCACAATGATATTAAAAATGGCCAGAGCTTAAATATTATCGTACAAATATATACTTATAAAACATATAACACACACACACATTTATATTTCTATAGGTATTTGCTTTTGCTTTGCAGCTTGAGGTTATAATTAAAGGGATAAAAGAAGCAAAAAGGACATGAAATTATCAAACTAAAAATAATTGTATTTATTTAATATTATGCTAATTACCCATAACGTTTTATAATAAAATGCAATTTATTTTTTGGGGCAAAAGAGCTAGTTCCTATCAGGGTTGGGATCTGACAATGTTTAAATTGTACCATCCCAGTGATTCAATTGTACCAAATCAGAATCAGTTGTACCAGCGTTTGACATTAAGTAAAAAACAAGCGAAACATATGTACATACAGTAGCTCGACATTAAGAGATTCTAATGAAAACTTTAATACTAGTGTAGTTTAAAGTGATGATAATTGACCTTCATTCCTTGAATTATTTTTCTGTGGACATTAGTCAACGTAAATCAAAGCATATACTAATTTTTAAGATGAAGGTAAAGGAAATCTCTAAAATAATTACCAAAAATTAGAAAATTGGAATTTTTAGGCTTTGGTCCATAAAGTCCACTAGGGTTCATGAAATACTTTCAGCAATATTTGGGAATATCTTCTTTTTCTGATCCCTTTGGTATTTCAGAACATATAGGCTAATGTCAAAATATCCATGTAAAATAGATAAAATTAAAGGATCTCCATATTCTGCATCAATTTTACACGAAAATTGGTTTAAAATATAAAATTTTTATATATTTCTTAAGAATTTATTTTATTAAAAAAGATTAATGGCCCTTTTTAGGCTAAAATACACAAAAAGGCAATAATTTTGAAGTTTTTAAATTGAAAATCATCTAGTTGTTAACTCAGAAAAGATATCATTTTGAAACCACAATATCTTAAAAAAAAATGTACAAATACTAAATAGATCTTTAAGACGATTAAAAATGGATCAAAAAATTATGAAAAATTTTGGGAGCTGGCTACACTACAATAGCTTGAAAATTCACCAAAGTCACCGGATCTCAATCCGATTAAGTATGCCTGGAGCTATTTGGAAGAACAATTAAATATCATGGAAATACCAAAAAGAGCTTACGATTTGTCACTAGCAAGAATGGAAAACAATATCAGCCGAATAATGCCGGAAATCAGTTTCCAATTCAATAACGTAACTAAATTACCTATCACTTACTTATATATACATAATAGGGTTAGCAGAGTAAATAATAAAAATCCTGAACATAAATCAAGAATGTTGCAATTTAGTCAGTTCTAGACAGGATTGGACATGTATGAAGTTAGAAATGTAAAAAAAAATTTTGTTTGATTAAATAAAAAAATTTATTGAATAAATTTTATATGAAATTGTACCAAAAAAAACATGAAGTGTACCATTGTACCACTGATGTGTCGATTGTACCAAATTTGGTACAATTGTACCACAAATCCCAAAACTGGTTCCTATACGTATTTCACTGGTTGCTCATGTCAGATCATCAGGAAACCTTTTTCCTTTATTTTAGAGAAGCCAAAAATACTCTATAAGTAATAAAATTCTACAAAACACAATGAGAAGTATGCAACATTGTACAAAAATTTTCTGTAAAAATATCTTTTTGAAAATGTTTTGTAAATATTTAGAAAAAAAATTTTTTAATTTTTAAAAAAAAAAATTTAAATTTTAGGTTTTAAAAATTTTTTGTAAAGATATTTTTTTTAAATTTTTTTTCAAATTTTATTCGGTAATTTTTTGGAAAATTTTTAATTTTTTTTTTTAATTTTTCTGTAAAAATACCTTTTTGAAAATGTTTTGTAAATATTTAAAAAAAAAAATTAATTTTTTTAAACAAAGTTTTAAATTTTTAAAATTTTAAGTTTTAAAAATTTTTTGTGAGATATTTTTATTAAATTTTTTGTAAAATTTTATTTGAAAATTTTTTGGAAGATTTTTTAAAATTTTTTTTTAGAAAAATTTTCTGTAAAAATATCTTTTTGAAAATGTTTTGTAAATATTAAAAAAAAATTTTAATTTTTTTAAAAAAAATTTTAATTTTTTTAAAAAAAATTTTAATTTTTTTAAATTTTAAGTTTTAAAAATTTTTTGTAAAGATATTTTTTTTTAAATTTTTTGTAAAATTTTATTCGGAAATTTTTTGGAAAATTTTTAAATTTTTTTAGAAACTTTTTCTGTAAAAATATCTTTTTGAAAATGTTTTGGAAATATTAAAAAAAAATTTTAATTTTTTTTTAAAAAAGTGTTAATTTTTTTAAATTTTAAGTTTTAAAAATTTTTTGTAAAGATATTTTTTTAAAAAATTTTTTGTAAAATTTTATTCGGAAATTTTTTGGAAAATATAAAAATTTTTTTTCGAAAATTTTTCTGTAAAAATATCTTTTTGAAAATGTTTTATAAATATTAAAAAAAAATTTTAATTTTTTTTTTAAATTACAAATTTTTTTTTAAATTTTATTGAATTTTTTTAATTTGGGACCTTCCTGCAATCTATATTGAGCTAGAATGGTCAGACTAAAGCAAAAAAAAATTCTTAAAAAATTTTTCCTCATATTAACCCCATATGTGCCCTTTAACTGCTACTATGTACCAGTGGGTACCCTGTGGGTCTATTGGCTACCTCTACTGTATTGCTTTCTGTAAAGGTCTTTAGTACAAATTGAAAGAGAAAAACCATCCCATCCGAAAAACAAACAAAAATCGGCCCTCGCAAAGGGGTTATTGATCCCCCTAGATCTGTATGCACTCCTTGCGATCTACCTGTCGCGGTCGAACATTTATTTGACAAAAAAAACAAACAAGAATCATTAGAGCAGAAAAAATTAAAAAAAAACGTAAAAAAATAAAGGTGGGCGTAGTTTTTGGCCCGCAACCTCTAAATAAATGATCCCATGTTGCTAAATTGCAATCCGAAAATTTTCGAAACATTGCCTGACAGATTGGTGTGCTTAAATTTGTTGTATCTCTTGTGGTGCCTGGGCAAATGACATTACTACCCGAACACGGATAGACGGAAATCGCCTTAATCAACTTCTCTATGTATAAGGATCCAGAATATATATACTTTAGGGGGTCGGAAATGAATATTGTAGAAATTACACACGGAATGCCAAACATATTTCCACCTGTGGTGAAGGGTATAAAAATAGTTCTTGGTATTTTATCAAATTCCTTGCCATAAAACCAACGATGGTTGGTACTTTGCAAAAAGTACTTTTTAAAACAGAACTCAATTCAATGCTCTACCATTTAAATTTTACACTCGCAAAAAGTTGTATTAATAAACTTTCTTTACCTAAGGCAAACTTAACATGTGAAGTTTGCTATATTTTGATTTAAGTCTAAGTCCATACATACATAGATAACATACATGTGTAGGTGCATTACAAAAAAATCTATTGATTTGGCTCTTTTGTCTTCCTTAAAATTCCCTTAAATACAATGCCACAGTAAACGAATATAAATTGTGTGGGTTTTCAGAATAAAAAAAATCAGCTATAAATAACCAAAAAAATGAAAAAAAAATAGCAGGAGCTTCTACTAAAAAAAGCAACAACAAAATGGATAAACCTTTGATAGACAAATTCAATTTTAAGACTTCAACTCTATTGAAATCGATTTGTTATGCTCCATTTCCTCTGTTTCCTCTGTGCTGTTGTCTATTTAAAAATGTGTAGAAGTGGGAAAGAGATAGAAATACAGATGAGACCGACACGAGCAAGTGTATGGGTGGATTGGTGTGTGTAGTTGTGTGTTGACTGAAGTTTAAAGCTGATGTTCATTTTATTTTTTTTTTTAACCTCAATGCCTCATACAAATTCTACTACATTAAACACACACACGTTTGCACACACTCTCACTACACACTACACTACTACTTGCCAATGCAAGTGTGTGTGTGTATATGTTTCTATTTAAGGTATTTTGGTATTACAGAAATTTGTTTCATATTTATTAACTTTGTTTTTTTTTTTCTTTTTCATTTATCTGAACACACGTATTGCAGGCATATCCCAACAGAGATATTACCAATATAGTGGAATCATCACACTATCAAAAAATTGGTGGCTGGTGTCGTCAGGGTGCATTGAATGCCAATAAATGCAAGGGTGCCCATCGTTGGATAAAACCATTCCGCTGTTTGGGTAAGTCGGTGCATTTTTATTTTTGTATGTATGTATGCCTGTGTGAGTGTAAGTGTATCTGAAGCCACATAAGGCAGCAGTTTGCCTTAATTGCAGGCAATGGAGGGGATTTGAAATTCAAAAAAAAAAAATATACAAAAAAAACTAAAAAAATAAATGAAATGCAAACTAAAGCCAAGCACGCTTGCAGTTTGGCTATAAATTTTTAGCTGTAGCTGAACAATGACGACCGCCCGTTTCTAATTTGTTATTCTGTTATTTTTGTTGTTGTTGTTAATATTTTTAGAAGGACCATTCCAATCGGATGCTTTATTAGTACCCGAAGGTTGTCTATTCGATCACATACACAATGCCTCACGTTGCTGGCCATTTGTTAGGTGGAATCAAACTGGAGCCGCCGCTTGCCAAGAACGTGGCATGCAAATGCGTAGTTTTGCCATGTTGTTGCCATGTGGCATCTCCTTGTTTTCGGGTGTTGAATTTGT
The DNA here is from genome assembly GCA_949628195.1 of Phasia obesa. Classification (NCBI taxonomy): domain Eukaryota; kingdom Metazoa; phylum Arthropoda; class Insecta; order Diptera; family Tachinidae; genus Phasia; species Phasia obesa. The sequence continues at coordinate 10,546,480 of OX451218.1, forward strand.
ATGCTGTCCAAAACATTTTAAAAGTGAGTATGAATCCATGTATTAGTTACACCTATTAAAAAAAACACACACACAAACAAACTCACAAATGCTCTCTTGCACTTTTCCACCTTAATGATTGCACAAACAACTAGAATTGAAAGGAAAAAAAATCATTCGGTATTTTTGCTTTTTTTTGCTCTCTAAATGACTTAAATATGCAATAGATAGAATAAAGGATTAAATTGTCAAAGCAAGTTTAGCGGAAAGCGATTTAAATCTTACACACAACACACAACCACTAAGAGAGAGAGAGAGAGAGAGAGAATATAACCCAATTTCGAAATATTAATTGTGATGCTTCTTAAGAGAAAATTCTTTTAAATGAAAAAAAAAGAAAAATCAAGGCATGAAAAATATTGAAGATAGTTTTCTTAACCTCACAAAAAAACCTATCGTGTTGTCTTTTTAGTCCCTTTTTAATTTTTAAGGCCTTTTGTGGTTTCTTCCAATATTCCCCTTTTCCCATAGTCTCACACACAGCCCAAACGCTTATTTTCAACTACTTGATTAGTTGGTTTTCGTGACAGATTGTTACACACAAGCCATCGAGTAAAATCAGGCAAAGCCATTTGGACAAACACCACTCCACTCCACTCCCCTCCTACAAATAAGACTGTCGCATGTGGATCCTAATGATTACACAGTGCAACACCGAAAAAAATAACCATATACGGACACCACTACGTGATAAAAGACCTAAAAAAATAAAGACCCCTGTGTCCCAGTTTTGCCCAAAGTCCTCCAGGTTTTTTTTTTATGGGCCCTAAAAGATGTGGGGCCTCGATGTCATTTTTGCAAAAAAAAATGATCATTTACTCAATCTCATATTTTGCAAACCGTTTGAAATTTTGATATACTCTCTGAGGCAAAGTTGTAGCTCTTGTCATAAAGAACAAAAATTGTGAACATTTAAAATCAAAAAAATTTCATCTTCAAGGTCAAAATCGCAAAAAACTTTAAAAAAATTCAATTTTTTTACCTTTTTTCCCCTGTTCAGGTCCATAGGTAGCAAACCGTTCAAAATTCAAGGAAACAATCAACTACAAAAATGAACCTAAGATCTCAATAAACAACTTTCTAGAACATATGAACTTCCTAGGAATGATTCTTAACACCGTTTAGGTAGCGTTTAGCTAGCCGCAAAAGTGAAAAATTTCCCGGCTACCTAAGCGCTACCTAAGCGCTACCTAAACAGGGGTCTTTTTTTTGGTCTTTGGACGTAGTGGTGTCCGTATATGGTTATTTTGCCATGACTTAAAAAATTACACAGTGTGTTAGTAATAGACTCAGACTGTCGCCTTAAAAAACTCGAATAAGGTCACCTAGGCTGGTTTCTCCTGATAAATCAAATATTCTGTCTATAATATTTTCTTCAAGAAATTTTTGCCTCAAAGAATGAAGTGCCGGACCTTGGCAAAGAAGGGTGAAAGAGTGTCTGGTATGGCCCAATTATGTATGGAACAAAATATCGGCCAAATAGCCGCCGCGAACTCCATCCGATGCTCCAAATTTTCGATGACGCTGAGGCATAATTGAGGCATAGACGTTAATGTGAATTGTTGCTGGCTTATCGACGTACACCTTTCCTTTCAAATAAACCCAAAGAAAGCAGACCAACGGTGTCAAATTAAATGATCTTGGCGAACAATTGACATCGCCAACACGTGAGATAACACGTACAAAAGAACCATTGTTTCGTTAGCTGTGTGTGGCAAATGGCACCGTCCTGTTGAAACCACATATCGTCCACATTCATATCTTCCAATTCGGGCAATAAAAAGTTCTTTATCATCTCACGATAGCGAACACCATTTACAGTAACTGCCTGACCGGCCTGATTTTGGAAAAAAATAAGGTCCGATGATGCCGCCCTGCACATAAATCGCACCCAACAGTCACTCTTTGTGGGTGCATTGTTTTTTCGACAATCACTCTTGGATTATCATCATTCGCCCAAATGCGGCAATTCTGCTTATTGACGAATCCACTGAGGTGTAAATATGCCTCATCACTGAAGCTGATTTTTTGCGAAAACTGATCATCCAACGTTGCCATTTCTTGCCACCATTCTGACCATTGACAACGTTTGGAATAATCAATAGGCTTCAGTTTTAGAGTCAATTGCACCTTGCAAGAGTGTAAATGCAAGTCTTTATGCATAATGTTCATCAACGACGAGGGTATGAGGCGCAATTGTTGAGGCGGACGGCTCTTCAGCCACACTACCGCGAACAGCAGCAATATTTTCTGCAGAACGAGCTGTACGAGCATTCACTGGTGATTACATATCTCCTACAGACCCGATTCGAACGATTTTTCCGATTGTACCCCCATTTGGACGATTAAATTGACCTAAAAATTCACGAAGTCCACGATATGCATTCTGATTTGAACGCCCATTTTCATAAAAAGCCTGAATAACTTTAACGCATTACTCGCGTTGTGTATCTGGTTCAAATTGAGTTAGTCTGAAATTGAGAAATGTCAAATTAAATGCAGAGAAAAAAATTTGACGTTTAGGTGTGGTTCACATTCAACATCGGCCGTTAGTATTTAACCATCCGATATTTTCTCCAAGAAACTCTTATCGCAAAGAATGACAGAGACGGTTAAAGAGTATCTTCCCCTTACCATATACTAGGCAGCAACGGCAGTACATATATATTGTAGGAAAATCTTATAGAGTATATATCGACCTTGAATATCGATCGACCACTGATCTGTTAATACGGCCAGAAGATGAGAAATTTCCATCCTTATTCCATGCAATAGGGCAATTGAGCCGAAAGTAAGTCTAAGAGGAAGCATCCAAAAGTACTATTCCCAATAGTTTGAGTCATGGAATATAGCGGTCGATACTGCGATTAATACGTCCAAGCCAGAGCCAATGCCATCCACCTATTATTATTCAGGAACCCAGCAAAATATTATTGGGTTTTGGTAAGCAGTAAAACATGGAACTCATGTCAAAAGTGGTTCTCACAAGTGCATCTAATAAGCGCATTCGAGAATGCTATAATTGTAAGTCAATAATAACAAACTGCATACTCTCTCGCTTACGAAGATGCAAGTATGTAAGCGAATAAGTTTTCGTCATGAAATTTAGTGAAACAAAGAGACCTCTCTCGCTTACACGGATGCAGGTATGTAAGCGAATAAGTTTCTATAAAGAATTTAGTGAAGCAAAAGAAACTACCAAGTGGGACAGCGCAAACAAAACTCATACCTTCCTGCAGCAAATTGGAAGGGAGAGTCTATTTATTGCTCCCCTACAAAGAAAAGTCAACTTAATGAATCATCTTAAGGAGAAATTAGCTTGAGGAATTAACCAGGAATACGTGTCCTTGCTAGTGCCCTACTAGAATTGAAGCAGTAGTGTGTGATCTCAGTGAAATAAATACCGTCTGACTATCAACAAAAATTTCAACCACCATCCGCCCAATATTCCAATCATATTGAAACCCTACATGCCTCATTAATAGCCAGAATTGTAGCGTTTTTTCGCATCAGTAAATGAAATTGATTTACCATCATCAGATGGTAAATCAATTTCTTCTGGAGTTACTTTCTTGCACTACCTTTCTTTCAATGCCTATAGGTGTAATATTCTAAGAAATATATATTTCCTATAGCGAAGGAATCCCCTCTGTTGTCGGCTATCATTAATAACTTACGAATATTTCTTAGCAAACCATATTCCTTTATCATTTGCCAACTGCAATTAATTTCATTAATAATATTCTGGCATTTTCTAAAAAAAAACTTTAATATCAAATAACGTGTTAGTTGCTTGCCACGAGGCACACGTGACTATATTAGCCAGCGAATTTGCTTTAAATGAGCCGATACCAAACCACTCAGAGCTCATCAGACAGCAAAGCATTAAAAAAAAGTAACTGTTTGGTGCGGAATTTGAACCGCCCATCACCGCCAATCCAAGGGCTACAGATATATGTATATTGATTCAGGGGATATATCGAAGCAGACCACTTGCATAATGGGTCGCTTTTCAACCCATTCCATTCTCTATGTAATTTACGACAACCTTTCTTCATTCAAGTCACGTGCTATAACCAGCCTTTAATCTTGACTTGAGTGATTTCAGACTATCGACTGGTAACTGATGGTCTTTTTTCTTTTTCATCACGCAGTCTCTAGTAATTGCTAACATTTGTTAAAGGCTCAGCTCCCCCCATGGCATTCACAACTAACAAGCTTCTATCAGTGGTCCTGAGTCTTATGCTAACCAGTGCTGGACATTCACACACAATGTGCGCTGCCGTCTCAGCCTCTTCCCGGTACAGTCTCCAAGTATCATCCTCTTCGATTTTCAGCTTGGCTAAAAGATATTTAAAGTTTCCATAACCTGTCACCAACGCAGTTATCCAGCTTAAGTTACTTCTATTATATCTTAGCACCTTACTGGTCTTCCTACCCATGGGCTCTTTGAGCACCATACGAGTCTGTCTACACATAGTGGCCTCGCTACACGATTTCACGTTTGATGACTTCAGCCATTGTAGCGGACCTTAGCTCGCATTATGCACTACTCTGGGTTCTGTTCCACAGAAATACACAGCAAATTCCACTTTTGCTAGTTGGTCCGCTGCTTCATACCCTTAAAACACATCAATGTTATCTCATCATTCGAGGCACATCTTTTAAGTTTTAAAACACATTTAAGTACAAGTTTTAAGTACACGTTCACCTGCCTGCCTCGTGGGTTTTATAACCGACATGTTGTCGAGTGTAATGAGAAGCTTTCTTCCCCGCACCCCACATTTAAACAGGTGATCCAACACATACAGCAGCCCAAATAATGCTGCTTGGTAAACTAAAACGTACCACCCCCCTCAAGAACAGGCTACAGGACAAGTTTACCTCAGCTGAGTACACTCCTGCTTCTGCTCTACCGTCCATAAGAGAACCATCAGTAAAAATGCTGATGTCGTTCTCCATACACTCATTGTGGGTAACCCCTTCCGTAATGAGTGTCCGAAGGGCTACAGATTAATGATAACCATGTTTAATTAAAAAATATGGACGTGGACGACCTCTATTTTTATCCATGTGTGGTATCCCTTGCCACACAGCGAGAACTTTGAACACTGAGCATGAGCGATTTGAAAGTTTGATTACCTTCTGCTAAGACAAAGTGAATTGATCACTTTCTTCTGGGATTTTCTCATGCTACAGATTTACAAAAGTAGGTTAGGTTGCACAAGTCACCGATTTAGTGTTTAAGAACCAGCTCAATGGGGCCCTTGTTGTCCCTTTGCGATGCCCGACAGTGTTGGAGGTTATCTCAATTCTGATGGTGTTCTCTGTTGCCCCGCAACAGCACTTGGATGTCTTTCATTCCAAATGACCTTATTAAAACCCTTTCAGGGACTCTAGGTTGCTGTGGGATATCGGTTCTAATGATACTATTGCATAAGGTCACTACTCAGACCTTGAAAGTACTCGTTGCTGTTACCTAGTTTCCGGTCTCTGAAAAGCCCCCGCTGCTCTGAAATATCCCGGACATAAATTCTTCAAGTAGATTTGAGTTGTTTCGATACTGTGCTTCCATTAAGACACATTTCATACACAATAGAATGAATTCATGGACCTTAAAAAAGGTCTTTAGATCGACCTTCTCTGACTGGAATTTCATTTCAACAGACTTGTAGTTCATATCAAGAGGAAGACCGGAGGAGTTACTAAGTAGAAAATATTCATTATCTGTTGTTTCATGAAAAACACATAATCGGTTAAAAATCGAATGAATAAATATTTTTCTACTTAGTAACTCCGGTCTTCCTCTTGATATGAACTACAAGTCTGTTGAAATGTCAATAAAGAAAGAACTAAACTTATGATTCAGGATATAATAGCATGGACTTTGAGTACTTTTTAAAACACTTTTTTTTTGGAATTTATATTTATCTATTTTTTTATTCGTTCTTTGTTGTTTCATTATTGTTTTTCCTTTGCCTCTTACTTTAGCCGATGAAATTCGCGTTAAGAAAACCGATTTGCCCGTTTTACCCCCAGCTGAAATCACAAATCCCATCAATGATGATTTAGATGACATTAGCAGTGATGACAACGATTCAAACTATTCCAAAGATAATGCCGATGATGTTGATGATAACGAGGACGATGAGGACGATTTGTTGGCCGACGACGAAGAAGACGAAATGGCTGCAGACGAAGCTGCCGCTACGGGAGATGAGGCCGCCAATGCTGAATACGATTCAGTGGAAGATAATTATGAAGAAGATACTGGCGATAATTACGATCAACAAGGTAGCTCTAGTGGTGCCAAGCCTGCGTCAAAGAAACCCAACAACAAGGATGATCCAAAGACGATCCAAAGCGTAAATGGTGGAATTAGTAAATCTAATAATGATTTGCCCCTGCCACCTACGACCGGTCAACCTACACCAGATCCTTACTTTACTCACTTCGATCCGCATTATGAACACCAGAGCTACAAAGTAAGTCAAAAAGTAAGTGTTTTCCCATGCCCAGGCATTTTTTTTAATTATCAAAACCAAATAAATTCTAAAACAAGGAAGCCCAACAGCGCCTCGAAGAATCACATCGCGAAAAGGTGACCCGTGTGATGAAGGATTGGTCGGATTTGGAGGAGAAATATCAAGATATGCGTTTGGCTGATCCAAAGGCTGCTCAAAGTTTTAAGCAGCGAATGACTGCTAGATTCCAGGTAAGTTTTTTTGTTGCTTACTAACTATACATACGTACATACATACATATGTATAACTCATTGCCGCCCAAGTAGTAGAGAAATGGTGTTTCCAAGTCAATCACAATCTTTTAAGTTGAATCATTTTTTCGTTGCTCATGTTCATTTCATTATCGTACATTTCATTTTTCTTTATTTTAATATCCCTGATTTGTATCAAAATTTATTTTCCTTTTCTTTTCATTTCGTTTTCTTTTATTTATCAGTGTAAAAGTATTAGTATGTTCATGTATGTCTATCTATTGTATTATATTGTACTTGTACTTGTATTTGTATTCGTATCTGTATCTGTATTGTATTTATTTATTTTTTGTTGTAGTTGTGCATAATAATGGGAGCGAAAGAATCATCAGATATGAAGCTTTTATATATAAAAAAAATAAAAAAAATATTGTTTTTTTTTTGTATTCAAATCGTAGAATGGTGAATCGAATACTAAATCTTTATTATTTAAACATATTGCTATCAAATACTCTCGTATATAAACTACATGCATATTTATTATAATAAATAATCAAATAAACTAATCTTAGTAATGATTTGCTGTAATAACAACAATAATAATAATAATAATAATTTTTAATACATAAATTGGTTATTAATTTGATTATTTTTCAAAGCTTTGTTGCTTTTACAAACAATAATTATTTTTATCAACAATTGCAATACAACGAATTTAACATAAAATACTACTTTACAACAATATAACAAAAATAAATATTATAAGCAAATATAAGCAAGTGTAGTTGGTTGGCAAATTATCTCTAATCAAATTATCTCAAACACAAAAAGAGAAATTGCAAAATAATTAAGTTTTAGCCATGAACATGTGCGTCATGGTGATATGGCTGTTCCCATGGAGACCTAATGCAAGTAGAGCAGACTGTTTAATAATTTAGTTGGAGGGAAGAAGGAAACAAGCTGTTTAAATTACAGCCAAACAAATAAAGCTGTAGCAGTTAAAAAACCAAATTTAAAACAGGGTACCCTAGGATTACACACTGTGTAATTTTTTAAGTCATGGCAAAATAACCATATACGGACACCACTACGTCATAAAAGACCAAAAAAAAAAGACCCCTGTCTCCCAGTTTTGCCCAACGGCTTCCAGGTTTTTTTTATGGGCCCTCAAAGATGTGGGGCCTCGATGTCATTTTTGCAAAAAAAAAATGATCATTTACTCAAGCTCATATTTTGCAAACCGTTTGGAATTTTGATATACTCTCTGAGGCAAAGTTGTAGCTCTTGTCATAAAGAACAAAAATTGTGAACATATAAAATCAAAAAAACTTCATCTTCAAGGTCAAAATCGCAAAAAAAAAACTTTAAAAAATGCAATTTTTTTTACCTTTTTTCCCCTGTTCAGGTCCATAGGTAGCAAACCGTTCAAAATTCAAGGAAACAATCAACTACAAAAATGAACCTAAGATCTCAATAAACAACTTTCTGGAACATATGAACTTCCTAGGAATAATTCTTAACACCGTTTAGGTAGCGCTTAGGTAGCCGCAAAAGTGAAAAATTTCCCGGCTGCCTAAGCGCTACCTAAACGGTGTTAAGAATTATTCCTAGGAAGTTCATATGTTCCAGAAAGTTGTTTATTGAGATCTTAGGTTCATTTTTGTAGTTGATTGTTTCCTTGAATTTTGAACGGTTTGCTACCTATGGACCTGAACAGGGGAAAAATCGTAAAAAATTGAATTTTTTAAAGTTTAGGTAGCCGCAAAAGTGAAAAATTTCCCGGCTACCTAAGAGCTACCTTCCGTGTTGCACTGTGTTATAATAACCTTCAAGTAAAATTTTTGCGAAAAACTTTTTAAAGAAATTATCTGTTTTTTTTTATTATTTCGGACCAGCACTCAGGGGATAACCCCTACTCATGCAAAGCATTGCGCCAGAACTGGGAAATTAGGTTATGGGAAGGAGGATAGAGGGAGTAATGTTTGTGGACATTCGATTTGAATTTTCCAACATTGTAGTTGACAGGAAAGACCTCTGTAGGAAGATGATTCCACAAACGAACTGTACGGCTAAAAAACGAATTTTCTCTGTAATATGCATCGTGCGATTCACTGGCCAATCGACCACAAATGAATGGATGAGCTCTTAATGAAAAGCGTGTTGTGCGCGAAAACGTGAGGATATCGGGAACTAGTTCCCTAATCTCATCAGAGCACATTCCATTGTAGTAGCGATAAAACAGCGAAACACAACCCACATTGCGTCGATGTTCAAGAGAGTCAATAGAGTTGGATACCCTAGTGTCACCTATGAGCTTCTTCGCCCTCTCCTGCACACGCTCGAGTAGTTCCAAAACAGACTTTGGAGCACCGGCCCATACATGAGAGCTGTATTCCATTTTTGGCCGGATGTAAGTGGTATAAATAGTAAGGAGATCAGATGAGGTGAAATATGTTTTACACCGTTTGAGAAAACCGAGGCACTTGAAAGCTTCTTTAGAGACTTGAAAAATGTGTTTTGGTCCATCGAACATCACACTGGATTTTCATACCAAGAACATCAAGAGCTTCTGATTCTTTAATACTTATACCACCCTTAATTACAGATGTAGCACCATTTTAGGCCGAACGCCGGTGCGTTAGCATACAACATTGAGTCTTACGAGCGTTAAAGTCGACTCTATTTGCCCGGCCCCAATTAGATATTGTTACGAGATCGTGTTCGAGCGTATAATTCATGTTTTGCCGCTTGGCCCCAATCTCTAAAAGGCTCGGCCGTCTGCAGAATGAATACGAATAGCAAATGCTGCTATCATCTGCAAAAGAGTAGATAGGGTTGGACGTTTGACAGAGAAGGTCATGTAGAAAAATAAGAAACAGGGTAGGAGAAAGAACAGAGCCTTGCGGTACCCCTGAATTAATCTTGAACTCGTTTGATGAAATCCCATCTATAACAACTCGTATAGTGCGATCCCTGAGACACCAAAAGCAATAAGTTTTGACAGGAGTGCACCATGCCACACTATATCAAAGGCCTTGGACTAATCTAGAGCCACCGCCTTACTTTCGCCGAAATAGTGAATGGATTGACACCATTTTTCGAAAACAAAAGCCAGCAAGTCCCCTGTAGAGTGCCCCCTACGAAAACCATACTGGCGGTCGCTTAGTAAGCTGTTTGACTCCAGATACTTGAGTAGAACAGACTGCAAATGGGCGGTAATTTTCAGGGTTGTTAGCCTCTCCTTTTTTTGGGATTGGCGTTACATTAGCTATCTTCCAGCACATTGGAAACTCACCAGCATGTTACAAGGTGCTGAAAAGAGTCGCTAATGGACGTGCTAGCGTCGAAGAGCACTGTTTCAAGACCAGTGCTGGAATGCCATCCGGCCCAGAAGACTTGTTAATATTAAGATCTGCTAAGACCTTTTTAACTATTAATTAAATTTTTAATTAAATTTTTAAAGAAAAAAAAAGCTTTTGAGAAAATAAATTTTAAATATTTTATTTAAGATACATTCAGTGAAAGAATAGTTTCTTGCGGAGAACTGCCTTTTAGAAGGATTATACCAATTGAACCGCCCGCCACTCGGACACCCTGACAATCCACTGTGATTCCCTTTAAATACTATTTTACCTTTTAACAAATAATTTAATTTAAAAAAAAATCTTTTAAGAAAATAACTCTCAGACGTGTCTTTTAAAAAGGTTTCCTTAAAAAAAAAGTACCTTTAAAAAGAGTTATGCCTAAAAAAAAGGCACCTCCACTCGAATACCCAGAGGATCCATTGTGATTCCCTTTAGATACTATTTTACCTTTTAGCAAATAATTTAATTTAAAAAAAAAAGCTTTTGAGAAAATAAATTTTAAATAATTTACTTAAAAAGGCTTTTTAGAAGGATTATAACAATGAAATCACACCTCCACGCAGAGACCCAGATGATCCAGTGTGTTTTAAAAATTGATTTAATTCCTAAGAAAATATACGGTTAAGAAAATAACTTTCAGACGAGTCTTTAAAAAAGAAAAGTATATCAAAATAAGAAAAGTACCTTTAGGAAGGGTGGTGTGCCTGTAAAAAGGTACTTCCACTCGAAGACCCAGAGGATCCATTGTGATTCTCTTTAGATAACTAAACTGAATTCAGGTTGGTAGGTCTTCAGAATGCAACAATTCTGCGTAGAAGGAACTTTATTTCGTGGTGATGAAACATCATTTCAGATAGCCCATCGTGCACATTATCATTGCGGTACATTTTCTAAGCCTTTACGCGGTACATTTTCTAAGCCTTTACGCAGTACTTTTGGGGGTTCGAGATGCCAGGGTCGCTGCTGTCTTAAGCTGGAAGTACAGGTCTATGTAATACTGGGTCGTTCGAGGATCGAACAGTGTCCAAATGAGTTGTACCACAGAAACCAGTAGCCCAACAAAGAGCCACTCATCTCTGGGACTGGTTGTTGATGTCTGTGGTTTGGATCAATACATGCAGAGATGGTTTAAGGTTGGTTAAGTGTGCTGTTGTACTCTCAACAGAAGGAGTTGGACCACTAAACAAGAGGTTAGAGCATGGCTCCAGGCTTGCCATGTTCTATAAATTGCTACTCGTTAGCGCTTGTATTGTGCATTGTGCGATAATATAAGCAATGATGGGAAGGTGACATTTGGGTGCTATCGCGAATCATAGCACTTGTATTGTGTAGCCTGCAGTAAAAACCTGGCGCAATGGGGATGCTGGTCTACACATTATTTCACCCAGTGTTAAGACCACCGTCAGGTTAGAGCCAACACGACTAGGTCATCATTTCAAACATAAGAAATCCTCTTTGCAATCATTCAATTCGAAAAGTGAAAAGTGAATTTTTGGGCAAACAAAAATTTTTACGAAAGTACTTTTAAAAAGTACCTTTTATATTGTATTGCTGAGAAATAGTACGCCAAAACCTATTAAATTTTAAATGAGAAAGAGCTTTTTTAGAATTAATAGCCCCAATAAATAACTCAGACAATAAAGTACGCCGAATAATTGTTTAGAGCTGTTAAAAAATATGGGATTCTATTACAGAGCCCCTTACCCTCTGGAGAGACCCTAAGACTCATATGAAAAGTTTGTTTAAATTTCCTTAGGTTTTTTTCTAAGTGCACTCTGAGACAAATCCGCCACAAATGGCTGTCTTTCTTTTCAATATTATTCTTAAAATTTCCAGTTTTAGAACTTTAAAGCGCTCTGGAGAGACTATAAGACTCGTACGAAAAGTTTGTTTAAGATTTTGCTTTAAATTTCCTTAGGTTTTTTTCTAATTCTACTCTGAGACATATATGTACGCCTTCTTTTTCTATATTATTCTTAAAATTTCCAGTTTTAGAACTTAAAGCGCTCTGGAGAGACCCTAAGACTCATACGAAAAGTTTGTTTAAGATGTTGCTTTAAATTTCCTTAGGTTTTTTTCTAAGTGTACTCTGAGACATATCCGCCTTCTTTTTCTATATTATTCTTAAAATGTCCAGGTTTAGAACTTTAAAGCGCTCTGGGGAGACCCTAAGACTCATACGAAAAGTTTGTTTAAGATGTTGCTTTAAATTTCATTAGGTTTTTTTAAGTGAACTCTGAGACATATATGTACGCCTTCTTTTTCTATATTATTCTTAAAATTTCCAGGTTTATAAGTTTAAAGCGCTCTGGAGAGACCCTAAGACTCATACGAAAAGTTTGTTTAAGACGTTGCTTTAAATTTCATTAGGTTTTTTTCTAAGTGTACTCTGAGATATATCAGCCTTCATTTTCTATATTAATCTTAAAATATCCAGATTTAAAACTTTAAAGCTTGCGTTCTAAGTTTCAGAATATCTTGAGCAGATATGAAATGTCGGGTCATTTTAAATCTGTAATTCACGAAAAATCACTTTGCCATTCTCTATTTATTTATCATCAACTTTGTATCCCCTCACTTCCCCTCTATTTGTTGTTTCATCACCAATCACCAATCACCATCACCAATCACCAATCACCATCACCATCTCTCCATCACTCACTCACATGTTTCTTTACTTTTGTTTGTCAAACAATTCAACATCTCATGTTAAACCTTAAACTGCATGTTGGAGGGAGGTGGCGGCCAACAAAGGAATTCCTTTGAGGAAAAAGCAATTCCTGCTTTGTCACATTAAACATTCTTAAGGTTGTTTTAGTGTTTGTTGTAGTCTCTTTGCACACTGTAGACAAACACCACCAAAATTCTTCTACTTACTCACTTACTAACCACTAGTGCTAGCAGTAGAACATCAGTTTCCCATTCCATTTCAACTTCAATTTAACTAAATTTTAAAGCCATTAAACCACCAAAAATAAAAAATAAATGAAATTTAAATTTTTGCCAAATTCAATTTAAAAAAAAAAAAAACCAAAAGCCAACTTCTTTCTGATAATCTTTCCCTCTTAAATGTACAATACATGTTTATATGGAAATGTAATTTTAGACTTCTGTTCAGGCACTCGAAGAGGAAGGTAACGCAGAGAAACACCAATTGGCAGCCATGCATCAGCAACGTGTGTTGGCGCACATAAATCAACGTAAACGTGAGGCGATGACATGCTACACACAGGCCCTAACAGAGCAACCACCAAATGTAAGTAGCAAACAGCGGACAGACTGACTGGCTGACTGTTCGATGCTCTCACTCACAGTTTTTCATACATAATCATGTGCGAATATCAACTTAAACATTAATAAGAAAACACATTTGGTATTTTCCTTTCGTACACCCCCTTTATCACCTTCACATCCTCATCATCATCCTCAACCACATTCACACTTTCCTCACAGTCATGAAGTGGTATTAATTGGATTTGAGCAGTAATTTATGTCTTGGTTTTTGTATTTAAAGGCTCATCATGTGGAGAAGTGTTTGCAAAAGTTATTGCGCGCCTTGCACAAGGATCGTGCTCATGCTTTGGCTCATTACAGACATCTGTTGAATTCGGGTGGTGCTGGTGGCTTAGAGGCTGCTGCCTCAGAACGTCCTCGCACCTTGGAACGTTTGATTGATATCGACCGGGCCGTCAATCAATCCATGACCATGCTCAAACGTTATCCTGAACTATCCAACAAGATTTCTCAGCTCATGAATGATTATATTCTGGCTTTGCGCAGCAAGGATGACATACCCGGCTCCTCTTTGGGCATGAGTGAGGAAGCAGAGGCTGCCATTTTGGATAAATATAGAGTGGAAATTGAGCGTAAAGTAGCTGAAAAGGAACGCTTACGTTTGGCAGAGAAGCAACGCAAAGAACAAAGGGCGGCCGAACGTGAGAAGTTACGTGAGGAGAAATTGCGTTTAGAGGCCAAGAAGGTGGATGAGATGGTTAAAGCTGAACAGGATTCGACCGCCTTTACCAGTGAAGAATCGAAAACCGTTAAAGATGACACATTGTTAGATACCACCAAGATTGCTCATAGTGACAAAGATGTGGCAGCAGAAGAATATTTGGAAGCCACACTCAGGTTTGTTTTTTTTTTATTTATTTTTTTTTTTAATTTTTTTAATAGTTTTTTTTAATAATTTTTTTTTTAATTCATTTATAAAAATAGTTCCAATTATTTAAAATTATTTATATTTTTTAATTAATTTTTCACATTTTTTCAAATTCAGCACCAAAACCCAAACCATTCTGCCCACCGTCGATGATGAGGCTGTCCAGCGTGCTGTTGAAGATGTTGCCGCTGCTGTGGCCCATCAAGAGACCGAACCTGCTGTCCAACATTTCATGTCTCACGATTTGGGTCATCGTGAATCGGTATTTTGCTTACGCTCCTTGTACCCCCCTAAAATGTACCTAAAATGTATCCTTTCTCTTTGCAGAGCTTCTCTCTACGCCGAGAATTTTCGCATTCACCGGCGCATGCGAATAAGGAGGGTCGCAATGTCTACTTCACTTTATCCTTCGCCGGCATCGCTTTAATGGCGGCCATATTTGTGGGCATCGCAGTGGCCAAGTGGCGAACAGCTCGTTCGCCACATGTGCAAGGCTTTATCGAAGTTGATCAGGTAAGTTTGGGAAGTGAAATGTTTAAATTACAACTTATGGAAGCAAAAGTTCATTTTGATATCAGTACATTTTTTGTAATAAAAGTCACTTTAAAAAAAAGTATTTTTTTAAAAAAAGTACCTTTTTAAAAAAAAGTATTTTTTAAAAAAAGTACCTTTTTAAAAAAAGTATTTTTATAAAAAAGGTTTTTTTTTTAATTACCTTTTTAAAAAAAAAAGTATTTTTTAAAAAAAGTATTTTTTAAAAAAAGTACCTATTTCAAAATAGTATCTTTTAGCAAAAAGGAGTCTAAAATAAATTTCAATTGCAATAAGAATTCCATCAGGAAAAAGCAACTTAATAAATAATCAAAGTATTTTGTGAAAATGCTATTTTCAGAAAGTACCTTTTTAGGAAAAGTTAGTTTTTATAGGCCATGTTAAAAAAGAAAAAAAAAGAAAATATAAAATCGGTTTATAAATATAAATTTTGTATTGAAATTTGTTAAAAGGTTTATTAAAAAAAACTGTATCTATATTTAATTTATAGGCCTTTTATTAATCATACAAAATTTTTAAAACACGCCTTAAAGATGTCGATCTTTTCGAAAAATTAATTATTCCAAAAGTTAATTTTTTAAAGCAAACCCCTTTTGATTAAGCGCTTTTTTGAAAAATAAGTCTCAGACATTTTTTTTTTTTGACGTTGAAATGTCATTTGCCAAGGCACCAGTAGAGTTACAAAAAATTTAAGCACACCAAACTGTCAGGCATAGTTTCGAAAATTTTGGGATTGCAATTCATCAACATCGCATCATTCCTTTGGAGGCTGCGCGCCAAAAACCACGCACACCAATATTTTGTCACGTTTTTTTATAAATTTTTTTCGGCATTAATAATTCTCTTTTGCTTTTTTTGTCAAATAAATATTAGACCGCGACAGGTAGATCGCAAAGAGTGCATACAGATCTCGGGGGATCAATAACCCCCTGCGACAGGTAGATCGCAAAGAGTGCATACAGATCTCGGGGGATCAATAACCCCCTGCGAGGGCCGATTTTGTGTTTTGTATTTTTAGGTTGGTAAGGATATTCTGCTTTTTTTATATTAAAGGCCTTTATAGAAAGCAATACATATAGAGGTAGCCAATAGACCTACAGGGTGCCCACTGGTAACCAGGAACAGTTAAAAGTCACATGGGGGGATCAATATGGGGAAATTTTTTAAAGATTTTTTTGATTTAGTCTCACCATTCTAACGCAATATAGATTGCAGACAGGACCTAAATTTAAAAAACAAAAAATCATTAAATTAAAAAAAAAAATTAAAAAATTAAAAAAAAAATAAAAAAAATTTAAAAGAATTGAAAAAAAATTTTTAAATATTTACGAAAAAATTTACAAAACATGTTCAAAAAAAACATTTCTACAGAAAAATTTTCGAAAAAAAATTTTCTAAGATATTTTTGGACAAAATTTTCCAAAAAGTTTAAAAAAAATATTTTTAAACTTAAAAAAAATTCATTAAAATGAAAAAAAAGAAAAAAATATAAAAAAAAAATTTAAAAAAATATTTACTAAAAAATTTACAAAATATTTCCAAAACGCCTTTTTACAGAAAAATTTCCTAAAAATTTTTTTGAAAAATTTTTCAAGAAATTTTCCAAAAAATTGTCCAATAAAATTTTACAAAAAGTGTAAAAAAGTATTTTTAAATAAAAAAAAAAAAATTCATTAAAATTAAAAAAAAAAATTAACATATTTACAAAAAAATTTACAAAACATTTTCAGAAAAAAATTTTTACCGAAAAGTTTTCGACAAAAATTTTTTTTAAAAATTTGCCAAGAAATTTTCCATTAAAATTTAACAAAAAGTTAAAAAAAAATATCTTTTCCAAAAATTTTTGCAAAAATTTTTACAAACTGTTACGTTATACTTTACTGTTATAAAGATACTTAAATTTAAGTATATAAATGAATGTGAGAGTAATTGATTAACCTACTTCTTTAGTGTGAAAATAAAAGCGCGACAAAGTTAAACGTAAGATAAACGAAATTATTTAATTATTTAAGACTGTGACTACGCTTGTAAAACTATTAATTCAACACGACCGATTAATATGCGCTATTTTAGGCTTGGAATATTTTTCTTTTGTCTGTTGTAAGCAGGAGATAATATCTAATCGATAACTTAATCTATTACATAAAAGTAATCGACAGTGGCGGTAACACAAACAATTTTCGAAATATTTTTTTTTTAATATTTAATATTAGAAATATTGAAAGTTTTAAACAAACATCTGTAAGAGAAGGCTATTTAAAAAAAAAATAATTAAAAAATATTTAAAAAAAATTTTTATAAAAAAAGAATAATTAAAATTCAGAAAAACTTGTTTTTGGAAAATATCTTGTTGAAAAAGTTTTTTAAAACAACATACTTTTTTGCAAAAAAATGTATATAAAAAGTACCTTCCTAAAAAGTAAATTTTTAATAAAAAATATTTTAAAAGTATTTACTTTTTGCAACAAATTTGTATAAAGTACCTTCCTAAAAAGTACTTTTTTAAGAAAAAATATTTACTTTAGAAAATTAAACACATTTAGAAAAGCATTTATTAAAAAATACTTTTTTTTAAAGAATCTATTGAAAAAGTACATAAAAATTGTTTGCTAAAAAGTACTATTTTGGAAAACATGTTTTCGAAAAGAAACTTGTTTATAGAAATATGTTTCGTATTTGCAAAAACATTTTTTTAAAAAGCATACTTTTCTGCAAAAAATTTATATAAAAAGTACCTTCCTAAAAAGTACTTTTTTTTTAAAAAAATATTATAAAAATATTTACTTTAGAAAATTAAACACATTTACAATATCATTTATTAAAAAATACTTTTTTAAAGAATCTATTAAAAAAGTATATAAAATTGTTTGCTAAAAAGTACTATTTTGAAAACTATATTTCTGAAACAAAACTTGTTTATAGAAAAATGTTTCGTATTTGCAAAAACTTTGTAAAAAATGCCTTTTGATTTTTTTTTAAACACACATTTTTTTTTAATTTATTATGTATTTTTTTATATTTTTGTAGAATGCCGCCGCACATCAGCCCGTCGTACCCGAGGAGAAAATCGTGCCGAGTATGCAAATAAATGGTTATGAAAATCCCACTTACAAATATTTTGAAGTTAAGGAGTAAACACAAATTTCAAATTCCAAATAAACACACTTTTTAATTCAAAATAATTTAAGAGAAAAACTCACACACACACACACACATAGAAACATCATAATTACAGAGAACTGTCAGAAAAAATAAACATGAAGAAAATAAATGATATTTGAAAGCCAAGCAATTTCTTAAGTAATTCACACAAGGACAAGAAAACTTGAAAACAACAACCTCCCACATTTCTACTACAACAACAACAACAAAAATACAAAAATTTCAATAATTAAAAACAAAAAAAAAATTATTTCTTTTATTCACATTTAAACGTTGTTCTTGTTTAGAAAAAAAAACATGAAAGAAAAATAATTTAAAATTGATGGTGTGTAATGAAAATTAAATTTAATATAAAAGAACTTAAGTTTAAGTATTAAATGTAAAACAACACAACAACCAAAAAAAAAATATTATTAAATTCATGAAATAAAACAAGAAAAAATATATTATTTCCTACAGAAAATTGATTAAAGAAAAAAGAAAAAATACATTTAAACTAATAAAAACAAAAATAAAATTGTAACAAACTAAAAGTAATAAAATTAAAAATAATAATAAAATAATAATAATAATAATAATAATAATAATAATAAAAAAGCGAAATATAAAACAAACAATAATGGAGAGATTTAGTAAAGGTAAAAATAAAAATATACTTTGGCTTAAATTAAATTAAAATATTCAAGTCAAAATTCTAGGCATTTTTTTGAGCAGCTTTCTCAACGCTTCTAAGCCAGATTTAACTAAGAAAATTAAAAGAAATGAAGATTAAATAAACTTGAGGATTAGAAAAACAGCCATACTATGAAACTTGGTAACACTTACTCATATTAACACAAATAAAAAAAAAAGAAGAAGAGGAAGAAACTTTAACTCAAATCAAAACAAAAAAAAAACAAGTAAAAGAAAACTCTAATGATGAAATACCACTAAAATAAATCTTGTTCGTATATACAACAAAACAGCTTCATTAATTTAATTAAAACGATTTAATAGATAAAACAATTTTTCCTTTAGTTTATTTTTACACTAACAACAAAAAAAAGCAAAAAAAAATCATATCATTTTCATTAAGTTTTAATAAAAATTATAATTTTTTAATATATAGAATTTTTAATTTTATTTTATATATATATTTTCAGTTTTTAGCTTTTAAAATAATTTAACAAAAAACAAAAAAATAAACTTTGCTGTGACAGTCATCTTTTATTTATATTTTTTTTATTATTAATTTTATTTATATTTATTATTAATTTTAATTCGCTAAAATATTTAATTATTTAAATGATGAATACAATGCCTAAATTACTATAAAAATGCTAAACAAATATTATATGTAAAACAAATAATTATAACATTATGTAAATTATCTATAAGCATATAGATAAATTTAACAATAATTCAAAATGTGTTTCGAAGTAATGTGTAAAAAAAATTTTAAATTTAAAAAGAGCAAAATAAACGACACAAGCGGCTTGTCAAACCAAACATGCTAAGGTTGGGTTATAAGAGGATTACCTAGCAATAAACGTCCAATTCTGTATAACGGTTTAAAAATACTTTTTTTATAAAAAAAAATTGACATTTTTTATGACATAAATTTATCAGGTGGGAACACTAGGGTAGCAAAAAGAGACAAACACTTACTTACTTACACTTGAGAGAAACATAAATTAAGCTATAATTCATTGCTGACTAATTTTTTAGAGCAGCTAGCAAAGTTGCCATCATGCTGTGCCAATATTCCAGCGATTTTTTTTATAAAGAGCAAAATAAACGACACAAGCGGCTTGTCAAACCAAACATGCTAAGATTGGGTTTTAAGAGGATTGCCTAACAATAAACGTCCAATTCTGTATAAAGGTTTAAAAATACTTTTTTTATAAAAAAAAAATACGTTTTTTATGACATAAATTAATCAGGTGGGAACACTAGGATAGCGAAAAGAGACAAACACTTTCAATCTTATCTTATGCTAGTGAATAAGAGCTATAATTCATTGCTGACTAATTTTTTAGAGCAGCTAGCGAAGTTGCCATCATATTGTGCCATTATTCCAGCGATTTTTTTATAAAGAGCAAAATATACGACACAAAAGGCTTGTCAAACCAAACATGCTAAGGTTAGGTTACACGAGGATTGCCTAACAATAAAAATCCAATTCTGTATAACGATTTAAGAATACAGCTAGCAAAGTTGCCATCATGTTGTGCCATTATTCCAGCGATTTTTTTTTTTTTGTATAAAAACCAAAATAAACGACACAAGCGGCTTGTCAAACCAAACATGCTAAAGTTAGGTTATAAAAGGATTTCCTAATGATAAACTTTAAATACTTTTTTTATGAAATAAAAATTGTCGTTTTTAATGACATCAGGTGGGAACACTAGCAGAGCGAGAACAGACACACATTTATAATCTTATCTTATGCAAGTGAGTAAGAGAGAAAGAAGCTGAGAACATGCTATCATTTATGGCTGTATACTTTTTTAGACCAGCTAGCAAAGTTTCAATCATGCTATGCCATTATTACAGCGATTCTTTATATAAAGAGCTTAAAAAAACGACACAAGCGGCTTGTCAAACCGCACATGCTTAGGTTAGTTTATTAATAAATCACACCTAATTTGCTATAAGTAAATTTACAAGATCATTATTGTTCATAAATATTGACTCCTGTAATCTTCTGCGCTAACCACAGCGCTATTTTTAATTGATCTTTCTAATCAATACTACGAGTACTTTTTAGAAGCTTTATATTTCGAATAGGTTGGTCTACACATTTTTAGTACTCTATAGTTCTGATAGAAAAACAAAGAAGAAGAACTAAAGCACTTATTATGACTGTGTGATCATATAGAGCATTGGCAAAGATACCTGTTAAAATAAATTTTTCTCTTCTTTGCCACACCAATCTGCAGATATCGTCAGATATCGATATCACAAGGTCGCATTTTTTCAGAAAATTTCTAAAATCATTGTGTCCTGTAATAAAACCTACAAGCCTTCTCAATACACACTTACTCATATGTATGTAATTGTAAGATCAGTTCCCTGTTGTCGTTCTCCTGCAGCTATAATTTTGACTGTATGTATGTATCGCGATAAATTAGTGCAGATTGCTTGAGCATCGCATCTACATCTGTGTCTTCTCATCTTATATACAATGTCAAGGCCGCATTGCGTGAGCATCTAAATCTGTTTCTTTTCATCTTATATACAAACTTAAGACTATATATCTCCCAAACTGGTTAAGTATCAGTAATACAATTAACTTGAATAAATGTTAAACTTTTCACGTTTGACAAGCCGCTTGTATCGTTTATTTTCCTTTTTAATACATGGGATTAGGTTTTTGGAAAAAGAATCTTTGCCTATATCTGCACCCACCCAGTTGGCCACGTTTTTCAGACATTCCCAAAGCAGGATGCTTATAGATTTCTCGACAAAATATCGAAATTTGTCTTCAGATGTGGCGAAATACGAAACTATATTGTTCATAGTATCAGTCATACGAACAATAAGTTTCTAAGCGGAAAGTTTTTATTGAAAAAAATATTAAGGACAAAGTCGCGCATATTGACCTTAATAGAGGTTAGACAGTTAGAGGCTAGACAGTATTAAAGGTCTCCCTCGCTTTTTCATAAAGTCTTTAGCAAACAAAAAAATAAGACTATACTTCATACTATATCGCTTATTCTGACCTTTACTAAAAGACATTGTCACTTATAATATGACGACGACTTGCTTTAAATCGCCTTTTAGAAAACCTAAGAAAAAAATGTTTGCACTATTTAAAGGTTTTAATTAGCTTTAAAATAATGTTCAATTAATGTTTTAATTGATTGCAATATATATTTGTTTAAAGCAGAACACAAAAAAAAACTTCTAATTAAACAAATAATTGAATCAATTAAATATTTAATTAAATTTGAAACTGAAACCAATTAAAAAATTTAATTGGTGAAAATATTCTTTTCTGTGTAGGTAACAAATCGTCAAAGGCATTGTCGTTACTACAGTTTGGGCACCGGGAAATTCAAAGTACAATTTTGGCACTTTGCATTTCGCTAATCGGTTTTGTCTACAGCAAACCTAAGGTTGCTAATGAACAACCTATAAAACAAGGTTATGTTACGTTACAAACCCATTAAACAGCTGTTTAATATTGCATATGTATTAGCAATTGATAAAAATATCAGAATTATTTCAAAAGTCTGCTTACGGGTAGAATAAATGCCATCATAATTTTTAGGTACAAAAGTAATGTCTTGGCCATCCCATTTTTAAAAAGAGCGAAAAGTCCTGACGTTGAAAAACACTTGATTCGACACAATAAGGCCCCAGGTGAATTAATTAAATTAGTAGTAGGGTACCGTACCTAAAAGTTAAAAACCAAACCAAACTGTCAGCTATCGGCTCGATCTCTATCCGTTCTGTACCACGAAAGTGTTACTAAAACTGTAACAGGTAAATACCCTGGCCTCTACAATATAAATAATAAAAATATAATAAACTTAAACTGTAGAGCGAGTCGCCCCATACAACAAACGTGTTTTTTTATATAAATTTTCATAGATCCTAAAAGCATGCTATTATTACTATGCTTAAGTTCACATACACAGTTGCCACTTAAAATTATAACAAAATCGTCAAAAAATCGTTAAAATTTCCAAACTTTTTAAAACGCCAAAACTTACTATGCTTTAGACTTCATTACTATTTCATCAATTATAAGACATTGCTTATATGTACATACATATGTATTGTTTGTAATGTAAAGTAAAATATTGCCCTGTAGTACGGAATCCTTTCTGTGTCTTATTATTAATGTAGGGGGAATATTGAAGCAGACCACTTTCATAATAGGTCCCTTTTCGACCCCCTTCCCTCCTCTATGATAACAGGCAACCGAATTGTAATTTACGGCAACCTACTTACATTGCGTCACGTGCTACAAACAGCCTTTAATGTTGACTTTAGTAATTTCAGACTGTTGACTGGTAACTGTCGCCCTTCTTTCTCATCACACAGTCTCTAGTAATTACTAGCATTTGTTCAAGGCTCAGTTCTGCCATGTCATTCACATCTAATAGGCTTCTATCAGTGGTCCTGAGTTTCATTCTAGCTAATGCTGGACATTCACACACAATGTAGGCGGACCCCCTTTCCCCTTTCTTCTGCCTCTGCCACTCACTTTTAGGCATTAGCTTTGGAGATTTCGACTCGACTTTGAAGGAAAGTTTTGAGGTGCCTGCATCCAACAAGGATTTACCTCAGCCCACAGGGCCAGATGCGTCCAATTCATCCACATTTACCTCCATAGCCGCAGGAATATCTTCATAGACTGACCAGTCCACCCCTTGCGAGGTTGCTTTGTCATTCTCTTTCGATATCCTCCCCTGGCCAGTGGCAACCGGAGTTCCTAAAGGGCTTAAGCTCTCCACCTATAACGAGGCTTCCCTAACCATCCCTATCGAAATATCCCTGTTCAACGCCATAGAAGAACCTTTAGAGATTAACCTGTTAACCCCTTGCGAGGCGTTCCTGTCCATTACTTCTGAATTCTTTCCTAGGCTATTATTGGAGAAAACGTTGTCCACCCACACAGTGCTCCTTATGCATGGGTAAGTCTATACTGAAACTGGAGGTCACACGTTGTCCAGAGGCCAAGCACCACCCTCTTGACCACGCATCACTGTCGTATGCTGTTCCACCGTGGATTAGGGATTAGATGTTAACGACTAGTCCTCTTTAAACACTACCTAACTAGCCATTTAGGTTCTCGGCACACCTACCCACCACCTTAACCCTACAAGGGGTTCCTTTCTGTGTATATGCCAGTCGCAGCATTTGGCCTATAATTTGGCACTAGTAACGCTCTTTCAAAAAGGCTGTCCAACAGCCTTTTTGGAACAGAATAGCGATCCCATAATTCTAAAAGGGTATGTTGAGTAGATCCATTTTGTAGAACAAACTTATGGTCCAGCACGTCTGAGTTTTTTTTTTACAGTGGGTCAAAGTTTTCATTTTTTGGTCAAAGGGATTATTTTACTCTATGAAAAAAAATGCTGTAAGTTAATGTCTGAGAGAATTCTTATGGTCAGAGTTGTATTGTGGAATTGTATGGGGATTATTTTTGTGGAAGATCTTAACCCTCTAACTGGTCTCTTTATGGGTCAATTTGACACATTTTTTCGAGAAAATCAAAAAATGTGCTTTAAAAAAGGACATCTAAGGATTAAAATATTCTATGAAAATGTTTGCCGGAAAATTATTTCAGTGGGGGTCACCAAGGTCATACTTAAGAGCACAATCTTTTAAATTTAAGACCACAAACCAAAACCATGTTTTTTAATTTTTTTTTTTTTTTTTGCAATTTGTTAATATATTATGAATATGTTACATATTATGAAAGTTATATAGCCGAATTAGAAGCCTTATGTTATAACTATGTCGATTTGTAACCTAGTGGAGAAAATGAGAAACTCCAAAATCTGCTCCTACAGTTAAGCAGACTTCAGCGGGTTTTTCAATTAATAGAGATGTGAAGTTCCTTAAACAATCACCAGAAAACAAAGTTCATAAAATATTAACCAACATTTGTGCTATATTTCCAGTGAGTTTATATGGTACTCCATTACACAAAGTAAATTATTAGAGATGTATAGTTCTTTAAACATTCACAACAAAACAAATTTCACAAAATAAAATTTCAATAAACCACAATGAGTGCTATATTTCTAGTGAGTTTATATGGTACTCCCGCAACCTACTCAACAAAAAAGTAAGTTTAAAACTAATACTAGTCTTCAAAAAAACCCCACACGAAAAACATAGCACCGTATAGTTTGTCGTAGTAAACTAATCCCTTCGACCAAAAAATGAAAACTTTGACCCACTGTAGAAAAAAACTCAGACGTGCTGGACCATAAGTTTGTTCTACAACAATGATCTACTCAATATACCCTTTCAGAATTATGGGGTCGCTATTCTGTTCCATTCAAAAAGTCTCAAATTTGTTGGACAGTGTTTATGGTTAAACACATTTTTTAAAATAAATAAAATTTAATTACTTGCATCTTTTTTTTTTTTTTTGTTTTTAATATATTAAAAAGGAAACTACACTATAAAATCTTTTTAAGATTATAAATAAATTTACATACCAAAGCATAATATTACAAAGAATATAACAAAAGAAACTAGTCTAGAAATAAAGCATAAAAATAAAATTATTTCGACGCAAAATGCTTAAAAAAAACTCATCTAATCATTTAACACAAACATAAAAAGGAAATTTATTATATATTTAATAAAAATAAAAATTAAAAAAAAAACAACAACAACAACAACAACATATTTATGTAAAACTTAGCATGAATGTAAGAGTAAAAGAAAACAAGATAAAAACCCCGTCCTGCGTAAAACAAAAACAAAAGCAAAAAAAAAATAATTTAAACAAATAATATAAAACAAATGGAAAAAGAAAAACTTTACACAAATAAAAAATTATATTAAATAAAAACCAAATATAATATATTATATTATTTCAATTAATTTCGATTACTTTACATAATAAGTCATACAAATTAAAAATTATATATAATTAAAACAAACAGAATCTTTAATATATAAATGTACTCAAGACAATTGTAATTGCAACAATAATTGTACGCTAAAATAAACAAAAAATACAACAACAACAGAAAATAAAATAATATGAAAAAAAACCAAAAAATTATATTTAATAAAACTAACAAACAAAAACTCAAAAAATTTAAAAAAATGTAAAATGTTTCAAAATACCAAAAAATTTACAACAGCAAAGAAAAAAATAATAAAAAAAATAAAACACTTGATTCTCCACAAAAACACAATAGACACAAAAAATAACAGTTAGTTTAAATGACATTCAAAAAAAAAATGTCTTAGACCCCGTGCCCCTCCCTCTCTTTACCTTAACAAAACAACTGACAAACAAAAACCAACCAAAAAAAAAAACAAAACGTAGTCTTTAAAATATTTGTGTTTAATTCTTTTGAAATATTTTGCATAAATATAAAATAACAAACAAAAAAAAACAACCAACAAAAAAAAACTTATTGAAAATTGTGTTTTTATTTCATTTCTGTTCGAATTGGTTTGTAAAAAAAGACAGCAAGAAAACAAAACAAACGGACGAAATTACTTTAAGCACAACACAGCGAACACAGCTAATAAAAAAAATACAGCTCATCAAAATCATAAGCATACTTTAGGGCGTTAATAATAATAATTTATTAGTACTAAAACAGAATTATCATATCACACAGTAAATCATAAACGGTCACAACTCAAACTTTCTCAAAATCGTATTCTTTTCATAAACCAGGGGATTTACTGCGTAATTCGTGATTCGAAAATGAAGTCATTCGAATTTGTATGACTTTAACATTGTGTTTCGAAAAAGATTTCCTTCGAATCGAAATACGCAGCAGCCTCCCAGTTTACAGATCTAACGACACAAAAATTTCGTTGACAACACTGTCTTCTTTAACCATAAAAATGTCGTTATTGTGAAACTTAATTTGATTAGAAAATTAAAAAAAATTTTTTTTTTTAAATAGATCATTGCCTCTCCTCCTAAACATTTGTGAATTTTGAGTTGTGACTGTTTATGATTTAGTGTGCGATATGATCAAGGCTCAGTTATTTTTATTTGAAATATTAGTTTTTAAGTTTGATAGGAAAATGTGTTCCAAGACTTATTTCATTCTGATAAATTTAAAAATTAAAAAAATATAGTTAGAATTTCTTTGTCTCTCTCTCATACTTAAGAGCACAATCTTTAAAAATTTAAGACCACGAAACCAAAACCATGTTTTTTTAATTTTTTTTTTTTGTTGTGCAATTTGTTAATATATTATGAATTTGTTACATATTATGAAAGTTATATAGCCGAATTAGAAGCCTTATGTTATAACTATGTCGATTTCTAATCTAGTGGAGAAAATGAGAAACTCAAAAATCTGCTCCTACAGCTAAGCGGACTTTAATAGATTTTTCAATTAATAGACATGTGAAGTTCCTTAAACAATCATCAGAAAACAAAGTTCATAAAATAAAATTTCTATTAACCAATATTTGTGCTATATTTCCAGTGAGTTTATATGGTACTCCATTACACAAAGTAAATTATTAGAGATGTATAGTTCTCTAAACATTCACCACAAAACAAAATTCACAAAATAAAATTTCAATAAACTACAATGAGTGATATATTTCTAGTGAGTTTATATGGTACTCCAGCAAGCTATTCAAAAAAAAGTGAGTTTAAAACTATTGCTAGTCTTCATCGGAAAAAAACCCACACAAAAAACATCACGGTAAAGTTTGTCGTATTATAACCCTTAATCAATGCCAGTCTAACCAATAATAAATGTCAAAAATCCCCAAAATCCCCAAAAAAGTAAAGTCACCGTTTTTTTTTTAATTGGAGATTTTTTTTTTATTGGAGATATATAGTTCTTGAAATATTCACCACAAAACAAAGTACATAAAATAAAATTTCAATTAATCAACATTTCTGCTATATTTTTAGTGAGTTTATATGGTACTCCACAAAGCTATTCAACAAAAAAAGTGAGTTTAAAACTATTGCTAGTCTTCAACGGAAAAAAACCCACACAAAAAAATAAAACAGTTGAGTTTGTCGTAGTATAACCATTAATCAATGCCAGTCTAACCAATAATAAATGTCAAAAATCCCCAAAATCCGCAAAAAAGAGTTAAGCAGACTTTACCGTTTTTTTTTTTTAATTAATAGAGATGTGCAGTTCTTTAAACATTCACCACAAAATAAAGTTCACATAATAAAATTTCAATAAACCACAATGAGTGCTATAGAAATATGAGTTTATATGGTTCTCCACCATTCTATTCCACCATTCTATTCAACACAAAAGTGAATTTAAAACTAATGCTTGTCTTCAACGGGAAAAAAACCCACACAAAAAGCATAGCACAGTAGAGTTTGTCGTAGTAAAACCAGACTAACCAATAATAAATGTCAAAAATCCCCAAAATCCCTAAAAGCTCAAAAACAAGAATGATTTTAAAATATAATGCCCTTAAAGGCCATGATTCTCTATCATACTCAGTATGATAGTGTGGATTAGAAGGGTATGTGTGTGACAGACTTTTTGACAGGTCTGTACAATTTGATAATCCTTTGAAAATATTTATAAAATATATTTTTTCCTGCTAGAGTTGCTAAATCCGGGTTTGTAAAATAGTCCGGCACCTACAACGCCATTTCGTAACGAATTTTTGATAAGGACAGAATTCTGACAGATATTTTTTTTGTGATTGAATCGTACGATTCAATGCTTCGGAAATTTTACATTTAACGAAAGTAAAACCAAAAAACAAAAACAGACCAAATTTTTCTAAGCGGATGCTGAACAGACTTACAGCACTCTGTCCTGCAAACCGAGCGTGTTTTCTAAATATGCATGCCAGAAGTGCTCCATAAAGGACTAGAAGTACTTCAAACATCATCTAAATATATAATGTAAACGTGGTCCAGTTAACATTATCGTTAATGGGTCAAGTAATGCTCTTTTTATGTTTGCTTTTTTATAATTACTATCTGCAGATGCCATCATAGGCTGCAGAAGACACTCATAGTCTTTGTCAGGAATCAAACCCACAACTACCAGATCGACAAACTACCAATCATTATATGGCACCCCATAGCAAAAATAGCTATACATACGTGATCGTAGGCAATTTTTAGGGTGGTTTTTAAAAACCGGCATGTGGCAAGGATATCGATCCAGATCTAGCCACTATAAAAAAAATAAATGCAAGAATTTGTAAAAAAAAATTATCATCAGCAAATATTTTTATATTTTCCAAAATCTATAAAACTGAAATACGACCGTTTCTGTACATTAAATATTTTCAGGAAGACTTCGTTTTTGGTGGGGTACCTACCTTAGTATCTTGGTGACAATATCTCATTTCTAAGTAACAAATAAAGATATCAATCCGAATGTATACAATTTAACCAATTAAAACACCTTGGTAGCACCTTTTATTGTCTTTGCGGGGGTACCCTAGTATCTAGGTGAAAATATCTCATTTCTAAGAAAAAAATAGAGATATAAACCCGGATATTTAGAATTCTACCGATTAAAACAACTTGGCAGCACTTTTTACTGTGTCAGTAAAAACTACTATATGAATATTAATGAAATTTTTTGGAAAGGTACCTTACTACCTCGGTGATAATATCTAATTTCCAAAGGAAAACAAAAAAAGGTGGCAGCACTTTTCACTTTTTGTCTCCATAAAAACTACTAGATGAATTTCAATACAAATTTTTGGGGAGGTACCTTAGTACCTTGGTGAAAATGTCTAATTTTCTAGAGAAAATAAAGATATAAACCCGGATGTATACAATTCTACCGATTTAAACAACTGGGTAGCACTTTTTCTCTTTTATTGTCTCCGTAAAAACTACCTGATGAATTTTAGTAAAAAATGTTCAGAGGTACCTTAGTACCTCAGTGACAATATCTAATTTCTAAGAAAAAATAAAGATATAAACTCGGTTGTATACAATTCTACCGATTTTTAAGAACTTGGCAGCACTTTCACTTTTTTTACTGTATCCGTAAAACCTAGTGGATGAATTTTAATAAAAATTTTTTGGAGAGGTACCCTAGTACCTCGGTGAAAATATCTCATTTCTAGAAAAAATAAAGATATAAACCCGGATGTATACATTTTAACCGATTTAGACAGCTTGGAAGCACTTTTTACTTTTTTACTGTGTCCGTAAAAATTATTAGATGAATTTTAATAAACATTTTTGGAGAGGTACCTTAGTAGCTCGGTAAAATTGTCTCATTTCTAAGAGAAAATTAAGATATAAACCCGGATGTACATAATTCTACCGATTTAAACCATTTGGCAGCACTTGGCGGCACTTTTTACTTTTTGCAGTGTCTGTAAAACCTAGTAGATTCATTTTAATAAAAATTTTTGGAGAGGTACCTTTGTAACTCGGTTACAATATCTCATTTCTAGGAAAAAATAAAGATATAAACGCGAATGTATACAATTTAACTGATTTAGACAACTTGGTAACACTTTTACTTTCTCCGTAAAAACTACTAGATGAATTTTTATAAAAAATTTTGCGGAGGAACCTCATTTCCAAAGGAAAATAGAGATATAATCCTGGGTGTAGAAAATGTTAGCGATTTAAAAAAAAAACTTGGCAGCACCTTTTACCTTTTTAAAGGGGGCATTGGTGCAATAGTTGGCGTGGTACCGCCCATACAAAGTAAAAAATTAATATCGTGTTTCTGGCGAACTGCAATACACAGCGCCTTGAAACTTTGCAAGAGTAGCCTTTGTCCTAAGGCGCATAGTCTGCCAAAATACAGAATGAATTGAGACAGTAGGCGTGGTACCTTCCATACAAAGTGAAAAATTGTTATTGTGTATATAGAAAACTATAATATATATGGTCTTCAAAGTGGGTACAAGTAAACCCCTTACCCATGCGGATACTCTAGAAAAATATAAGCTGAATTGGGACAGTGAGCGTGGTACCCCCCATACAAAGTAAAAAATTATTATCCTGTATCTTGAGAACTGCAATAGGTAGGGCCTTGGAATTTTGCATCAATAATCCCCATATTAAGATACATGGTGTAGAGAAACACAGACTGAATTTGAATGGAGGGCGTGGTACCTCCTATACAAAGTGAAAAATTGTTATCGCGTGACTAGAGAACTACATTAGGTATAGTCTTGCAACTTTGCACAAGTAACCCTCATACTAATGTGCATAGTCTAGCAAAATACAGACTGGATAAGAATACTGGGAGTGGCACATCCCATTAAAAATAAAAAAAATTGTTATCGTGTTAATACGTATAGTCTGACAAAAAACAGGTTGGATGGGAATATTTTTGACTTGGATGGGAATATTTTTGCTTTCGCGTTAAAGGTTGGTGGTACTTTTCTTCCAAGTGTTTATTGTGTCTTTTGTGGATGGGTGTAGCGAAGCGCACCGGGTATAGCTAGCTTTTTATGAAAGAAAGATTGTTTAAATAATTTTTGTTTTTTTTTTTTTGTTTTTAAATATTCTTAAACAAATAAAATTTCCTTTATTGGGAAATTATTGGAAATGTGAAAAAAAATGTCCATAAATGCTATAATAGGGAAAATATTGGCTAATTAAGAGTAAAATAAAATTTCTCTTAGAGAGAGAGATAATACACTGTGTAATTTTTTAAGTCATGGAAAAATAACCATATACGGACACCACTACGTGATAAAAGACCAAAAAAAAAAAGACCTCTGTTTCCCAGTTTTGCCCAAATTCCTCCAGGTTTTTTTTTTTATGGGCCCTAAAAGATGTGCGGCCTCGATCTCATTTTTGCAAAAAAATGATCATTTACTCAAGCTCATATTTTGCAAACCGTTTGGAATTTTGATATACTCTCTGAGGCAAAGTTGTAGCTCTTGTCATAAAGAACAAAAATTGTGAACATATAAAATCAAAAAAACTTCATCTTCAAGGTTAAACTTTAAAAAATTCTTTTTTTTTACCTTTTTCCCCTGTTCAGGTCCATAGGTAGCAAACCGTTCAAAATTCAAGGAAACAATCAACTACAAAAACGAACCTAAGATCTCAATAAACAACTTTCTAGAACATATGAACTTCCTAGGAATGATTCTTAACACCGTTTAGGTAGCGCTTAGGTAGCCGCAAAAGTGAAAAATTTCCCGAAAATTTTTTAGCTACCTAAGCGCTACCTAAACGGTATTAAGAATCATTCCTAGGAAGTTCATATGTTCTAGAAAGTTGTTTATTGAAATCTTAGGTTCATTTTTGTAGTTGATTGTTTCCTTGAATTTTGAACGGTTTGCTACCTATGGACCTGAACAGGGGAAAAAAGGTAAAAAAAATGAATTTTTTAAAGTTTTTTGCGATTTTGACCTTGAAGATGAAGTTTTTTTGATTTTATATGTTCACAATTTTTGTTCTTTATGACAAGAGCTATAACTTTGTCTCAGAGAGTATATCAAAATTCCAAACGGTTTGCAAAATATGAGCTTGAGTAAATGATCATTTTTTTGCAAAAATGACATCGAGGCCCCACATCTTTGTGGGCCCATAAAAAAAAAACTGGAGGACTTTGGGCAAAACTGGGAGACAAAGGTCTTTTTTTTTTTTGGTCTTTTATCACGTAGTGGTGTCCGTATATGGTTATTTTTTTACGTGTTGCACTGTGTAATTAATCTAATGGTCCCATTTAACAGGGTTCAAAATTATTTTATTGAAATTTTTAAAGCTGTGTTGCTGCTTAAGTAAACCTGGGCCAATCAATATACAAGGTAATTATTTACTTATTTATTTTTTTTTAGTTATATTGGTATTGTCTAATGAATTTTAATATAATTAACAAAAAAAAAACATGATATGAAAATATATAAAACCAAAGCCACCGCACCTGCTTCATATTTACTCTTTACAAAAAAAAAAAAAATTATAAATAATAAAAAAAGCTCTATATACACTTGTTCTCCCTATAAACACTTTTTTAGCTTTAAGCTCTCCTAAAAAAAATATATTGCAAAAAATGCTTATTAGTAACGAAAAAAAGAAAAACATTTTTTAAAAGTATTTTACTAAAAAATAAAAAAAGAGAAACTCTATATATAAATAAATGTTTCAGGGTGTTTTTAACATTTAGTGCTTTTATTTAAATATTTTTAATTTTTTTTTTCACTTAACACAGCTTTTTCAACTTCATTTTATCGTCACCAACCAAGTAGTTGTTTGTAACAGAAATTAAATTTGAAAAAAAAATATATAAAAATATAAAAATAACTTTATTAAATAAAAGAAATAATAAACAAAGAAAAGAAAAGAAAAAAGAAGAATATTTAGATTAAGTATTTAATTAACCCGATGTCTTACCCTGGGTGTAGTCGTCTAATGTACATAAATTTTACACTGTAAAAAATGATTCAACTCACCTTTGACATTTCTTTCATATACACACATACATACATACATAAAAACCAATAACAACAATAAAATATAAAAAGGCAGCAACAACACTTTTTATGAAACTTTATAAAATTTTAACCAACCAACAACAATATTTTCATTAAGCTTTTTTCCTAAAAACAATTTTTGGAACTTTTTAAGATTTTTCTTATCGCATTTTTTTCTTTCTCTCTCTCTCTCTCTTTCCTAATTTCTTCATTTTTATACGTGCGCACAATAATTAATTTCATAATTAAAACAATTAAATATTTATTATAGGAATAAATACAAAAAACAAAAAAAAACAACAACAACAAAAAATATTAAAAATTCATTTAACCGTCATATACTTTTATATTAAAACAAAACTAAAATCAATAAATAAATAAAAAAAAATGAAGAAAAACTTAAATGTAACAGCTTGCATTAAAAACTCAATAAAATGAACAAAAATCTGCTAAAATTATTGTTTATTAATCACCGCTATATTCTATATGGATACATTTGAAGGCAAAAATCGGATTTAACCTAAAAATATAAATAAATACTTAAGAACAGGTGAAGGTAAGTATAGATCATTTAAACCCAACCCTACAACTATTATATTTCGATACTCCCACTTTTAAACACACAGCGCGGGTAAAAAGAAGAATAAATATGAAGGCCTTCCACAAGGCCTTTAAACCCGTTTAGGGTTCCGTACCCAAAGTGTAAAAACGAAACCCTATTGTTTTCGCTTCAGACTCTTAAAATTTTCACAGATGATGTATAGCTGTTGCCGCTATAGGAACAAATACTAAAACTTATAGGGTGATCCGGTAGAGAGGTGTTATTCACGAATATGTGTTTATTTCTTGAAGTGTAGGAGGGATCACACTTGAAATTTACAAACAGTAATTAAAACTTAGTTCGCTTTATAAACAAGTCTAAAAAAATAAACCTAAAAATTAAAGGGTGTTCCGATAGTGTTGTGATTTAGATGTTTAAGGCCTAAGTTTTTAACCATAATAGGTAGACTCTTGAAATTTTCACAGAAGTTGTATAACTGTGGCCACTATAGCAACAAATACTAAAACTTATAGGGTGTTCAGAAAGTGACGTGTAGGTTATTTGTCTTTATGTCTTTATTTCTTGAGCTATAGGTGGCAACCACTTAAAATTTGCAGTGAGTTAAACTATGTTCGCGTTATAAGCAAGTATACAATATTAAACCTAAAAATAAACAGGTGTTCCGTTAGTGACGCGATTTGCATGTATGGCATAGGTTTTGAACGATAATAGGTAGACTCTTGAAGTTTTTACAGGATGTGTATTACTATGGCCACTATAACAAATAGTAAAAATTAAAGGGTGTGCCGACAGTGACGTGATTTGCATGCACATGTTTTCTTGACTGCGAATTAAAACACACACGACTGGAAAGAGGATCCAGTTCACATCAAAATTTGAAAACTATGTGTGTAAACAAAGTGTGATTGTATTGAAACTTGAAAGGAAAAACAATCCAGCGGTAAAACTAAAAGGCCATCTCACTTCAGGCCTTCTATAAGGCTTGCTTAAACACTCCTAGAGAGAGAGAGAGAGGGCCTTCTATAAGCAAGCCTTATAGAAGGCCTGAAGTGAGAGAGAGCGCTCAATGCGCTGTCAATCTGCCAAAAATCCCCTGCAAACCCTAATAACGCGGCATGAATATTTTGCAGTTGAAAAATCTAATTAAAACAGGGCGTTACGTAGTGAAGTTTCAAACCTAAAACAAAGCAAACTCTAATAGGTACGGGTGGTAGGCAGTGTAGCCTGACGTTGCAGCGATACACAGTAGTGCAGAAGCAAAACATTATGAAAATGAAAATCGTTCATTTCTTAACTACCGATCGCGAAAAAAACAGTTCATTGCGATATTGCGAAGTTTTTAAAGTTTAAAATTCGATACAAAACTTTCCAACTCTTATAATATTTTACATGTCTAGGATGCGTATTTTCGAGAAGTCACAGTGGCACTTTTGAAAAGTCTGGATTTGTTAACCTTAAAACTTAAACTTGATTACTTCTCTTCTCAATAATGTCGCAGTAATGTTTAACTTATTTTGTTCAATAAAATCTAATAAATTTGAATGCAAAATAGAGATAAAATCGCTAGATAAAACACAACGTAAATAAAATGACAACAGTCTCATACATGTGCTTAATGCGCTTTTTTTAGGTTTGGGTGTAAGGGAGGAAAGCATGCAGCCATTTCACTCGATTTTTTTTCCCTCCGGTTTCCAGTCTTTTCGATACTCTTTCTCTCTCCTCTCTCTCTCTCTCTCTCTCTCTTTCATAGCCAAAAAAACACCCCTGGGAAAAATTTTAATTTCATTGAATGGAAATTTCATAATCAAAAATTCTTCACATCCTCTTATTTCTATCACGATTCTCATCCTTCTACTAACTTTTTACGGAAACACACACATTCAGTACATGGTTAATGACCAAGATAGAACTTTTGGTCGTTGAAAATATTTATAAGTGGTGCTTGTCTTTGCTGAAGAAGACGTTAGTTGGTATTGCCAGATTAATTTATCATTCGAACAATTTTCGAAAATTCACAATCAACATCAAAACCCGAGGGAATAATTTTATTCTCAATGAATGGAAATTTCATAATCGAATATTTTTCACAATCTCTTATTATTAGCACGATTCTTATCCTTCAGCAAACTTTTCGCGGAAACACACATATTCACAGTTCACGCGTTAATGAACAAGATAGAACTTTTGGTTGGTAAAAATATAAAATGTTAAATGTCTTGTGGCGTTTGTCTTTGCTAAAGAAGACGTTAGTGTTGCCAGATCAACTCATCTTTCGAACAAATACTAAAATTTAACAAAAATATGGTATAATCGTAAAATGTAAATTTTTTGGACTCTAAAAATCATCAACAGATACGAAATTAATAAATCTGGCAACACAACAATAGCACAGCCAATAAAATAATTTACTTAAGTTGAAGTAATTATAGAATCCACAACAACATGAAAGAACATTAAATGCCACAATAAAAAAGGTAGAGTCGCTTTCACAAAAACAAAAATCGCATGTATTTTGTTGCTGAAATTTAATAGTGTGCATGTCACTATTTTTGTAGAGTTTGTACAGGTCATACCGTTAGACATATCAAAATGAAATTTAGTATGTGCATCTGGTATAAGGAGGTGAAGAGCTGTATAGTTTTTGGGCATAATCGGGAGGCGGCAAGAGGTAGTTTCCTTACCCCCAAATTTTGTAAACGGTCTACAGGTCATACCGTAAGCCATATAAAACGAAATTTAGTATGTGCCTTTGGTATATGGATATAAAGCTGTATACATTTTGGGCATAGTCGGGAAGGGCAAGGGGTAGTTTAGTTAACACCTCAAACCGAAAATAATTAATTTTTCGATTTGAATATGCTTTGAACTTTTATTCTTTATGTAATATATCCATAAAAATATCAGTTTCCATTGGGTATGGTAAAGTTGAGTGTAGGCCACTACAGTTTTATTTTTATTTTTTTTTTTTTTTTCAAAAGAAGCTTGAATTGGCTTATACTGTCTGTTTGGAAATTTTAATTCAATAAAACCGTAATGCTAGTGTATCAACACTGTAGTGTTTAACTTGAATACTAGTTCCTTTAAAGGCCACAGGATTCACAATCATACGATTTAATCACAAAAAAAAATCTGACAGAATTCTGATCTACTTAAAAAATCGTTTCAAAATGGCGATGTAGATGCCACAATATCATACAAAACAAGATTTTGCAACTCTGATCGCATGGAGAAATAGTATTTTAGGAATTTTTTCAAAATATTTTAAAATAGTACAGATCTGTCAAAAAAAGTCTGTCACACACATACACTTTTAAACCACACTATCGTACTTTTTGAGCACACATGTAATTTTTGACAAATCGTACTACTGAGTATGATATGGCGAATTATGGCCATAACTAGGGTTTGCTATCGATGTAATCTATTATAATGCACATTACATATGTTAACACATTTGATTTGCATTTGCTTTTAATTTAATAAAAAATGATCCATACAAACTTTATAATTTGGCAATTAATTTGCTCTTAAAATAGCGCGTTAGCAAGAGCCCCCACGCAAACTCCTAAGGGTCTGTAAGCACATACACAATCTCAACGAGAATCTCACAGAGCACAAAACATGTAAAAATTTTAAATCAGTAGCATTCCAGCTAGCATACCAGCTTTCAACAAGGTAGATTTGAGTAGGCAGTGTTATTAATTCTAATCTACTTGAATAAGAAGGGAAATTTGTAGTGTAATTCCAATGAAAACCACGTAAACAGAACAATAAGAATTGCTTTTGCACAGATTCAATACGAGCATTGTGAATGTTATAATAAGGATCCCATACAACTGATCCATATTCTAAAATAGATCGAACTAGAGACATGTAGAGTTGCTTCGTAATGTATGGATCAGAAAACTCTTTAGCAGAACGTTTTATGAAGGCAAGAGTACTTCTAGCTTTGTTTGCAGCCATAGTAATATGAGAAACGAAGTTTAATTTGGGATCTAGTAATATTCCAAGATCCAATAAATGAATCAACCAACTCCAGTTGATGGCCTCCCAAAGAATAGTTTGCGGAAATGTAATTATTTCTGGAAAAACGCATGCATTTACATTTTTTTTTTAAATTCAGCTCCATCAAGTTGATGTTACACCATAAAAAGAAGTTATTAAGATCATTCTGAAGATGAACATGATCAATAAAGCGATTAAAAGAGTAAAAAAATTTCACAACGTCAGCGTACATTAATATATTTGTGTAGTTAATAACGGTAGGAAGATCGTTTATAAACAGCGAAAATAAAAGTGGTCCAAGATGACTGCCTTGTGGTGCACCGGATGAAACATATATGTATTTCGAAGTACTATTGTTGAATCGAACTGTTCGCTTTCTGCCCATTAAATATGATTTTATCCAGATTAAACTTCTTGGGGTTACGCCTAACAAATCCAATTTAGTTAGAAGAAGTTGATGGTTTTCTTTGTCAAACGCTTTACTAAAGACTGTGTATAAACAGTATCAGTTTGTTTCTTTTGTGTAAATGCAATATTTATTAAAGTTGTTAAATGAAGAATATTAGTTGTGGTTGAGCAACCCTTTCTAAAACCATGTTGATGAGGTGATAATAACGATGCAGTATGATGACAGAGAAAATCATGAATTAGTTTTTCAAATAATTTTGGAATAGCACTTAATTTGGCAATACCTCTCTAATTCGAAATATCGGACTTATTACCAGATTTATATAAAGGTATAATATACGAGTCTTTCCAAAATTCAGGAAAATAACCACATTTAATAGATACATTAAACAATAAAGTTAATGGTCTGACGAATGAATCTGCACATCGATTTAAAATACAATTTGGGACTCCATCCGGGCCATTGGTAAACGACATCTTTAACTTTTTTAAGTTAACCAAAATATCACTTGTGTTGAACGTAGGAAAAGAGAATAATTGGTTCGATGCAATTGCATAAGGGTAACACCATTACTGTTATCGTATACAGCGTCAGAATAGGTGCTGCCAAAAAAAATTTACAATTAGTCTTTCAGTCTAAAGCCAACTTGAGGTTAAGTAATATCCACACATTTTATCATTTTTCTATTAATTTAATAATAAGTTGATATTACTGCAAGCCATGCACATGAATTTGTTTGTTGTTGGAATTTAGCATTTTTTTATAACAAAGTTTGACAGCTACATAACAAAACAACCGAAGGAAAAAAATAGTCAGCTAACACTACCTTGGTTATTGTTTCATGGAATAATATTTAGACAAACCAACCGTAAATTTCCAATAGTATAAAGAGGAAAATACAGATTTGCCAAACAAATGTCACAAGACTCCGTGGCGCAACGGTAGCGCGTCTGACTCCAGATCAGAAGGTTGCGTGTTCAAATCACGTCGGGGTCAAATCTTTTTTTTCTTATTTTTTATTTTTTTTTATTATAAAATAAGTTTTTTATTTAATTTAAAATAAAAACTTTATAGAAACAAAATTCTATAACAATTTTTTTCTTCTTTTGTTGAGCTTAAAAAAATATATTTTTATTATTTATTGATTTAAAATAAATTTACTGTGACTAAATTATTTCAAAATATTATTATTACATATTTATTTTCATTCAAGTATTCAATTATCTATTTTGCTTATTTGCATTTAATTTTCTTAAATTTTTTTATTTTTTTATTATTTATTTGATTTAATTTTTTTAATTTCTTGTTTATTAAAAAAAATATTGAAGTGTTTTTTAAACAATAAATCACTTCAAACGTTACAAAATTACGACAAATAATCGAAGAAATCTGTGTAAAGCACTTGTATCAAAATAATTCATTAAATTAGGAAAATAAATAAAAAGAAAAAAAAAAATAAACAAAAAAATATGAGAGCAACTAAGCAAAAAATATTGACGTAAAACTAAACGAGAAATATTGACGTAACATTCTAAATTACAAAGAAAAAAAAAAAGAAAGATTCATTATCAAACTGACCGTTCGTTCGTTGCGCAACAATAAAAAAACCTTCAATGCCAAAAACAGAACCTAAAACAATCCGTAAAACATGTTTAACCAACTATTCTCCATGATCGATGACATGCCATTTAAGACCGACGACATTAACTAGAATTAGATCGATAGTAGTGACCACAAATAAAAAAAAACTTGGGACAATAAAAAAGAGCATAATTAATAAGATTTAAACAGTAAAAAGAAGCTTCAGTTAATTGTTAAAAAACGATAGATTACAAAAATCTAATACTCATGCTTTAAACCAAGGCGAATTCATACCAGGAGGAGGCGATAGCCCAGCTGATTGTTTTTGCTCTCGTTTTTTTTTTTTTTTGCTAATGTCTTGTCAAAAATACATTGTTTCACAACTGGTAATCTAATGGCAAAGTTGTTGTTTTGTTGTAGTTGTTGCCCTACTGCTCACACCTGGTATAAATTCGCCTTGCTTTAAACACATAGACGACAGCTGACTACTCGCTACAACAAGTCGCCAAAACTAAAATATTTACGTTTATAAAACGACAATCGTTTTTTTGACTCCATCATAGCTACACAGCTACACGGCCACCTTTGTGGCTGTTTCCAAATTGGGCTGATTTCTATTTTTATGTGAACAACAACAAATTTGAATATTACAAAATTACTTATAATGAGCAAATATTTTTTTTTTTACATAATAAAAGTATTTTCGGAAATAGATGCTTTAAACAAATAGACTACGGTAGTAGCACGACTACAAACGCCGTTGGCGGCAATAGTCGCATTATACTCAGCTTCTTATTTAATAACACACTGTGTAATTTTTTAAGTCATGGCAAAATAACCATATACGGACACCACTACGTCATAAAAGACCAAAAAAAAAAGACCCCTGTCTCCCAGTTTTGCCCAAAGTACTACAGGTTTTTTTTATGGGCCCTCAAAGATGTTGGGGCCTCGATGTCATTTTTGCAAAAAAATGATCATTTACTCAAGCTCATATTTTGCAAACCGTTTGGAATTTTGATATACTCTCTGAGGCAAAGTTGTAACTCTTGTCATAAAGAACAAAAATTGTTAACATATAAAATCATAAAAACTTCATCTTCAAGGTCAAAATCGCAAAAAACTTTTAAAAATTCAATTTTTTGCCTTTTTCCCCTGTTCAGGTCCATAGGTAGCAAACCGTTCAAAATTCAAGAAAACAATCAACTACAAAAATGAACCTAAGATCTCAATAAACAACTTTCTTGAACATATGAACTTCCTAGGAATGATTCTTAATACCGTTTAGGTAGCGCTTAGGAAGCCGGGAAATTTCAATTCCAAACGGTTTGCAAAATATGAGCTTGAGTAAATGATGATTTTTTTGTAAAAATGACATCGAGGCCCCACATCTTTGAGGGCCAATAAAAAAAAAACCTGGAGGACTTTGGGCAAAACTGGGAGACAGGGGTCTTTTTTTTTTGGTCTTTTATCACGTAGTGGTGTCCGTATATGGTTATTTTTTTCCGTGTTGCACTGTGTTATTGTCATTTTATCAATTGAAAAAATTGAAATGGATTGGGTGAAGGATAGGCAGTAGGGATAACCTTGCGACTCATCAAAAAATGCACTTGAATATGTAGTAGAAAAAAAGTCAGCAAATAAATTACTGATGGTGAAGCTATCACTTGATTCCGTTTGTTGGAACCTCATTGTAGAGGGAAAATCAGATGATTTCTTTTTTGAATAATTTATATAGTCAATAGATGAATCAGACTTTTTGTATTTTTTATATAGTTTATTCTTTTTATTTTTAACGCCAGCACAAAATATATAAAATTTTTTAAATTCCCGTCGTAAGACCCCAAATTTACAGATTGAAGCTTACAATAAATAAACTGAACTTATAGTTAATGTAAGTTGAAAAATGGCCCACTTACATTGTTGTCTTTGTGCCTGTCTAAACAATTATTTACGTTTCACTGACCATCCATTTCAATCACTTTGATCAGATATCAGAAGAAAAAAAAGTTGTACTGGTTTTATTGTTGCTTCTTATCTAGCGACAACGCGTACAGGTAAAGCATGCTACACATAGCGCGATTTATAAAAAAGATTGGCAGTAGTTCCAATACAACGATTATAAATACTCGTACATAAATAAAAGTCATACAAAACTTTTTATTTTTACCTTTTTATATTTTTATTTTTTTTTTGATAAATACTACTCGTACTCGTATCGAGTGACGTATGTATCGAAAATTTTTCCAATCTCTGATGAGAGATTATTATTGAAATAAATGGTTTTTATAGTTAAAGTACAAAAAACGAACCTGTTTTAGGTAAAAAAAACATATTAATTTGGTTAAACATTTTATTAAAATCGTGTAAGGTATAAACACAATTGAGACGAACGACGAATGTCGCCCAGCATGACGAACAACTCGTCTATAAAAATTCGTTGCATAAATTCGTCGACTATAACAAAATTAGAGTAGAAAAAATTTAACGAATGTTTATGGACGAGTTCGTCATGCTGTGCGACATTCGCCGTACGTTCCAGTTCTGTTTATTCCCAACGTTTTTCAATTTCAGACTAACTCAATTTGAACCATGGCAAGATACATAATCGAGCAATGGTCAGAATGGTGGCAAGAAATGGCAACGTTGGATGGATCAGATTTCGAAGAAAATCATCTTTAGTGATGAGCCACATTTTCACCTGAGTGGATTCGTCAATAAGCAGAATTGCCGCATTTGGGCGAATGATAATCCAAAAGTGATTGTCGAAAAACCAATGCACCCACAAAGAGTGACTGTTTGGTGCGGTTTATGGGCGGGCTGGCGGCATCATCGGGCCGTATTTTTTCCAAAATGAGGCCGGTCAGGCAGTTACTGTGAATGGTGTTCGCTATCGTGATGAGATGATAACGAACTTTTTATGGCCCGAATTGAAAAGATATGGATGTGGACGATATGTGGTTTCACCAGGACGGTTGCCACTTGCCACACACATACACAGCTAACGAAACATTGGCTCTTTTGAGCGGCAAATTCAATGGCCGTGTTATCTCACGTGGTGGCGATGTCAATTAGCCGCCAAGATCATTTAATTTGACACCGTTGGACTACTATCTTTGCGGTTATTTGAAAGAAAAGATGTACGTCGATAAGCCAGCAACAATTCAAGAGCTAAAGGATGAGATAAATCGGCACATTAACAGCATATAACCTCAATTATGCCTCAGCGTCATCGAAAATTTAGAGCATCGGATGGAGGTATGCCGCCGAGTTCGCTACGGCCATTTGGCCGATATTTTGTTCCATACATACAATTGAACCATACCAATATTATCAAAATAAAAAGAAATGACCATAATTTCCTAAATAATTTGTGTTTTATTTAAAATCAACATCGGCCCTTACAAATTTCACCACCCTATATATCGACATTCTTACTCATCACAGAGTCTATGGTAATTGCTAACATTTGCTTAAGGCATATGTCCATTTCATACATGTATTTCTACAACAAAGTCAGAGTTTGGGTGTAGGTATTGTCTTCAATGTAATTCAAGAGCTGACTACACGACGACAATTGTAGTTAACGGCTTTTGTAGTCATGTAGCTGTGTAGCCGCTGTCATGTATGTGTTTAAAGCAAAGGCCCCCAACCAAAACGAGTAGTTAAAATGAAAATGCATTGGTTTGCTAAATATTTAGCAAACTGACACAAACCTACAAACCTTGTTGAAAGCTGGTATGCTACTGATTTAATATTTTTACATGTTTTATTCTCTTTGTGAGATTCTGGTTGAGATTGTGTGATGTGCTCACAAAACCTTAGGGGTTTGCGTGGGGGCTCTTGCTTTAAAGCATAAGAGGTAGAAATAAACCTATCGCAGAGTTAGTTAAGCACGACGAATTTCGGTGAAGTGGGTATTTCCATATACACAAAGGTCTGTTTATTTTTTTTTTTTCGACAAATATTCGGAACGAAATATTCGTCATCCGTCCTTGTTGTGTTTATGGCAATACTATGGGAAATTATGACAAAAAATATAGATTTATGAATCAGCTTCTGATATTGTATACATCAATTTTAAAATTTTTTTTATCTCCAATAAAAAATCGCCAAAATGTCAACATTGTATTTAGTTGACGTTAAACATTATTAATAATTTTATGTTGTCGTTGTTGTGGTTGTTGTTGCAGTTAAACAAACATTATGATGTTATCAAGTTTTATTTTTTTGTGCTAAAAAATATAAATAAAAAAAGAACTTATCTGAAAACAAATTCCCAATCAAAGATTAAAATTGGTTGGATATTGTTCTAGTAAGAATTTATTTTATTTATTAAACGTTATTTTCAGTTTATATTGATGTCAGAGTGAGATAGCGAAGAAACGGTATGTTGGGGTTTTTGCTGGTGGTGGTGGTGGTGCTGGCGTTTTTATTAGGTGTTCAAATATGATTTTATATTCGTTACTGGTAGTTGATGTGTTCTACTGTTGTAGAGGGTGGCCCACTTTGAACACCTCTATTTGTTGTGTTTGTCTTTAAAACTTAACTGTCACACTGCTTGAACTAAAATGTTTTTATAAATCGTGATATAAAGATCAGACACGTCGTATGAAGATCAGAGACATACATACATAGAATCACCTTTCAAAAAGAAAATTCTAAATAACAATTGAGACACT
This sequence comes from Phasia obesa, assembly GCA_949628195.1. Classification (NCBI taxonomy): domain Eukaryota; kingdom Metazoa; phylum Arthropoda; class Insecta; order Diptera; family Tachinidae; genus Phasia; species Phasia obesa. The sequence continues at coordinate 10,590,780 of OX451218.1, forward strand.
TCTGCAGAATAACTAAATCTGTCGGGCATAGTTTCGAAAATTTTCGTATTGCAATTCAGCAACATCGAATCCTTCCTTTGGAGGCTGCGGGCCAAAAACTACGCCCCCTAAAAGATTTACACGTTTTTTTTATAAAATTTTTTCGGCTTTAATGATTCTCTTTTGCTTTTTTTTGTCAAATAAATATTAGACTGCGACAGGTAGATCGCAAGGAGTGCATACAGATCTCGGGGGTTCAATAGACCCCTGCGAGTGTAGATTTTTGTTTGTATTTAGGTAGGTAGGAGTTTTTCGGCTTTGATTTGTGTTAATGACCTTTATGGAAAGCAATACACATAAAGGTAGCCAATGGGCTCACAGGGTACCCACTGGTAAAAAGGAGCAGTTAAGCGGGCAATACGAGGAATTTTTTTTTGCTTTACTCAGACCATTCTAACTCAATATATATTGCAGGAAGGTGCTTAATTTAAAAAAAAAAAATATATAAAATTTGAAAAAAAAAATAAATAAAAAATAATTTTTTTTTAATATTTACAAAAAACTTTAAAAAACATTTTCAAAACCGATATTTTTACAGAAAATTTTTCAAAAAAAAATTTACAGAAAATTTAAAAAAAAAAATTTATAAAAAATTTTATAAAAAATTTTATAAAAAATTTTATAAAAAATTTTATAAAAAATTTTATAAAAAATTTTATAAAAAACTTTATAAAAAATTTTATAAAAAATTTTATAAAAAATTTTATAAAAAATTTTATAAAAAATTTTATAAAAAATTTTATAAAAAATTTTATAAAAAATTTTATAAAAAATTTTATAAAAAATTTTATAAAAAATTTTATAAAAAATTTTATAAAAAATTTTATAAAAAATTTTATAAAAAATTTTATAAAAAAATTTATAAAAAAATTTATAAAAAATTTTATAAAAAATTTTATAAAAAATTTTACAAAAAATTTTATAAAAAATTTTCCAAAAATTTTTCGAATAAAATTTTACAAAAAAATAAAAAAAAATATTTTTACAAAAAAAATTTTACAAAGGATTTTCGAAAAATTAAAAAAAAATTCAATATTTCTATGAAAATGAAAATCATGTCTATAACATATTTTTAATATTAATAATATACATCTGCATGTATGTATGATGTAGAGTAACATACATGTTTTTATACCCTTCACCACAGGTGGAAAGGGTATATATAAGTTTGTCATTCCGTGTGTAATTTCTACAATATTCATTTCCGACCCCATAAAGTATATATATTCTGGATCCTTATACATAGAGAAGTTGATTAAGCGATGTCCGTCTGTCCGTCTGTCCGTCTGTCCGTCTGTCCGTCTGTCCGTGTTAGCGTGGTAATGTCGTTTACCAAGGCACCAGAAGAGATACAAAAAATTTAAGCACACCAATCTGTCAGGCATAGTTTCGAAAATTTTGGTATTGCAATTCAGCAACATCGGATCATTCCTTTGGAGGCTGCGGGCCAAAAACCACGCCCACCTATATTTTTTCACGTTTTTTCAGGTTTTTTTTTAAATTTTTTCGGCTTTAATGATTCTGTTTTGCCTTTTTTTGTCAAATAAATATTAGAGTGTGACAGATAGATCGCAAGGAGTGCATACAGATCTCGGGGGATCAATAACCCCCTGCGAGGGGCGATTTTTGTTTGTTTTTAGATTAGTAGGGTTTTTCTGCTTTGATTTGTATTAGAGACCTTAATAGAAAGCAATACGCATGGAGGTAGCCAATGGACCCACAGGGTACCCACTGACAAATAGGAGCAGTTAAAAGGACCCCCCATGTGTCAATATGATGAAATTTTTTTTTTTTTAAGGATTTCTTTTTGCTTTAGTCTGACCATTCTAACTCAATAGATTGGAGGAAGGTCCAAAATTTAACAAAAAAATTTCAATCAAATTTTTAAAAAAAAATTTTTTTAAAAATTTTTAAAAAAATTTTTTAAAAAAAAATTTTTTATTTTTTTTTCAAAAATATTTACAAAGCATTTTCAAAAAGATATTTAACAGAAAAATATTAGAAAAAAATTTTTTTTAAAAAATTTTCAAAAAAATTTTCGAATAAAATTTTACAAAAAATTTTTAAAAAAATATTTTTACAAAAAATTTTTACACACAATTTTCGAAAAATTAAAACAAAAATTTCAATATTTCTTTGAAAATGAAAATCATGACTGTAACATAACATATATTTAATATTAAGAATATACATATGTATGTATGTGTGTACATAGAGTAACATATTTTTTTTAAATGCGTTTGATTTTTTTATACCCTTCACCACAGGTGGAAAGGGTATATATAAGTTTGTCATTCCGTGTGTAATTTCTACAATATTCATTTCCGACCCCATAAATTATATATATTCTGGATCCTTATACATAGAGAAGTTGATTAAGCGATGTCCGTCTGTCCGTCTGTCCGTGTTAGCGTGGTAATGTCGTTTACCAAGGCACCAGAAGAGATACAAAAAATTTAAGCACACCAATCTGTCAGGCATAGTTTCGAAAATTTTGGTATTGCAATTCAGCAACATCGGATCATTCCTTTGGAGGCTGCGGGCCAAAAACCACGCCCACCTATATTTTTTTCACGTTTTTTCAGGTTTTTTTTTAAATTTTTTTAGCTTTAATGATTCTGTTTTGTCTTTTTTTCTCAAATAAATATTAGACTGCGACAGGTAGATCGCAAGGAGTGCATACAGATCTCGGGGGATCAATAACCCCCTGCGAGGAGCGATTTTTGTTTGTTTTTAGATTGGTAGGGTTTTTCTGCTTTGATTTGTATTAGTGACCTTAATAGAAAGCAATACACATAGAGGTAGCCAATGGACCCACAGGGTACTCACTAATAAATAGGAGCAGCTAAAAGGACCCCCCATGTGTCAATATGAGGAAATTTTTTTTTTGTAAGGATTTTTATTTTGCTTTAGTCTGACCATTCTAACTCAATAAAGATTGGAGAAAGGTCCAAAATTTTACAAAAAAATTTCAATCGAATTTTTAAAAAAAAATTTTTTTTTTAATTTTTTAAAAAAAATTTTAAAATTTTTTAAAAAAATATTTACAAAAAAATTTACAAAGCATTTTCAAAAAGATATTTTACAGAAAAATATTCGAAAAAAAATTTTTTAAAAAAATTTTCCAAAAAATTTTCGAATTAAATTTTACAAAAAATTTTTAAAAAAATATTTTTGCAAAAAATTTTTACACACAATTTTCGAAAAATTAAAACAAAAATTTCAATATTTCTTTGAAAATGAAAATCATGACTGTAACATAACATATATTTAATATTAAGAATATACATATGTATGTATGTGTGTATATAGAGTAACATATTTTTTTAAATGCGTTTGATTTTTTAATATATGATATCTCTGTTTTAAAACCTAGGTGCATAAAACACATAGACATCATCAGAATACCGACTACAAAGTGTCAAAAATGAAACGTTGTGGCTGTCGTCAACTTAGGCTAATTTGTATTTTATTCAACAAAAGAAAATGTCACAAAATTGTAAATTGCAAATTCATATATAAACAAAAAGTTCTGGAGGAAATATTTATAATTTTTTGAAAAAGTTATTTAATTTTATAAAATCAAAATAAGTATTTCTACCACAATGTCAGAGTTTACGATGTAGCTGTCGTCTTCTATATCATTAAGTAGCTGACAACACGGCGACAATTGTAGCAAATGGAATTTGTTTTCATTTGTCTTCTATTTTTTAACTTATGAATAATGATTTTTTCTCATACGAATTTAGTCACCGTGGTGAAGGGTATAGAAGATTCGGCACGGCCGAATATAGCACTTTTACTTGTTTTAAATGCGTTTGATTTTTAAATAGATGAGATCTTTGTTTTAAAACCTAGATGCATTAAACACATAGACAACATCAGGATACCGACTACAAACAGTCAAAAATAAAATACACACGTTTATAGGTAAACGATTATTTTGTAGCCAGTATAGCTACATGGCTACAAGACCGCCGTTGTGGCTGTCGTCAACTTAGGCTAATTTCTATTTTATTTAACAAATGAAAAAATGTCCCAAAATTGTAGATTACAAATTCATATACAAACAAAAAGTTTTGGAGGAAATATTTATAATTTATTGAAAAAGTTATTTAATTTTAAAAAAGCAAAAAAATACTTTTACAACAATGTCAGAGTTTACGATATAGCTGTCGTCTTGAATATCATTAAGTAGCTGAAAGCACGGCTACAATTGTAGCCAACGAAATTTGTTTTCATTTAGCTGCGTAGCTGCTGTCTTCTATTTGTTTAAAGCATGAATTATGAAATGCTCATACGACTTATTTTCAATTATGTAAAGAGTCAACAATATGGATAATGCTGTGTACATGTCTGCATAAATAAAATCACCATGGTGAAGGGTATAGAAGTTTCGGCACGGCCGAATATATTACTCTTACTTGTTTTAAATGCGTTTGATTTTTAAGTAGATGAGATCTCTGTTTTAAAACCTAAATGCAATAAACAAATAGACAACATCAGGATACCGACTACAAACAGTAATAAATAATATACACACTTTTATATGTAAACGATTATTTTGAAGCCAGTAGAGCTACATAGCTACACGACCACCGTTGTGGCTGTAGTCAACTTAGGCTAATTTCTATTTGATGCAACAAAAGAAAATGTCACAAAATTGTAAATTACAAATTCATATACAAACAAAAAGTTTTGGAGGAATTATTTATAATTTTTTGAAAAGTAATTTTATAAAAGCAAAATAAATATTTCTACAACAATATCAGAGTTTACGTGGTAACTGCCGTCTTCAATATCATTAAGTAGCTGTCAACACGGCGACAATTGTAGCCAACGGAATTTGTTTTCATTTAGCTGCCTCGACGCTGTCTTCTATTTCTTTAAAGCATGAATAATGAGTTTGCTCATACGACATATTTTCAATTATGTAAAGAGTCAACAATATGGATAATGCTGTACATGTCTGTATAAATAAAATCACCGTGGTGAAGGGTATAAAAGATTCGGCACGGCCAAATATACCACTTTTACTTGTTTTTTAAAAATTTTGTTGCTGGTGCAGTTAGTATTCGAAATGGAGTACAAAACAGAAATTTTTAGAATTTTTGTCTGTCCGTCTGTCTGTATGAGTTCGCATCACGTAAAAACTGTTGCTTGAATTGTAGAAAATTTTGTGAGGAGCTACTCTAGTACCTTAGGTCATATAAAGGATATTTTTTCCGCAAATATATCTTATTACTAAGAGAAAAAGTATTGAATGTACGCAATTTTACCGATTTAAATGTACTGCAAACTTGACAGGACCTTATATTTTTCAAAGCGTAATAATTGAAACACTATTTACAGAACTCGACAATAATTTTAGAATTTCATATAAATTTTAGAATTTTATCCAGGACCCTAACTCAAGCACTATAAAAGTAAGAGAATTTAAAATTTGGCGTGGATTTGTTTCAAAGCAAAATCGAACAAACTATTGTCAACACGCCCACGACGTGGGGGCACAGCTAGTTATAATTAAATTTACCTTTAATAATTAAGCTCTTTTAAACGAATTAAAGCGATTATTGGCTCAATTACTTAAGCTTTAAATAGAATAGATAGGACATCATTATAAATTTAACATTATAATTTAGCCTTTACTGATATATATATGCAACATAAAATCAAATTTATCTCTTTAGGTTTATCATACCAACACTAGTGTGAATGTCAACAACTGCATTAATTTGAACAAAATATTAATAAAAACAAGTAAAAGTGCTATATTCGGCCGTGGCGAATCTTCTATACCCTTCACCACGGTGATTTTTATTTATCCATATTGTTGACTCTTTACATAAATTAAATTAGGTCGTATGAGAAAAATTAATTATTCATGCTTTAAAGAAATACAAGACAAATGAAAACAAATTCCGTTGGCTACAATTGTCGCCGTGTTGTCATAACTTTTTCAAAAAATTATAAATATTTCCTCCAAAACTTTTTGTTTGTATATGAATTTGTAATTTACAATTTTGTGACATTTTCTTTTGTTGAATAAAATAGAGATTAGCCTAAGTTGATTACAGCCACAACGGTGGTCGTGTTGCCTTGTCGCTATACTGGCTTCAAATTAATCGTTTACCTATAAACGTGTGTATCTTATTTTTGACAGTTTGTAGTCGGTATCCTGATGCTGTCTATGTGTTTATTTCATCTAGGTTTTAAAGCAGTGATCTCATCTATTTAAAAATAAAACGCATTTAAAAAATATATTACTCTATATACATACATACATACCTACATATGTTTATTATTAATATTAAATATATGTTATGTTACAGTCATTATTTTTATTTTAAAAGAAATATTACATTTTTTTTTTTTTTATTTTTCAAAAATTGCTCGAAAACATTTTTTGTAAAATTATTGTTTTAAAAAATTTTTATAAAAATATTTTTTAAAAAATTTTTTGGAAAATTTTATCGAAAATTTTTTGGAAAATTAAAAAAAAAAATTTTTTTCGAATAGTTTTCTGTAAAATATCTTTTAGAAAATGTTTTGTAAATATTTAAAAAAAAATGTAATTTTTAATTTTTTTTTAAATTTTTATTTTTTGTTTTTTAATTTTATTAAAGTTTTTTTATTTATTTTTTTTTAACTTAGGACCTTCGTGGAATATATATTGAGTTAGAATGGTCAGACTAAAGCAAAAAAAAATCCCTTAACTTAATTTTTCTCATATTAACCCCCTATGTTCCCTTTAACAGCCGCTATTTACCAGTGGGTACCCTGTGGGTCCATTGGCTACCTCTATGTGTATTACTCCCTGTAAAGGTCTTTAATACAAATCAAACCAGAAAATCCCTCCCAACCTAAAAACAAACAAAAGTTTGTTTTTAGGCCCTCGTAGGGGGTTATTGATCCCCCGAGATCTGTATGCACTCCTTGCGATCTACCTGTCGCAGTCTAATATTTATTTGACAAAAAAAGATTCATTAAAGCCGAAAAAAATTAAAAGATAAACGTGAAAAAATATAGGTGGTCGTGGTTTTTGGCTCGCAGCCTCCAAAGGAATGATCCGATGTTGCTGAATTGCAATGCCAAAATTTTCGAAACTATGCCTGACAGATTCGAACACGGACATCGCTTGATCAACTTCTCTATATATAAGGATCCAGAATATATATAATTTATGGGGTCGGAAGTGAATATCGTAGAAATTACGCACGGAATGACAAACTTATGTATATATACCCTTTCCACCTGGGGTGAAGGGTATAATAAACAAACAGTAGAACAAAATAAAAATATGCTACCAATACAAACGGACACTTTTGATTTGAGATAAAATTTTGTAATATTTATATTACAACAAATGCAACAAATATACAACTACATTTGAGCTAAAACACCAGCGCACACTTGTGCTCAAAAAAAGGGAAATATACAACAACAACAAATGTAAATAAAGAATGAAAAAAAAACCAAGTTTGCTATCTGTTAAAATGACAGATATCGATAAATATTGAACGAACTGAACACTCCACTACACAAACATATAGTTTGTGTATTAATATTTATATGCGTGTAATGCAGATAGCAATGTTGGGTACGAGGAAAGTGTTAAATGTTAAATCCAATTCTACTCTCAGCCATCTAGATATTCAAAATGTACTTTATTACATTAACTTCGGTGTAGTGCTACACTGTTCAATTCTTATCCAAGATATTTTAATTATGAGTTATTTTTCTAATGCAATTTATTCTCTCCATAATTAACTATTCTACCCTCAACTCTTTTCTACGATATAAAGGGTGTTTTTTATAGAGGTATAGAACTTTAAGTTGCAATAAAACAACGATGGATTATTCGATTAACATAAATTTTATTTATCCGAGAGATAATCTTGTGGCATTACATTTTAAATATGATTTCTGACATATGACCGCCACGGCTGGCGCGGATGTAGTCCAATCTGGACGTAAAATTTTCTATGACATTTTATCGGCAATAACGCTGCGAATGTTGTCATCCAAATGGTCAAGCGTTTGTGGCTTATCCGCATAGACCAATGACTTTCTATAGCCCCACAGAAAGTAGTCTAGCGGTGTTAAATTACAAGATCTTGGAGGCCAATTCACAGGTCCAAAACGTGAAATTAGGCGGTCACCAAACGTGTCTTTCAATAAATCTATTGTGGCACGAGCTGAGTGACATGTTGCGGCATCTTGTTGAAACCACATCTCCTGGACATCATCATGGTTATTCAATTCAGGAATGAAAAAGTTAGTAATCATGGCTCTATACCGATCACCATTGACTGTAACGTTCTGTACTTGTTGTTCTTGAAAAGTTGGCAGTACTTTTCAAGATGTCAGCGATTTAGCAGCTGTCAAGTGATTTATTCTTAGTTTGGTTAGGCAATTCATCATGAATAGACTCACGGCTGAACAACGCTTGCAAATAGTGCAATTTTATTTCGAAAATAATGGTTCTATGCGGAAAACGTATCGCGCACTATCATAAGCGAATTTTGTTTAGCGATTACGCGCACTTCTGTTGAATGGCTACACGTCAACAAACAAAACTGCCGCATTTGGAGTGAAGGTAATCCTCAAGTGTATGTCGAAACACTGTTACATCCAGAAAAACTGACTGTTTGTTTGGTTCGATTTATGGGCTGGTGGAATCATTGGTCCGTACTTTTTCAAAAACGATGGTGGCCAGAACGTTAAAGTCAATGGTGATCGGTATAGATGATGATGTCCAGTAGATGTGGTTTCAACAAGACGGCGCAACATGTTACACAGCTCGAGCAACAATAGATTTATTGAAAGACAGCTTTGGTGACAGACTAATTTCACGTTTTGGACCTGTGAATTGGTCTCCAAGATCTTGTGATTTAACACCGCTAGACTACTTTCTGTGGGGCTATGTAAAGTCATTGGTCTATGCGGATAATCCACAAACGCTTGACCATTTGGAAGACAACATTCGCCGTATTATTGCCCATATACGGCCACAAATGTTGGAAAATGTCATCGAAAATTGCACGTCCAGATTGGACTACATCCACGCCAGCCGTGACGGTCATATGCTAAAAATCATATTTAAAATGTAATGCCACACAAGATTATCTTTCGGATAAATTCATGTCAATCGAATAATCCATCGTTGTTTTATTGCAACTTAAAGTTCTATAACTCTATAAAAAAAACACTCTTTACTTGATTTGGGGAAAAATGCTTTTTTCCTTACCCAACAATTTTCATATAATTTCTCTGGCCATTTTGGAGAGGAGGGTGGGGAGAGCAATAAATAAATATAGCAACAATATCAGTAGTTGTTCAATGTTTTTTTTTATTATTATTTCAAAAAGGTAGGCACTCGTAACTCAAATAAAAGAAATATAAAAAATAAATAAAATAAAATATATGATATCTTGTTCACACTTTGAATACCTTTTTGACTTTAATAACAGTTTGCAGGCTTTTAAAGTACAAATTTGTAGCGCCCACTTTAGACGTGTCAACGGTTAAGTTCGCGCTTTCGCGTTCAAAATTGTTGCCAATAAAAAAAATTTCTAATACATCTGCGGTTTTTTCTTTTTATAACGAAAAATTATATGAAAATCATTTTTTTTTTGTGTTTTTTATATTAATAACCCATAATTAAGCCTCAAGTGTGTTAACTTCTCAAGAAGAGTCATTAATTTGTGTGGAATTTATGGCAGTAATTGAAAATTGAAAATTTTTATGACAGCCACTCACTCACTCACTCACATTCACGCACTTACTTACTTACTCACTTGCTTAATTACTCTAAAAAAAGGCAACATTGATGCCTTAATAGTGCAAATTGTTTACCAAAAACATACATACTTAGATAAATAATTAATAAAAATATAATAAACAAATAATTAAGTGGAGGGAATATTTTTGTTGAAAAAAAAAGAACAACCATTAAAGTGCTTATAATTCGAAAATAAAGGATTAAAAATTTATATTTAATTACGAAAACAAAACAGCAAATAAAGCTTAAAAAATCATTAAATATTTAAGTTGTTTATAAAAATATTTAAAAGTTATAACAAAATTTCAAAAAAAAAATCTAAAATAAGTGTTTGATAATTATAATTAAATCAAAAAAAAAAAAACATGACCAATTATAATCCCAATTGTGGTTATTATGAGGATTATGGTTCTGGTTATTATACAACAGCAACAACCCCCTCGGCTATGGCTGCCACAGCCAATAATATTTATCAACAGGATTATTATATGCAACAGGATTATGAATATAAACATGGTTATGAGTAAGTAGACCACATGTTTATCAAATTATATGAAAAGTCTTTATACCCCCTAAATCTCAAGACAATAAGAAGGCATTTGTTTCACATTTCACTTTTATGTACATATTTTGTTGTAACATGGCAAAAGTTAGGGAGACATAACAATACCCAGTGTTATGTCACAATATAAAATATTTAATAAGAAATTTTGAAAAAATGTTAACCCTTTTGTCATAATTGAAGAAAAACAAATGAAGAATTACAAATATATTTTTGTTAATATAAAACAATCGAATCTAAAATTAATGTAATGAATTGTGTCGAGTCGAGACGAGTAACCCACCGTCAATAACTAACTTAACCTGAAAAAAACAAAAAAAAAATCTTAATATACCGCAAACTAATTTTTAAGGTTATACTTATCATACTTGGGGAGTGTTAATTACAAGGGACAGTTAAATTTGTAAGGGCCGATGTTGATTTTGAATAAAACACAAATTACACTGTCCAACAAATTAAGACTTTTTTAATGGAACAGAAGAGCGACCCCATAATTCTGAAAGGGTATGTTGAGTAGATCATTTTTGTAGAACAAACTTATGGTCCAGCACGTCTGAGTTTTTTTTACAGTGGGTCAAAGTTTTCACTTTTTGGTCGAAGGAAGCATTATACTATATGAAAAAAATGCTGTCGGTTAATGTCTGAGAGAATTCTTATGGTCAGAGCTGTATTGTGGAATTGTATGAGGATTATTTTTGTGGAAGATCTTAACCCTCTAACTGGTCTCTTTATGGGTCAATTTGATCCTTTTTTCGAGAAAATCAAAAAATATCCTTTAAAAAAGGACATTTAAGGATTAAAATATTCTACGAAAATGTTTGCCGGAAAATTTCAGTGGGGGTCAACAAAGACGCCATTGTTGTAAATAAAGCTCTTTACGCTTAATTAGTAAATTATACACCAACATATATAAAACAGGTAAAAACGGCGTCAAGTTCGGCCGGGCCAAACAAAATTATAATTTTTTTATAGAAGTTGGTGTGTAATTTTGCCAATTAATCGAGAGACTATTTTAAATCCTGACATGCAATTGTTACCTTTGTTAAAGGGCAACAGCATGCCTTTAGACATTCGCCGTACAATTTACAGAATTTACATATGAATTCGTTTGCCTCTTATTCTGATACTAGGCGCTGGATTGCATACTATCTCTGAGCCAGACAAGCTAAAAATCAAGCCACCTTAAGATGAAAAGATGGGCCAAAAAGAGTAGACTTTCACATTTATCTGGCCAAGCTTCCTGTAGGACTCTCAGATGCCATTACAGTTTTTCTCAATAGATGCACAAATCCAATATTTTTGGCATCATCTTGGACTTTCATTATGAATATGAGACTCTTGCTATTAAAGCTGTTATTGTTGTTGTTGCCCTTTTTAAAAACGTTAAACTGTACATCTTATCTTCTCTTACCAGGTCCGAAAGATTGCTTTCACAGAAAAACACATTTTCACCAATTAAAGGTTTTAATTGGTTTTAGATTTATGTTTTATTAAATAATTAATTGATTCAATTATTTTTTTATTAGGACTTGTTTTTTGTTTTGTTCTGTTTTAAACAAAAATATATTTGAATCAATGAAAAAATTAATTAAAATTTAATTTAAAACTAATTAATTAACCTTTAATTGGTGCAGAAATTTTTTTTCTGTGCTTATGAAGATTATACGAGTCTAAACTAGATTTATGTATTCACCAGGTAAAAACACCATCCCTAAAAAAGGCTATCGTGAAAGGTACTGGCGAAAATCATTACTGCAGTTTATTTCACTTGCTTGTCCTTTATTTCTACTAAATATCGCTGTCGCTAAACAGCCGCCGGTAATGGATAAAGTACTTTTTTTTATTTCTATCCGCCAAAACTCAATTTAGATTTAGTCCAATGTGGGTACCTTTGCACCTAGATTTATTGCCGAGAGTTTAGTGTATGTAGTTCTAAGAGGTTGTGTTTGTGAATTTGTAAAAATGCAAGGGCTGCACTTTTGCCCAAGAAGTAAACTTCGAAGCATCATAACTACCGTCTATAGGCGAGGCTATTAGTTTGCTTAGTATACATATGTCAGATTCATTGGCATAGGATAGGATCTTATTTTGTAGGGAGAGGGGGGGAGATACCAAACCATTTTTATTGGAGAATAGTATTCTAAACAAAAATATATAATACAATTTTTAAAATTTCTGGGGTTTGCAACCCCAGCAAGTCTGGAGGGGGCACTATACCCCCCATAACGGGCTTTCTACGCCAATGCTTAGATTTGAATTAAAAATTTCGCTTCGAATTTCCTTGGCAAGTGTCTTAAGCAACAAATTTCTGGGGTTTGCAACCCCAGCAAATCTGGAGGGGGCATTAAACTCCCCATAATGGCCTCTCTACGCCAATGCTTAGATTTGAATTAATACTTTCGCTTCACAATTCCTTGGCAAGTGTCTTAAGCAACAATTTTCTGGGCTTTGCAACCCCAGCAAGTCTGGAGGGGGCACTATACCCCCCATAACGGGCTTTCTACGCCAATGCTTAGATTTGAATTAATACTTTCGCTTTACATTTCCTTGGCAAGTGTCTTAAGCAACAAATTTCTGGGCTTTGCAACCCCAGCAAGTCTGGAGGGGAATTGAACTCCCCATAATGGCCTCTCTACGCCAATGCTTAGATTTGAATTAATACTTTCGCTTCACATTTCCTTGGCAAGTGTCTTAAGCAACATTTAATAATCTTTGCTGAATTTATTTTGCAATTATTTAAATCCTGCAACAAAAAAAAAAACATGAATTCCCGGTGACAGAAACATTTTCTATTCATTTCTAAATACATTTAAATTGTATTATGGGCAAACAGCATTAGCTGAGATTATCCGAAGGTAAAAGCGATGATTAGTAACAAAACCCAATTACAAATACAAACCATACAAACAGTCGGACAAAAGGGGAATTTCGTTTAAACCTATTGGGAAAACTGTGAAGAAAGATGAATTTGGAAGTCGTCTGTATGTCTGTCTGTCTTTCTGTCTCAACATAAATATCATGTTGTTGCGGTATTTTCCAAACGATTTCACTCACATGTGCTGTTTTAAGGCAAACAGACAAATAAATAAACAAAAACTTGCTGCAGTCTGGTGGTGTGAAAAACCCAAAAAGCAAAAATAACAAACGTTTTTGCCCATAGTGTTGCTCTAACTGGTGTAAAGGTGCGAGCGAGTCCTTTCTATTTGCAAAGTATGTATAGCAAAAAAGGTGACAAAGTGGAAATAATTTCCATTGTTTGATTTTTGACATGTTTAATACTACATATGTACATGTGTTGTTGTTGTTGTTGTTGTATACGATTCAAATTCAAATGCTGCAACATTGGATTTACTACATTGTTGCTGTTGTTTTTGTTGTTGCCTCAAAATTCCGTTTCAGTTTATTCTACGATTTGAATCCTGTGATTTATTTAATTGTATTTTTTTTTAATACAAAATTAACAATCGCTTTTATTTCATTCAGTTTTAATTGTTTAAAGACTGAATGTTATTTAAGCCAATATTTGTTTGTCACTTTTTTTTAAGTTGTTTTTACAGCAGAAAGATTTTAAGACAATAATTTTTGTGTTTTTTTTTTAATTTTTGCACAAACAAAATATTTAAGAAAGAAATTAGATTTAATTATAAGTGTAACGTTACACAAAAATTGCTTTAAAAACAAGTAGAGAAAAAGAGATTAGACAAGGTGCTTAGACCACAATAAAAATATACATATAAACAGTTTTTTCCTGGAAAGGTTTCCTCATTCACAAAAACATTAAAAAGTAATTTTTTAATGAACATTTTTAACATAATTCTTAAAGAAGCCTAATTCAGCCAGCTGAATAATCATGCTGTGTGTTATTTTGGTTATTATTAATTTCTGTTTTAATTTTTGCGCTTAAAATTTTATATTACACTAGATTAATTACTATATTTTTGGAAAAATATTCAATTTAAATATTTTTTAGGCAGCTAATTGCAATATTTTCCAATTATTTAAGAAAATAAAATTCATTTAGTGGCCATATTTATCCAATAAGTTGTTATTTTCATGAGATTGCTTAAATATCGAAATTCAGCTAGCTGAATTCTATATTCAGCTGGCTGAATTTAACTAATTTGTATTTTCAAGCTGAATTGCTTTAAAAAAATAGAGAAAAAGAGATTAGTCATGATGCTTAGACCACAATAAAAATATACATATTAACAGTTTTTTCATGGAAAGGTTTCCTCAGTCACAAAAACAAAATATAAATTTTTTATTGAAAATTTTTGCCATAACTTTTAAAGAAGCCTAATTCAGCCAGCTGAATAATCATGCTTTTTGTTAATTTGGTTGTTATTAATTTCTATTTTAGTTTTTTTTTTTTCATTTTGATTTTATAATACACTAGATTAATTACTACATATATTTTTTGAAAAACATTCCATTCCAGGCATTTTGAATTTTTTGTATGCAGCTTATTACAATATTTTTCAATTATTTAAGAAAATAAAATTCATTTAGTGGCAATATTTATCCAATACGTTCTTATTTCCACGAGATGGCTTAAATATCGAAATTCAGCTAGCTGAATACTGAATTCATTATATATTCAGCTGGCTAAATTTAACTAATTTGTATTTTCCAGCTGAATTTAAAAATTTATTCCAAAGTTTAAGAGTTGATTGAATATTAGTTTATTTTAAAGTAGTTGAAATAGCTGAATAGCATTCACGCCATTTGCATTGCTATGAAAATGCTATGAACAAATTTCAGGGATTTGCAAAAATAAGCACGAATGATATTCAGCTAATAGTTGTAATAGCTTAATAGTATTAGTTGAAATAGCTGAATAACATACACGCCATTTTCATCACATTGAAAAGGAATGCTATAGCATGTTAGCAATATATTAAATGCAACAAAGTAAGTTAAATTATACGCTGGATTATAACGATTTTATGATAAAACTTTTTATATTAAAATGAACGAGGTGGTAGCTAATGCCAAACATTTTTTATTATTAAAATTTATAGTTTTTTACTCCAAAACGAGAACAAATCTCTGGGCAAATGATCTTTTAAAATTTACGAGGGGAAGTCAATAAGTCTTTTTAAAAACGAGAGATATATTTTTAAGCCGAATGTTTTTATGGAAAAAAAGTGATTAGCAACTACTATAGGTTTCTGTCCGTTTTGATACACAGAAAAAATGTTTGCACTAATTAAAGGTTTTAATTAGTTTTAAATTAAAGATCAATTCAAATTTTTAATTGATTCAAATACATATATTTGTTTAAAACAGACCAAAAAAATCTTAATTAAATAAATAATTGAATCAATTGATTGTTAAATAAAATATTAATCTGAAACCAATTAAAAGCTTTAATTCGTGAAAATATTTTTTTTTTCTGTGTAGTAGAG
Source organism: Phasia obesa (assembly GCA_949628195.1). Lineage (NCBI taxonomy): Eukaryota > Metazoa > Arthropoda > Insecta > Diptera > Tachinidae > Phasia > Phasia obesa. Next base: position 10,606,573 of record OX451218.1, read on the forward strand.
AGAACTGACCAACCGGTCTTGGGAACTTAGGGAGGATTGCAGAGTCTCACGGATAATTTGGCCCAAACTTGATGCTACAAAAACGAAGCTAATTCTAGGTTTGGATATGAGAGTTCTGAGAGTTGTGAAAGGGGTGATCACTGGAACAAGAATCAGTAGATGGGTTATCGGCACATTGTGCTGTATTGCATTTCGCAGACTTAGATGGCTGGGTGAGATATTTCTCTATGCGCTCTTCAACATCGCGCGGTGTAAAATTCAAAGATTTCGTCGACTTCATCAAAAAAATTAGGTGGCTGACAGGATGGGTCTCTCTTTCTCTTTCTTTTTCTTTTTGATTCAGTTTAGCTGAAGGGAATCACAATGGACCCTACGGATCTCCGAGTGGATGTGCCATTGTGCTGTAAAACATTTCGTGTGTTATTGCATTTCGCAGACTTAGATGGCTAGGTGAGATATTTCTCTATGCCTACTTCAACATCGCGCGGTGTAAAATTCAAAGATTTCGTCGGCTTCATCAAGGAAATTAGGTGGCTAAGTGAAAGATGACAGGATGGGTCTCTCTTTCTCTTTCTTCTTCTTTTTGTTTTAGTTTAGCTGAAGGGAATCACAATGGACCCTAGGGATCTCCGTAGGGTCCAGTTATGGCATAACTCTTTTGAAACTTTAGGTGGCTGAGGGAAATATGACAGGATGGGTCTCTCTTTCTCTTTCTTTTTCTTTTTGTTTTAGTTTAGCTGAAGGGAATCACAATGGACCCTACGGATCTCCGTAGGGTCCCTTTTGAAACTAACCCAACCTATACAATTTTGTAAAAATATATAGATCGCACAGGTCACGACTCAATTGTATTCTAATGCTCTCTTTGTGATAAAGACCTGCCCTCGTATTCAATAAAAACGATCGGACTTCTCCAAGGAATCTTAAAGAATAATAAACCCTTATGATTTATAGACTTTTAAAGGAAATCCACAATTAATATACAATATAAACCGGATGTTAAATACTCAAATTTATATAATAAAAAATATAAAAAACCATAAATAGTGAATAGTCATCAATAAAAAAAAGGTGTAAAAAACGTCAATACCATAACGAATCTTCACAAAAAAAAAATCCAAAAAATATAATATAAAATATAACAAAGACAGTAAAGAATTGTTTTAATAAACAAGTGTGAAAGGCTAAAAGGGAGACAATAAAAACGGAAGTGCATTTGCTTTTTAACAAAATTTCAAGCCAAAGAGAAAAACTCTTTTTATAAACTATAAAATTGGTTTGTAATATTTTCAAAATCTGCTCTCCTTTAAAACTGCAGTTTAAAAGAAAATAATACTGAAAAGAAAATAAGAAGTAAAAGCAATTACAAATTGATAAATGGTTTTTATACATCTCTCTCTCTCTCTCTCTCTCTCTCTCTCTCTTTGTCTTTCGAAATCTATTGAATTCTAAAATACTTACAAATAGTCAATATTCTTTAAATTCTTTAATTTATTACATGATTCAATACAACCAAGTGTAGAAGAATAGTTTAAGTTGAAATTAAACAAGGATGTGTGTGTGTGAGATAGCAGTACCATTTAACTTGCATCCTCTTCCTTCCGTTTAGCAAACACAGCTTGAATTTGTTTAAATAGTCACACACACACACAGAGAGTTCTACTCAAAATATTAATCACATGTCTATTTATTTCGAATCTTTTAAAATTCTATTTTAAATTTTAAAGCTGAAGTGATAGAATTTTATGAATGAACTCTACTTTTATGAATGAAATATTTTGTTGTTGCTTTTGTGTGTTAACTTGTAGAAATAAGTCTCCCATAGAGTTATTGTTTCAAACACCTTTTGTTACTTTCCGGGCTAAAATGGTTTGAGGATGATTTTTTTTTATTTACTATTCAAGGCTTATGACACTTTAAAAAGCCACTTTTAAAATACATTTTAGTTCCTTTCTTTTGGCCTTAAAATTAATTTTAATTTTGTTAGTTTTTTTCTAGGCAACCGGAAAAAAATATATTTTTAACAGACATGCATTTTTTTTATTTATAAAAACATTTGTTAAAATTCCCACTATTTAAGCAAAATAAAAAAAATATGCTATTGAATAGAATATTTGGTAATTGAGAACGCTTTTGTGACAAGTGCTTGATTATATGAGCTACTTTTATTAAAAAATATATTTTAGTTATAAAATTCAGTATGAAGAAAAAAGGAAATAAATGCCTAAAAATAGATATTTTAATAGATAAAAAGTAAAAAATAATGAGCAAAAATATACTACAAAGAAAAAACACACAACAGCAGATATCACAGCAGGATTTCTTTTTCATAAAAATCAATTACTGAAACCAATTCAGCTAGCTGAATAGTAAAATAACCCATTATTTATTTAACATAATTGTAAAAAATTAAAAATTTGCAACTTAACCAGTTGAATTATAACTAGCTGAATGAATTCAGCTAGCTGAGTAGTTAAATAAAAAAATAGTTAAAGAAAATTAATAATTTAACCAGCTGAATTACAACCAACTGAACCAATTTAGCTAGCTGAATAGTTAAATAAAACACAATTGCTAAAAAAGGAAAATTAATAATTTAACCAGCTGAATTACAACTAGCTGAACCAATTCAGCTAGCTGACTAGTTAAATAAAACATTATTTATTTAAAACTCTTATCAGATATATTCAGCTAACTTAATTTTATTTTACTTTTAAATACTGGCAGCTGTGTTAGTGTTTATTTAGAAAACTTTATATTCAGCTAGCTGAATAGTGATTCTAAGCCATTTAATGCATAACTTTAATGTTAAGCAATAGCTGTTTTTGTTTGTAGAGGAGATTGTTTCATATTAAATTTAAATTTATTTTAAAATATTTGTTAATATGAAATAAAACTCTTAGATATTTAAAACTCTCATCAGATATATTCAGCAAACTTAAATCTATTTTTTTTAAATACTGGCTGCTAATTTAAATTTTTATTTCAGCTAGCTGAATGGTGATTCTAAGCAATTTAATGTATTATTAATGTTAATACCATATAATTATTAACTTTAATGTTAATAATGTTAACTTTAATGTTAATAATGTTATGCAATAGTTTATATATTGGCCAATTGAATTTGTTTCTGATAAGATTATTATTTTAAACAAAAGTTTAATACCAATCTTTGTTCAGATATTCTACAAAAAGATGTAGTTCAGCTGGCTGAATTATTAATTTTCCATTTTTGCACTTGTATTTTATTTATATTAAAAATTAAAAAAAAAAAATTTTAAAAATATTTTAAATTAAATTTAAATTTAATATGAAACAATCTCCTCTACAAACAAAAACAGCTATTGCTTAACATTAAAGTTATACATTAAATCACTTAGAATCACTATTCAGCTAGCTGAATATAAAGTTTTCTAAATAAACACTAACACAGCTACCAGATTTTAAAAATAAAATAAAATTAAGTTAGCTGAATATATCTGATAAGAGCTTTAAATATCTAAGAGTTTTATTTTTTATTTATATGTCATTCAGCTATTACTGAATGCTATTCAGCTATTACTGAATGCTATTCAGCTATTACTAAATGCTATTCAGCTATTACTGAATGCTATTCAGCTATTACTGAATGCTTTTCAGCTATTACGGAATGCTATTCATCTATTACTGAATGCTATTCAGCTATTACTGAATGCTATTCAGCTATTACTGAATGCTATTCAGCTATTACTGAATGCTCTTCAGCTATTACTGAATAGCATGCATGTCTATTTTTACAGCCACCTATAAATTTTAGTATCCTGGAAAGTGTTAATGTTTAAATAACTGAGTATTGGTTTCGCTTTGAACATATTTCTGTATTCTATAAATTTGAAGATCTGCTGAATAGCTTTTTGTAGCCTTAAAGACATTTGATTTAGCTCACAACAAAGTCTTTATTCACCCATCAATATATAAACTTTTCCAATCATAAACAAACAAACCATTTATTTGGCAACAATTTGAAGATGTCATGCTAAAGTGACATTTATGACAGTTAATACAATATAATAGTAATATGCCTTTTCGTAACATACGTATTGCAACTACATAAAAAAACTCATACGTGCCTTGATTGTGTTTACATAACTATAAAAAAAACCAAGGAAACTTTTTCATGACTTAGTTTTCTTTAACTCATATTGCACAGGATGATTTATGGTAACTGGTATACCACCCTAGACTTAAATATGAAGAGTACTTAGAAATTATATGAAATAAATTGAATCATTGGTTTATTGTTACTTTTTTTGAAAACATAAAGGGTTCCATTAGCCAGAAGAAAATAAAAGAAGGTCTGATTTTATTAATAAAATATTAAAAAAAAATGCAAGCTGCAGTATATGAATTGAAATTTATTAGAAGTAAGGTTAGGTTTCAAAGGCTGCTCTAACTTTTTTTCGTATCGATTGAATGTTATGCCATCCGTAGGCTCAAAACCAAAGTCCGATAGATTCGCTAAGTCTTGTATTAAAACTAGGCAATGGCAGATAAGATTTTGTATATTGTGTTCTCTTTCCCATTCATGTCACAACATGTCGAAACATGTTTGCATGTCTGAAATGCTACTTCTGCTCTACATCGAATTATTACAAGTGGTTTTCTAAAACGCTAAAACTCGTATATTAAGCCCGAACAACCGGGAACATGAACGACACGAAAGACGAATGTTCATGACTAACGCCTAACGCCTTAATTTCAATGCTTAAGCAATATATAGGGGCACCAGTCGCCGAGGTTTGCACGCGCTCTGCAGCTGGAAGATGAGAACCTTTGAGGTCTAAGCAGTGTGCCAACGGTGGTACTACAGGCATCGGTAGCCCCACAGAGACTATAGAATTCTGTCCCTGGTTATTGGTAAAGCTCTTCGAGAAGTAACTCGATGGCTGTGGTTGTGTGGACCCCATGAGAGTTGTATTTCATTTTCGGCCGGATATAGGTGGTATAAATAGTAAGAAGATCGGATGGAGTGGAGTATCTTTTACACCGTTTTAGGAAACCGAGGCACTTGAAAGTTTCTTTAGAGACTTGAAAAAAGTGTTTAGTCCATCGAACATCACACTGGATTTTCATACCAAGAACATCAAGAGCTTCCTATTTCTTAATATCTATATCACCCATAATAACAGATCAAGCATCATCTCCGAACGTACGCCTATGCGTAGGCATGCAACATTGAGTCTTACGGGCGTTAAAATCGACTCTATTCACACAACCCCATTCGGATATTGTTATGTGATCGTGATTGATCGTATCATTCATGCTTTGTCTTTTCGACCGCACCTCCACCTGGTTCGGTCTATTACTAAATGCATACGTATGGGAAATGGTGCTGTCATCTGCGAAAGAGTAGATAGGGTTGAAAGTATGACAAAGAAGGTCATTTAGAAAAATAAGAAATAGGGTAGGAGAAAGAACAGAGCCTTGTGGTACCCCTGAATTAATCTTGAACTCGTTTGATGAAATCCCATCTATAACAACTCGTATAGTGCGATTCCTGAGAAAACTCGATATAAATCGGGAGAAGTTATCACCGACACCAAAAGCAATGAGCCAACACCTTACTTTCGCCGAAATGATGTATAAAGTGACGCCATTTTTCCGAAAGGAAAGCTAGCAAGTCTTCTGTAGAGCGCCACCTACGGAAACCATACTGTCGGTCGCTGAATAAGCTGTTGGACTCCACATAACTCACAACATGAAAGTTAATCATACTTTCCATCACTTTAGAAAATGAAGAACAAATTGCTATTGGGCGGTAATTAGCAGAGTTTTTAGCCTCTCCTTTTTGAGGATCGGCGTTACATTAGCAACCTTCCAACATTTTGGAAATTCACCAGCATGATGCTGAAAAGGACGTGCTAGCGTTGAAGAGCACTGTTTCAAGACCAGTGCTGGAATCCCATCCGGTCCAGGAGACTTGTTGATGTTGAGATCTGCTAAAACCTTTTTAACCACTCGCGCTCGAAAGAATATTTTCTGCATAGTAACGGATACTCTATCGAGTTCGGGTGGTGGTTAACTGCTTTCCGGAAAAAAAGAATTGCTTGCAAATATACTAGCCAAAAGGTTAGCTTTATCAACCGAGTCATATTTTAAAAGAGTCGAAATTGAAACACTAGCATTATCCTTTACTCTGTTAACAAATGACCAAAAGTTCTTGCTACCCCGAGCAGCAGCAAGAACTTTAACACAAAGACGCTCCTCGTATAGATTTTTTCGCGTCGTAATACTTTGGCACACGAAGATCTCGCTCTTTTGCGTAGCGAATCAGTATCTGCGTTTTCGTTTCTAAGCCAGCTACTGAATGTTTCCTCTCTTGATCTGACTGCATTTTTGCACGTCTGATTAAACCAAGACTTCATTCTGGTTTTAATCGAATTTTCTCTAGAGGGAATTAAAGTTTTCATTCCAAACAAAAAGGAGGTTAACAACCATTTCCGCTATGGCATCGATATTATTATCTAGGAAACATAGTTTCCAATTAAATTGCCTAAAAAAACTCGTTGAGCTCAGCCTTTGTTCGTCACGACCAAAAGCACAAACATCCGCCAATGCTTTTAATAGTTGTTCATCTTTGGAATTGCGCCAACCCAACCACCCTACTTCAGGTTGACTGCATCTTGCTGTAACAGCTCTAAACTATCGATGGCAATCGTCGAGAACCTCGAAAATTTGCTACAATCTGTATAGTCTCATCAGAAATGCAACAGGGTACTAAAAGTTTCGGAGAATATGAGGGGCATAATTTGAAATCTTCATTGGCTTAGGTTGAGATCAAAACCCAAACGTTCTACCGAAATACGATTTTTAAATAGACTATTTGTAAAACCAAATACTTGTTTAGGTAGTTTGAATTATAATAATTTTATTCTGAATAGCTAAATTCCATCCTTGAAGTCTCTCCTTATGTAATTTTTAGAACTTCTATTATAATTATTGAAATGACTTTAAAATTGTAATTAATAAAATGCTTTTACTAACCACATTTCCTTTCATTAATACAACAAAAAAAACATACCAACCATTTCTTCCTTCTTACACTTATTCGTCCTTTATTAGTTGTCATTTTATGCTAAATAGACATGACATTTAATGTAGTTAATTATCCTTGAAATTGTGTGCCAAACAAGAAAGCGAGCATCAAGCCAATTTCGAAATCTTTTTTCAATATAATTTTAAATGCAATTGTATTTGCCAAGCAACCCTGTTCCAAAGGATCTGCTCTCCTCCCTTTGCTTGTTTGCTGCTATAAATGGCTTGACAAATGCCGCTTTTGCTATTAGAGGCGTTAAAAATTAAATTGAAATTATGCTCATCTACACGGATTTATTGCGAACCCTTCAAATAAAAAAAAAAAAAAATCTCAACAAAAAAGAAAGGGAATGTTTTTCAAAATGTATAACAAGCCCACGGTCAAACACTCCAGACAGCCAGCCAGCCATTCATTTATTTATTCTTCTTTTATAGGTTTTGTGTACTATTTTGTAACGTACATACATTCATATTTCGATGAAAAGGTGTGTGTTGTAGTTACAAAAAATATAACCGCCATTATAAATTTTGAAATTAAAAAAAAAACAAAAAACAGAAGATGCATCTGCATTTTAGTAACAACATGACGATGACAATCATGAACTCTTTGGCTGTTTTATAATTGTTATACTTCAATAAGCGTAAATGATAATTAACCCTCACAAGGCCTAGTTAAATGTGTCATTTTAGCACATACTTCCCAATCACATTTAGCTTTGAAGGTAAATTCAGCTAAAGATTAAAATGTAAAAACTTCAAATACATTGCAATAGTTTCGTAAATATTACGTAAACAGCCAGCTGAATATACTTCTGAATAACAATTTAATTATCCAATATATTTTCCGCTATTTAATTCGTACAATGCTGACTATTCAGCTTGCTGAATAATTTAATTTCCCACATATTATTCTTAAACTAATTTTGAATATGCTTTTAAGCCAGCTATTTACGTTCGCGGACATGAATGCTATAGCATACATTTTCGTAGTGATGCAAAATGACGTGAAAGCTATTCAGCTATTACAACTAATAGCTATTCAGCTATTACAACTAATAGCTATTCAGCTATTATAACTAACAGCTATTCATCTAGTACAACTAATAGCTATTCAGCTATTACAACTAATAGCTATTCAACTATTACAACTGCTAGCTGAATAGCATTCATGTTTAGTTTTTCAGCTCAGTTTTTCAGAAAACTTTTAACGTCCGCGAACGTGTTAAGTAAAATGTTTTAAAAAAAATTAAATATCCCATTTCTAGAAGTTTTACAGTATTTTACTTGAATTCAGCTAGCTGAATTAGATCTCAAATGTTTATTTAGCTCTTCTATATTGAGTTTTTTTAATTCAAACTTGAATCAAAAAAAAAAAAAAAAAATAGTTCCATATTTTAAATCATTTAGCTAAATATTATTTATAGGCTACGCTTAAATGTCCAAAAAACGTTGCTTCTATATTCAGCTAGTTATGTGTTTTATAAAACCTATATTATTTATAACACCTAATTAAAATTATTTTTTTTATTCTGCTGGATGTATTAGATTTAAATTTATTAATTTCATATTTAAAAACCATTTTGTAACAAATTTGAGATCTATTCTAATTTCAAAACTAAAATTCAGCTGGCGAAGCGAAAAATGCTTTTCGGTAATTATTTTCTTTTTTAAATTATTTTTAATACCTGATTCCATTTCATATCTTTTATTCAGCTAACTGAATGTATATTATTAATATTTAATTATTTATTATTTTTAATTTATTTAATTATTTATTATTTTTTCATATACATATTCAGCTATATTTATATATATTTTTAAAAGCCTTCAGAATAAATTTATTTAAATATTCAGCTGGCTGAATTAGATTTTAATTAATAATTTGGCATTTGGCGTCCGCGAACGTATTAAACGAGATTAGCTCTAAATTATAATCCAGCTGGCTGAGCTGGATTATAATTTTAAGTTTTTGAATAGTTTTTAGGACACAATTAACCAATTTTAATTAATTCAGCTAGCTCACTTGGAATATAAATATTTTTTGCTCACTAAATTTTATATTTACAGATTTTTCATTATGAAAATTCTGTCTAACTAGTTTGTATAATTGATTATAAAAATATGTTTATTTGTACAGCTCGTTTTAGTGTTAATTGTAGACGTTTGCCATCTGTTTTTCTAATTCAGCTAGCTAAATTAGATTTAAATGAATAATTCAGCTAGCTGAATTAGATTTAAAGGAATAATTCAGCTAGCTGAATTAGATTTAAATGAATAATTTGAAATTTTAAAACTTTTTTTAAGCAAATTAAATTTTACTTTAATTTATTAAGTTAGATTAGTTCTAAACTATATTCCAGCTGGCTGGTCAAGTTCACTCGAAAACCTTATTAATAATTATATTTATATTTCCTATATTCAGCTGGCTTATTAGGTTATTAAAGCATAATTTAAAGTTTTTGAATAGTTTCTAGGGCACAACTAACCTTTTTTCATTAATTCAGCTAGCTGAATAAGATTGTAAATAAATATCTGCTTATTAAATTTTTATGTTCGCTGATTTTTGGCTTGTTTTACTATGAAGTTTGTTTTTAACTAGTTTTTTTAATTTTAATTATTTTGTAGAGCTCTTTTAGGGTTAATTGTAGGCTTCTACTACTTTTTTTATTAACATTTGTCAACTGTTTTTTATTTTCTCTTTTAATATTACGTTTTTTTTTTTTTGTTTTCTTGTAATTTATTAATTGTCAAATTCATTAGTTGCGCGAAAGTGATTTACAAAAAAACAAAAAAATAAAAACTAGGAAATTTCCAATCAAAGGAAATTTTCTATAGATTATTTATCAAAGAAATTTTGAAGTAATTTTTCTTTTGAAATCAAATAATGTCTACAATTTAAGGCCTTTTTATGCATCATTGTTTTCAAATACATTTTAAATTCTAAAATTGTTTTCAATTTCTTTTAAGATGATATAGAAAAAACAAACGGATCTTGTCTATTTAATTAAATGTCCTTCTTAGTGAAACTCTAAAGGTTAGATTTGTTGCTAATGAAGGTCCACAACATGTTTGAAAAACATGTTGTGGACCTTAGTTGTTATGTGAAGTCTCCAGTGGCGTGACTGTTGTTGTTCTTTGATTTTAATTTAACAAATTTTGAGTTTGTAATGTGCATGCTTATGTGTTAGTAGTGTCCTATGTGTATGTAGTGTCCTGCAGCCAATACGGAAATTGGTTTTGTTTAAGCAAAAATGTCAAAATCTTTGCCAATTTGCCGCTTTCTTGAAAATGCCTAGATATTTATGCATTCAAGTCTTGGCCGGAAGTAATTGTTTTTCACTCAATTTGCCATCAATCATTGGCTGCATAGGAATTAATTTTTAAAGAAAAATTTTGTTTTGAAGAGTTCATTTTGTTACAGAAATTATTTAAATCCTGTTTACTTCTTCCATCTTCCTTAAATTTACTTCAAAGGATTATTAAGTATATTTTTTTTTAGTTCCCTTTAGGTTTAAGTAGATCTTAAATATTAGATTTTTATTAAACAAACTTAACCTTCGTTACATTTTTTTTATACAAATCATTTGAAGTTTAAACAAACAAATACTTTAAAAAAATTCTGAAGAAAATAATTTATTGTTTTTTTCTTTAGAAAACAACAAGTTTTACCCCTAAAAAAAATTTATATTTATTTGAATAAAAAAAATACTCGTATCATTTGAAAAATGAGCTTTTTTTAATATCACACATACTTAAAAAACAAGCTAATAATCACCCAACAACAAAAACAATAATAATAAAGTTGTCTAAATATCAAAATATCAGATCCTTGTAACAAGCTCATGTTACTCATACATGCAACTAATGCTTCTAGTTAACAATGAGCCATTTGATAACAATAACAAAAATGTGGTATATTTTTTATATAAACAAAATCAAAATATACAATAACAATATGTTAACAAGCTCTTTTTTTGTTAACCAGAAAACGCCTTATTTTCGAAAGTATTAATAACTTCCGCATACTCACTTTAAACAGACACACACAGACAGAGAGAGAGAGAAAGAGCCTTTTAAGTCCTGGGAAAAATAAGAAAAAAATTGATACCAGAAAAAAAGGGCGTAACATATGAGTACCTAAAAAATAACAGTACAGTTCCCAATCTACTTCTCCATCTTACTCTCCTCTCTCTCTCTCTTTCCCTCTCACTCTACAGAAAACCACTTTAATTAATCCTTTAAAAATTTCCCTTTATAGGATTTTTCACTACCTAAGCTCAACTAACTGATGATTGGTTGTCAACACTTCGCTCTCTCTCTCTCTCTCTCTTTCACTCTCTGTTTTAGGTTTGTGTGTATGGGCTAGTAAACACAAGTACTCAATTTTAGCTAAATTCTTAAAACTTGTTTATTTCAATAATAAATGAGATTTTTAACTCTACCCATCTTGTTTGTATCCTTTTTAACATTTTAACTACATGTTTTTGTAACAACAATGTATTTTTTTTTTTTTGTTGCCGCTGCTTATAACAATCCTACTCAAGTTGTTGTTCATTCCTAAGCAGTATTCGTGGCAACTTGTAGAGAATTTTTCTAAAAATAAAATCAAAAATAAACACACGACACGCAAATATGGAGTTTTCATTGGAGTACCCTCTTATGTCTCACAAGAGTCTCTTATATTAAAAATGGTCAGTATGCTAAAATACATACAAATAATGAGCAGAGTTACCACAAGCAAAACCTAAAACCGAAAATTGAGGCAAGAAAACTATATGTAGGACTCAAGATAGCCGCTAGGTTTGTATACAGTGGAGGTGGAGAATCTGTAGGGAAAGAATCAATGACACTGAGTATTGATCTTTAGTTTTGGGCCTCTTTTTACCGCCTTTATTTATCCTTATTTTTTTGGTTATAGATTATCTATCTACACTCTAAACATTAATACCCGAATAATCCACAGCACATTTTCTTTCGGCTGAGATTCTCCATTAAACTCTCATTTAACTGGTTGCTGCATGATATTCTCCGTTGGCATGTTCTGTGACTAGCTCAGCAATCCAGCTTAGGGTGCTCTGCTCCAATTAATTACTAAGTTTCTTCTTAAAACTTAGGCTGCTATCAGAGAGCGAAGTTAAGCTAGAAGCGATAATAATTCGTGCTATACCAATGTTACAAGATGCCAAAGCAAATGCTATATTTTAAAACAGCGCCATCTATTGCGCAACTGTGTTGAAAATATTCCACTTTCAATTCATATTTTGTCATTATTTTAAAACAGCGCCATCCGTTGCGCAACCGTTTCCCGCTTTCAAAACTAAAAGATGCCTTAAAGTATGCAGTACCTTTCACTGCTTTTTCTCCACTTTCTCTTGGAAACAAGATATTTTTGGAAAAAAAAAACAAAAAAGTATCCTCTATTCGAATCAGGATACTACAGGATACTACAGGATACCTCCTCACAAAATTTTGTTAAAATCCATCCACTAGTTTTTGAGTGATGCGAACACAAATAAAAAAGAAAGACAGACACAAACAAATTGCCAAAGAAAACGTATTAAAAATATTTTTTCCAATAAAAATGGTTTTGCCACCTTGAAAATATGTCCTCCTACGCCAATGACTATGAGATATTCAACGTTGTAATGATTACCCTTTTTCAGAAATAGACCGCATGCGTGTAGCTTTTGAAGCCTTTCCAAATGGACTCGCGCAGCTTTTATCTGCGGCATAGAAGGCTACAGCGGACATTTACGTAATTTGAACACTAACAAGTAAAAGTGCTATATTCGGCCGTGCCGTATCTTCTTACCCTTCACCACGGTGATTTTATTTAAACAGACACGTACACCATTATCCATATTGTTGACTCTTTACATAAATTAAAATAAGTCGTATGAGAAAAAAATCATAATTCATGCTTTAAAGAAATAGAAGACAGCGGCGACGCAGCTAATTGAAAACAAATTCCGTTGGCTACAATTGTCGCCGTGTTGTCAGCTACTTTATGATATTGAAGACGACAGCTACATCGTAGACTCTGACATTGTTGTAGTAATACTTATTTTGCTTTTATTATAAATTAAATAACTTTTTCAAAAAATTATAAAGATTTCCTCCAAAAATATTTCGTTTCAATATGAATTTGTAATCTACAATTTTTTGACATTTTTTTTATTGGTTAAATAAAATATAAATTAGCCTAAGTTGACGACAGCTACACAACGGTGGTCGTGTAGCCCTGTCGCTATACTGGCTTCAAAATAATCATTTACCTATAAACGTGTGTATTTTATTTTTGACTGTTTGTAGTCGGTATCCTGATGTTGTCTATGTGTTTAATGCATCTAGGTTTTAAATCAAAAATGTGATCTATTTAACAATCAAACGCATTTAAAAAAATATGTTACTCTATATACATACACACATACATATATTCTTAATATTAAAAATATGATAATCATTTTCATAGAAATATTGAGATTTTTTTTTAATTTTTCGAAAATTGTTTGCAAAATATTTTTTTGGAAAATTTTTTAAAATTTTTTTTTTTCGAAAAATTTTCTGTAAAAATATCTTTTTGTAAATATTTTGTAAAGTTTTTTTTTTATAAATATTAAACAAAAAAAAATTTAATTTTTTTTTAATTTAAATTTTTTAAATTTTTTTTTTTTTGAAAAATTTTCTGCAAAAATATCTTTTTGAAAATATTTTGTAGTTTTTTTTATAAATATTATACAAAAAAAAAATTAAATTTTTTTTTTTAATTTAAATATTTTTTTGGAAAATTTTTTAAAATTTTTTTTTCGAAAAATGTTCTGTAAAAACGTCTTTTTGAAAATATTTTGTAAAGTTTTTTTTTATAAATATATAACAAAAAAAAATAAATTTTTTTTTAATTTAAATATTTTTTTGGAAAATTTTTTAAAAATTTTTTTTCGAATAATTTTCTGTAAAAATATCTTTTCGAAATTATTTTGTAAAGTTTTTTATAAATATTAAACAAAAAAAATTTTTAATTTTTTTTTAAATCCAAATTTTTTTTTAATTTTATTAAATTTTTTTAATTTAGGACCTTCCTGTAATCTATATTGAGTTAGAATGGTCAGACTAAAGCAAAAAATAAATCCTTAAAAAAAATGTCTAAGTGCCCTTTAACTACTCCTATTTACCAGTGGTTACCCTGTGGGTCCATTGGCCACCTTTATGTGTATTGCTTTCTATAAAGGTCTTTAATACAAATCAAAGCAGAAAATCCCTACCAACCTAAAAACAAATAAAAATCGCCCCTCGCAGGGGGTTATTAATCCCCCGAGATCTGTATATACTCCCTGCGATCTACCCGTCGCGGTCTAAATTTGTTTGACAAAAAAAAGCAAAAGAGAATCATTAAAGCCGATAAAAATTAAAAAAAAACGTGAAAAAAATATAGGTGGGCGTGGTTTTTGGTCCGCAGCCTTCAAAGGAATGATCCGATGTTGCTGAATTGCAGTCTGAAAATTTTCGAAACATTGCCTGACAGATAGCTGTGCTAAAGTTTTGTGTATCTCTTCTGGTGCCTTGGAAAATGACATTACTACCGGAACACGGATCAAGAAAATATATACTTTATGGGGTGGGAAATGAATATTGTAGGAATTGCACACGGAATGACAAACATATATATATATATACCCTTTCCACCTGTTGTGAAGAGTATAAAACTATAAATTGACACAAGAAGAAGAATTTTAAATTAGTAACACTTCGATAGCCGATCCTGGATTTGTATTTAGTCCTTTACTCTAGTGCCTGTACCATCCACCTCTTGGCCATTAATATTTTTTTGCAAAAAGGTAACTCTTGCAAAGTTTTTTTATTTTTAATATATTTTTTATTCTTAATATTCAAAAAGGATACTGCTTCATTTCCTTTTGCACAAACACGCAAACATATGCCTGGCGTGTTTATTGTCTGGCTTAATTCAAGTCCACCGTACTCCACTCCCCTTGATTGTATATGCAAATAGTTTTCCATTTATTTTGAATAGTTTTCTAAGATTTTATAACTTTTTTCATTTCAAAAAGTTGTTTTTATTTTTATTTATGTGAACTTTATTCTAAGCAATTTCAGTTTAGTTTTTCCATTTTAAATGTTGGATTTGCATGTGGTCTAAAGAGGAAAAAAAGCAATTTTTTTGTTGTTTTCTTAGCTTAACGAAAAATCAATAGTTCGAAAATGACTTTTAGTTGTTTGCTACATAGCGAACATTAGAATGAATATTAGAAAGGAAAGTTTTTCAAATCAACAACTATTGAGTATTAAGTACTTTAGCCATGCTTTTTTTAGATGGAATAGAAAACTTAAAAAAAACTACATTGAAGTAGTTTTTTGTTTTTAGAATTTTAAGACAATTTTGTTAAAAGTATTTTTAGTTCAGATCGATAGGAAAAAATAAAGGTAAAAAAATAAATGGCTGTGATAAATTGAATAATTTTTTAGTCAGATTTGAGTTTGATTTAGAAATTTTCATAAGGATAGAAACCTTGGCTTATTTTTAACCGACTTAAAAAAAAGAAGGAGGTTATCAATTCGTGTGAATGTGGCTTTTTTATGTTTGTGTCCGCAGAACTTAGCCATTTCTGAAACGATTTTATTTTTTTTTTTCTTTATTTGAAAGGTTATGCTTACAGTTTGGTCCCGTTTTAAAAACAGTTCATTATAAAGGGTGTTTTCTATAGAGGTTTGGCACTTTAAGTTGGCATTACTTTTCAAGTTGGCGACCGATTTAACAGCTGTCAAGTGATTTATTCTCAGTTTGGATTGGCAATTTTATCATGAATAGACTCACGCCTGAACAACGCTTGCAAATAGGGCCCAAAACTCGATTACAGTTGTTTCCGATTTTCATAAACGAATTTTGTTTAGCGATGAAGATCACTTCTGGTTGAATGGCTACACGTCAACAAACAAAACTGCCGAATTTGGAGTGAAGGTAATTCTCAAATGTATGTCGAAACACCGTTACATCCATAAAAACTGACTGTTTGGTGCGCTTTATGTGCTGGTGGAATCATTGGTCCGTACTTTTTCAAAAACGATGGTGGCCAGAACGTTACAGTCAATGGTGATCGGTATAGAGCCATGATTACTAAGTTTTTCATTCCTGAATTGAATAACCATGAAGTCTAGGAGATGTGGTTTCAACAAGACGGCACAACATGTCACGCAGCTCGTGCCACAATAGATTAATTGAAAGACACCTTTGGTGACCGCCGAATTTCAAGTTTTGGACCTGTGAATTGGCCTCCAAGATCTTGGGATTTAACACCGCTAGACTACTTTCTGTGGGGCTATGTAAAGTCATTGGTCTATGCGGATAAGCCACAAACGCTTGACCATTTGGAAGACAACATTCGCCTGGGTTATTGGAAAAAGTCATCGAAAATTGGACGTCCAGATTAGACTACATCCGCGCCAGCCGTGGCGGTCATATGCCAGAAATCATATTTAAAATGTAATGCCACAAGATTATCTTTCGGTTAAAATAAAATTCATGTCAATCGAATTATCCATAGTTGTTTTATTGCAACTTAAAGTTCTATACCTCTGTAAAAAACACCCTTTATTAAAAATTTAACAGTGTCCGCATAAAACACACATGTTTTTTAGGTGTATTAAGAACCTTATCACTATATCTCCTGCCAACAGAAAGTATTAAAAAAATAAATTTAAAATTTAAAGGGTGTCCCCATAGGTGACTTAATTTAACCTATATGGGCCTATCTTCTGAACCGTTATAGACAAAATCTTGAAAATTTGACAGAATATCGATTACTATGACCGTTATAATAAAAAGTATAAGTATTCCGAATTATAAATTAAAGGGTGCTCCAATAGTTCATTTAATTTGATGTATATGGCTATACTTTTTACCAGTTGTACACAGACCGTTGAAATATACAAAGAACCTGTATTGTGCTAAGTCCGCTATAATAAAAAGTATAAAATTTGAATTCGGAAATAAAAGGGTGTCCCAATAGTTAATGTAATTCTATGTATGTGGCCAAACTTTTGAACTGTTATAGACAGTCAGCTGAAATTTACAAAGAAGCTGTATTGCAAAGTCCACTATAGCAAGTATACAATTTGAATTTAGAAATTAAAGGGTGTCCTCAGAAATTATGTAATTTGATCTATATGACGATATCTTTTGAACCGTTAAAGATAAACACTGGAAAATTAGGCAGAATGTCCACTACTTTCTCTGGTATAATAATAAAATATATAAATGGCCAAGTCCTCTATAACAACAGGTCTTTCATTTAAAATTGTAAATTAAAGGGTGTTCCAATAGGAGCTGTCATTTGAGCTATGTGGCTGTATCTTTTAAACCGTTATAGACATAGGCTAGAATGGTGTCGCCATAAAAGACGGATGCTGGTGAAAATAGCTTAACTTTTGAACAGTAATAGGGAGAGGCTTGACATTCACATAGTCTTTACTCTTTTTCCCGCTAATTTTGGCGCATCTTTTATTTGCTTTAAATCTAATTCTTGCGTTTTACTTTTTACATTTTTAGTTTAGAATTGATGCCCATCTATCTGTTTTGAAGTCGGTTTTTTTGCAAGAATTATTTGTAAAAAAGCATTTCTGTAGTCTATTGGCAAAACAGACTAAGTCAAGTTAAGAAAATTGGGAAATTTTTTTTTATAAACTTTCATATAATATTTTAAATAGTTTAGTTGATCTTTGTTTTAGTATTTTCTATTTATTTATTTTTTTAAGGTTGAGGTTGTTTTTTATTTCTTATTTTTTCGTTATTTCACTATTTTAGTGTGTAGCATCATCAGCAAAAAATTTAAAAATTAACGATAATGAAAATTACAATTAATATAATATTTTTTTATACATTTTTTTTATTTTTTATTTAGAGATTTTTTTCCACAGATTTTGTTCTCAATGCCTAGAGTCCACGTCAGTTTTCCGACTCAACTTAAATACCTTAACCACAGTTTAAACTCATGATTTAAAAAATTAAACCCAGCAGTCGGCCTTAAAAGATTAACTAAGAAATTTATGTTTAACTTACAATTTATTATTTAATTTAAAAAAATAAAAAAAATATCTATCAAAACTAAGTTTTAATAGAACTACCAAGTTTAACGCAAGGACTAAAAAGTTTAAAGCAAAAACCCAGTTTAAGCAAAGCTTATGGTTATTAAAGAAACCTCCCTTTTTATATAAATTTAAGGCGATCATACTTCCTTTATAAAAAAATATCTTTTAAATTTCCTTAAACCTCCTAATATTTAATCATATTAAACTGTTACATTATCATTGGTTTATTTTCTTCAATTTATTTAACGTTTTAATATTAAACGGAAATATCATTATTCAACTGGCTGTGTAAAGTTCCTCTCTGATAACGACCAGCAGTAAAGATGAAGTCGAAATAAACACACACACACACATTTAAGTCACCATAAATTCTAGATATAATAATGAAATATAAATGAATATAACAAAGCAGCAGTTAGAACAGGGCAATAGACCCCAAGAGATAAACTGACTTACAGTTGCAGTAAAATTTTTTTGGGTGGAAGAAAAAATTAATTCTTTTATTTTGGGTTAATTAAAACTGCAAGCGAATATGATTAAGAAACGAAAGGTTCCATACAATTAGAATATTTCGCCTTCCTATAAAAACACCAACTGTTTTATTATAAACTAAACTGTGCCCTCCACTTCGTGAGCGTCTTTGCAATATTTTGTTCGATTTTGCTTTGAAAGCAAACCACACCAAAAACACTTTCTTTTTTTAGTGCCACCTTAAACTATACTTCAGTTAAGGTTTATGTAGTTACTTTTTAAAACAGCGCCATCTTTTAGTGGTTAGTTCAGTTCAGTTATGTATTATGTATTTATTTTACTATGTATTTATTTTACTACTAAAACAACTGCATACTTTCACTGAATATTTCCACTTTCTCTTGGAAATAAAATATTTTTGAGGCAAAAAAAAGTATCCTATATTCGGATCGTGATACTTAGGTACCTTTTCACAAAAAAATTTATCTAGTAGTTTTTACGTGATGCGAACGCAAAAGAAAAGCAGAGAAGCAGAGACAGGTAACTAGTTGAGAACAGCGAAAAATACCCTGGTAGGTAGGGGTGTTTTTTTTTTATCAAAAATCCTTTCCATAAAAAAATCTTTTTGTATTGTAGTCAAGTTTCCACGTTAAAAATAAGATACTCTGTAGAATAATGATTGCCACCTCTAACAGGAAGTTTCACACTTGTAAGGCTAATGTACTAAACAGTTGCATGAGCAAGCTCATCTAACAAAAAATTTTCTATAAAAAAGTTACAAAAATTTTCTATGAAATTTTTACAAAAATTTTCTATAAAATTTTTACAAAAATTTTCTGTAAAATTTTTACAAAAATTTTCTGTAAAATTTTTACAAAAATTTTCTGTAAAATTTTTACAAAAATTTTCTGTAAAATTTTTACAAAAATTTTCTGTAAAATTTTTACAAAAATTTTCTGTAAAATTTTTACAAAAATTTTCTGTAAAATTTTTACAAAAATTTTCTGTAAAATTTTTACAAAAATTTTCTGTAAAAAAATCTGTACAAAAATTTTCTGTAAAATTTTTACAAAAATTTTCTGTAAAATTTTTACAAAAATTTTCTGTAAAATTTTTAAAAAAATTTTCTATAAAATTATTACAAAAATATTCTATACATTTTTTACAAAAAATTTTCTATAAATTTTTTACAAAAAATTTTCTATAAATTTTTTACAAAAAATTTTCTATAAATATTTTACAAAAAAATTTTCTATAAATTTTTTACAAAAAAATTTTCTATAAATTTGTTACAAAAAAATTACCTATAAATTTTTTACAAAAAATTTTCTATAAATTTTTTACAAAAAAATTTCTATAAATTTTTTACAAAAAAAATTCTATAAATTTTTTACAAAAAATTTTCCATAAATTTTTTACAAAAAATTTTCTATAAATTTTTTCCAAAATTTTTCTATAAATTTTTTCCAAAATTTTTCTATAAATTTTTTCCAAAATTTTTTACAAAAATTTTCGATGACGCTAAGTCATAATTGAGATTCTATGCCGTTAATGTACCGAATTATCTCATCCTTTAGCTCTTGAATTGTTGCTGGCTTATCCAACGGTGTCAATACACATGATCTTGGCGGCCAATTGACATCGCCACCACGTGATATAACACGGCCATTGCATTTGTCGCGCAAAAGAGCCATTGTTTCTGTGTGCCATTGTTTTTTGTTACACCGTCCTGTTGAAACCACATATCGTTCACATCCATATCTTCTGATTCGGGCCATAAAAAGTTCGTTATCATCTCACGATAGCGACCACCATTCAAAGTAACTGCCTGAGGGGCCTCATTTTGGAAAAAATACGGCCCGATGATACTCCCAGACCCATAAACCGCACCAAACAGTCACTCTTTGTGGGTGCATTGGTTTTTCGACAATCACTCTTCGATTATCATTCGCCCAATTCGCGGCAATTCTGCTTATTAACGAATCCACTGTGGTGAAAGTGTGCCTCATCACTGAAGATGATTTTCTTCGAAAACTGATCCATCCAACGTTGCCATTTCTTGCCACCATTCCGAGCATTGCTTGATTATGTATCTTTCCATGGTTCAAATGGAATTAGTCTGAAATTGTGAAATGTCAAATTAAATGCAGAAAAAAATTTGACGTTTAGGTGTGATTCACATTCATCATCGGCCCTTAAAATTTAACCACCACATATTTCTTAAGAAATAAAGACCTTAAAATGAACGTAAGTAATTTTGTAAGGAAATTCTGTGTTTTCTGTTTGTTCACTCGAACTGTGTGCGTTTTTCGCTCAAAGCATAAAACTGCTTGAACTCGCCCAAGTTCATTGGTATTATGTTCAACATTTACTCATACTTATTTACTCGTATACTTGCTTATGGAAACTCTGCTGTTTATTATTGTTCACTCTTCGTTACTCGTTTGCAATGAACATACATGAATTGACTGAAGTATTATAATGAGCTTCTTATGAGCTGCGTTTTTTATGCTCGTGCAGTGCCAAGCTAAGCTTCTAACCAAGTTGAACTTAAAACCTTTCTCAAAGAACCTTCTAAAAGGAGCCTTAAATACTCTTCATTTTCAATGTTGAGTGCCTTCGCCAATCCTGTGGTACCTTTTCAAGCCTTAAATATTTTTAAACGACCAGTTCATTTTAGTTACTTTTTCCCTTAACCATATTTTGCTAAACAATATAAAATTGTAATAATGAAAATGATGATGACAGCAAAAAGTATAAAGATATTTAAATGGCTAACCGGCTTCAAAACGTAGTAAGTAGAGAAGATAGAATTGTGTGGACTAGGGTATGAGAGCCCAAAAGTGACTACATCTATGATACACAAAAAACATACATAAGTTGAAAAAATAATTTAAAAAAATAATATCAAGTAAATAAAACTAACAAGGATGGCGCAAATGAATTCCTTGCTAACGAAAGAAAAATAAACATTGCAACACAATAACCAGAATGGAGAGCCCTAGTACTTAAAAGGCAAGTGAAAAATGCTTGAAAATAGAAGAGCCCAGAAATGTGAAACCCAATCATGTAAAGTATGTACAAGACTTAAGCCTCAATCATGGTTGGCTGAGAATAACAACAACCAAAAAAAAAAAAAACAAAAACAATCTTGAAAGTAAGTATATGAATGAAAATAAATAAATTGAAAAAGGAGTACAAGTAGTAAAGCGTGTGATAAAACAAAAACAACAAAAGTAAGGATAAAGAACTACCTCTCAAACACCACCACTACAGTTAGAGTACATAAGCACATGCAAACATACATACATCCAAACACTCATACATATGAAATGATGAGAATAATGGATACAACTACAGCTACAGCTACAGCTGCATACGAGTGTATTCAAGTACCCTCTCACCCATAACAAGAGTATGCGCTCTTCACAAATGCTAGACAGAGATAACAATATTTGACATTTGTTTTAGTCTCTCCTGTACCGTGCAGCCCAAAGGATATTTGTGCTTAAAAGCAATTGGTGTTGATGATGTTTATAAGAGTGTGTAGGCAAAGAGAGAGTGCTTGTTGTTGAAAAGGACATGAGAGCCCACTTAGCACATAAAATCGATCTGATTTTATTACATGATGGGTGAATGGGTTTTTCGTTTTTTCGTGATTTTTCTTTTTGTTGTTGTTAAGTATTTTACGTGTTTTTATTGTACCATGATGGCTGGAGGTGAAAGTGGATTTGTCTGGGTTTTTTTTTTTTTTTTTTGTTTTGCTTTATTAAGATGACACTGGCAGTTGTGGTGGTTGTTTGGAAAATTCTGCTTTTAACATGATTAAGCCAACCACTTTTGAAATGCTGAAATTTGGTTGGAATTATGTTGAGTTCTTGTGAAAAGTTAGTTGTTGATGACACTTCAAATAGTTTGCATCAGCGTCGTCGCGTTAGCAAAAAATCCCAAAATAGATTTTCAACGGAAAAAAAAACCCAATTAAAAGAAATTCCCATAATTAACAATAAAATAAAAACAGAAATTGAAAAACCCTAAAAACAAACCAAAAATTCCCTTTAAATAAAACAAGTGTAAAAAACCAAATGCAGTTTAACAGCCTAAAGGAAAAACCTTAAAAGAATATTTTCTTCATAAGAAAAAAGTGTTTCTTAACAAAATAATAATAAAAAAGGAGTTGAACTCCTTTATTTACCAAAAAAAAAAACTAGTTTTAAAATATCAGTGTTTTTAAACAGCTTCAAAGTGGCTGAAAAACGGAAACGCTCACCCTCACCGGCCCGCTCTCCGTCAAGACGCAAAACCAGTGACTCATCATCATCTGGCTCTACTCAGCACACATCCTCCAAATCGCCCTTACAATCATCACACAAGGACTCGGACATTTCGGTGTGTTCTCCTGCCACACCACACAGATCTAGATCGCCTAAATCTAGATCAATTTCTCCACTACCGCCACCCCGTACCTCTACACCTACACCCCGAACCGCCATTAGGGATTTAAGAAAAGACGAGCTGCCATCTAAAACAACCACTACTACTGTTCCCTCAAATACGCCGACGTTAGGAGCTCAGGATCATTTAAGAATACCCACAGGAGCTACAGGGTTTAGTGGTTTCCCTTCGCTACACAGCATGAGTAGTTTAATGGTACCTTCGGCTGCAGCTGCTGCCGTAGCGGCGGCTCCATTTTTGCCCTGGTCTCCCATGCTGTTGCCACACTGGGGTCATGCTCTCTTGCCAGCGGCCTTTTATCCGGCGGCTTTGCGTAATGCTCTACCAGGGTAAGAGTTCAAAATGATTTAAAATTAAATGGGATAAACAAATTAAACGATTCAGACAAAAATTTTTTTAAACAGAGAAATAATTAATTTTAATTTAAAAATATATTTTTAGAAAATTATCATTCACAATTTAAAAGGATTTTAAATACAAAAGCTCACTTTTTAAAGCTTTAAACTTTCATAGTGACTAAACTAAACTATGAAAGTTTAAAATGAAGATATGTTTAATAATTATAATAATAAGCTTAATAATAATTAAAGCTTAAAGCTTTTTCGGATATTTTTAAGAATTAGGGAGTTAAGGAAAAGTTAAAGGCTAGAAAGTTCAACTTAAAGCCCAAAAAACTACTTTTTTATTTAGCTTAAAGAGCCTTAAGCTCCTTGGGATTTCTTTAAGAACTAGGGAATGATCGAAGAGTTTAACTTTAATTTTATAGGCGCAAAAATTATTTCTAGATTAAGGTTAAAGAGCTTAAAGCTCTTTAAGATTTCTTTAAAAATTAGGGAATTAATAAAAAGTTTCAATTTAATTTTAAGAGCAAACAAAAAAAAACTTTTAATAATTAAGCTCTTTGGGATTTCTTTAAGAATTAGGGAACGAATGAAAAATTTAACTTTAACTTTAATTTTAACTGAACAAAAACCATTTCTTTATTTAGGTTAAAGAGCTTAAAGCTCTTTGGGAGCTTTAGGGAATTTATAAAAAGTTTAAGGAATTTGAATAAAAGTTTTAATAAAAAGTTTCAATTTATTTTTAAAGGCAAAAAAATAACCTGTTGTTTATTTGGCCAAAAGAGCTTAAAGCGCTTTGGGATTTCTCTAAGAATTAGGAAATTATTGAAATATTGCTGAACATTTTCAATCATGCCCACTGTGCAAGGATTTATTAAAAAGAATAAACATGTTTTTACTTTAAACCCTGTTTAAAGAAAATATGATGAGAAGTTTAATCGCTTTACTCTTATTGCTGAAAATTTTTCAATCATGCCCACTGTGCAAGGGTTTATTAAAAAGAATAAACATGTTTTTACTTTAAATTCTGTTTAAAGAAAATATGATGAGAAGTTTAAACGTTTTACTCTTATTGCTGAAAATTTTTCAATCATGTCCACTGTGCAAGGCTTTATTAAAAAGAATAAACACCTTTTTACTTTAACCCCTGTTTAAAGAAAATATGATGAGAAGTTTAAACGCTTTACTGTTATTGCTGAAAATTTTCAATCGTGCCCCCACTGTGCAAGGGTTTATTAAAAACAATAAACATGTTTTTACTTTAAACCCTGTTTAAAGAAAATATGATGAGAAGTTTAAACGTTTTACTCTTATTGCTGAAAATTTTTCAATCATGTCCACTGTGCAAGGCTTTATTAAAAAGAATAAACACCTTTTTACTTTAACCCCTGTTTAAAGAAAATATGATGAGAAGTTTAAACGCTTTACTCTTATTGCCAAAAATTTTTCAATCATGCCCACTGTGCAAGGGTTTATTTAAAATAATTAATATGTTTTTACTTAAAACCCTGTTTAAAAAAAAATACGATGAAAAGTTTAAATGCTTTACTCTTATTGCTGAAATTTTTAAAATCATGCCCACTGTGCAAGGGTTTATTAAAAAGAATAAATAAGTTTTTACTTTAAACAATGTTTAAAAAAATATATTAAGTTTCTATATAAAATTTTTAAAAAATAGATAACGAAAAACTTAATTCCCCCCCTGTACAGTGGTTTGATGGGCCTTAGACATAAACAATTTCGTTCAAGTTTTAATAAGTTAAGGGACGGTATTTAATTAAAAACTTAATCAAATAGGTAACAAATAAGAAGATAATGTACAGTGGAGTGAAGGGATGTAATAAGTGACGTTAAATTTAATTAAGTTTAACCTTTTTAGTAAAAATCTGAAAAATACCATGTAAGCAGGCTTTAAGAAAGAGAAGCAAAACTTTCGTTTAATAATAAGCTATGCTCTAGTCTCATAAGCCAGCGCTTCTAACCTAAGAGCATCTTCTGTGTTATAGATATTATAACTCTACCATCAACTGTAAAAAGCTCTTTTTAATGCAGAATAGCAGATTATGGAGAAGTCTTCGGAATTCCCTTAGGATGCAAGTAATCCCCGTAAGGAAGCCTACTTCTTTTTCTATCGATTCCTTTAGACGCATTTTTCAAAGATAATAATTTAAAGCGAAATACAGGGCGAGAACCCTGAACCTTGTAAAAAATTACAAAAGTCACTTATTTTTATTTCTAAGTTTTTTTTTCTAAGAAAAGCTGTGACAGATATATCTGGCATCTACACATTTCTTTCTGCTCACAAGAGGCATGATTTTTATATGATGAATTCTCACTTGAAATCACCCCTAAGTGAAGAAAAAATTTTGGCCGACCATTACCAACATTTAAATATTTGCAAACCATCCTCTTCCCTTGTAAGCAATTCATATTTTTACCTGTTTTTAAATGGTGCAGAAAAATAACGGCAAGACCCAGGCGAATCTATACAAGGTGGCAGCACCGCAATAACAATTACAACAGCAAAAAAACCCACATGTATGTAGTTTGTTGTTGGTTAAATGTACGGGAAATGCCAAAAACACTAATTAAAATATCACATACATCCCATCCAACAACTAAAAACACTTCTTTCTTACCTTTTTTGGTAGTATTTTGTATTTTTTTTTTTATCTTGAAATCTCTCTTGAAATAATTTCAATTTTATATTTTTTCTCTTCAAGTTACAAAAAAAAAACAAATTTTTGACATCTGGCTGGCACCTAACAAAGTAAAGCAAAAAATAATAAATTCTCTTTGGGCAAGACTTTAAGTTGTATCCATTGGACAACCTTAGAAAACAATTTAATAGCTGACAGTTTACACCCCCCGTCTACATTAGCCATCAACAACATGTCTTCACAAAAGTCAAACTTTATATACATTTTAATGGCTAATGTAAACGGGGGGTTAGGTTTAGTAAAATAAAAATGGACCCACTGCACGAGAGAAAAAACTGTTTTCATTGAAGCATCATTTCAAAAAGTATGAAAGTTCTGGGGCTCCTCTCTCTCGAGTAAACTCACCCTAAGCGAGGATACCCATTTTCACCTTGATTATCGCCAAAACTATATAATTGTGGATTCAGAAAACCCCTTCAGAAAACCCGTTTGTAGTATGCAGCCCAGAAATGAAGCCTTAAAAATCTATTTATTTTTTCAGTCGGTGCTTTGCACTCGTAGAAATTTTACAATAAATCATAAATTTAGTTTCAAAATTGGTTAAGTTAGGATAGGGTTGGCGATAGAACGGTTATTATTTATGACTCAATTTATCTTTTATTCGCAATTGCTATAGAATGTCTTCGTAATGGTTCAAAAAAATTTATTAACACTGAAGTAAGTTTATTTTATACTAGCTGTGCCCGCCACTTTGTCAGCGCCCTTACAATATTTTGTACGATTATGCTTTGAAAGCAATCCACACCAAAGACCCTTACTTTTTTAGTGCTACAGTGGTTGGTTTATGTATTTACTTTATATAAAGGTTTTCATCCCTACTAAAGTCGCAAACTTGTTAAATTTCTTAAATTTTTGCACAATGGGTATAAAATTTATTTTTTTTTTTTCTAAAACAATAATAAATCTAAACTTTTTAAACCACTTGCCGTAATTTAATCTTTATTTTAATCTACAATTAAAGCGTTTGTAATAGCTGAATGCTATTCAGCTACTAGTTGTAATAGCTGAATAGCATGCTATAGCATTCACGTCATTTTACATTAATATGAAAATTATTGATATAGCATTCACGTGCGCAAACGTGTTAAATTATTTAAATTTTTACATTGCACAATAGGTATGGAATTTATTTTTTTCCTAAAACAATAATAAATTTAAACTTTTTAAACCACTTGCGTAATTAAATCTTAATTTTAATCTAGAATTAAAGCTTTTGTAACAGCTGAATGCTATTCAGCTACTAGTTGTAATAGCTGAATAGCATGCTATAGCATTCACGTCATTTTGCATTAATATAAAAATTAATGCTAAAGCATTGATGTCCGCGAACTTGTTAAATTTCTTTAATTTTTACATTGCACAATGGGTATGGAATTTATTTTTTTTCTTAAAACAATAATAAATCAAACCCTTAAGTCTAAACTCTTTAAAGCACTTGCCGCGCCATTAAATCTTAATTTTAATCTAGAATTAAAGCTTTTGTAATAGCTGAATGCTATTCAGCTACTAGTTTTAATAGCTGAATAGCATCCTATAGCATTTACGTCATATTGCATCACAATAAAAATGAATGCTACAGCATTCACGTCCGCAAACTTGTTAAATTTCTTAAATTTTTACATTGCACAATGGGTATAAAATTTATTTATTTTTTTTCTAAAACAATAATAAATCTAAACTTTTTAAACCACTTGCCGTAATTAAATCATAATTTTAATCTAGAATTAAAGCTCTTGCAATAGCTGAATGCTATTCAGCTACTAGTTGTAATAGCTGAATAGCATGCTATAGCATTAACGTCATTTTGCATTAATATGAAAATTAATGCTACAGCATTCACGTCCGCAAACTTATTAAATTTCATAAATTTTTTCATTGCACAATGGGTATAGAATTTATTTTTTTTTTTCAAAAACAATAATAAATCAAACCCTTAAGAGTAAACTCTTTAAACCACTTGCCGCGCCATTAAATCTTAAATTTAATCTAGAATTAAACCTTTTGTAATAGCTGAATGCTATTCAGCTACTAGTTTTAATAGCTGAATAGCATCCTATAGCATTTACGTCATATTGCATCACAATAAAAATGAATGCTACAGCATTCACGTCCGCAAACTTGTTAAATTTCTTAAATTTTTACATTGCACAATGGGTATAGAATTTATTTTTTTTTTTCTAAAACAATAATAAATTTAAACTTTTTAAACCACTTGCCGTAATTAAATCTTAATTTTAATCTAGAATTAAAGCTTTTGTAATAGCTGAATGCTATTCAGCTACTAGTTGTAATAGCTGAATAGCACGCTATAGCATTCACGTCATTTTGCATTAATATGAAAATTAATGCTATAGCATTCACGTGCGCGAACTTGTTAAATTTCTTAAATTTTTGCATTGCACAATGGGTATAGAATTTATTTTTTTTTTTTTTCTTTTTCTAAAACAATAATAAATCAAACCCTAAAGACTAAACTCTTTAAACCACTTGCCGTCATTAAATCTTAATTTTAATCTAGAATTAAAGCTTTTGTTTCCCAGCAAATCATGTAATTTCCCTTGGCTTAAACATACATGAGTGTTGCGAGCGCGTTAAACATGTTGTTTTTAAGGATTTACCCAATTTTCCTTAATTTTTTTTGCTGCAAGGCGCGCTCAAGGACCTTTCTCATGTGTTTTCTTATCTTTAGCCAATAAAAAAACTAATCTACCATGATGAGACATATAAAATCAAGGAAATTTGTAAAAGAACCTTATCTACAACTAAACCATGGAAAAAAATCCACTAGGTGCGAAAGGAAAAACCATAAGAAAATTTCATAAAATTTTTAAAACATGTGTTGAACAGACAGCAAACT
The DNA here is from genome assembly GCA_949628195.1 of Phasia obesa. Lineage (NCBI taxonomy): Eukaryota > Metazoa > Arthropoda > Insecta > Diptera > Tachinidae > Phasia > Phasia obesa. The sequence goes on from OX451218.1 coordinate 10,635,591, forward strand.
ACACATGATCATGAACAACAGGCGACACACAGTCTGCTATAACGCGGGGGAATCCTACGGTAAGCAAAAGGAAAATCCCTAAATGCTAAGCAGCATCATAGAGAGCGACCGTAGAGGTGTTTAACTTGTGCCTGGCCTGGTTGTAAAAGGCGTGGGAATTTTGCTTAAATTGCCAAAAGAAAAAAAAACACAAGAAATCTTGGGAAATTTTGAAAAGGAAAAACCAATGTTACTCAAAGGAAACCTAATTTCAACTAAACATGTGTTTTGTATTAACACAACTTTTGTGGTTTTCGCTAACAGACAAGCCAACGGACGAACGCAGGGACAGACGGTAAAACACAAATTAACCTAAGGCACAGGTATAAATTTTTTTGAATCGAATTTTAAAATGTTGCTCGCTCAGCAACACAAAAGTGTGCCTGAATTTTGTGTTGCCTTAGACCGGATTTTAGTTAATTGTTGATGGTATTAAATTATAAAAATCAAATTTTCTACAAAGATTAATTTACAAATTGTTTATCGTCGGGGTCATAACTTTGACACATCTAGTTTAGTGTTTAAAACTATACGCAAAAAAAAAAACGAAATGTGTGAATAATCTTAAGATTATTTTTAAATTTTAAAACAACCTAAAAATCTAACAAACACTCCCACACACACACACACACTCAAACATACCCTTACAATCAGTTTAAGAATTTCATAAAACAATTAACCTAAATTACTTAAAACAGGTAGACACTGTCTAAAGCTAATATCGAAACAAAAAACTTTATCTTTATCCTTCCGATTTTGTGGCATTTCTTTTCTAATCATTTCCTTTCCTTTATTTTTCTTTTTTCTATTTCATTTCAGCTTATTTGATGCCAAAGTACCATCCTCGCAACGATCATCCGGTTTTCATATATCGGATATTTTAAATTTAGAAAATTCCGAACTCAAACACAATGTTGTCCATGCGGCTGGCCATACACATGATATTCACCATCAAGCCCCCACCGATGCCAATAGCAATCACTTAACTCCTGCCTCTTTGAATGGCGACTCAACGCATTTAACTGCACCGATTTCGAATCAGAGCACAATGTTGGATCATCACAATAATGGCGCAAATGTTGTCACAGCAGCTACGGCGGCTGTTAATGCTTCGGCACAGGCTCAAGCACAGGCACAAGCTCAAGCACAGGCACAGGCTCAGGCAGCCGCTCAATTTATAGCCAGTCATAATGCAGCGGCAGCGGTGGCGGCTGCTGGCCAATATTTACCGAAAAATTTTACAAACGGTTTCAACGAAGACATGTCGTCGTATCATATAGCCCACACAATGTTGACGCATACGGGGCGATCGCCATGGATCAAAGACAACGATTTATACGGTAAGTTTAAGCGAAACGAATAAAATAGAAAATAAGAAAAAGAGAAAGAGATAGAGAAAGAGAAAGAGAAAGAGAAGGAGAACGTAAGATGAAAAGAGAAAATCTTTCAAGCCATTATTACAACAGCAAGGCGAATTCATACCAGCTGGAGGTGATAGCCCAGCTGATTGTTTTTTGCTCTCGTTTTTTTTCACTAACGTCTTGTCAAAAATACATTGTATCATATCTGCTAATCTAATGTCAAAGTTGTTGTTTTGTTGTAGTTGTTGCTCTACCGCTCACACCGGGTATGAATTCGCCTTGTACAACAGATAACGACAAAAACGTCGAACAAAAAACGCTCTTAACAAAAGCGGTAATAATGATTTGGCTTTTTTCTTTTTATTTTATTTTTATTCTTTTTAATTTTAATTAAAAAAAAACGTCAGTTTTTTTATAAAAAGAATGCAATTTTTATAAAAATATGAGTAAGAATGTCTAAAACCAAGAACTAAGCGATGACGACTTACGCTACCCTCGAATTCTGTTTCATCATTAAAGGTTTTCGATTTAAAAAATCCATAAGAAAACTTTTATATTTTACAATATTAGGGAAACATACGTACATACATACATACATACATATAGGGCAAAAGTGCCCTTAGGCATTTGTCATAAGAGAAACATTACTCGGGAGAATTAGGAGAAGAATATTACACATGATCTCTTCAATGGTTTTCTACCAATGGAGATCTCATAGGGCGAATATCACACTACTACTTTGAAATAATAAATTCATTTATTAGAGCATGAGCACAAAAAACACGAAGCTCATAAGACGCTCATTATCATTTGTTATTGAATTTATAACTGTAAATTGCACACGAGTAACGATGAGTGGACAATAATAAACAGCAAAGACCAGCAAGCTAAATGCGATGAGCTTGCAGAGTTTCCATAAGCAAGTTTGAAAGAGTATACAAGTAAATGTAACAATGAACTTGGGCGAGTTCCAAGCAGTTTTATGCTTGAACACGAACACAGCTCGAGTGAACAAACAACAAACACAGAATTTTTTTTTTAACCAGATTACTTACGTTCATTTTAAGGTCTTTATTTCTTAAGAAATACAAAAAACCACTAGTGCAAGCAAAACACACTAAGCCTTATCCAAAAAATTCTACACAAACTACTAAACAAAACACACTGAGTGTTTTGAACATGAGACGTGTAAAGACAACGATCACTAGTATAGAAAGTTCATCTTACTCGGTCCGCTCATTGCGTTTATGATACTAACAGAGGTTTGCTCTAATTAATAATAAGATGAGAGTAGAAATGTGTTTATTAAACAAATTTGTGGGTGAGTATTACCACTTGCTCATGAGCGTATGAACACAACCATTATATGAGCTTGCTCATGCAACTGTTTATCATTTATTTGTTCTATGAGATAATTTACTACTGGCGCTCTTTTTATACCCTTCACCACAGGTGTAAAGGGTATATCTAAGTTTGTCATTCCGTATGTAATTTTTAAAATATTACTTTCCGACCCCATAAGTATATACATATATTCTGGATCCTTATACATAGAGAAGTTGATTAAGCGATGTCCGTTGTAATGCCATTTGCCAAGGCACCAGAAGAGATACAAAAAATTTAAGCTCACCTATCTGTCAGGCACAGTATTGCAATTCAGCAACATCGAATCATTCCTTTGGAGGCTGCGGGCCAAAAACCACGCCCACCTATATTTTTATCACGTTTTTTTTTTCTTTTAATTTTTTTCGGCTTTAATGATTCTCTTTTGCGTTTTTTTGGTCAAATAAATATTAAGCCGCGACAGGTAGATCGCAAGGAGTGCATATAGATCGCGGGGATCAATAACCCCCTGTGAGGGGCGATTTTTGATTGTTTTTAGGTTGGTAGGGTTTTTTTTGCTTTGGTTTGTAATTAAGATCTTTATAGAAGGCAATACACAAAGAGGTAGCCAAGGGAACCACAGGGTACCCACTGGTTAATAGGAGCAGTAATAGGGCGTCAATATGAGGAAATTTTTTTATGGATTATTCTTTTGCTTTAGTCTGACTATTCTAACTCAATATAGATTGCAAGAAGGTGCTAAATTAAAAAAAAAAAAAACAAAAAAATTATAAAATTAAAAAAAAAATTTTAATATAAAAAAAAAATTAAAAAATTACAGAACTTTTTCAAAAATATATTTTTACAGAAATTTCTTAAAAAAAAAAAAAACTTTCAAAACATTTTCAAAAATATATTTTTACGGAAATTTCTTAAAAAAAAATTTTTATAAAATTAAGAAAAATTTTTTCGAATAAAATTTTACAAAAAATTTAAAAAAAATATTTTTTCGAAAAATTAAAAAAAATCAATATTTCTATCAAAATGAAAATCATGACTGTAACATGACATATTTTTAATATTAAGAATAGAGTAACAAACATATTTTTTTAAATGCGTTTGATTTTTAAATAGATGAGATCTCTGTTTTAATATCTAGATGCATTAAACCAAAGGCCCCAAACCCAAAAAAAGTTGTTAAAATAAAAATGCATTGGTTTGCTAAATATTTAGCAAAGTGACACAAGCCTGGCTTATTGAAAGCTGGTATGCTACTGATTTAAAATTTTTACATGTTTAGTTCTCTGTGAGATTCTCGTTGAGATAGTGTATATGCTTACAGACGCCCCTTAGGGGTTTGCGTGGGGCCTCTTGATTAAACAAATAGACAACATCAGGATACCGACTACAAACTGTTAAAAATAAAATACACACGTTTATAGGTAAACGATTATTTTGAAGCCAGCAACGCTTAATGGCTACACAATCACCGTTGTGGCTGTCGTCAACTTAGGCTAATTTCTATTTTATTCAACAAAAGAAAATGTCACAAAATTGTAAATTACAAATTCATATTGAAATAAAAAGTTTTAGAGCAAATATTTATAGTTTTTTGAAAAAGTTATTTAATTTTATAAAAGCAAAATAAGTATTTCCACAACAATGTCAGAGTTTACGATGCAGCTGTCGACTTCAATATCATTAAGTAGCTGACTACGCGGCGACAATTGTAGCCAACGGAATTTGATTTCATTTAGCTGCTGTCTTCTATTTCTTTAAAGCATGAAATACACAGTGCAACACGGAAAAAAATAACCATATACGGACACCACTACGTGATAAGACCAAAAAAAAAGACCCCTGTCTCCCAGTTTTACCCAAAGTCCTCCAGGTTTTTTTATGGGCCCTCAAAGATGTGGGGCCTCGATGTCATTTTTGCAAAAAATGATCATTTACTCAAGCTCATATTTTGCAAACCGTTTGAAATTTTGATATACTCTCTGAGGCAAAGTTGTAGCTCTTGTCATAAAGAACAAAAATTGTAAACATATAAAATCAAAAAAATATAAATAAAAATAAAAAAATAATAAATAAATAAATATAAAATCAAAAAAACTTCAACGGTGTTAAGAAACATTCCTAGGAAGTTAATATGTTCTAGAAAGTTGTTTATTGAAATCTTAGGTTCATTTTTGTAGTTGATTGTTTCCTTTAATTTTGAACGGTTTGCTACCTATGGACCTGAACAGGGGAAAAAAGGTAAAAAAAATTGAATTTTTTAAAGTTTTTTGCGATTTTGACCTTGAAGATGAAGTTTTTTTGATTTTATATGTTCACAATTTTTGTTCTTTATGACAAGAGCTACAACTTTGCCTCAGAGAGTACATCAAAATTCCAAACGGTTTGCAAAATATGAGCTTGAGTAAATGATCATTTTCTTGCAAAAATGACATCGAGGCCCCACATCTTTGAGGGCCCATAAAAAAAAACCTGGAGGACTTTGGGCAAAACTGGGAGACAGGGGTCTTTTTTTTTTTTGGTCTTTTATGACGTAGTGGTGTCTGTATATGGTTATTTTGCCATGACTTAAAAATTACACAGTGTGTGTTATGAGTTTTACCTCATACGACTTTTTTTAATTTATGTAAAGAGTCAACAATATGGATAAGGCTGTACATGTGTGTATAAATAAAATCACTGTGGTGAAGGGTATAGAAGATTCTTTTTACTTGTTTAATTTAATTTACTTGTTTAATTTAAATTTGAAAAAATTATTATAATTAAATCAGGGCCCCTTTTTGCCATTTCTACTAAAAAGATGCCAAGTGTAAAGTTCCTAGGTCCTTCTAGTCTTGAGTGTCTTGACTTGACTGAGGACTTTTCTTAATTTCAATTTGTAAAAATTCTTACAATTAAATCAGTTTAATTTTATTGTTTTTTTTTCTTCTCCTTAATTTCTGTATGATAAACGGCATTAAGCGTTTGTTGTTTTAAAAGTGATTAATACTTCTGCCATAGCAACTTGCATAAAAGTTGCTTTATTATCCTTTTTTTAATAACTTAATAAAACTGCAGGAAGGCTACGAACCGAACAGCTGTAGAAATTCCCATATACTTCACATGAAGCATTTAAGCATTTTTTGGGAAGTGCGTGCCAACGTTTTAATATTAACTTGTGAATCGCAAAAAAAATATATATAAAACTTAAAAACCAAACTCTAACTAAAAAAACAAAATAATCCTTAAGTGTGAAGCACCAAATAAAAAACTATTAGTCAAGATTAAAAATACAAATTGGCTTTGGAAAAATAAAAATAACAAATTAAGGGTGGCTATTAACAGAATTATTATTAAAAAAAAATTTTATATATAAAACAAGAAAAGAACGTTACAAATATTGAAAACAAAAACATCTGCCTTTTGTAGTCTTCACTCAAAAAAATTAAAAAAATATATATGTATGTAGGTATGTATGTATGTATACTTCAGGTCTTTAATTTAGAAGAGTTTAATAAATCGATAGACAACAAATAAATAAAAGAAAGAATATAGAAACGAACAAACAAAACCCCAAATAACTTTTTAACTTACAATTAATGACAAGCAAGATTTTGAATTAACAATTCAAAAATAAACACGGAAAATTTGTCTACAATTTGCCGTATAATTTACTACTGTGCAATACCAACCTAAAAGGATCTTTCTCCTCAAACACACACACCCTATGACCCAGCATTCAGAAACAACAATTCAGGCATATTTACTTAAGCAAAAAGACAACGACACATTTTTAACAGGATACAGGATATAAAATAATAAAAAAAAAAAAAATTATAAAAATAAAAATAGAGGTGGTAAATTATTTAGCCGAAATCATATTAAAAATAAAGGAAAGTATTCAGGGTGGTTTACGTGTTCTTTTTATTGTTTCTAAATCACGCTATCAATCTTAAAAGGCTTTAGTTTTGGCGTGTATTTGTTGTTTAGAATACTAAACATATAAAAAAAATCAAATGTCAATTAATCCCAAGTTTATGTTGCCATTGTAACATCTGAAAACAAACCAAATTTACAAACCTACCTGATGGTAACTTACTAACACGCACACACACACATATGTACACACTCATTACAGCTAGAAAATTCATTCATAAAAATTTTCAATAACTCTGCTGGAGATTTAGCAAATTTTATTAAACAATGACTTACTTCCTCCTTTTTTTTGTGTGTGATCGTTTTTATTGTGACCTTCATACTTTAAATGATTTAAAAAAAAAAAACAATTTTAACGAGGGTTGTTTGTCTCTACATAGCACAGCAGCTCTGAGTTTTCAAATGAAAAACGAAAACCTCAAATAAAAATGTGATCTAATATGCCATCCTTCCGGTTTGTAGTAGAGAGTGATCTTGTTAAACAATGAACAAAAGATTAATTATTCTAACGCCTCTTTTTTTAAAAATCAACAGTTTTCCCTCAATTTATATTATTATTTTTCACACAATAAACGCATATATCGCAACTTAAATTTATGCTCTGTGAAAACTTTCGTTTTAAACCCTTCATCCCAGGTGGCTGAAGGGTATAACTCCTTTTCAAATCCTTATAAGTATTTAGGAAAGCGTTATGTTCGTCCATTTTCGTGTTGAAATAGATTTTCCGCGAATTCTAAATAACTTGCGAAAATTCGTAGTACTTCAAATTGTCCGCTATAGTTTCGAGAATTTTGCTATTGAAAATCTGTAAAATCGGTCTATAAATTGTGGAGATATAGACAAAAAAGGGCGAGCGCCTCTATTTTCCTTACATGTTTTCGTGTTGACTTTTGTGTTTGAAAAATTTTTGGAAAATTTTTTTTTAATTTTTTGGAAATTTTTTTTTTATAAATTTTTTTTATAAATTTTTTTTTATAAATTTTTTTTTTATAAATTTTTTTTTTTATAAATTTTGTTTTTATAAATATTTTTTTATAAATTTTTTTTTATAAATTTTTTTTTTATAAATATTTTTTTATAAATTTTTTTATATTTTTTATTCTTTTTTTGTAATAAATTTTTTTTGTAAATTTTTCTGGGAAATCTTTTTGTTGAAATTTTTTGATGAAATTTTTTTTTTAATTATTTTGTAAAAATTTTGTTGAACATTTTTTGTAAATATTTATTGAAAAATTTTTAGTGATTTTTTTTTTTTTAATTTTTAGAAAATTAAAAATAATCCTTAATACCCTTCACCCTAGTAATGCTAGATATTGTGTTACCCTCTTATGTTTATTTAAAAATTTTTTGTAAATTTTTTTTAAACAATTTTTTTTTTATTTTGTTAATCCTTTTTTGTAATAATTTAATTTTGAATAATTTTTTTTTTTTGGAAATTTTTTGTTGAGTTTTTTTTTAATAATTTTGTAAAAATTTTGTTGAAAATTTTGTGTAAATATTTATTAGAAAATTTTTAGTAAAAATTTTTTACAAAATTTTTATAAATTGTTTTTTCAATTTTGGAAAATTTTTTAAAAATATTTCGTTTAAATAATTTTTTATAATTTTTTTTTTGTAAAAATTGGGAGCTTCCTGCAATTTGTAAATTAAATTTTTTTTTTAATTTTTTAGAAAAATTTTTTAAAAAAATTGATTATAATTTTTTTAATCTTTTACGTAATATTATAGTTGTTAATTATAATTTTTTATTTTTTACGTAATATTTTTTTTTTTTGTTGAAATTTTTTGATGAAATTTTTTTTTTAATTATTTTGTAAAAATTTTGTTGAAAATTTTTTGTAAATATTTATTGGAAAATTTTAGTGATTTTTTTTTTTTAATTTTTAGAAAATTACACAAATCCTTAATACCCTTCACCATAGTAATGCTAGATATTGTGTTACCCTCTTATGTTTATTTTAAAATTTTTCGTAAATTTTTTTTAACAATTTTTAGTCTTTTTGTAATAATTTATTTTTGAACAATTTTTTTGGAAATTATTTTTTGAAAATTTTTTTGTAAAAATTTTGTTGAAAGTTTTTTTGTATAAATTTTGTTGAAAATTTTTTTGTAAAAATTTTGTTGAAATTTTTTTTGCAAAAATTCTATTGAAAATTTTGTGTAAATATTTATTGGAAAATTTTTAGTAAAAATTTTTTACAAAATATTTATTAATTTTTTTTTAATTTTGGAAAATGTTTTAAAAAAAATTTGTTAAAATAGTTTTTTAGAAATTTTTTGTAAAAATTAGGAGCTTCCTGCAATTTTTAAATTTTTTTTTTTTAATTTTTTAGAAAATTTTTTTAAAAAAATTATTGATAACTTTTTTTAATCTTTTATCGTAATAATTTTTTTTTTAAATGAAAAATTTTTTTGTAAATACTTATTAGAATATTTTTAGTAAAAATTATTTAGAAAATTTTTAGTATATTTTTTTTTAAATTTTAGAAAATTTATAGACAATTTTTTTAACAAAAAATTTTTTTAAAAAAAATTGTGTATAAATTTTTTGTAAAAATTAGAACCTTCCAATTTATAAATTTAAAAAAATTTTTTAAATTAAAAAAATATTTATAAATTTATAAAAAAAAAATTTATAAATTTTTTGTAAAAATTAGGACCTTCCTGCAATTTTTAAAATTATTTTTTTATTTTTTTTAGAAAATTTAATAAAATATCTTGATAACTTAAAATAAAAATTTTTATAATTTTTTTTGTAAAAATTAGGACCTTTCTGCAATTTTTAAAATTTAATTTTTTTTTAATCTTTTAGTATATTTTTTTAAATTTTAAAAAATTTTTGAAACTTTGTTAAAAAAATTGTCTATAATTTTTTTGTAAAAATTAGAACCTTCCTGCAATTTATAAATTTAAAAAAAATTTTTAAATTAAATTAATTTTTTTTTTAAATTTATAAAAAAATTTTATAAATTTTTTTTTGTAAAAATTAGGACCTTCCTGCAATTTTTGTTGCGTTAGAATGGTCAGGTTAAAAAAAATCCTTAAAAAAATTTCCTGTTATAGTCCTCTTAATCCCCACCCCAATGGTTCTATTGATTGCTCCTGGTTACCAGTGGGCACCTTGTGGGTGTATCGACTGCCTCTATATGTATTGCTTTCTAAAAAGGTCTTTAATACAAATTAAAGCAGTAAAACCTTACCAACCTAAAAATCCCCCGAATTCTGTATGCACTCCTTGCGATCTACCATTCGCGGTCTAATATTTATTTAACATAAAAAAAGCAAAAGAGAATCATTAAAACCGAAAAAAAAAATTTGAAAAAAGCGTGAACAAATATAGGTAGGAGTGATTTTATAACCGCATCCGCTAAGGGAGTGTTCTGATGTTGCTGTATTGCAATCCCAAAATTTTCGAAACTATGCCGGCTTAAAATTTCTATACCTCGTCTGGTGCCTTGGCAAATGACATTTCAACCCGAACACGGACAGACGGACAAACGGACTTCGCTTAATCATTTTTTCTATAAAAAAGGCTCCACTATATATATACTGGTCCACAAATGTTAGCGATATGGCCAGATTAAAGACTTCTTTCCAACAAATAACTTGAACTGTAACGAAAATATTGTTCATTAATTTTTCTTATTTTTTTTTTTATTCTCATTCTAGGCGTTCAACAACCCGCCAGTCCCGATAGCACCTCACCCGTAAATTCTGAAGTTTCCTACACCTACATTGGTTCCAATTGCCAAACCTCGCCTGCCCTGTCGGGTGACTACAAAACCTACAGCCGATCGGCCGATAGTGATGCTTTGTCCGTGGGCGGAGGCGATAACAACAATTTGCATCATTTGCACAACCACCCGCAAAATAATAGTCATCTTATGAAACCCAATACCGACAGCAACAACAGTGCCGGTGGCAATTCCTCTAATCCCCATGATGACAGTTTATTAGAAGATGGGATCGAAGAGGAAATTGATGATGAAAATGATCAAGATGGCAGTAATACGGGCACAGGAGCCGATGGTATGCCCAATAAGAAAAGAAAACGTAGAGTTTTGTTTACCAAAGCCCAAACCTATGAGCTGGAGAGACGCTTTAGACAGCAACGTTATTTGTCCGCTCCGGAAAGAGAACATTTGGCCAGTTTGATAAGACTAACACCGACCCAAGTGAAAATTTGGTTCCAAAATCATCGCTACAAGACAAAACGGGCCCAAAACGAAAAAGGAGTATACGAACAACATCCTGCTCTGCATGGCCATCCTCATCATCATCATCATTCCTCAGCATTGCCCTCACCCAGAAGAGTGGCAGTCCCGGTATTGGTGCGCAATGGCAAACCTTGCCTTAGCGATGGCACAAAATTGCCACAAGATTGTGTGTCCGCTTCTATGCAAAATGCCGCTGCTGCTCATCATTTGGTATTGGCCAATGGGGCTGCCTATCAGCATGCAGCTGCAGCGGCAGCCGCCGGTATGCATGCCGCTCATGCCCATCAAAGGGCCTGGTGGCATTAGATATTACGAGGATATTTACATCATGAGACCGTTCTTCGTTTAAAAGCTGCTGGGTGGCCTTAGTAGAGAAAACAAAATAGGGATAGAATTTGTAAGCAGGGCCCCTAAGTGAGATGATGAGCGAAAGATTTCTTAAAAGTTTCTTGCAAAATAAATCTAAACGAATTTCAAAAATTCACTTAATGCAACAAAAATAAAACAAAAAAATATCTTAAGCAATAAAATTTGTAAAATATCGACATTTTTGAAGCAACTCGCAACTCGAATAATCAGCAATTTTGACAATAAAAATTAAAAAAAAATAAATAAATTAAATTAAAAAAATAAAAATTCATTAAAAAAAAATTAAACAAAACTGTAAAGAAACTTTTAAAAATTTTAATTTATTGGTGAAATTTTATTTTTGTAAAAAAAATTTTTAAACAAAACACCAATTTTCTTAAAAGATTGTAAATAATTTAGTTTAAATAAAAAATTTCAAAATAAAAAAAAAACTTTTAACAAAGTTTTAAAACCTGTAAATGATTTTTTAAATATTCTATTAATTTTGTAAATAAAAAATTAAATAAAAAAAAAAAAAAAAAATAATGAAAATGAAAACAAAAATCTGTAAATTCTTAAACTTACAAAAACAAATATATATATAATGAATTTAATAGCATAATTAATAAAAAAAAAATTAAATTTAATAGTTGCGTTTTTAAGGCATTTAATTGGAATTTATAGTTTTAAAGTTTAAACAAATTTATTGTGTAATATTTACTTGTATTATAAATAATGAAAAACAAAAAACAAACAAATGTTTTTATTAGTCAATAAATGAAATTATTAAAAAATATAACTTTGAATACGTTTTTCTTATTAAATATCCAAAAGAAGTGGTCGGCACAATAAAGCTACTAGATGCCGAATAGAATCCGCTTTTAAAAGGTACATCAACAAAACTCCTACATACAGCGTTAATGATGCAATTTATGTCACAAATTCAGCAATAGGTATTTTTTTTCTCTTTTTACCCAACAAAAATTGGTAAAGGTACGAAAACAAAACGCCAGGTTGTGATTGCCTTAGCTTCCTTCAAAATCTGCAGCGCGACCTCTACCATCGTATAGGAAGTGAGACTCCAAATTCAGCTAGATAAAATCAACAAAGAGTTTAATAGTGCTTCTCCAGTGATAAAAACTTGAGTTTAATGGTTCTCCTCCAGTGATAAAAACTTGAGTTTAATGGTTCTCCTCTAGTGAAAAATTGAGTTTTTTAAAATGATTTCCTCCTAATTATCCTTATGTCCTACTTATTTAATTAAAATTCATAAAAACTTGAGTTTAATGGTTCTCCTCCAGTGAAAAATTGAGTTTTTTAAAATGATGCTCCTCCAATATCCGACTTATTTAATTAAAATTCATAAAAACTTGAGTTTAATGGTTCTCCTCCAGTGATAAAAACTTGAGTTTAATGGTTCTCCTCTAGTGAAAAATTGAGTTTTTTAAAATGATGCTCCTCCTAATTATCCTTATGTCCTACTTATTTAATTAAAATTCATAAAAACTTGAATTTAATGGTTCTCCTCCAGTGAAAAATTGAGTTTTTTTAAAATGATGCTCCTCCAATATCCGACTTATTTAATCAAAATTCATAAAAACTTGAGTTTAATTGTTCTCCTCCAGTGATAAAAACTTGAGTTTAATGGTTCTCCTCCAGTGATAAAAAACTTGAGTTTAATGGTTCTCCTATAGTGAAAAATTGAGTTTTTTAAAATGATGTTCCTCCAATGTCCGACTTATTTAATTAAAATTCATAAAAACTTGAGTTTAATGGTTCTCCTCCAGTGATAAAAAACATGAGTTTAATGGTTCTCCTCCAGTGAAAATTGAGTTTTTTTTTTAAGTAGTGCTCCTCCAATGTCAGATTTATTTAATTAAAATTCATAAAAACTTGAGTTTAATGGTTCTCCTCCAGTGATAAAAACTTGAGTTTAATGGTTTTCCTCCTGTAAAAAATGAGTTTTTTAAAATGGTGCTCCTCCAATGTCCGACTTATTTAATTAAAATGCATAAAAACTTGAGTTTAATGGTTCTCCTCCAGTGATAAAAACTTGAGTTTAATGGTTCTCCTCCAGTGAAAAATTGAGTTTTTTTAAATGATGCTCCTCCAATATCCGACTTATTTAATTAAAGTTCATAAAAACTTGAGTTTAATGGTTCTCCTCCAGTGATAAAAACTTGAGTTTAATGGTTCTCCTCTAGTGAAAAATTGAGTTTTTTAAAATGATGCTCCTCCAATGTCCGACTTATTTAATTAAAATTCATAGGTTATACAGGATACCCAAAACTATTACATGTGGCTGATTAAAGCAACCACCACAGTACAACAGTACAGCTATATTCGTAAAAGCCAATCAGCCAGTGTGAGGCGTTTACCACTCGAAGGCCGAGCAACAAGGATGGCCTGATTGACTTTAAGCGATAATGACAATGACGCGCGCACGTGTTCCCCAAACCAGAGCTACTTTATGACTGCAGCAATAGGTTAAAAAAAAATCTCATCAATTATATTATTTAATACACAAAAGAAGTGGTCGGCACAAAAAAGCCACCAGATGCCGAAGTTAATCTGCTGTTAAGAGTTACATCAACAAAACTGCAAAATACAGCATTTGCGATGCTGGTTATCTCATATATTTAGCAGTAGATAGTTACCAAAAACTCAGCAATTATAATGGGTGATTCAAGTGGAGATACTTTTTTCAATAGCCTCTTTTTTTTCACAGATCACATGTAAGTCGTCTCATGCTGTCATGTTATTTTTGTTTAGTATTTTTTGGAATTTCATAATAGAAAGACTTACGCCTGAACAACGTTTACAAATGGTCTCTTGAAATGTTCCAAGAAGATCCAAATTTTGTTTAGCGATGGAGGCCCATTTCTGGCTCAATGGGTATGTAAACAAAGAAAATTGACGAAGAGCAACCTGAAGAAATTCAAGAGCTGCTCCACTTCATCCAGAAAAAACAACGGTTTGAAGTGGTTTGTGGCCCGGTGGAATCATCGGTCCGTATTTCTTTAAAAATGATGCCGGTGCGAACGTAACGGCGACCGTTATCGTGCCATGATAACCGACTATTTGATGCCGGAAATTGAAGCTTGTGATCTCGGCGACGTTTCCCACACATCGCATCAATCAATGGAGATATTGAGAGAACATTTCGGTGAGCACATAATTTCACGTTTTAGGCCGGTCGATTGGCCACCAATATCGTGTGATATCACACCGTTAGACTTCTTCCTGTGGCGATATGTAAAGCCTAAAGTTTATGCTGACAAAACCGCTTCGATTCAGGCCTTGGATGAAAACATCACGCGTGTCATTCGCCAGTTACCAGTCAAAATGCACGATGAACGAGTAATTGAAAATTGTACTCAACGGATGGACCATCTGCGACGTAGCAACGGCCAACATTTGATATAAATAATCTTCAAAAAATAAATGCCAAAGAATGTCCTTTCAAATGATAATAAACATTCTCCATTAAATTTTAATTTTCCGTGTTTTTTTTAAGCAGGGAACCTCGAAAGAAGTGGTCGGCACAAGTAGCCACTAGATGCCGAAGTTAATTTGCTCTGAAAAATAAGGTGTTTAGACTGCCGAATTATTATTTATCAAAGAAAAAAGGGGTAAATAAATAAAATGTTCCTTTTGTGTTTTAAACACATTGACGTCTGAGGCTACACCGCTACACGACTACAAATTCCGTTGGCTATAATCATCGCAGTGTAGTCCGCTAATTAATTATTTTGAAGACGGTAGAAGTCGTCTGACATTTTTGTAGAAATACAACACTTTTATAAAAATAAAATAACTTTTTCAAAAAAATATTTTTATCATGTCAAAACAAATAAGTTTCTTTGCTCAAAACCTCGTGATTATAAATAAATTTGTCATTTTTTTGAAATATGTGATATTCTTCGGTCGCACATAAAAATTAGCCCAAGTTCGCACACCTCAAGCAGCTTTGGACATCATTCTACAACTACTTTCCATTGAGGGCTTTGTGGTCGTAATGGCGACGAGAGGTTTGCTTAGGCAGGGTTGGTGAGCTCGAGTAATATAGGACACAAAAAGACTCTATTTGAGGTCGGACTCAACGGAACGCTTCCATTCCCCTTGGCATAACGGACTTTATGGTCACTGAGTTTTATTTCAGTAGGATACCCCTAGTTGTATTCCCGAAAAGGGAAGACCGTTTGGGGTCTGCTAAACTGTACGAGGGTGTTGAGATGTTCACAGATGGTATAAAGATGGAAGCGGGCACCTGTGCTGTGGAACACGCATATCGTACAGACTATCAGATGAATGTAGTGTGTTCCAGGTAGAGGTGATGGTGGTTCTGAAAGCAACCGAAGTGGTGTCTGGACAAGTTCCAGAAGAAGGGAGGTTAACGCCGTGAGAGAACACACTATCAAATCAAGCTTAGTAGGAGAGTGCAAAAAGGCTATCGATGCAATTTTGAGGGCAACGAACTCGCAAGATTGGGCTTGGAGAATAATAACTTAGACAGAGAATCAGTCTAGGCGCTACTATAGACTTCTGTCTGATTGGGTAGTGGAGAGAACTGACCGATCTTGGGAAGCTCGAGAGGATTGGAGAATCTCACGGGGAATTTGGCCCGGGCTTGACATTGCAACAGCTAAGCTACTTCTAGGTTTGAACAGGAAAGTTCTGAGAGTTGTGATAGGTGTGATGACTGGCCATTAGAACAGGAATCAGTAGATGGGCTACCGGTACATTGGACTTCTATAGGATGTACGAGGACGAAGAGGAGTGGTAAAATGTAGAGCATATCGTGTGTCACTGCCCGGCAATACAAGGCCACAGACTTAGATGGGTAAGTGAAAGATTTCTCGATGGGCTCTACAATATCGCGCAGTGCAAACTCGAAACTGTCGTCGATTTCGTTAAGGAAATCGGGTAGCTGAGTGATAGGTAGAAGGACGCATTTTCTCTTTTTCTTTCTATTTTAGTTCAACTGAAGGGAATCACAATGGTCCCACATGAGCTCCGAGTTGATGTGCCATTACTAACCTGGCTACAGCCATGACAGTAGTCGTGTAGCCATGAAACCAATATGGCGTCAAAATAATCGTCTTAATAAAGGATGTTTTTTATAGAGGTATAGAACTTTAAGTTGGCATTACTTTTCAAAATGGCGACCGCTTTAACAGCTGTCAAGTGATATATTCTCAGTTTGGTTTGGCAATTCATCATGAATAGACTCACGCCTGAACAACGCTTGCAAATAGTGCCCAAAACGAGATTACCGTTGTTCCCGATTTTCATAAGCGAATTTTGTTTAGCGATGAAGCGCACTTCTGGTTGAATGACTAGTTCAACAAACAAAACTGCCGCATTTGGATTGAAGGTAATCCTCAAGTGTATGTCGAAACACCGTTACATCTAGAAAAACTGACTGTTTGTTTGGTGCGCTTTGAGGGCTGGTGGAATCATTGGTCCGTACTTTTTCAAAAACGATGGTGGCCAGAACGTTACAGTCAATGCTGATCGGTATAGAGCCATGATTACTAACTTTTTCATTCCCGAATTGAATAACCATGATGTCCAGGAGATGTGGTTTCAACAAGACGGCGTAACATGTCACACAGCTCGTGCCATAATAGATTTATTGAAAGACACGTTTGGTGACCGCCTAATTTCACGTTTTGGACCTGTGAATTGGCCTCCAAGATTTTGTGATTTAACCCCGCTAGACTACTTTCTGTAGGGCTATGTAAAGTCATTGGTCTGTGCGGATAAGCCACAAACGCTTGACCATTTGGAAGACAACATTCGCCTTGCTATTGCCGATATACGGCCACAAATGTTGGAAAAAGTCATCGAAAATTGGACGTCCAGATTGGACTACATCCGCGCCAGCCGTGGCGGTCATATGCCAGAAATCATATTTAAAATGGATAAATAAAATTCATGTCATTCGAATAATCCATCGTTGTTTTATTGCAACTTAAAGTTCTATACCTCTATAAAAAACACCCTTTATAAAGGTTCGTATTTTAGTTTCAACAGCTTGCAGCCAGTAGCCTGCTGTATTCTATGTGTTTAATACGTTGTTTTTGTCGATTTTTTGTTGTTTTATTTCACCATAAATATAAATCTGAACAAATTTGTTTCAAAAATATTTATTAAAATATAATTTCGTTATTGAGGTACATATAATTTTCATTTATATATCTTTTTCCAAAATTATATGTAAAGAAAAGAAATGTAAATGTTTTTATAGTAAAAAAGGTTTAAACAAAAAATATTAAATATTAAAATTAGATGCCTTAATAATAAAAGGAATAATGTTATTAAATATTTAAAAATGTCAAACAATTAAAAAAACTTCCATTTAATATTTTGGAATAGCAAAAATTTCCGTCGGTATTTAATATTTCCAATTCGTAAACCCAATTATCGATCACTTCTTTTTTCACAAGTGCCGACGGCAAAATAGCTTCAAATCAACCCATAAAACAATAATTTTAATTGAACAGTAATTTGCACCAATAAAAAGTGTTTAATATGTTACAAGTGGCAGAGTGTCTGTCATCTTCATACAAATATTTACCTTGAGTACCTTGACAGCAGTGACAGACGAAAAACATTACGATCATCAAAACAAAAATCAAATACAGTTCATTATTTAGTACTTGAAAATTGTGTGGTAAAACAAATCACAACTCTTGTGATTTCTCAAGTGTCAACCATAAACACAAATTGTGGAATGAAAACAGCAAGTGCTCTACTAATAAGACAATTGACAACAACAACAACTATAAATAAATGTTAATTAAATAAATAAAAATACAAAAAAAAATACTCATCATCACTTGAATCACTTTAAAGAGACACAAGTACAAATGTACAACATAAAGTACTTGTAGTTGTTGTTTTTTTTTTTTTTTTTTAAATAATAAAAATAAAAGAACGAAATTTATGCCAAAATTTATTGTAGCAAAAGTAATCTCTCTAGTGTATACAATTTCCCGTTTACAAAAATAAAAGGTGCTGCCAAGTTATTATTATTACGACATCCGTTAAATTGCATACTTTGACAATTTTATCACGATTTTCTCTTGGAAAGAATATATTACTGAACCGAGGTACCAAGATACCACCCCAAAAATAAAAGGTGCTGCCAAGTTATTATTATTATTATTATTATTATTATTATTTTTATCTCTATTTTCTCTTGGAAAAAATATATTTTTACGGGAAAAAATTATGGTATATTTGAACCGATTTCCATAAAATTTATTAAAATTCAGCCAGTAGTTTTTACGTGATGCCATTACAGATAGATAATCAGACATTAAGACAAGCAAAAATTTCAAAAAGTGGTAAAACATTTTTCAAAAACTATGTTGTGTACATATATATGTAAAGGGTGTTTTTTATAGAGGTATAGAACTTTAAGTTGCAATAAAACAACGATGGATTATTCGAATGACATGAATTTTATTTATCCGAAAGATAATCTTGTGGCATTACATTTTAAATATGATTTCTGACATATGACCGCCACGGCTGGCGCGGATGTAGTCCAATCTGGACGTTCAATCTGGACGTCCAATTTTCGATGATTTTTTCCAACATTTGTGGCCGTATATCGGCAATAACACGGCGAATGTTGTCTTCCAAATGGTCAAACGTTTGTGGCTTATCTGCACAGAAATTAGTCTAGCGGTGTTAAATCACAAGATCTTGGAGGGCAATTCACAGGTCCAAAACATGAAATTAGGCGGTCAACAAACGTGTCTTTCAATAAATCTATTATGGCACGAGCTGTGTGACATGTTGCGCCGTCTTGTTGAAACCACATCTCCTGGACATCATGGTTATTCAATTCAGGAATGAAAAAGTTATTAATCATGGCTCTATACCGACCACTCCGAAAAAGTACGGACCAATGATTCCACCAGCCCATAAAGCGCACCAAAGAGTCAATTTTTCTGGATGTAACGGTGTTTCGACATACACTTGAGGATTACCTTCACTCCAAATGCGGCAGTTTTGTTTGTTGACGTAGCCATTCAACCAGAAGTGGGGTTCATCGCTAAACAAAATTCGCTTATGAAAATCGGGAACAACGGTAATCTCGTTTTGGGCTCATTTGCAAGCGTTGTTCAAACTGAGAATATATCACTTGACAGTTGTTAAATCGGTCGCCATTTTGAAAAGTAATGCCAACTTAAAGTTCTATACCTCTATAAAAAACACCCTTTATATGTCATGTTACAGTTTTATTATAAAGGGTGATTGATCCATTTCGAGGTACTTTTTTCAATAGCCTTTTTTTGACAGATCACGTGTGTGTCGTATCATGCTGTCATGTTATTTTTGTTTAGTATTGTTTTGCATTTCATAATCGAAAGACTTACGCCTGAATCGCTTCGCTCTACGGGCTCTTGAAAAGTTCCAGGAAGATCCGACGTTTTTAAGGCAAATTTTGTTTAGCGATGAGGCCCATTCAACCAGAAAAAACGACGGTTTGGTGTGGGTTGTGGGCCGGTGGAATCATTGGTAAATATTTCTCCAAAAATGATGCCGGTACGAACATAACCGTCAATGGCGATCGTTATCGTGCCATGAAAACCGACTTTTTGATGCCTGAAATTAAAGCTCGTGATATCGGCGAAATTTGATTTCAGCAAGCCGCCGCACTTCCCACACATCGCATCAATCAATGGATTGAGATTGAGAGAACATTTCGGTGAGCACATAATTTCACGTTTTGGGCCGGTCGATTAGCCATCAAGATCGTGTGATATCACAACGTTAGACTTTTTCCCGTGGCGATATGTAAAGTCTAAAGTTTATGCGAACAAACACGCTTCGATACAGGCCTTGGAGGAAAACAACACGCGTGTCATTCGCCAGTTACCAGTCAAAATGCATGAAAAACGAGTCATTGAAAATTGGACTCAACGGATGGATCATCTGCGACGTAGCAACAGCCAACATTTTATAGACATAAACTTCAAAAAATAAATGACAAAGAATGTTCTTTCAAACGATAATAAACATTCTCCATTAAATTTAAATTTTCTGTTTTTTTCTTTAAAAAAGAAGGACACCTCGAAATGGATTACCCCTTATGTATAAATTCATCGCAAGAAGGCGTGGAAGGATAAGGCGGTTCACTTGACCATTTCAGCTCGTCAGAGAACTCTTTCACACATATACATGGTAAAAAAAAGACCCAGTATCGTTATTCTGACTCCATTGTGAGGTCGGTGGTTGTCGTACACTCAGTGCGCAGTCCATACGCTTCACCATGGAAAACCCGAAATTGTTGGGGATGGAATTAATGCAGATGATTATAGATAATACCTTGAGTTCGCTAATTAAGCACGGGAAATGTTGACTAGATATTGAGAATTTAGTCGAAAAACCTCTTCTACTCAAACGACTTCTTCTACTTATTTCTATCGAAATGACAAAAGAGACACCGTTATCATCAATGGGCCAAGATAACATCTATATATCGAAGCTGTGGTTCCATCAGAATGGCGGTGCTAGATGCTATACAAGGGACGGAACGTTCAAAGATGTAAAAGTAAAACTTGACGACTGGGTCATTCATCCTATGGCTAGCGATCATAAATTGGCTGCCGCGATCATGCAACTTGACACTTTCGATTATTTTCCAAGGGGGTATACAGAGATATATCAAGCTCTTAGCCTACCCCCTTTGGATGAGTTCTAGGTCCACATTAAAGTCAATATTACATACTATTTTATGTAGTATTTATGTTTATGTTAATGTTGTGGCCAACTTGCAGTTAACATTGGATTTGAGGACGACGTCAATTATAGCATACGCGAGAGAAATGAACGCGATCTTACTTTGAGAGAACTGAGTTTTTAAATAAACTTGTACATGAGATCGCACACATTCATAAGTGTATCGTTTGTGGAACAAACATACTACTTGATTACTAGATTGGTTGTACCAACGGTCGTATCGTCTATGGCTGGCTTCATACTTTTTTATTCGCTAAATAAAAAAATCAAGATAAGTTTTAGTATATCGAAAAGTAATCCCTGTAAAATAAAGTATGCTCTACATTTGGTGGAATTAAAAATAATCAAAGTTTCCTGCAGACGTGTAAATGCTAATCTTATCTTTGGCAGCATAAATATCTACAAGGTAAACAGTGCAAAAAATCGCTTTAAAACAAATAATTTAAATATTTTTTTTGACACAATTGAAAATTTGTATTTTTTTAATGTCTGGTACATTGAAAAAAAGCTAAAAACAATACTTTTTCTTCCATGGAATGTAGTTCAGCAAATGATAAAATCGTACTGACCTAAAATGCGATCGCAGATAAACCCGTATTTTTATCAATAAAAAAATAAAAATAATTATATGTCGAACAAATTGTATTTATGTATATTTACAATAATATTGATAATAATGTACAAATAAGATAATAAATTTTACATTAAATCACATTACGAGCAAGTACAGGCCACATGTAATACAAAAACAATTGTTAGAGCAGCTAAAGCGAAACTAATCAAAAAAAACAGGGTTGTATCATACTTTTTTCCTACCAATTTTTCGTTACATACATAAACAGCTTATAATATTAAATTAAAATATACAAATAACTTTTAAAATTCTACTTTAAATGCAAATTTCCCTTTAAGGGAAATTTTATCTTTGAGGATTTTTAAAGGTTATTTTACATCTTTATAATTAATTTTAATTTAAAAAAGGAAATTTATTGTTGTTTGTAATAAATATTCATTATTGAGTAATTTCCCCATAAGGGAAATTTTTAAATAAGTCAGTTTTTCTATTTAGTATAAGTATTTATAAATAAATTTTATTTATAAATTAAAAATAAGAAAAAAAAATTTACTTGATAACAAAAATTTCCCTTTAAGGGGAATTTTAAATTTAAATTTTCTTTTAAGCGAATAATTATTAAAAAAAAAGTTTTTTCACTTATTTAAATGAATAAAATGAATATAATAGCATTTTAAAAATAAAATTCCATGTAAAACAAACTTCCCTTCAAGGGATATTTTATGTTTAGGGATTTTTTATTATTTTTATTACATTTCCGTATAAATATAAATTTATTAAATGAAAATTTTTGTTGTTTGTAAAAAATCAACGGTTTCAAAAAATTTCCCTATAAGTGAAATTTTCAAGTTATACATTTTATCTTAGTTTTAGTAGCGTTCTTATATATATTTTAATAAAACTGAAAATTAAAGAGACATAAAACTTGCTCATTTCAATTAAAATAATCCTTTAACGATTTTAAAAATTTTTCCTTACAAGGGAAATTTTCAATCTATCCAATTTATTAAAGTTTTAATAGTACCTTTGGATTACTTTTAATTATTAACTAAATAATAAAGAAAGATTTAAAATTTTCCATTTAAACAAAAATTTCCCTTTAAGGGAATTATAATTTTTGAAAATGTTTTTAATAATTTAAACTTATTAAAACTATGTAACGAATTTAAAGTAATAAAAAAACCGTAAAAAATCAACGGTTATAAAAATTTCCCTAATAAAGAATTTATACATTTTAAGTTTTAGTAGTGTTGGTAGAACGATTTGAACAAACTAAATATAAAAGACATATAATTTCAATTAAAATATTTCTTTGACGATTTTAAAAAATTTCCCTTTGAGGGAAATTTTTAATTTATCCAATTTATCAAATGTTTAATAGATAACTTTTTGGATAACTCTTATTTATTAACTAAATAATGAAGAAAGATTATAAACAAAAATTTCCCTTTAAGGGAATTTTTAAATTTAATTTTCTTTTGAGGGAAGTATTATTTTTGAAAGTGTTTTTTAATAATTTGAACTTATTAAAACTATGTAACGGAATTTAAAGATACTAAAGTAAAAAAAAATGTACAAAATCGATGGTTTTAAAAATTTCCCTTATAGGGAATTTATAAATTTTATCTAAGTTTTAGTAGTGCTCTTAGAAAGATTTTAATAAAATTAATATTAAATATACATAAAAACTTTGTCATTTCTTTTAAAATATTTGTTTGACGATTAAAAAAAATTTCCCTATAAGGGAAATTTTTTATTTATTCAATTTATCAAAGTTTTAGTAGAATTTTTAGATCACTTTTAATTATTAACTAAATAATGAAGAAAGATTTGAAATTTTTCATTCAAACAAAAATTTCCCTTTAAGGGAATATAAAAAAAATCCCTTAATTTTTTTTTTTTTTTTTTTTTTTTTGTTAAACAATTTTTTTTAAGTGAAACTTTTATATATAAATTTAACAAGATATAACAAATCTTGGTTAAAAAAATCTCAATCTAAGGCTCGTTATTAGAGGAACCGAGATGGCCGATCAGTGTGCCAGGAACGGTTCGATCCTGGACGTGGTAAATGCCCAAAGGGCATTCCCTTGGCCGAAATTTTTAACACGCTACGGGAATGTTCGCTAAAGGAAATGGCTCGCAGGTGGTCTACACTAACCACTTGCAGATTATCTAGAATTCTTTAGCCCTCAATTGACAGAAATGGCCCTCGAGAAAAATTCGATATCGCTTCTTGTAGGCATCATTACGGGGCACTGTATGATCGGACGTATGTCGGAGCGTATGGGAAGCTCTCGTGGTGAGTGTTGCAGACAGAAGTTGTATGGATGAGAAGAAAGGGGAATCAGTTCAACACCTTCTCTGGGACTGCCCGCCTCTTCAGGAACGCAGGCTCAAATTTCTGAGCCAACGATTTTTCCAAGACCTGAGCTGTCTCAGGGATGCGACACTGAGTAAATTACTAGATTTCGTGAGATGTTCCAGAACTGGAGTAAATGGAATTCTATAGGAAAAAGTAGGGATCATCGGGGCAACACAATGGGCCTAAAAGTCCTCCGAATGAACTCGTCTTTGTACGGGCGGCCCGTTTAACCTAACCTAACCTAAGGCTCGTTATTAAAACTTGCCTATAGAGTAGGTGTTAGTTAAAGGTAACTTTAGCAATAAAGTGACCTATAGGTATTATTCTTTCTAACAGCTTATCAGCCACTTTTAGCAGGATAACAAAATCCCTTTCTATTTTGATTTTCTTATTAAAAAAATATAAATAAGTTTAACTAAAATCGCCTTAAACTATGCTAATAACATTGGTGTTAAAAGACCATAAATTTTAAAATAATACCAAATTTCATGCACTGAATATCTGACTCACTTACTCTTGCTAACACTTGCTCGCTCTTTTCCTCATTTCCATCCAATAGTCTGAAGGACCATAAACTAAACCACAGGATACAAATTGTAAACAATCGCTGTCTTGTACTTACATCAAATTAAATGAGCAGCATACAAACATTAAATTAATGTTTTACATACAACAGACGCCAGACGACGAAGGATGGTGGGTTGATGGTTGGCTAACCGCCTTTAAAATTTGTAATATTTTACATTTTCATTAACTTGGCATAAAATAGCGCAATCATGAAGCCAGCACACTTGCACTGCACACTCCTCTAGAAAAGAAACAAACATTTATTTTACACGTTTTTTTTTTCTTTTCTCCAATATTGTTGCCACATTTTAAAGGCCTGTAACAAACACCCTCTTTGTGGGTTTTTGAAAAAAAAAAATACTAAATGCCTCAACTTGGTTACAAGAAGCCCCTGTCTTTTATTTTTAATGTGGCATGCAGCAAATGTTGATTATAAGCGAGGTGTTTATTAGGTTGTCTTGGTATTCTTGATTCTTCATTCTTTGCCATTTAGCAGTTTGTTGTTTGTTGTTGTTGTTTTGATAATTTCGCATTTTTAACGTCAATTAAGTCAATCACACGCCCTTTTAAAAGCCAACTGAACACCAACCCACAGCCAGCTACTGTTTTAACATGAACAATGTAATGAGAATCCTACACTCACAATAAAAAAATGGTAAAATGTGGAAGATGAAAAAATCCAAAACTTTAACCTGCAAGGAATCGTAGTCGTAATTTTAAATACTTTTGATTCTATGCTTAAGATTATTTCAATTCATATTTTGTAGCTTAAATAACGCAACATAATTTAAACCCGAACTCCATATACAACACATAATGAGCTGCCTAAGTCAGACTCCTCATTGAACATTGCAGATTTCATATTGCGCGTGCTTTCAAAGTAGTGGTGGCAAAGTAACGAGTACTCGATACTCTATCATTTTTTTGGGTACTCAATACACAAATTAGTTAATCGATACTTTTACGGTAGTATTTTTAGAAATAAATTTATAAAACTATTTGACAACTACAACGATAAATTTCCTCTGTAAACGAAAGTATTGAGTACCATTGAGTACTATTGAGTACTATTGAGTACCCAATTGAAAAGTATTAAGTTGTATCGAGTAATTGAAAGTAGTAGAAATTGCCAGCACTACTACTTTAAAGCGACCCGATTACAGTGATATGCGTTCTAGTCATCAGAAGTAAAAATATATTATTGTTTAGGTTAAATGCCTAAGACTTCTTTCAAAAGACTCCTCTTCCCTTCTTTTAGTCTCCTCTTAAGTACTACGCTAAACTATGAGAAGAACTTCTTATTAAAAGGAACAACTTAAATGGTCAAGCAATCTCATTTACCCCAGCAATCTCTTCAATATTCCTAAGTCTGCTGAACCAATTGATTCTAATATTTAACTGCTCAGGCATCTCGCCAAGAACGAGAATAAATTATTATTAATTGCTCTCTAAAATCAATAGTTCCTTTGTAATGTATAACAACGGCCCATAGCATATTTTGCAGGATACATTATGTTCTCCAGAACAGGTTAAGACAACGAATAAAGTCAATTGCCTTGTTAAATGAGAAATGATTACTGTATGAGCAAGCTCATCCAATGGATATGCTCATAAGCTCATGAGCAAGCGGTAATAATCGAACACAAGCTAGCTTACTGCACACATGCCTCCTCATACCATATTATTAGCGAGCAAATCTCTGTTCGTATCATAAACACAATGAGCGGACCGAGTAAAACGAACTTTCTATTCAAGTGAGCGCTGTGTTTAGTCGTCTCATGTTCGATACACACAGTGTGTTTTGTTTAGTAGTTGTGTAGAACTTTTGGATAAGGCTTAGAGCGTGTTGCTTGCACAAGTGTTTTTTTTTATTTCTTAAGAAATGAAGTCTTTAAAATTAACACAAGTAATGTTGTTAAGAAATTCTATAATTTTTTGTTTGTACCCTCGAACTGTGTTCGCTTTGAGTGAACAAAGCATACAACTGCTTGAACTCACCCAAGTTCATTGTTATTATGTTCAACATTTGCTCATACTTATTCAAACTTGCTTATGGAGGCTCTACAAGCTCATCGCATTTAGCTTGTTGGTCTTCGGTATTTATTATTCTCCACTCATCGATACTCGTGTACAATTAGCAAACATTAATTCAATGAAATATTATAATGAGCGTCTTATAAGCTTTAGTTTTTAGAAGTTTATTACTTATAGTATGTTTTTGGCTTATTTTTTAAAGTAGGGAAAAGATTTATTGATGATTGCTTTTGGATTTTTTTGACGTAAGCAACCAGTGAGACATGTATAGGAACAAACTTTTCCCCCAACAAATCAATTGTATTTTTATTATAAAATATTATGAGTAATTAGCATAAATGTTTCAATCCTTAACTGAAACACTAATCGATATGGATAGTTTAAGGCGGCAGTTATTTTAGTAAAGATTCAAACCTTAATATAAATTAAAGTAAGGATCTTTGCTGTCGATTGCTTTCAGAGCAAAATCACACAAAATCTTGCAAGTACGCTGACGAAGTGGCGGGCACAGCTAGTATTCAATATAATTAAAGAGTTGACTACACGGCGACGATTGTAGCCAATGGTATTTGTAGTCGTGTAGCAGTGTAGCCGCTGTCGTTTATGTGTTAAAGCTTTAGGTGTTTTAATGCTTAAGCGCTTTTGACTTCTTTTGTGTCAACTTTGCTTCTATTGGGTGGTTAAAATTTAAGCGCCGACGTTGAATGTGAACCACGCCTAAATCTCAAGTTATTTTTTGCATGTAATTTGACATTTCTCAATTTAAGACTAACCCAATTTGAGCCATGGAAAGATAAACAATCGGGCAAAGGTCAGAATGGTGCCAAGAAATGGCAACGTTGTGTGATCAATTTTCAAAGAAAATCATCTTTAGTGATGAGGTAAATTTTCACGTCAGTGGATTCGTCAATAAGCAGAATTGCCGCATTTGGGCGAATAATAATCCAAGAGTGATTGTCGAAAAACCAATGGACCCACAAAGAGTGACTGTTTAGTGCGGTTTATGACCTGGCGGCATCAGCGGACCGTAGTTTTTCCAAAATGAGGCCGGTCAGGCAGTTACTGTGAATGGTGTTCACTATCGTGAGATGATAACGAACTTTTTATGGCCCGAAATGGAAGATATGGATGTGGACGATATGTGGTTTCAAAACGACGGTGCCTCTTGCCACACAGCCAACGAAACAATGGCTCTCTTGCGCGACAAATTCCATGGCCGTTTTATCTCACGTGGTGGTGATGTCAATTGGCCGCCAAAATCATGTGACTTGACACCGTTGGACTTCTTTCTTTGGAGTAATTTGAAAGAAAAGCCAGCAACAATTCAAGAGCTAAAGGATGAGATAATTCGCCACATTAACGGCGTCAGCGTCATCGAAAATTTGGATCAACGGATGGAGGTGTTCCGCCAAGGTCGCGGCAGCCATTTGGCCGATATTTTGTTCCATACCTACCTAGTGGAACCATACCAATATTATCAAAATAAAAAGAAATGACAATAATTTCCCAAATAATTTGTGTTTTATTCAAAATCAACATCGGCCCTTAAAACGTTAACCACCCTTTATATGGCTTTTCCAGGTAAGGCGTCGAACGAAATATAAAACGAGGTATGCAACCAAAAAATTTTAAAGTATTAGGGAGGCATAAGTCTCTAACGTAAAAGTAATATTTATAGAGCAAAAAAACCTTAGAGTGCATAGTTTACTAACATTTTTCCACGAGTGTAGTAGGATAATGCGTGTTATTGTTAGCTGCTATATTTCCGTTTCCGTTGAAGAATAAGCAGCACTTTTGAATGATGAACTCAAAAACAATAACATAAAGCACATTAGCAGCAACAATAACAACAACAACACTAACAAAATATAAAAATCAACTTAATTTTAATACAATTTACCCTCACTTTGTTCTAAACAATAAAAATTGCATAATAATGTTTATTACAACAACCCATATAAAACCCAAAAATAACAACAACAATGAAGAGACTTACATAACTAAAAATTTGTATTCATTGTCTATTGCCAACAATATTTATTTAAAGATTTTTAATAAAGCGAAACAACAACAACAAAAAGTTACACAATAACTTTAATACATCAAACCAAACAAAAGGCGTCAAAAGTATTATTTTTGGTTTTAAATGCCCAGAAAAGCGGTAAAAAGGACATGTGTGTGGGAGGGAGGGAAGGAGTTGGTTGGTTGGTTGGTTTCAAGCTACTGATGACCACAATACTAGTACAACTCGTATGAGAACAGTTCTGTTAAATAGACAACCACGCAATTTTATGAGAAAACCCTTGTTGTTTGCTACATGCCTGCTTGCCTGTCTGTTGGCCTGCCTGCCTATAAGCGGCGTTAACAGTTTCAAGCACTTTAACGACACGTGGCAGCTGCTTTTTAAATTCAATTTCCGTCATGTAATCCTTGGTTAACATCAATTGTTTTATTAGCCAAACCAAACTACCAGCAACAACATATTGTATCAGTCAGCAGTAATTTAATATTTTGCTTTCGTTTTCGTTTTCGCTTTTTCCTATTTTGGTTATGAATGAATTTATATGTTCGTTAATTGTTCCCCAGAGGGGAGAGAGAGAGAGAGGGTGATCTATTTAAACAATAAAGGGAAGAGGGTGTTTTAGGCAGGTTGAAGATTGAGTTGTAAAATCTATATTATTTATATTAAAAGATAAATGTGTTTAGGGCAACAAAAATCATTTAAATAACGATTAGTTAGAAAGAACAGATTGCAAGGCATTTATCCAATATAGTAGTTCCAACTCTGAACATTTGGGGCTTTAACTGAAAATAATGAAAAAAAATTTACTTTTTATTGCCTACTTTTAGGCATTGTAAATTATTATTTTTTAATTAAATTCTATAGAAAAATACGATTAAAAAAATACATAATATTTGCTGAACCCGGGAAATGTGATCTATGTATGTAATGTAGGGGGAATATCGAAGCAGACCACTTCCATAATGGGTCCCTTTTCGACCCCCTTCCATCCTCTATGATTACAGGCAACCGAAATATAATTTACGACTCCCTACTTACATTGAGTCATGTGCTGCAACCAGCCCTTAATCTTGACTTTAGTGATTTGCGACTGTCGGCCTTCTTCTCATCACGCAGTCTCTAGTAATTGATAGCATTTGTTCAAGGCTCAGGTCCCCCATGGTATCCACCAGTGGTCCTGAGTCTTATGCTAGCCAGTGCTGGACATTCACACACAATGTGCGCTGCCGTCTCAGCTTGTTTCGTTTCCCCGTCTCCTCTTCTGCCTCTGTCACTCACTTTTAGGCATGAGCTGTAGAGACTCCGACTCGATGTTGAAGGAACGTTTTGAGGTGCCTGTTTCCGAAATGGATTTGCCTAAGCCCACAAGGACAGGTGCGTCCAATTCATCCACATTAAAATCCATAGCCGCAGTAGTATCTTCATAGACTGACCAGTCCACCCCTTGCGAGGATTCTTTGTCATTCTATTTGAATATCCTCCCCTGGCCAGTGGCAACCGGAACTCCTAAAGGGATTAATTTCTCCACCTCTAACGAGGCTTTCTTGTCCATCCCTATCGAAATATCCCGGTTCAACGCCATAGGAGAACCTTTAGAGATTAACCTGTTCACCCCTTGCGAGGCGTTCCTGTCCATCCCTTCTGAATTATTCCTAGGCCATTATTGGAGAAAACGTTGTCCACCCACACAGAGCTCCTTATGCATGGGTAAGTCTACATTGAAATTGGAGGTCGACTGGTATACAGAGTTCGTATACTAACGGCCAAGCACCCTCTTGACCACGCATCCCTGGCGTATGCTGTTCCACCGTGGATTAGGGTGGGGTTCTTCCAGATTGAGGTTCAAGGAACATTGGCATCTGGTATCCCCATTTTCACCGATAGCACTGCGTCAAAGCTTTGAGAATAAACCGCAATGACAATAAGTGCCCCGGGGGCAAAATGTGATCTAACTAGATCAGTTTCCAGTGTTCATCACATAATTTCTTTTATTCGGTCTATTTCCATGTTGATCAATCAAATAGAAGCCTAAGTTGGGAACAACGATCCGAAATATACCTTCGTACGAAAAGTAGCCACTTCCCAAATACTCTTCCAGAGCATTATTGAAGTTCAGCAGTGTCCTCCACTATTATTTATTAAGTACTTGGTCCTATTATTATTATTATTATTATTATTATTATTATTATTATTATTATTATTATTATTATTATTATTATTATTATTATTATTATTATTATTATTATTATTATTATCATTATTACTATGGAAGAAACATAATAATAACAATTATTATTATTACTAATAATAATAATTATTATTATTATTATTATAATTATATATAATTATGTTTTTTAAGCTTTAGGTCTTTTTTTATAAAAAACATAATTATAAAATTATTAAAAAGGTCAAAAAATAAAATTATATATAATATTATTAATATATAATTATATATTAATATTAGATATATATATAATATTAATAATATATAATTAGAATAATAATATAGAATAATAATAATAATAATAATAATAATAATAATAATAATATTATAATAAATATATAATATTAATTATTATAATTATATATTATAATAATTATATATTAGTCTTATTATAATTAGTATTCTTATAATTATATAATTATAATATATTATAATATTTATATAAATATAATTAATATAATTATTATTGTATTTATAATAATAACTATTATTACAATAATTATTAATATTATGGAAGAAACTTGACGTTCTAATGGAAGAATAAAATTTAAATTTTTCTTCTATAGAATATTTTAAAAGAAAAGAATTATTATAATAATAATTATTATAATAATAAATATATTTATAATAATAATAATTATATATTAGTATTATTATAATAATTATTATAATATATTATAATAATTATATTATTATAATATATAATAATATTTATATAAATATAATTATTATAACAATAATTATAATTAAATATTTCAATTATATATTATTAATATTATATACAATAAATATATATAATAATTATTATTGTATGTATGTAATTATTGTATTTATAATAATTATTATTATTGCAATAATTATTAATATTATGGAAGAAACTTGACGTGCTAATGGAAGAATAAAATTTAAATTTTTCTTCCATAGAATATTTTAAAAGAAAATAAAAAAAAAATCTGTTAAGTATAAAAAATCAAAGTCATTAAAATTAAATTTAATTAAAATGTCTAGTTGTCTGTGAAACCAGGGTGCAAAACAGGCATTACTATATTTTAATAACAAATTTAATAAACTAATTATCATAATAAAACTTGCTCCCTCTTTCAGCGTTTCCATTTTAACCATTCTTTTATTAACTTCACACCATACCTATCAATCATGTTATAATGAATTTTTTAATTTTAAATTAAAATATAAAACGCGAGTTTAAATTGCAAATCGTTTTAATAAATGCTAACACATAATCCTTAAGCCTATAAAATTCAACCACAAATTTAAGAAAATCTTTTTTGTGTTCTTTTCATGCCGTACAAAAGGAAATCCCTTTTAAATAATAAAGTCATTTTATTTAAAAAAAAAGAAGGGAGTAACAAAAGAAAGAAACACTTGCTTTATTGTTAAGTCATGAAAACGTAGGAAAATACAATAAACCAGTGTGCGTCAGTTCAAAATGATGGAGTGAGTGTTAATGCAAAGGAGGGGGGAATATGTATGTATGGAATAAAGAAAAATGTTTGCTTAGTGGAATATTTTGTAATTAAATTGGCAAAAAGAAAAAATATGCCACATATATTTTTCTACAACCAGCCTAAAAGTATGCTTTGATTTTGGTTTCAACAAATAAAATAATTTGTTTTTATGATCTTTTTATTTTTGCTTAATCATGTGGTCAAACTTTTATAACAAAGATATATGAAATTTGCTGATTTAGGCAAAACAGCTAAAGATTGACCATCACCACCATTCAAGCCAAAAAAAAACATAAATCATTATTTGCCCAGGATTTTATAAATTTTACAAAATAGCACTTTCAGAATCTTTAAGTTCAAGCGCATAATTCAATTCAAAAATTTCCTATAAAGACTTCAACTTATTGAGTTGAATATTTGTTTGTGGTGAACACTATCAAAAATTATTAGTTTATCTATAGTTTACACTTAAATGCACATTAGCAATTTATCGTAACGTACTTTAAAAATCAATAAGCAAAATGGTCATATAAATTCATATTTGTAAAGATAACAAACACACTCTTACATATATTCTTGCGTCCAGCCAATAAAAGTCAAAGTCATAAGGAAAAATTTAGGTCAGGGTGGGTTTTTGCCAAATCCTGAAATCCAGTAAGACACTTTATGCTAAAGGAAAACACTTACCCAAACCTCTGTTTCAACACAATTTAGCCGCGTGTCCTTAAATACCATTATGGACATCATAATGACAAGTAACGTGAATAAATCATAAATAGCTAATAATAGTATTAAGATAAGCTTTTTCGCAGCAAAAGTCAAATAGAAATATGATTAACTAAAAACAAATAAAAACAATCCAGGCATAGGTGTTGTATTTTATAGTTAAAAACATCATTTAAATGTAAATGAAATATAAAATCATTTGTATTTAAAACATGCCTAAAATTGTGCTAAATATTTTGCTCAATTAAAGCGCTTTAAGATATGCAATAAAAATTATTTATATTTATTACTTAATATAAGGTCTTTTAATTTTATTTGCATATAAAGGGTGTTTTTTTGCTACAGGTTTAGAACTTTAAGTTGCAATAAAACAACGATGGATTATTCAATTGACATGAATTTTATTTATCCGAAAGATAATCTTGTGTGGCATTACATTTTAAATATGATTTCTGGCATATGACCGCCTCTGCTGGCGCGGATGTAGTCCAATCTGGACGTCCAATTTACGATGACTTTTTCCAACATTTGTGGCCGTATATCGGCAATAACACGGCGAATGTTGTCTTCCGAATGGTCAAGCGTTTGTGGCTTATCCTCATACACCAATGACTTTACATAGCCCCACAGAAAGTAGTCTAGCGGTGTTAAATCACAAGATCTTGGAGGCCAACTCACAGGTCCAAAACATGAAATTAGGCGGTCACCAAACGTGTCTTTCAATAAATCTATTGTGCCACGAGCTGTATGACATGTTGCGCCGTCTTGTTGAAACCACATCTCTTGGACATCATGGGTATTCAATTCAGGAATGAAAAACTTGGTAATCATGGCTCTATACCGATCATCATTGACTGTAACGTTCTGGCTACCATCGTTTTTGAAAAAGTACGCACCAATGATTCCACCAGCCCACAAAGCGCACAAAACAAACAGTCCGTTTTTCTAGATGTAACGGTGTTTCGACATACACTTGAGGATTACCTTCACTCCAAATGCGGCAGTTTTATTTGTTGACGTAGCCATTCAAACAAAATTCGCTTGCGTTTACGCAATACCTTTTCCGCACAATATTTTCCATTATTTTCGAAATAAAATTGCACTATTTGCAAGTGTTGTTCAGGCGTGAGTCTATTCATGATGAATTGCCAAACCAAACTGAGAATAAATCACTTGACAGCTGTTAAATCGGTCGCCATCTTGAAAAGTAATGTCAACTTAAAGTTCTATACCTCTATAAAAAACACCCTTTACATATGTATTTTATTTTTATAATTAATTTTTTTCTTATTTCAATTTAGTATTTTTTTTTTAAGACAACACTACCTAAGAAGCTTCTGGCTTGTCT
Source organism: Phasia obesa (assembly GCA_949628195.1). NCBI lineage: Eukaryota > Metazoa > Arthropoda > Insecta > Diptera > Tachinidae > Phasia > Phasia obesa. The sequence continues at coordinate 10,669,898 of OX451218.1, forward strand.
GCAGAGTCTATAACAGAAATCGACTCCCAGAGTGGTAGGCTAGCGATAGACTAGTCTATGGAGGCATCAACATTCATCAATCATGTTATAACCAGCAAAAGGGCTTTATCCAGCACTAAAAATATCTGACAGGATTTCGAAAGACCCGAACAATAAACGACCAATAAAGCTTCGCAGCGAAGATTAGAGGAATAAGGAAATATGTCCAATAAAGACTAGAAACAATAAGTTCTATATGGCTAGCCTCGTGCTGGGTACCGGGTCTTTACAATATCATAGGAAATGCAGCTGCAAACGAGCTGGCACAAGCTGGAGCTGGAGCTGATTTGGATATAAATGTCAGATGTGTAGACTTATACCCTGATCTCGATTCAATATATGGGAGGATAAGGGAACAATTTGGACGTGATGCCGACACAATGTGGAATAATTCATTGAGATGCAGACAGACGAAATCCTTGCTAGGGGGGGTAAAGGGTAATGGGGAAATGGATAAGCTGTTACGTATGAGTAAGTCTGAACTGAGAATGTATGTAGGTATTATAACAGGACATAATGATCTCAGATATTTGTTGAAAAAGATTCGACTATGCGATTATGATATCTGCAGATGGTGTATCGATGAAGAGAAAAACACATTCCACTATCTTTGCCAATGCCCTGCACTAACTCACAGTGAAAAATCTAAAGCAGTCCAACCATAGAAGAAGAAAAGTTCTAGAGTATAGAGTCAAAGCAGCATAACACGATTTTGGAAAATCCCAAACGATCAACAAAGCCTTGCATGGAACTATGCAGTCCAACCATAGAAGCAGAAAAATTCTCGAGTATAGAGTCAAAGCAGCATAACACGATTTTGGAAAGGTCCGAACGATCTGCAAAGCCTTGCATTAAACTAAGGTTAGTTTTAGTGGGAAAATAGATGGATGTTAGAGGAATAAAGAAATCTGCCAAATATGGAGAAGAAACAGTAACTCGTACAAGGTTAACCCTAAATAGCATCAGGGGAGCCAGGAGACGGGTCCTAAAGTTAGAGGATCAAGATAAGAGATTAAGGCTGATAACTCGGGAAACTCCAGCCCAACCATGGCAGCAGAAAAGTTCTCGTGTATAATATCAAAGCCGCATTTTAAGTTTACCACTGAAGACTAACCGTTAGGTAGGAGGTTATGTCTTGAAATAGGGCAAGTTCGTACATATATTTCTAAAAATATCTAAATTATAAAATCGGTGAAGGTGCAATTATAATACGCTTGGCTTGAAATTGAACATGTACTTGTGATTCTTATTTTTAGGCTGTGCCTTCAAAACCCTGAACCGGTATTAATAATAGGTAAAAATGTTAAGCACAAACTGCCAATAAATTTAGGAGCACAAGCATACTGAATGTATATCCCAATAGAGACCCCACACGAACTCGTTATTTAACTCGAAAATAAACGATAACGACTGCACGGGACTAAGTGATGAGTAAGGTAATCGACGATCAGAGAGAGAGAGAGAGAGAGAGAGTTGACAGCCAGAAATCACTGAGAAAAAAGGGCGGTTAAAAAGGATAACAACACGAACTCGTTATTTAACTCGAAAATAAGCGATAAGGACTGCACGGGACTAAGTGATGAGTAAGGTAATCGACGATCAGAGAGAGAGAGAGAGTCGACAGCCAGAAATCACTGAGAAAAAAGGCCGGTTAAAAAGGCTAACAAGACGAACTCGTTGTTTAACTCGAAAATAAATGTCTACGACTGGAGGGGACTCAGTGAAAGTCGACCATGAGAGAGAGTGTCGTCAGAAGGAAATCACTGATGATCGAGGGCGGCTAAAAGGGCATACAAATATAGTAGTGGTATGCTTTAGTGTTTCAATGAATACGATTTATATAATGTTGTTAAATAATTCTGTTTTTTTTTTTGCACGCTCGAACTGTGCTCGTATTTCACTCAAAACATACTACTGCTTGAACTCTCGCCCAAGTTCATTTTTATTATGTTCAACATTTACTCATACTTATTCGAACTTGCTTATGGAAAGTCTGTAAGCTAATCGCATTTAGCTTGCTGGTCTCCGCTGTTTATAATTGTCCACTCATTGTTATTCGTGTGCTATGAACAGACATGAATTTAATGAAATTTTATAATGAGCGTCTTATGAGCTTATTTTTTTTATGCTCATGCAGTGCTTTACTTTTAATTGAAAAACTAAAAATTCAACTCTCAAAGAGACTCTTCTTTCTTTCGTCCTTCTAATTACCGTGTTTACACAAGAAAATCATTATATTTCTGATGCTCATATAATACTCAACCAAGACAATTTTGGAAGTAGTAAAGAAAACAAGAAACTGTTACATAAATTAATTAAATTTACATTTCAAATAAACCAACATCATCACTCCCTAATAATGAGCAATTTTCCTAATAAAAATCAAGAACAGCAAAAAAAGGCCATAATTTATGTTACATCATGCAACAAACAAACCAACAAACATCAACAACTTTGAGGCAAGAACAGAGACTCTTTACAAACACATAAATCACCGGAAATGTTACTCAGATTGGCTGCTTTGTTACAAACATCATTGAAGATAAGGAGACCAACAAATAATTGATTTGATTGACAATATTTTATTTAACCATGTCATACCATGCCCTATCATGCCATACCCTGCCACTTGTTTTGACCCTTGGCTTTACTTTTTACTCGCCTGAAAAAGAAAAAGGAAGAAAAATCTCTTATTTTTTGCCGCCCTAATGATAAAATTTGTTTAGATTAGCAATAATGATGTTGACAACATCAACAACAATTTATTTATCGCAAACTAAAGAAAAGTACTTAATATTGTTAAAAGGCCATAAAAAAGCACAATGAAGTTGCCAAGTTGTTTACAGGGACATTCAAAAAAAAAAAGACACAAAATCAAACCAATAAAAAGAAAAAATACTTTAAGCGGAAAAACAAACTCGATTGAAAGAGGACGAAATAAAAAAAGCGACACAAATCTTTTTGTAGCATCATCAACCATAACATATGTATGCCGTGTATCTTTTGAACGCAATAAACCCTCCCCTCCCCTATTGTGTGCAATTGGAAAACTTGGGCTTTTCAACAGCCCACTAACCCACCAACCCACCCACCCTTAGCTCACAACTACTCGCAATACAGTTAAAATAAAGGTCATAAAAAGTGATTTGCAAAAAAGTCAATAACCAAAGTATGCTTAACAGCAATAATAGCTGTTTGCCGTTGTGTCTATTGAATTACAATGATAGCGAATGTCTTAATACTTAAAAACGATAAACGAGCAAAGTTAATAGTTGTACACTAGTCAATGCATGTTAAACTACACTGGGAGAAATTAAATGGTTTGTCGAAATTTTTTTATATATTAAAGTAAAAAGTAAGACGCCCTTGCAAAGTTCGTGCGGAATTGGAGTCGGAAATGTGGTACCGCAGAAGTCAATCTGTTTGCTGAGCGTTAAAGAAAAATGTTTTATTCCGAATTTATCAACCCGAATTTACCAATATTGTTGAGTTGCCACCTGTCGATTTTAGAGCAGAAGTCCGACTAAGATTTGACTTGGCTGTCAGCTGGCAGATAGATACAAGGGTATGGCTCGCCGTTAAGGGCTTTTCACACTATAATACAAGTATTAATACTTTTGAGGAAAATGCAACCCTGACATGATGAGTTGTTATTGTTTATTTGAAAAATTTCAAACGGCGTTTAGATCAGAGTTGCATTTTATTCAAAAGTATTAATACTTGTATTATAGTGTGAAATGCCCTTTAGTAAGTGTACTTCAAGCTTGGATATAAAGGGTGGTCAAAAATTTGTAAGGGCCGATGTTGATTTTGAATAAAACACAAATTATTTAGGAATTTATTGTCATTTTTAATTTTTTTAATATTTTTTTTTTTTAATAAAATGTTAGCCAAATGGTCGCCGCGACCTCGTCGGCATACTACCATTCGATGCTCCAAATTTTCGATGACGCTGAGGCATAATTGAGGATCTATGCCGTTAATGTGCCGCATTAACTCATCCTTTAGCTCTTGAATTGTTACTGGCTTATCGACGCAGATCTTTTCTTTCAAATAAATAACCCAAAGAAAGCAGACCAACGGTGTCAAATTAAATGATCTTGGCGGCCAATTGACATCGCCACCACGTGAGATAGCACGGCCATTGAATTTGTCGCGCAAAAGAGCCATTGTTTCGTTAGCTGTGTAAGGCAAGTGGCACCGTTCTGTTGAAACCACATATCGTCCACATCCATACGTTCCGATTCGGACCATTAAAAATTCGTCATCATCTCACGATAGCGAACACCATTCACAGTAACTGCCTGGAAAAAATCTGGCCCGATGATGCCGCCAGCACGCCCATAAATCGCACCAAACAGTCACTCTTTGTGGGTGCATTGGTTTTTCGACAATCACTCTTGGATTATCATTCGCCCAAATGCGGCAATTCGGCTTATTGACGAGTCCACTCACAGGTGAAAATGTGCCTCATCACTGAAGATGATTTTCTTCGAAAATTAATCATCCGACGTTGCCATTTCTTGCCACCATTCTGACCATTGACGACGTTTGGAATGATCAAGAGGCTTTAGTTCTTGAGTTAATTGCACCTTGTAAGCGTGTAAATGCAAGTCTTTAGGCATAATGTTCATCAACAACGAGCGTAAGAGGTGAAATTGTTGGACACGACGACGAATTGAGGCGGACGGCTCTACCGTACCGTAAAGGGCACCAATTTAAAATTAAAAAAAAAATTGCGTATCACTGTAGCTCCCAACCCAACAGAAAATAATAAGAAAATAAATTTAAAATTTAAAGGGTGTCCCCATAGGTGACATAATTTAACCAATATGGGCCTATATTCTGAACCATTATAGACAAAACCTTTAAAAATTTGGCAGAATATCGATTACTATGACCGTTATAATAAAATGCATAAATATTCAAAATTATAAATTAAAGGGTGCTCCAATAGTTCATTTAATTTGATGTATATGGCCATATTTTTTAACAGTTGTACACAGACCGCTGAAATTGACAAAGAACCTGTATTGCTTAGTCTGCTATAATCAAAAAGTATAAAATTTGAATTTGGAAATAAAAGGGTGTCCCAATAGTTAATGTAATTCTATGTATGTGGCCAAACTTTTGAACTGTTATAGACAGTCAGCTGAAATTTACAAAGAAGCTGTATTGCAAAGTCCACTATAGCAAGTATACATTTTTGAATTTAGAAATTAAAGGGTGTCCCCATAAATTATGTAATTTGACCTTTGATGGCTCTATCTTTTGAACCGTTAAACACAAACACTGGAAAATTAGGCAGCATATCCACTACTTTGTCTGGCATAATAACAAGTATAAATATTTGGATTTATAATGTAAAGGGTGTCCCAATAGTTCATGTAATTTGATATATATGGCTTAACTTTTGAACCATTATAGACAGACAGTTGAAATTTATAAAGAATCTTTGTGGCCAAGTCCTGTATAACAACAGGTCTTTAATTTAAAATTTTAAATTAAAGGGTGCCCCAATAGGTGATGTTATTTGAGCTATGTGACTGTAACTTTTAAACCGTCATAGACAGAGGCTTGAATGGTGTCCCCATAAAAGACGGCTGCTGATGAAAATAGCTTAACTTTTGAACAGTAATAGGGAGAGGCTTGACATTCACATAGTCTTTACTCTTTTTCCCCCCGCTAATTTTGGAGCATCTTTTATTTGCTTTAAATTTAATTCTACAAGTTACTTTTTACATTTTGAGTTTAGAATTGGTGCCCTTCTATTTGTTTTGAAGTCGGTTTTTTTTTTTGCAAGAATTTTTCATAATGTATTTTTTGCCTTTTTGCATTTTGTCCGTGTAATCCTTTGATTAACTTACACTTATTCCTTTTTATGTTGTATGTTTGTTTTTTTTTTTTTCAATATATGAAATGAAATTATTTGTTAAATGGTATGTAAACAATATTAACAAAAGACTGGAAACTTCAAAAAATTAAAGTCAACTTTACAGTCGAAATTGCAAATGGGTAAAAAGGAAACGGAAATAGCCAGCCAAGGAGCATGTTGTTGATAAAGTTGTTGTAACAAGTGAAGAAAACATATTTTAAAATGTTAAATTTAAAAATGATAATTTGCCCTCTTATCACACTCAAAATAAAATGTTGTTTGTGGTTTTTCAAATGAAGTGTGAGGAAAATGATAAAATTTTAACCAAAAAAAGATTTTAAAGTGATTTTAAAAAGAAAAAGGGTTGGAGTTATAAAAGAAAAGAAAATACTTGCTGTTGTAATTTATAATAAATTTTATCAAGAAAAAAAAATAATAATAAAATGATTTATTTGCCGGAAGGGTTGTTTACAATTTTTCTTTAAATTTTATTTTATTTAATTTTTTTTTGTTTTTTGTTTTAATTTAGCAAACAAAGAAAAAATCATAAATAATTTATAATTTAGTTTTTTTTTGTTTAATAAATTTATGGTTTTTAGCCTGTTACCATTTTCTTGGCAAGTTGGCAAGTTGCGTATGCAAATTTTGTAGTTCACTAGCCGTTATTGTTGCTCTTGTCTTACTTCCGGAATTTAATGGTCTGAATCCTTTTTTTTTTTTTTTTTTTTTTTTTTTTTGAACAGACTCTTGCAACGTACTTTTTTGGGTTTGTTTTTTTTTTTTCATCTGGTTATATTGCCATTATAAATGGCTACAAAGTTTAGTGATGCGTTTAATAATTCTTGTGGATAAAACAGAAAAATGAATTATTTGTTTTTGCATTTAATTCATTAAATGGTCATTACTTGGGAGGCCGTAAATTATACGAGTAGTTTGTTTTGAAATTTAATTCGAGTTAAACTTAAATAATAAGATAAAAGTTATAAATATAAATGACAAAGTTTTAAAGTTTTTTCATAAAAAATTTATATAAAAAATTACTTAAAATATTAGAAACAAAACATGTTAAAAGAATATTTTAGGCTGTGTGAGCTTTACAAAGCCTGGAAAAAACAAGTGTGTAAAATAAATTTTTCACTTAACTTTATTATATAACACAGTGCAACACGGAAAAAAATTGACGGGAAATTTTTCACTTTTGCGGCTACCTAAGCGCTACCTAAACGGTGTTAAGAATCATTCCTAGGAAGTTCATATGTTCCAGAAAGTTGTTTATTGAGATCTTAGGTTCATTTTTGTAGTTGATTGTTTCCTTGAAATTTGAACGGTTTGCTATCTATGGACCTGAACAGGGGAAAAAATGTAAAAAAAATTTGAATTGAATTTTTTAAAGTTTTTTGCGATTTTGACCTTGAAGATGAAGTTTTTTTGATCTTATATGTTAACAATTTTTGTTCTTTATGACAAGAGCTACAACTATGCCTCAGAGAGTATATCAAAATTCCAAACGGTTTGCAAAATATGAGCTTGAGTAAATGATAATTTTTTTGCAAAAATGACATCGAGGCCCCACATCTTTGAGGGCCCATAAAAAAAACCTGGAGGACTTTGGGCAAAACTGGGAGCCAGGGGTCTTTTTTTTTTGGTCTTTTATGACGTAGTGGTGTCCGTATATGGTTATTTTGCCATGACTTAAAAAATTACACTGTGTGTAATTTATGTTATATTTTAAACCAGATTTAAATACAAATTTCCTACATTTTAGGGCAAAAGTTCCAAGAATTTCGTACTCAAAAGCTACCAAAAAGTACCTGGTACCAAAATATTAAACATATAATTCTTGCCAAAAAAAACCCACTTCAAAACATATCGAAGGACACCAATTCTAAACTAAAAATGTAAGAAGTAATCTGTAAGAATTAGATTTAAAGCAAATAAAAGATGCTCCAAAATTAGCAAATTAGGGAAAACAAGTAAAGACAATGTGAATGTCAAGCCTCTCCCTATTACTGTTCAAAAGTTAAGCTATTTTAACCAGCATCCGTCTTTTATGGGGACACCATTCAAGCCTATGTCTATAACGAATTAAAAGATACAGCCACATAGCTCAAATAACATCTCCTATTGGGACACCCTTTAATTTACAATTTTAAATGAAAGAACTGTTGTTATAGAGAACTTGGCCACAAAAATTCTTTATAAATTTCAACTGTCTATCTATAATGGTTCAAAAGTTTAGCCATATATATATCAAATTACATGAACTATTGGGGTACCCTTTAATTTATAATTCCAAATATTTATACTTGTTATTATACCAGAGAAAGTAGTGGACATTCTGCCTAATTTTCAAGTGTTTGTGTTCAAAACGGTTCAAAAGATAGGGCCATATAAGTCAAATTACATAATTTATGGGGACACCCTTTAATTTCTAAATTCAAAAATGTATACTTGCTATAGTGGACTTTGCAATACAGCTTCTTTGTAAATTTCAGCTGACTGTCTATAACAGTTCAAAAGTTTGGCCACATACATAGAATTACATTAACTATTGGGACACCCTTTTATTTCCAAATTCAAATTTTATACTTTTTGTTATAGCAGACTTAGCAATACAGGTTCTTTGTAAATTTCAGCGGTCTGGGTAAAACTGTACAAAAGTATGGCCTTGTACATTAAATTAAATGAACTATTGGAGCACCCTTTAATTTAGAATTTTTAATATTTATACATTTTATTATAACAGTCATAGTAATCGACATTTTGTAAAATTTTCAAGGTTTTGTCTATAATGGCTCAGAATATAGGCCCATATGGGCCAAATTGCGTCACCTATGGGGACACCCTTTAAATTGTAAATTAATTTTTTTATTAATTTCTGCTGTTGGGAGCTATAGTGATACGCAATTTTTTTAAATTTTAATTTAGTGCCCCTTACGATTCTTAATACACTTAAACAACATGTATGTTGTATGGGGACACCCTTTAATTTTTAATATAACGAACTGTTTTCAAAACGGGACCAAACTATAGGCATAACCTTTCAAATAAAGAAAAAATCAAATAAATTTAAAAATAGGTTCATTAATGGCTAAGTTCTGCGGGCACTTACATACAAAAAAAAGCAACATTCAGAGGAATTGATAACCTGCTTCTTTTTTGAAGTCGGTTAATAATATTATATTCGTTAGAAATTGTCTACACAAAAATATTGGCAATAAAAAATAAGAACCAAATACTCTGTTCGACTGCTTAAACCAGGGCTATCCAACATAAGGCCCGCAACCTTACTTTTTTCGACCAACACAACGGTCCTATAAATTACCCTCAAATACGAAATATGCACAATTTTTACTTTAAAGGCATAGGCGTAGAACGGTCATTCAGCGGGGTGCAATACCTCCTCTAGACTTCATACTATATATATTCATATTATTTTCCAATAAAAATCGTTTTACTAAACCAGCTTTTTTTTACGATAACTATCTGCACCAGCAAGAAAATATTTCAAAAATATTTCCTGTACAGACACGGCCTTGTTACAGTTTTATCAAATGACTAGCAGTGCCCGTCACGTCGCGGTTAAAATGGCGTTTAAAATAGCTTTTAAAGAGTACTCTTTTAAATGTGGTTTTGAAAATGATGACTTTACATCGAAAGCGCTCACCAAACGTACCAAAACAACAGCCAGTAACGACGGTCTTCACCGAAAGGTATGAAAACGGAAGAAAAACTAAAACGATACTATTTTAATGTGTTACGTTCAGTTCAAGTACGTTTCAACTAATTCTAACTTTAGGAATCGCACGGGCAGGAACTAGTTAAATGTGAATGCCATGAGGGGCTAAGCCCTGGACAAATGCTGGTAATTACTAGAGACTATGTGAAGATAAAAAAGCCGAGAGTTACTAGTCGACAGTCTTAAATCACTAAAGTGAAGAGTAAAGGCCGCCGTAAATAACAAATCAGTTGCCTGTAATCATTGAGCACGGAAGGGTTCGAAAAGGGTCTCATTAAGGGAGCGGTTTGTTTCGATATCCTCCTACTTTAATATAATATATAACGCAATTCCTTCAATCTTCTTGAGTTACCATTATCTAGTCCAGATTTTTTTCTAGCTTTAGTGTTATATGAAAAGAAAAATATAACGGGTGGTTAAATTTTAAGGGCCGATGTTGATTTTGAATAAAACACAAATTACACTGTCCAACAGCATTTTTGTAACAGAATAGCGACCCTATAATTCTGAAAGGGTATGTTGAGTAGATCATTTTTGTAGAACAAACTTATGGTCTAGCACGTCTGAGTTTTTTTTTACAGTGGGTCAAAGTTTTCATTTTTTGGTCGAAGGAAGCATTATACTATATGAAAAGAATGCTGTAAGTTAATGTCTGAGAGAATTCTTATGGTCAGAGTTGTATTGTATGATGGAATTGTATGAGGATTATTTTTGTGGAAGATCTTAACCCTCTAACTGGTCTCTTTATGGGTCAATTTAACCCTTTTTTCGAGAAAATCGAAAAATATCCTTTAAAAAAGGACATTTAAGGATTAAAATGTTTGCCGGAAAATTTTAGTGGGGGTCACCAAAGACACCATTGTTGTAAATAAAGATTTTTACGATTAATTGGCAAAATTACACGCCAACTTCTATAAAAAAATTATGTATTATTTTGTTTGGCCCGGCCGAGCTTGACGCCGTTTTTACCTGTTTTGTATATGTTGGTGTATAATTTTACTAATTAAGCGTAAAGAGCTTTATTTACAACAATGGTGTCTTTGGTTACCCCCACTGAAATTTTCCGGCAAACATTTCCGTAGAATATTTTAATCCTTAAATGTCCTTTTTTAAAGGATATTTTTTGATTTTCTCGAAAAAAGGATCAAATTGACCCATAGAGAGATCAGTTAGAGGGTTAAGATCTTCCACAAAAATAATCCTCATACAATTCCACAATACAACTCTGACCATAAGAATTCTCTCAGACATTAACTTACAGCATTCTTTTCATATAGTATAATGCTTCCTTTGACCAAAAAATGAAAATTTTGACCCACTAAAAAAAAAACTCAGACGTGCTGGACCATAAGTTTGTTCTACAAAAATGATCTACTCAACATACCTTTTCAGAATTATGGGGTCGCTATTCTGTTCCATTCAATAAGTCTTAATTTGTTGGACAGTGTTATTTAGGAAATTATTGTCATTTCTTTTTATTTTGATAATATTGGTATGGTTCAATTATGTATGGAACAAATAGCCAAATAGCCGCCTAGGTCGCGTTCCATCCGGCGCTCCAAATGTTCAATGACGCTGAGGCATAATTGAGGTTTAATGCCGTTAAGTTACCGAAGTATCTCATCCTTCAGCTGTTAAATTGTTGCTGGCATATCGACGTACACCTTTTCATTAAAATAAGCCCAAAGAAAGAAGTCCAACGGTGTTAAATCACATGATCTTGGCGGCCAATTGACCTCGCCACCACGTGATATAACACGGCCATTGAATTTGTCGCCCAAAAGAGCCATTGTTTCGTTAGCTGTGTGGCAAGTGGCACCGTCCTGTTGAAACCACACATCGTCCACATCTATATCTTCCAATTCGGACCATAAAAAAATCCTTATCATAGCGATCACCATTCACAGTAACTACCTGACCGGCCTCCTTTTGGAAAAAATACGGCCCGATGATGCCGCCAGCCCATAAACCTCACCAAACAGTCACTCTTTGTGGGTGCATTGGTTTTTTGACAATCACTCTTGTATTATCATTCGTCCAAATGTAGCAATTCTGCTTATTGACGAATCCACTGAGGTGTGATAATGTGTCTCATCACTGAGCATGATTTTCTTCGAATATTGATCATCCAACGTTACCATTTCGTGCCACCATACTGACCATTGACTATTTCATGGTTCAAATTGAGTTAGTCTGAAATTGAGAAATGTCAAATTAAATGCAGAAATAAACTTGACGTTTAGGTGTGGTTCACATTCAACATCGGCCCTTAAAATTTAACCACCCGATAGTTAAAAGCATTTTCAACATTTGTCTTTCATTCTTTTCCACAAAATTCTTCTCTTTATGATTTTCACATTGAAAAGCTACGTAGGTATGTACCTATGCTCTTGTTTGTCCAGACTTTCATTAAAATCATTACACACCCCCCAAAATAATAGAACCATTAATGTCAAATATTCTTAAGAAAATTAATACACATTTAGCCAACTTAACTTAACGTCTGCAGACGTGTGAACCAACATTTACCTGGTTTATGGAAAACCATTTTTATTTCACTATTCATTCCCCCTTTTAGCACAACCCAACCATCTCAGCAAATTCCCTTTTAATAAAAATATTCTCTCTTTTGTTTTGTTTTGTTTAATACCCCCCAGAGAGCGTGAGTAAAGTAAGTGTGTGCGTGTGTGTGTGTGTTTTGTGTGTGTAAAACAAATAAGGGGTGGAGTTTCACAGGGTTAAACTCATTTAGTCGTTATTAGTTGTTGGAGCAGAGTGGGGTGGGGTGTTACAAAGCAACACACAATAATAAAACGAAAACGAAAAAAAAAAACTAATAAACACTTTGTAGCACAAATTGAAATCTTTTTAATGCTGTGCTGTTGCTTATTCATTCACAGTGGGTGGGAGTCATTAATAAAGTAAAGAGATTTTATTTTTTTTTTTGCAAATTATTGAAAAAGGGGGAATTTTTGAGAATAAAATAGAGGCAAGAAAATTCCTTTGATTTGTTTTTTTCCTTCAAAAAAATAAAAAAAAAATAAAAAATAAAAATATTACAAGATTTTTAAATAAATTTAATCAACATTTCAAAATGTAAATTCAAACAAAAATTAACTTTAAAATTTTTTCAAGTACTAGGGGCAAATTTTACTATTTTATTCGGTTCGCAAGGCATTGTATCGGGTGGTTAAATTTTAAGGCCCGATGTTGAATGTGAACCACACCTAAACGTCAAGTTTTTTTCTGCATTTAATTTGACATTTCTCAACTTCAGACTAACTCAATTTGAACCACGGAAAGATATACAACGCGAGCAATGCGTTAAAGTTATTCAGGCTTTTTATGAAAATGGGCGTTCAAATCAAAATGCAAAGAAGAAATTCATCTTTAGTGATGAGGCACATTTTCACCGCAGTGAATTCGTCAATAAGCAAAATTGCCGCATTTGAGCGAATGATAAGAGTGCACCCACAAAGAGTGACTTTTTGGTGCGGTTTATGGGCTGGCGGCATCATCGGGCCGTATTTTTTCCAAAATGGAGCCGGTCAGGCAGTTACTGTGAATGGTGTTCGCCATCGTGAGATAATAAAGAACTTTTTATGGCCCGAATTCGAAGATATGGATGTGCACGATATGTGGTTTCAACAGGACGGTGCCTTTTGCCAAACAGCTAACGAAACAATGACTCTTTTGCGCGACAAATTCAATGGCCGTATTATATCACGATGTTGTGGCGATGTCCGCCAATTAAATTGCCCGCCAATTAAAATAAAGAAAAATTTTTATCCTAAAAATCTCATTCCTTAAGAAAAAAGTGAAACTAAACAAAAGTGAAACTAAACAATTTTAGTGAATTAAATTATACTGGAAATTTGGCAGCACCTTTTATTTTTTTTTTTTTTTTTTAAATAGAAAAATTAAAAAAAAATGTACAGAACTTTACAATAATAAAATTTTAAATAAGATCAATTCTACAAAATCCTGTTTAGTTTCCCAAAGATTAAAGTACTTCAGAATAATAGAAGCAAGATAACGTCATGTGGAAGATTTCCCGTTAGAAGACGTGAACTACGTCCTTTACAGGGGCTGTCAAGTCTGAAATCATCAAATCGCTTCAAATAATTACGAGCAATTGGCAACCCCGGAATTAAAATCAGATAACGCTATCACCAAGGCGAATTCATTCATACCAGATGAGAGCACTACAAAACTAATTTTGACAAGACATTAGCAAAAACCGAGAGCAAAAAATAGTCAGCTGGGCTATCCTGGGCCTCCACCTGGTATGAATTCGCCTTAGCTATCGCTCACTTAAAATTAAAGTTTATTTTAAAAGTCTAAGTTGGGCTACTGACGTCACGAAACTTTCTTCCTATTGGAAGACAGGCTAATAAATGAGATTTTCATTTCATAGTTGCCAATTATTGTATATTATCGTTAACTGTAAACGTATTGCAAAAACTATAGTTCCTCGAATTAATCGCTCTGATGGGTGATTATCAGCACCATAAAATGCACGTAATGTCCGATGAGTTTGTCGAATTGTTCCATAATCTTTAATATGAATTGAAACAATTTGGAGACGTTGATCTGGCATGAGAATATTCATGATAAATTGCGAAACTAAACTAACCTAAAAACAACCAAGAACTATTAAATCAGCTGTTGCAGAAAACAGTGATGCCAGTTATAATTTTCTGCCTCTAAAAATAAATGTGGAATGTCAAACTCTATATATAAAAAATATCCCTTTAATGACAAGCCCATCCTAGTGGGGTTACCTTGAGCTGATAGATACGAGCAGTAGAAGGTATACTCTAAAACAAAGTAATTATAAAATATCGTTTAACTGTTTTATTTAAATCTCATGTGTGTAGCGAAGCAACCGAGAAATGGTAAACTATGTATGTATATATAATAAAACTGTAACAGGATAATTTCTATACATGAAATATTTTTTTTGGAAAATTTGTTTGCTGGTGTAGTTAGTAATCGAAATGTAATGTAATGTCTGTCTGTCTATCTGTCTCTTGGTCTGTGTTCGCATCAAGTAAAAACTACTAGAAGAATTTTAATAAAATTTTGTGAGGAGATTTTTCCGCACAAATATCTCATTTTCTAGAAAAAAAAGTAGTGAAAGTACGAAATTTCACCGATTTAAAGGTACTGCAAACTTGACAGCACCTATTATTTTTGTTAGCAGGATATTTTAAACACTATTTGCAGAACTCTACAATAATTTTAGAATTTTATATAAACTTTAAAATTTTATCCAGGGATGGGTAACCATAATAGTTTGTATAATTTGGTTGATTTTTTTATGAATGTAAAATTGAGCATATTATCATTGTTTTTCTAAATTCATAATTAAAATTTTTAATTTCTACTTAAAATTAAGTTAATCTGTATGTAAATTAGACTTGGGTAGTTCACGAACGAACTAGTTCAATTGAACTATTCTATCAATTGAACTAAATGAACTAGTTCAAATTTTTATGTCTACCCAGTTCAATTTTTGAACTATGTCTTTGTATTTGAACTATTAAACAATAGTTTCCTTTTTTTTTTTTGACAACAATGAAGAACTGCTATACAATTTAATAACCATTTTATGAATTTATTATTTTTGATAATTATTAGTAATAAAATTATAATAAGATTAATAAAAAGTAGTTCAGAACACAAATCATAGTTCAAAAGAAAAAAGAGCGAATGAACTAAAAGATTGAACTAGTTCACTTTTTTACTTTGAACTAAACTGAGCGATCTCTAAAATGAACTAAAATGTACAAGTCTAATGTAAATAGTCTGTAAGGATTGCATCCTAGTCTATGGATAAGAATCTCTACCTATAATAAAAAAGTAACTCATTTCCGTCTGTCTGTCTGTCCTTCATTGTTTGTGTTCGCATCACGTAAAAACAACTTGATGGATTTTAACAAAATGTTGTGAGGAGGTACCTTACTATCCTGGTCCCAATATAGGATACTTTTTTTCCTCAAAAATATCTTATTTCCAAGAGAAAGTGGAGAATAAGTAGTGAAAAACGCAATTTCCGGATTAAAGGTGCTAAAATTTTCGTTTTAAAACTGGGATATTTTCAACACGGTTTTATTCAACACACACATTTTTAATTTTGAAAGTGGGATATTTGAGAATGTATTACACAACAGATGGCGCCAGTTGATTAAAATTTGTATTTTTACTTTGTGGAATTACATTGTTTATTAAAATATTTTAAACACCACTTACAGAGGTTCACAATAGTTTTTAGAATTTTAGAATTTTATCAAGGGATTGGAACCTTTATATAAATTAAATACATAAACCATAACTGAAGCATTATAATAGTGAGACTCTTTCAATTGGTGTGGAATACTTTCAAAGCAAAATATTGTCAAGATGCCCACGACGTGGCGGGCACATCTATTAATAAATAAAATAACTGAAGCACTATAAAAGTAAAATAAGCTAAACTATTTCTTCTTGATAAACTTACTGGCTGTCTATTATTCTCGACATTTGTCTGCATTGTTTATACAAAAAAAAATAAACAAAAAAAAAAACTGCGCATTAAATTGATTCGTATCGAATTGACCGGAAAGTCAAGTACAATCTTTGTTTTCAATAAAAAAAAATTGCATTCTATTTAATTTTTCTTTTTTCAATTCCTTTTTCATTATTATGGTCAAGGAAATGTTTTGTTGTTTAGTTTATTGTCATGTTTGCTTCAGTTTTTTCTCCAAAAATTTCCTTATAATGCCACTGTGTTTTTTATCACATGTCATTTAGCCGTATGTTGTAAATGTTTTCATCGATTTGAATTGTTTAATAAACCTTTGAGGGTGGGGGGGAATTATAAAAAATATACTTAATAAAAAATAAAGGAAATAGAACTTTGTCTTGGTTAACATTTGAATATTTAAAGAAATTTATTGAAGTACAAACTAAAACTTATATATGTATGTATGCATGAATACAATCATTATTAATTTCTTTAGATATACTATACACTAGATGTGCCCGCCGCGTCGTAGTTGTCCTAACAATATTTTGTTCGATTTGGCTTTGAAAGTCATCCACACCAAATTTCAAGACTATAACCTTTCTAGTGCTTCAGTGATGTATGTATGTATTTATTTTATATAGAGGTACCCATTCCTAGGTAATTAGTCAGGAAAAAAGGCTTTATATACGATTCTAAAATTTATATAAAACTAGCTGTACCCGCCACATCGCGACGTTGCAGACACTGCTAGTAATCTATACATATGTATAATAAAATAGTAATTTTATTTCCTGTCTGTCTCTGTTCTGTTCGCATCACTTAAAAACTACTAGATGAGTTTTAATAAAATTTTGTGTGGGGGTAATCTTAGTATCATGGTTCAAACTTTTTCCCGCAAAAAATATCTTATTTGCAAGAGAAAAAGTAGTGAAAGTACGCCAATTCGCCGATTTAAAGGTACTGTAAACTTGACAGCACCTTTTATTTTTGAAGCGGAATATATTAAATACTATTTACAGAACTCTACAATAATTTTAGAATCTATACATATAATAAAATAGTTACTCATTTCTGTCTGTTTGTGTGACTGCTTTTCTCTTACGTTCGCATCACGTAAAAACTACTGAATGGATGTTAACAAAATTTCGCGAGGAGGTACCTTAGCATCCTAATTCCTTTTTTTTTTTTTTTTGTTGTCTCAAAAATATCTCATTTCCAAGAGAAAGTGGAGAAAAAGCAGTGAAAGTACGCAATTTCCGGTTTAAAGGTACTGAAATTTTCGATTTAAAACTGGGATATTTTAAACACGGTTGCGCACCTTTTATTTTTGAAAGTGAGATATTTTAAACTAAATTGCGCAACAGATGGCGCCAATAGAATAAAATTTGAATTTTTACTTTGTGGAATTACATTGTAATTAAAATATTTTAAACACCTCTTACAGAGCTTTACAATAATTTTTAGAATATTTTTTAAATTTTAGAATTTTATCCAGGGCTGGGTACCTTTATATAAAGTAAATACATAAACCATAACCATAATTAGTGTGGAATACTTTTAAAGCCAAATCGAGCAAAATATTCTCAGGACGGCCACGACGCGTCGTCAGCGTTTTGACAATATTTACTTTTATAGTGCTGCAGATATCTGATCGCATCACATAAAAACTACTAGATGGATTTTAACAAAGTTTTGTAAGGAGGTAACTTAGTATCTTAATCCCAACATAGAATACTTTTTTCCGCAAAAAATATCTTATTTCCAAGAGAAAAAGAAGAAAAAGCAGTGAAAAGCGCAATTTCCGATTTAAAGGTATTTCCAACACGGTATCTTTCAACACGGTTATATTTTCAACACACTTTTATATTTATTTTTATTTTACTATTACGCAATAAATAGGTCCAGTTGAATACAATTTGTATTTTTACTTTGTGGAATTGCATTGCTATTAAAATATTTTAAACACCTCTTCTTACAGAGCTTTACAATAATTTTAAGAATTTTTTTTACAAATTTTAAGATTTTATCCATGGATAGATACCTTCAAGGCGTATTAATACCAGGCGAATTCAGGTTTTTTCGCTGTCAAATTTCATATAGAAAAATGTTGTTTATAATATTTTTTATATGGAGTTTGACTTTTTGCTTTCATGCATATGATGAGCTTTTTCGCCCCTACAATCACCTGTTATAGATTCGCCCTGGATACCTTTATATAAAGATATACATAAACCATAACTGAAACACTATAAAAGTAAGATTCTTACAATTAGTGTGGAATACTTTCAAAGCAAAATCGAGTAAAATATTGTCAGGACGCCCACGATGTGGCGTGCACAGCTAGTGCTTTATAAATTTATTTTGTATAAAGGTTCCCGTCTCTGGGTAATTATTACAAACGTTGCAAATTAGGTTTTATATAAAATTCTTTTATTCTAGAGTTTTGTAAATATTGCAAATAGTGTCTAAATATCTCCTTTGCAAAAATAATACGTGCTACCAAGTTTTTAATGTTAATAAATTAGAAAAATGGCGTACTTTCATTATTTTATCTTGGAAATGAGATCATTTTTCGGGAAAAAAGTATTCTATAATTGTACTGAGGTCCTAAGGTGTCTTCCCACAATATTTTATTACAATTCATCAAGTAGTTTTTGCGTAATGCGAACACAAACAGACAAAAATTCCAAAAATTAAATTTTTTTATTCCATCATTTGTAATAATAAAAATTATAAAATGCATACATACCTACATATTTGTTATGTAAATACACGTGCTGGTATTCTTTTCCCATTGCCATTCTTTAAACTGATGGAAGGAGTTATTAACAACATTCGCATGACCTCTTTAGCTAATTTGAATATGAAAAGCGTTCCCACGCTACTGATTTTCCAAATATGATAATAAATATTGAAAATGCAAATGATTTATAAACTTTAATATAATATTTGCCTGACTGCCATACATATCACGTATGTATGTCATCACTGCTGAACTTTGTAATGGAAAAACAAAAAAGAAATCACCACAATATTGCATTTTACTTTCAACATTTAATGACTTTGATATTTTAAAAAGGATCCATTAACGTTTGTTGGTAACAGGGCGCACACACAATCCAGTCTATTACTTTGTTTGATTTGATAGATGATTATTTACTTACAACATCATTATGAACACTTTGGTATCCTTCCATATCCATTTCATTCATATTGTATGTGTAAATGCATATAATTTGTTTTATAAACAAATTTAAATATATAAACAATAATATGTAAAATAATAATAGTGAAAATGCAAATGTATAAAAGGGGAAAGAAATACGGAAATCCATTAGTTTACAACGCGCGCTCTTAATTTTTATTTCCTTTTTTTAATATTTTTTTTTTTTTTTTTTTTTTTTGTTAAAAAGCCAAGTTAAAAGGTCATACAATTTCCCGTTTCATTACACAAAAAGAAAAACAAATTCCCAGCGTTAACGCATTGCTTGTATGGGTAGGTGTCAAACAACAACATCAACAACAAAGCAACCTGAAACTTTTATTAAGATTTGTTTGTTATACGAATACAAAAACAAATTAAATACCAAGGTATCAGATTTCTACACACATGCTCTCGTTCATACCCACACACACACACACACAAACAAATGCACCTCAACATAAATGTTGGAAATTATAACAATTGTGTCAAACCCCTTTATGAGATAAAGCGCAACAATTTATATGCCAGCAGTAATGCCAGATGTCAATAAAATCACTAGCAATTCCCGCCACGTCGTCAGCGTCTTGATCAATAACCCGTTCAGGATTAAGTCATTTCGTGATTTCGACCGAAATCAAGTTGAAATGACGTAACTTCGCATACATTTTACCATTGCCCAAATTAACTCATTCTACTTAATTTCGTCGAATTAACTTGAAATTACCATAGACAACGCTCGTTTTGTAGAAAATGCTACCTTTTTTGCAAGCATGACCATATTTACAACCTTGAAAGTCCGTTTTGTATGAAAAAAATTTAAAAGCCAAATGAAATTATGAAAATGTTTTTAACATTCGTGTATATTTTAAATCAACACGAAAGTGTTGTACGAAAGCTTTTTGCAAAAGAATTAAATTAAAATAATTCTTGCAAAAAAAAACCAACTTCAAAACAGCAAACTTAAAATCATGTTTCTTTAAGACGGTAATTATACAATGATTATATTATATTCGAGGAAAATTGTAGCGGGATTTTTTAAATGTCATTGCACAAACTGTCAATTCAGATAAAAAAACTAATTTTTGAATTCAATAATCTAAAACAAATATCAGTCGATTTTCTACCGGGGGAGCAGTACTTCCGGAGTATATAGGGGCACAAGACCCCAGGGTTCTGTGCTTTTTCAGGTCAAACCAATGCCAAACGACTGTCTGTATACAGCGGATCAAAAGTTTGGCTATATACATAAAATTACACTAACTATTGCGACACCCTGTAATTTCCGAGTTCAAATTTTATACTTGTTATAGCGGTCGTAGCAATACAGGTTCATTGTAAATTTCAACCGTCTGTCTATAACGGCTTAAAAGTTTGGTCAAATTACATAAACTATTGCGACACCCTGTAATTTATAATTTTAAATATTTATACTTATTTTAACACACATAGTAATGGACATTCTGTCTAATTGTTAAGTGTTTGTCAATAACTATTTAAAAGATAGGGTCATATATATCAAATGACGTCACCTATTGGGACACCCTTTAAATTCAAATTTTAATATAAATACTTGTTAAAGAGAACTTTGTCATACAGTTTCTTTGTAAAATTTAACTTTGTGTCCATATACATCAAATTACATCAACTATTGGGACACCCTTTAATTTCCAATTTTAAATATTTATACTTGTTGTTATACGAGACATAGTAGTGAATATTCTGTCTATTTTTCAAGTGTTTGTCTATAACGGTTCCAAAGATAAGGACATAATGGTCAAATTACATCAATAATGGGGACACCCTTTAATTTATCCAAATTTTATACTTGTTGTAATAGCGGACTAAGCAATATAGGTTCTTTGTACATTTCAACTGTCTATCTATAACAGTTGAAAAATTTGGCCATATATATCACTTTTACATTAACTATTGGGACACCCTTTAATTTCCAAATTCATATTTTACACTTGTTATTATAGCGGACTTAGCAATACAAGTTCTTTGTAAATTTCAACTGTCTGTCTATGACGGTTCAAAAGTTTGGCCATATATATATCAAAATAAACCAACAAATGGGACACCCTTTAATTTCTGATTTTAAATATTTATACTTATTATAACAGACATAGTAACGAACATTATGTCCAACTTTCAAGTGTTTATCTATAACGGTTCAAAAGATAGGACCATAAAGGTGAAATTACGTCACCTATGGGGTCACCCTTTAATTTTTAATTTTATTTTTTAATTACTTTTTGTTATTGGGAGCTATAGTGATACGCACTTTTTTCTAATTTTAAATGGGTGACCTATAAAGTTCATAATACACGTAAAAAACATGTATGTTGTATGGGGACACCCTTTAATTTTTAAACTTTTAAACTGTTTTTAAAATGGGACCAATCTGTAGCCATAACCTTTCTAATGGCGAAAAAATTTTTAAAATCGGTTCAGAAATGACCGAGTTCTGAAGGCACAAACATACAAAAAAAAAAAAAAAAAAAAAAAAAAAAAAAAGCAACACACAGACGAATTGATAACCTCCTTCTTTTTTGAAGTCGGTTAAAAATATAACTAAACGTAATCAGCTGTTTGCGAAATTAACTCAGATGTCAAAAAGCCCAGTATGAACACTTTAGATTTCGTTCGTAATTTCAGCTCGAAATTACTTAATTTCGTGGCAGCCTGAACGGGCTACAAGGCGAATTCATAACAGGTAAACTTGAGAGCTCAGGTGACTATTTTTTGTATCCATCTTAAAGTGTGGTGACTTTAGCCCATCCGATTATTTTTGTATTTGCTAATTTTCTAACTAGTAAATTACTTACATGCCTTACTAGGGCATGTCAAAAATTGTTTATGTTCTATAAATGCACTAGTATTTGTTTTAAAATGTTATAGTGAGAAAGCAACAATATCGAGTGTTTTTTTAGCTGCTTAGAATTATCGATAACTATGGTTTGACAGATGAGATTGTCAAACTGTGTTCACATTTATGGTTAGTAGCAGCCAAGTAAAGCCACAATATCGCTTAGAACTATTGATATCGATAACTTTGGTTTGACAGCTGAGAATGTCAAACTATGTTCTCACTTACCTCCCGTCTACATTAGACATTAACATGTCTTAACAAAAGTTATATAAAAAAAAAACAATTTTAATACTGTTTTTTTTTATATGAAGTTTGACTTTTGTTAAGACATGTTAATGACTAATGTTGACGGGGGTTTATACATTAACATGTCAGAACAAAAGTCAAACTTCATATAAAAAAAAACATTATTATTAATATTGTTTTTTTTTAATAAAGACTAGTGTAGATGGGGGTTTATGGTTAATAGTAGCCAAAACTAAAGGCCAGGATTCACTATCCTACACAATCGTACGATTCAATCACAAAAAAATCTGACAGATGTCCTACTCAAAAAATCGTTTCAAAATGGCGATGTAGGCGCCACAACTCTGATCGCATGGAAAAATACTATTTTATGAATTTTTTCAAAATATTATCAAATCGTACAGATCTTTCAAAGAGTCTGCCATACGCATACATTTTTAATCCACACTATCATACTTTTTAAATAGTTATTGTAGTTTTTGACCTTTTTTATATTTCAATTCTATTTTTAATCAAGCACAAGGTCTTTTTTATATAAAAATCTTTAAACAATTTTTATTTACAATATTTCGCTACACCATTGGGTAGCATCTTCAGAAAATAAAAAAAAAAAAAAAAAAAAAACTTTTATTATTTTTATTTCCTGAAGATGCTACCCAATGGTGTAGCGAAATATTGTAAATAAAAATTGTTTAAAGATTTTTATATAAAAAAGACCTTGTGCTTGATTAAAAATAGAATTGAAATATCATACTTTTTTTTAGCACACATGCAATTTTTTGACAGATCGTACTTCTGAGTATGATAGTGAATCATGGTCTTGAACAAGCAGGAGGTGAGAAAACCACAGTATCGGGTATTTTTTAGCTGCACAAAACTATACTAGCGCGTTGAGAAGAAAAATAACTTTCAAAAATCCTCATGTACATACAAAATGTATGAAGAAAAACTAAATAGCGCGGCGTCAACGCTTAGTAATTAAAAAATCCAATTTGGACAGAGCGTTATGTAGTGACGTTGAATGGAAACAAACTATTACACACTGTGTAATTTTTTAAGTCATGGAAAAATAACCATATACGGACGCCACTACGTGATAAAAGACCAAAAAAAAAGACCCCTGTCTCCCAGTTTTTCCCAAAATTTAATATATTTTTTTTTTTTTTTTTTTTGATTTATATGTTCACAATTTTTGTTCTTTATGACAAGAGCTACAACTTTGCCTCAAAATTCCAAACGGTTTGCAAAATATGAGCTTGAGTAAATGATCATTTTTTTGCAAAAATGACATCGAGGCCCCACATTTTTGAGGGCCCATAAAAAAATCTGGAGGACTTTGGGCAAAACTGGGAGACAGGGGTCTTTTTTTTTTGGTCTTTTATCACGTAGTGGTGTCCGTATATGGTTATTTTTTTCCGTGTTGCATTGTGTTATTGTATTTTTTTTAAAGAGTGATGACATTTTAGCTACTTTCTGCTTTATCTAGCGATTTTATATCTATTTTGCGTTTAAATTATATTAAATTTTATTTAAAAAAAGAATAAATTCAAATTTCTGACAATATTTTATTCGAATTAGCCTTTGTTTTTGAAAGTACTCCATACCAAATTTTAAGACTGTCACTTTTACAGTGCTGCAAATTATATTTTCTTTAAATGCGTTATCCGTCCCTGAGTAGTTATTCAGGATGTTGCAACATGGGCTTTACATAAAAGTCTATTATTGTAGAGTTCTGTAAATAGAGTCTAAAATTTCTCGTTTACAAAAATAAAAGGGGCCGTCAAGTTATCTAAAGCGGGAAAAGAAGGTACCTTCAGATTATATCTGTATTTTCTGGCGCCTTAATTAAATATATATATTTTAACAGTGGATTTTATATGTTTTCACTATATTTTTCTTATTTTTAGATAAAGTTCTTAAACAATTTTTTTTATTCCGTCTTAATTTTAAACGAAAATCGCTTAAAGAGTTGTGCCCAAAAAATCTAAATACGGCAACTCTTGCTAATTAAAACTTTATGTTGTTGTAAGCGCTTTGAATGGGTTCTCTTTGCTTTGAATTGTAAATCAATTGTAGCTGTAATGTTGGTGTTTTTTTGTTGTAATGACAACAAATTGGGTTTATTATAAATGGTTTGTTTAAGGTTTAATTGGGTGGGTTGAAATGGTGAGACGAATTTAGATCGATTATAGGAATAATAATCCTGTACTAGCGGACTTTATGGATTCTGAATTTGATTTTGCAGGGGAATGAATAAGTGGGTTGCTGGTTTTACGGATAGTTCAAGAATGAATACGGGCAGCGGTGCGAGAGTTGATATTCTAGGAACTAGTATACGTAGGTCGTTTAGGCTCCCAGATAAATGTAGTATCTTCCAGGCAGATTTAATGGCGGCCCTGAAGGCTATTGATTTTGTGTTTGGGCACGTATTAGACGATGAAGAGGTCATTGTTTACGTCGACAGCCAAACGGTGCACAGTCTTTTGAAAGGTCCCCTCCGGGTCATTATATTGTCTTATTGACTTTAGCACCTCGACGCCAATACTCTCGGGGTATATTAAAGCACCCGTCCCCGAGGCTAGCAGGGAAGAGATAAGAACCTTCGAGTGTCCAACACAACTGGTGCAACAGAAATCGGTAGCCGCCAAATCTCTTTGACCAGTTATTGGTAAGGCCCTTTAGAGAGTAATGTGTTGGCTGTGGACCTTAATTGCAAGAATTGCAATTTACTCGAGTGTGCTGTTGCACTACTCTACGGAAGCATCAATAGCGTGTCAGTTTAGATAGTCTCCAACTAGCTGCTATTCGTAAAAAGGGCGTTGGTTCTTACATTGTTTCCACCCAGTGATAAGGCCACCCTCAGATTAATGTATCATGACACGGTAGGTACTGACTTAAATCAGTATCACTGTATCTGTTCCCTTAAAAGGATACAGCGTCAAATAAAAGTTGATAAGCGATTGCAAAAAGGCTCACTGTGTGCTGACGCACAAGTATAGAATTAGATTATGTTGGGTTACAAGTTTGGGCTCAGAGAAGATTAACTCGGAAAGAGTACAATCGGTAAAGCCACAGATTAGTCACTAATATAGGATTCTATCTAATCAGCCCTGGTAAGCTAATGGAGATTGCATAGTCTCCCAGGAAAAAATTTCTGGGTTTGGACTGAAAAGTACAATTGCGCCATTAGAACAAGAATTAGTGGGATGTGTGAGTACAAAGAGGAGTTAGAAAGTGTATAGTATGTCAATTATGCATGACTACCTGGTATTACAAGGCCACAGGCTAAGCGAAATCGCTAGGCGAAAGATTTCTCAACGGGCTAAGCGACGTCGCTCGATGTAATATGGAAGATTTCGTTGCCTTCATCAAGGAAACCAGGTGATAGGCAGTAGAATGCAAATGTTTTTCTTCTTTAGTTAAGCTATCTGAAGGGAATCACAATGAACACTCTGGGTATGCGAGTGGAGATGCCATTTCATGGGTTCAACCTAACCTATCAGTATTGTATAGGTAAACAGACGATCGATGCTTCCCTAATGCCTTTAGATTTCAAACGAACATATTTTTTTGTTGTATTTATTCTTCTATATAAATAAAATCAAATGTCGTTCGTTGCTAATCGCATCACTTAAAAACGGCTGCACGGATTTGACCAATTTAAGTTTTAACGGAAATAAAAATTGACCACACCCACTTTTTAAGTACCTAGCGAACTATAATAGTTAGAATTTTGCACCAGTACCCCCTTATTGCTATACATAGGATAGCGATTGGAATAGTGGGCGTGGTACCTCCCATACAAGTGAACAATTATTATTATAGTCTACCTGGAGATCTGCAACAGGTAGAGTCTTGAAACTTTGCACAAGTAAGCCTCATACCAATGCGCATAATCTAAAATTACAGACTGGATAAGAACAGTTGGAACGGTACCTCACATGCAAAGTAAACTATTATTAACGTATTAATACGCATAGTCTAGCAAGAAACAGATTGAATGGGAACCCTGAGAATAGCGTGCGTTTTCGAGTTAAAGGCTGGCCATACTTTTTTCTAAGCGATTATTGTAGCGCACCGGGGCCAGCTAGTTTTTAGCCGACTTCAAAAGAGATGGAGGTTATCAATTCGTCTGAATGTTGCTTTTTTATGTATGTGCCCGCAGAACTCTGAACCGATTTTAAAATTTTTTTCTTTATTTGAAAGGTTTTGCTTACAGTTTGGTCCCGTTTTAAAAACAGTTCATTATTTTAAAAATTAAAGGGTGTCCCCATACAACATATATGTTTTTTAAGTGTATTAAGAACCGTAAGGGGCATCAATTTAAAATTTTAAAAAATTGCGTGTCACTATAGCTCCCAACAACAGAAAGTAATAAAAAAATAAATTTAAAATTTAAAGGGTGTCCCCATAGGTGACATAATTTGACCTATCTTTTTAACCGTTATAGACAAAAACTTGAAAATTTGACAGAATGTCGATTACTATGACTGTTATAATAAAAAGTATAAATATTAAAAATTAAAGGGTGCTCCAATAGTTCACTTAATTTGATGTATATGGCCATATTTTTGAACAGTTGGACACAGACCGTTGAAATTTACAAAGAACCTGTATTGCTAAGTCTGCTATAACCAAAAAGTATCAAATTTGAATTTGGAAATAAAAGGGTGTCCCAATAGTTAATGTTATTCTATGTATGTGGCCAAACTTTTGAACTCTTATAGACAGACAGCTGAAATTTACAAACAAGCTGTATTGCAAAGTCCGCTATAACAAGTATACAATTTGAATTTAGAAATTAAAGGGTGTTCCCATAAATGTTGTAATTTGATCTATATATGCCCTATCTTTTGAACCGTTATAGACAAACACTTGAAAATTAGACAGAATGGCCACTACTTTCTCTGGTATAATAACAAGTATAAATATTTGGAATTATAATGTAAAGGGTGTGCCAATAATTCATGTAATTTGATATATATGGCTTAACTTTTTAACCATTATAGAGAGACAGTTGAAATTTATAAAGAATCTTTGTGGCCAAGGCCTCTATAACAACAGGTCTTTAATTTAAAATTGTAAATTAAAGGGTGTTCCAATAGGAGATGTTATTTAATCTACTTTTGGGACACTATTTGAAACCGTTATAGACATAGGCTTGAATGGTGTCGTCATAAAAGAAGGATGCCGGTGAAAATAGCTTAACTTTTGAACAGTAATAGGGAGAGGCTTGACATTCACATTCACATACTCTTTACTCTTTTTCCCGCTAATTTTGGCTTATCTCTTATTTGCTTTAAATCTAATTCTTACAGATTACTTCTTACATTTTTTAGTTTAGAATTGGTTCCCATCTATCTGTTTTGAAGTGGGGGGTTTTTTTTGCAAGAATTATTAAATAAAACTTTGATTTTTGTTTATGATTTTTTTTTTCAATAATTTTTCTCTTCTTTAAGAATTTTATTCAAAATTAAAAACACAGTAAGTAGTGTGTAATGTATTCTTACATTGATGATTATTTCTTATTTTATCGTTAATTTAGTGATTTGTTGTTGTTGTGTTAATGTTTTAAACTTGAATTCTTTGTAATTTTGAGACTTTTGACAATTTGTTGTGTTTTTGTTGTTTTTATATGTATGTATGTATTTTTTTATTAAATATAATAATAACTAATTATAAAATACTATTGCTATTACTTTTTTATGTTTTTAATTGTATTAAATATAATTTTATTTGTTTAAACTTTAAAGTAATATTTTTATATAAATTGTATGTACGTATTTGTATGCATTTGTTAATAAAAAAAACATTAAAATAGTTATTTTTTTATTCTTAATTTATTGCGTTTTTTGCACAAAAAAATATTTTTTTTTTTTTTGTTTTCAACAAAATAGCAATAAAAACCTATTCGATGATTTCTTTTTTGTATTTTAAACAATTAATTAAACATATATTTTTTGTTGTTATTTATAGTAAATGAAGTTATTGCAAATTAGTTTATTGTTGTTTTTTTTTTTTTTTTTTTTTGTTATAAACTTGTATTTTTATGGTATGTACAATTATAGGAAAACTGATTTTATTTATGTATGTAGCTTGGTTGTAGGATAATTGATTAATAAAATGTTTTAAAAGTTGTTGTTGTAAAGGATTGTTGAAAAATAGAAAATGAATGACCAGGCAAAAATTAAAAAGAAGTAAATTGTTAATGTTTCTTTTTAATAAATTTGTAAAAAAAAAATTGTAGCGCCTTAATTGCCAATATTTTGGGTTTGAAATCTTACCCCTCGTCTACATTAGACAGCACCATGTTTTAACAACAGTTAAACTTCATATAAAAAAAAAACTTTATCAAAAACAATTCATTTTTTTATATGAAGTTTGACTAATGTTAAGACAAATTGATGACTAATGTAGACGCGGTCTTATATTTCCTGAGTTATAACCTACAAAAAATATAAGAGTGTCCAGCACCTAAAATGTTCATCTTATAACTGATGTATAACTTTGCTTCCGGCGTTTTCTTAGGATACCTTTAGGGCTTCATGGCACAAATACAAGTATGTTTTAAAACATGTTATTTTGACACTGATATTTATTTTTTTTTGTCCGACATATTGGCTAACAGTCAGTTTAAAAAAACCGAGACTCTTGAAAGCTTCTTTAGAGACTTAAAAATCTGTTTTGTTCACATTTTTGAATGTTAAAGAAAGAAAGAAGTCCCTATACGACGAAGGGATTTATATGGTCTGTAACTCGCATCGATGAAAAGGTGTTTCCGTTTTTACCTGAAGAGCGATTTTTACAGAGCTTTAGGTAGTGAAGTTGGCTGCAAACAAACTGTCATTGTGTTTTTTTTTTTTTTGTAGAAAAGTGATGACAATTTAGATACTTTCTGCCTTAAGGCAAGTACACAGCTCGCCTGATTTTCAGTTTCCCATAAGAAGTATGTGTAAAAAAAACAGCCTGAATTTCAGGTTTGAAAATTTTCAGTCAACTTTCCGTTTGGCAGTACGCAGCTAAAAAGAAAACTAAACGGAATTTTCGACTATTACAGGGATGCTCTAACAAAAAGTGTAGACTTTTTTTCTTCAGATGAAACAAAAATTAATGTTCAGGCAATTGTTTGGTAACGGAATTTATGACAATTCATGTTTTTTATACATTTAAAATATTTTTTGTTCATTTCTGTGTTGATATAATGTTATTGTGTACAATAAACAATAAAATTTAAAAATCACGACTACATGATTTTTATTTCTACAAACGACCACATGATGAATTTTACTTTTGTAGAAATAAAGGCAAAGAAATCAAACCTGAAATTCCGTAGAGCTGCGTACTGGGCTTTATCGTACGATTTTATTTTTCAATCTCTATTTTGTTTTTCAATTTCTTCCATTTTATTAAACCAAATAAGTGGACAGTAATGTTGTTCATGTCAGAGCGTTACCCCCCGATTACATCAGACATAAAATGTTAAGCATTAACACTAACATCTTGGTAGTATTAAGTGTAGACTGCCCCTGATGTTTTTTCCACGTCTTACCATTTGTTATAAAAGTGTTGTTGTTATATTTTAGTTTGACAATTTTATGTTCAAACAGCACCATCTATTGCTCAGGCATACTATTACTATCTGCTTTGTTAAAAGCATTTAAACAACATTGATGGAAAACAGAAAATTATGTTCGAACAGAAAATGACATAAAGAAGTATTCGCCACGTATAACATGAACAAATTTGTACCGTTCGACTAGTGGAGACGGCGTGTTACGCTCTTGCAGTTCGCCTACATTGGACATGAACTGAATAACATTAACACTAACATCATGTTAGTATTAAGTGTAGACTATATATGTTAATGTTCTTCCACGTCTTAAAACGGTTGTTAAAATATTTTTTATAAAAGCTGTTTTATAACTTGACAATGACTGCCGAGAAATTCTACATCGACATTGTTGTGTCTAGTAGTCTCCAATCCCATAATTGTGTTCATAAAAATAGTTTTGTTTATAAATGTCGAAATATCCAATTATTGTTTTTATAAAGACCAACTTATCGGGTGCCCTGGTGGGCTAGTAGGTAGTGTGCTAGTATATTAGTCTGGGGGGTGGGGTTCGATTCCCTCTCTCACTACAACTGAGCGATACTATGGTCAGTAAATTAAGTTAGAATATAATTTGTAATTGTGTTAATTAAATTAAAAAAAAAGTAACAACATATTTCGATTTTAAGCAAGATCGTCTATGTGAAAAAATGGTCACAGCTTTGCTTACCATTCTTTCGGATACTGTCGATGTTGCAGTTATACTTACAAAGAAAAACGTAAGCTATATAATTTTATAAGCGACATCTGCTTAGTTTTGTTCTGCAAACACTTTTAGTACTGTGTCGAATTTTAGACGATAGTATCGCTATCGAAAAAAACTAAAACCAATGGAAACAGAACTATCGATAGTACTATCGATTGTTTGCCATAGTCAGTTAGTTTTATAGATTTCTTTAAAAACAGCACCACTAGTACCCTCTGCTTTGCTATAAGCATTCAAATCGCATTGTTGGAAAACACAAAAATATGGTTAATCAGAACATGAACATAAACACGTATTCGCCACATATAACAACATGCTCGTCGGCGTTATATTTATGTCTTATTCAGATCAATGGCTAATGAAGACGGGGTGTTATTTTATTATTGCAGCGTTAAAAGCTAGGCGCTACACAGCGCTATGTTTAGCGCACTTTTTATTTAGGCTTGTCTTTGTAAGAGCGTCAGAGCTCTTCGTGAGATGGAAACAGAAACCATCAACAAAGTCTTTTGTATATCGGATTGACAGTATGCGGCAATCACACTTTAAATCGTGTTGCATAAATAACGGGAATATTTAATATTTCGAATAAAGCCTTCAAATATCAAATGATTTCTGATTTATAGCTTGTATTTTTATGAATGCGAGTTTAAATTTGTAATATCTTTATCTTGTAATTTTTCCAATTTTTTTTTATTTCTGACAAGGCGAATCTCTATAAGGTGGTATCGCCCCGACAACAAATACTACACGAAAAACACTCATATGCAGTTTATTGTTGGTTAAATGTACGACAGATGCCAAAAGCAGTAATTAAAGTATTACATCCAACACTACGAAGGGGAAACATTAAGGGGAAAATTTTTAAATTTATTTTAGATGGAGTTTGATAGTTCGATTTCCATTTAAGGCGAAAATTGTAAGTTTAATTGTCAAATTCCATGTAAAAAAAATTGATAACTTTCGCCTTAACGTTTCCCCTGGGTAGTGAGGGTACCTGATTAATATGCTTTACCCATTTTCATAAAAACATTTGAAATTTGTTTTATAAACCTTTTTTTCAAGGCGAACCCATTTACCAGCTGGTGGCGAAGGCGAATTAATTAATTTGCCCATTGCTCGAAATGTAATATTCCACGTATATAGGTACATACATATAAAAAATTATTATTTTTTATATATGTAGTTGGATAATTCGTGCAAAGAGGCAAATTCATGAATTCGCCCTTTGCTTGAAATATCAAATTCTATATAAAAATTTATTTTATTAATACTTTTATATTTATGGAGCTTGACATTTCGTGTATTGCGGTAAATTATTGAATTCGCCTTCGCCGCCAATTGATGGTAAATGAATTCGCCTTGATTTTTTTTTTTTAAACCAAAAATTTTTTTGATTAAGTTGACCGAAAGTTGCGTAAAGAAATAAACATTCAAACACTTCTCCATCTTTTCTGATACTATTTTGTAATTTTCTTTGAATCTGGATATATTTTTTGAATAAAATAATATTTTAATTCTTTTTTTTTCAAGTTTTAAAAAAATAAAAGAATTTTTGACAGCTATTTTGCACATAAAAAAAGTAAAGCAATAATTAATTAACTTTGCCGTGCTGCCACCTAGTAAAATGAATTCGCCTTGATTTCTGAAACAATTATTTATTTAAACTATTTTGCCTGTTATTTCATTCTACATTTTCCAACAAGTTTAGTTTATTGTTTTTATTTTGTTGTTTGCTTGTTTTGAATAGTTTATAATTTATATTTACTTTATTATTGCATGATTGAAAAAGAAATGTTTAATACTATGTTTAGCTCCATTTCTAGTCACTTATATTCAACACCAAGAAATACAACAAAATATGCAAAAAAAAACTATTTTTTTAAACTAAATTAAACTTTTTTTAATATTCCATTTTTTTCTTTCTTCTAAATAATAAAAAATTTTATAAAAAAAAATATAAAAGAAATATGAGTTTGTCATTTACAACATAAACGCTTCTGGTTACATGTAAGTGGTTAGAAATGAAGTATATTAATTATAGTCAAAGATATGTTTTACATTTAAAAAAATTATAATTAACTTTCTACTTAATATTTTTTGTATAAACTATTCATAATCCTAAAATTAATACATAATTATTTTTGTTTCAATTTGTTATAATCATTTTTCATTATTTCAGTTGCTTTTTTTTGTTTTTAGTAATAAATTTTAATCTAATATTTAAATCTTATAGAAAAAATATTGGGGGCTTTTAATTTTTCAAAAAAAAATACGCTTGTTCGTAAACAAAAAAATCAAAATAATTAAAATTATTTATAAATGCCCGTGTTCAAGGCACATTCATCAGTTAACCTCACTACGAAAAGAGGAAAAAATTTTAAAATTTTTTTTTTTTATGGAGTTTGATAGTTCGTTTTCCATTTAAGGCGAACAATTGTAAGTTTAACTTTCAAAATCCATATAAAAAATTGATAACTTTCGCCTTAATATTTCCCCTCCCTAGTGAGCAAGGCATATTCATAAGGTAACCTCACTAAGAAGGTGAAATATTAAGGCGAAAATTTTTAAATTTTTGTACATGGGGTTTGAAAGTTCAACTTCCATTTAAGGGGAAAAATTGTAAGTTTAACTATCAAAATCCAAATAAAAAAAAAAAAATTGGAAATTTTCGCCTTAATATTTCCCTTCCGTAGTGAGGCTACCTAATTAATATGCCTTGGTAGAGAGGCTAGCTGATTAATATGCTTTGCCCGTGTTCATAAAAATATTTTAAATTTGTTTTAATAAAAATCTTTTCAAGGCGAATCCATTTTCCAGGTGGTGGGGAAGGCGAATTAATAAATTTGCCCCATAGCTCGAAATTTCATATTCCATATATATATGAACATATAAAAAATTATTATTTTTTTATATAAGGAGTTGGCTATTTTGTGCAAAGGGGCAAATTAATGAATTCGCCCTTTGCTGGAAATACCAAATTCTAATTTATAAAAATTATTTTTATTAATGTTTTTATATTTAAGGAGTTTGACATTTCGACTATTGTGTTAAATTATTGAATTTTTTGCCACCACCTAATGGTAAATGAATTCGCCTTAATTTTTTTTTTAACCCAAAAATATTTTTTTCATGAAATTAGCCGAAAGTTGCGTAAAAAAATAAATATTCAAAAATTATGACAGATCATAAGTTTTGAATACATTTTTCTTGATTTCTATTTGATCTGATTATTGGGTATGTAACGAACTTTAACTTGATTGCCCAATAATAATTGCTGCTGTTGCTGTTGTAGTAACTGTTGTTGCTGTTGTTGTTGCTGCTGTTGCTGCTGCTGTTGTTGTTGCTGCTGCTGCTGCTGTTGTTGCAGGTGTTGATTAATTTGCTGTGGTATCGAAAGACCACTTACATTATTTATAACTGGCTGATTATAATTCAGAACATCATTAATTTCGATTTTAATCAATGATGGAATATTTAAAGAATTTACCTTATTTTTATTCTTAGGGGGACGACCACCTAAAAAGAGTATTAAGAACACAGAAATTGGACCAAGGACGGTACGATAGTATCAGGGAATTGTGTTTTCAAAATTTCAAATTAAAAAAAAAATTGAAAACGTAAAAAGGAATTTTTCGAAAATGTGGGCGTGTGATGTGTGTGTGTGTGTGTTTAAATGAGGCGGAGGGAATGTAAAAGAAAAATTAAAAATTATATTTTTAGGTAATCATGATAAAAGCAAAAATATGTTTGTTTGTTTGTTTAAATAAAAATAAAATTTTGTTGTTTTTATTTTTTAAATTAAATAAAAAAAATATATATGTAAAGTTTTATTAAATAATTTAAAAAGCAAGAAGAATTAATTTTGGTTTCTTTAAGTAAAACAAAAAACTAAACATTGTTTTTAATTTTAAATTTATAAGTTTTTATAAAAATTATGCTTTTTAGTAGAAAATTTTATTTAAAAAATAATTATTAAAGCTTTTTGATTTAAAGTAAAAGATCATTAGTTGAAGAAAAAAAAAATGTTTAAAACAAAAACATTTTAAGCAGATTTTTCCTTACGATGCACACAAATAAATATTCGAAATTATAAATTTGTTAATAAACATAAATTTCATACCCCTTAAAAACTTAAGCTGAATTTAAGAAAATTGTTTTTGTTTTTTTTTTTTTTTGTTTAAAAAAGGCCTTGGAAAAAACTTAAAAGCTTAAGAGAGGAAAAGAATGCAAGAGAACCAAAATAAAAAACGTTTATATAAAGGAAAAGAAATAGAATTTTTTTTAATAATAGAGATTTTTGCAAATTCGTGGTAGTAAAATTAAAAAAAAAAACTTTATTTATTTATTGAAAGCAAACATTTTCGAAAAATATATAGTAAATATTCGTATGATTTTTCTGTCGAATCGTATTAAACTTGATTCGAAATTAACATTTCTAAACTTTTAACTATTACTAGTGCACTTTCGGCAATACTGAATTAATTTAAATCGAAGTGGAAAAGGCTTGCAGAAAGAAATACATACGAATTTCGGTTTCGAAAATAAAAAATAAATTAAAAGAAGTACAAATTTTTCTTAACAAATTTAAAAATAAATTAATTATTTACGCTTAAGTTCTAAATTAAAAAGAGATAAAGAAAAATAAGACACCAGCAGAGTGGAATGAATGAACGTCCGTCATCAGCACTCTTCGTATCTATCTAGTAGATAGTTTCAATTGTTATTAATTTTCTTTATCCCTTTATAATTAAGAACTAATAAATTACACCTAAATAATTAATTTATTCATTAAAAAAAGAGTTTAAATAAAATTACAAATTTTAATTTTTGCATTCGGATCAACAATAAATTTTTAGATCAACGACTCAGTGCATATTTTGAATCGAAAAATCACATTTTCGAAACACAAAGTATAAACCACAAAAGTTCGAATAATTTTACTATAAAAATATGCGGAGGGTTTACATAAAACTTGTGTTTAACTAAGTTCGAAAATGAATATATTTCTTTTAATGTTAACTGTTTCGAAAATACTTAACCCAAATCGAACTTAATGAAACTTCAGGTGCCAAACGCAATAATTTTAAACTAATAGAAGAAAAGATAGTACATACTTCCATAGTACTTGAGTAAAAAAAATCAAAATGTTGATTTCGAGACAGCACTATGAAATGCAGAAAACCTCTCAAAGAATTTATCTTTAAAAAAAAGTCCTCAAATAACATCACACTACGAGACACTAACTAACCACTTTAAAATATTTCTTTAAAGCTTTTGCCTATTGCTTTTGCAGTATTTAGTATATTTTTCATCAAGGCGAATTCATTTACAAGGTGGTCGCAATTTCGAATTCATTAATTTGCCTTAATGCTTGAAATGTTAAACTTGATATATACAAAAAAAAAAAAATAAACTCCTTTGAAGAAAAAGCAATGTGGCAAAATAATGATATCGACTTTGCCACTACCTGGTAAATGGATTCGCTTTGTTTTTAATTTAAAAATCATGCGATAAAAAATTCTACTTTAATTCTTGTCACAGATGTTTTAAAGAAGTTTTTAATATTAAATATTTTATTACATTCGATACAACGCACATTAATCAGGTAGCTTCACTACGGAGGGAATATATTAAATATCAAATTCAATTTAAAAAAAAAAAATTTAAAAATTCGCCTTAATATTTCCTCTTCTTAGTGATGAATGCCTGATGAATGTGCTTTGATTCGTTCTTTTGCATAATTTCTTTTAAAACAAAATTTTTAAATTTGTTTTTGTTTTAAATATAATTGTACGAAAGAATAAATCCTTTCGACATTGTGAAACTGTCAGTAAATTTGTAGTTCTATTTTTTTCGATATTTTCCAGTCCTGTTCATATACACACATCCTTTACACAGACAGTAGTTACAGTTTGAAACTATAAATATTTTGCTTAAAAATCGACAAATTTAAATTAAATAGCGGGATGTCAGTCAGATTAAATGTTTTATTCTTAAGCCGAAATATACTTTTTTCCTTTAATCCTTCACGGATCAACTATACAAATAATTTTTCAAAAATTTTAAATTTTGATTTTGCAAATAATATTTATTTTAAAACTGTTATAAAGATTTTTTCTAAACTTTTATTTGTCGACCTGCTTTAAAATAAAATATGAAACCAATTAATTGCAAATAATTAAAACGTACGGCAATATTAAAACGGTAATACAAAATGCTCAAACTGTCATACAACAAAGATTCGACAAAATTCTACATGAAAAAAGGTATTTTTTTTAACTTTTACCCTAGGACAAGACCAACAACAGGATGTAGAGCCAACTTAACTAATTTATCGACCTGCCATTAAATGAAATATAAAATTAAATTCAATCAATTGCAAACTGTTCTATAGTATTTATTTTTAAACTATTATACAAAATGCTAAAACTATCATACAGAGAACTTTGTGAAAAAAATTTTTTTACAACTATTATTTGTTCAACTGTTATCAAATAAAATATAAACTAGATTCAATTTAAATAATCTAAAATTACAATCAAACAATCCAATGAAACTAAAATTGGAAAACCAAGAAATTTTAAATATTTTTTCTAAAACTAATTAAGCAGTCCTAAAAGCCTTTGAAACTTTAATTAAAATAATAGAAATTTCACACACGTGACACACACGTATTTATAAGTTGTTAAATATAAGGCAAGCAGTTGAAATACATACATATAACAAATAAAGTGTTATAAATCCTTAATCGAAATTCGAAAACAAATACATATTTATTTTTCAATTACTGCCACTTTCTTCTAAAAATTATTAAAAAATTATTTAAAAACAAAATTTTAAAACCTATCTTCACCTATTAAAATTTTTATATAAAATATAACAGTTATATAAAATATAAAAATTTAAAAGCATTAAAACGCTTAAGCAAAAATTTAAAAAAAAATAATTATTATTCAAAATATTAAAAATTTTAATGATTTTAAACTGTTATACAACTGAAAAACTATTGTTCACCTAATAAAACTGTTATATAAAATT
Source organism: Phasia obesa (assembly GCA_949628195.1). Taxonomy (NCBI): domain Eukaryota; kingdom Metazoa; phylum Arthropoda; class Insecta; order Diptera; family Tachinidae; genus Phasia; species Phasia obesa. Next base: position 10,707,738 of record OX451218.1, read on the forward strand.
TAAAACATTAAGAGGCTTCAGCAAAAATTTAAAAACAAAACAATTATTATTAAATTTATTAAAAATTTTGTGAGTTTTAAACTGTCATACAACCGAAATAATATTGTTCAGCTATTAAAACTGTTATATACAATATATAAAAATTTAAAAGTATTAAAACGCTTGAGCAAAAATCTTAAAAAAATAATTATTATTCAAAATACTAACATTTTTTTGAGTTTTAAACTGTCATACGACCAAAAAACTATTGTTCACCTAATAAAACTGTTATATAAAATTGAAAAACATTAAAAGGCTTAAGCAAAAATTAAAAAAAAACAATTATTATTAAATTTATTAAAAATTTTGTGAGTTTTAAACTGTCATACAACCGAAATAATATTGTTCAGCTATTAAAACTGTTATATACAATATATAAAAATTTAAAAGTATTAAAACGCTTGAGCAAAAATCTTAAAAAAATAATTATTATTTAAAATATTAAAAATTTTAATGATTTTAAACTGTTATACAACTGAAAAACTATTGTTCACCTAATAAAACTGTTATATAAAATTGAAAAACATTAAAAGGCTTAAGCAGAAATTTAAACAAAAACAATTATTATTAAATTTATTAAAAATTTTGTGAGTTTTAAACTATCATACAACCGAAATACTATTGTTCAGCTATTAAAACTGTTATATAAAATATATAAAAATTTAAAAGTATTGAAACGCTTGAGCAAAAATCTTAAAAAAAATTAAAAATTATTCAAAATATTAACATTTTTTTGAGTTTTAAACTGACATACAACCGAAAAACTATTGTTCACCTATTAAAACTGTTATATAAATTTTAAAAACATTAAAAGGCCTATGCAAAAATTTTTAAAAAAATAATTATTATTGAAAATATTAAAAATTTTGGGAGTTTTAAACTGTCATACAACCGATAAACTATTGTTCACCTGTTAAAACTGTTATATAAATTTTAAAAACATTAAGAGGCTTAAGCAAAAATTTTTAAAAAAATATTTATTACTCAAAATACTAAAAATTTTTTGAGTTTTAAACTGTCATACAACCGAAAAACTATTGTTCACCTATTAAAACTGTTATATAAATTTTAAAAACATTAAAAGGCTTAATCAAAAATTAAAAAAAAAATTATTATTCAAAATATTTAAAATTTTACGAGTTTTAAACTGTTATACAACCGAAACATTTTTGTTCAATTATTAAAGCTGTTATATAAGATATATAAATTTAAAACGTTTAAGCATAGATCTTCAAAAAATAATTATGATTCAAAATATTAAAAATTGTGTGGGTTTTAAATTGTTATACAACCGAAAAACTAGCTTTAATTTTTTTTAAAGCACGGAAAACAACCAAATTGAAACAAGGCTTGAAAATTAAAAACCTTCATAAAGTGAAAATTTTGGAAAATTTTTTGTGTCAAATACTTCAACAAGAGATCGGATTATTAAGCAGAATTAGTTTAATTCGAGAATTATGATACAAAAAAAAATTTAAAGTTGATAAAAGCTTTACAAATTATGCAAACGAAATAAGCACATGAATTAAGAGCTGATGTTATGATAAAGAGTGAAAAATTAAATGGGCGAATCATATGAAATGACTATGTCAGTTTGAAGTATGTACATTAGGATTACTGGATATTCCGATTCGAAAATGAAATTGTTCGAAATTATATTATATAAAAAAAAACAGTAACAAAGTATTTAGTTTCATATATCATGGCTTAATGCTTTAAAAAGTCTCTTACAAAAATATGGTAAAGCTATGATGGGAGTTTTTAAAGTTGGTCAAAATCAATTAGGAGATGTAAAACTTGGAAGTATATCATAATAATTTTCAGCTGTTATACCTGTTTCATTTGATGACATTAAAACTATTTCGTCAAGTTCTTGAGAATATTTATGTTAGAAGACTAAATTTTAAAACTGTTATACAAAATATTAAAACTGTTATACAAAATATTGAAACTGTTATACAAAATATTAACTGTTATATTTATTTTAGTTAACACTTTATCGAAATCGAAACTTTAAAATGTGTTATCTATTTTCATATATTAACTTAAAAACCACAATGTTTTAAATAAATTTTTTAAAACTGTTATACAACTTAAAAATATATTATTATATATATTTCTTTAAATTGATTAGATCTTGAATTGAAATGCATTTCGTAAAACTTATGTGAGAGCAAATTATGCAAAATTTTAAAAAGTCTTAAGAACATCAATCCATTTAAAGCTTTAAAGCTACAAAAATCTATTGCATCGTCTTAAAAGTTGGTCCAGAAATACTATGTTAATTGTTACCACATATACATCTTGCTACTGAAATCCATTAGGCAAAACACCACTTCCCAAACTATATTCCATTTATAAAACTTATTTAATCTTTATTCCATATGTGACATTGAAAGCTTCATATTTCCAAAAAAAAAAATTTAAAAAACCTGTTTTTCTATCATCCATTTAAAACTTTAAACAAATTCTATATTGCAAAATTTAGATTATTTTAATTTAAAACTAATTGTTCGAAAAAAGAAAAACATAAACAATTTACACACAAATTTTCAAAAATCTCCATGGTTAGTAAAGAAAAGAAAAAAAAATATTGTTAATTAATTTGGTTTAAAAATATATATGTATATATTAATATTAATATAGAGATAAATATATCTATATATAGAGTGTATAAATAAATATTTTTAATCATCATCTGATTCATCTTTTATAAACATACGTTGGGGAGCGTGTTGCAAGGACAATGGCTGGCCAACCATGGTGACAGGCTGTTGAGGCGGTTGTAATGTTATGCATTTCTTCGAGCGTTTTGGAGGCGGTAGTTCGGTATGCGAATGACTATTTAACAAATGTTTCGAAAGATGTTGGCGAACAGCAAAGGCCTCATTGCAGTTGGCCACAGGACAAGTGAGGTACCTGCATTTGGTATATGCAATTCCATATTTATTCCCCCATTATGTAGAATTAAAAATGAAAAGAGAAAGTAAAAGAAAAAAAAGGCAAATATTAGCATGTGTTTTCTCATAACAAGTTGCTGCATTATAGCATGCGAACTTCAGTTCTAGCCAGCACCTGCCCTCTAAATGACGTTGTTCATGTTTCTTAAGTAGTGATTCCTGATTGAACGAACTGGGACAAATATTGCATTTATATTTGAACTCATCGTGCATTTTCAGATGCTGCTCCAAGTGAGCCTGTTGCAAGAATTTCTCATCACATTTTGTACATTCGAATGGATATTGCAGACCATGCGATTTCATATGAGTGTGTAGCTGTGATTGTTGTTTAAATGTCTTCTCCGGACATCGGGGACAATAGTAGCCCGTAATGCCGGCATGAGCTTGCAAATGTTGATTGAGCGAGGTGACTTGTGTGAACTTTTTCGGGCATTGATTGCAACAATATTGTTGAACTTTATGGTGGGTTTTCATATGATTATTTAGGTTGGTTACTTGGGCAAATGAACGGCCACATTCGGGTTCAATGCAAACAAAGGGACGTTCGCCAGTATGTAAACGTCTGTGATTATTAAGATTTGTAATCTGTAAAATGAAAATTTATTACAAATTCTATTCTTTCGCATGGAATTTTGTGATATTCACCTGAGTAAATGTTTTGCCACAATCTCCACAAACATAAGGACGATCATTGGTGTGTATGCGCTCATGATTTCTTAAATTGGCCGCTTGAGTAAAACCTGTTTTTTTTTTTTATAATTTCAAAAAATAGAGCAAATGATTCGTATGTGTTCAAATGAGTTCAATGATTTATTTACCTTTATTACAATAATTGCACACAAATTTCCTTTCAGCTGCATGATTTCGTATGTGTGTTATCAAGGAAGATTTTCTTGAAAATGTTTTATTGCATAAAGGACATGAGCCTTCTTCATTAAATATTAAGTCCACCTAAATGCAAATTGAATTGTTGTGTATGAGAGACAAAGTTAGCCAGAAAAGCAAGCATAAAATTTAACAGAACAATAGAAAAAAAACTAAAAATTTTGCTTATTTTTCGACAACATGACTATTATTTTACTGTTATATTGGTATAACAGTTAAATGAAAATGTAGCCAAATATGTAAATAGGAAAATGTAAGCCTAAGATCGGGATGGGATTTATCCAAGATATTAATTTTCAACAACACTTTATATATTTTACGCCTAAAACTAAGAAAATGTTTAAACTATTATACTACCCGTAACTAAGTTTTTTATTTCCCAAAAGGGTGCTACAACAGTTGGCCTATTTTCTATTTTTAATTAATCTGTAATAATTAACATAAAGTTACATACACATGTACTATGTTGTTTATTTTCAACAATATAAAAAATCTGCTAAGCAATATAACAGTTTTTACATATGATTAAACAGATTTTAACAGATTATTAAACTTGTAATATAATATATAAAACGCTAGTACCATTTAAGAAACGTTAAAAGAGAATTTTTAAACTGTTATACAAAATTTTAAAACTGTTATACAAAATTTTAAAACTGTTATACAAACTTTAGCACTACATATAAACTAATGGATTAATATACGATTTTTTTTATACTTAAAAAAAATTCTGTTATATACAAAAGTTTAACACTAGAGATTGCCCGAAGAAGTCATGTTTACTGGTTTTTAATTTCAGTTAAAACAAGATTATATTTATATAAATGTTTAAAATTTCCATATATTTGATACATTATATATATAAAGGAATTTCTTGCGCAATCATATTATACAACTTTAATTACTATAAAAGAGTTTAGGAAATAATTTTTAATTAATCTTGATCTTAATAAACCATTAATTTGTGTATTAATTTATTTACATATAAAGCAGTCATTTGCTTTTAGACAATATATTTATTTAATTATTCATTCATACTGAAACTTACCATATACATATGTATAAGCTATTTTCCAGTATTTCTAGTGTTAAACTGTTATACTTCACATACAAGGATTTGTTAAAACTTCAATACAAATTTATAATTATCATACTAAATATGTATTGAGTATTAAAATGATTTATTAGTTATTCTATTATTTCTTTTACTTCAAATTAAAACTGTTATACACAAGAATTTCATTTCCTACTCTGTCCACAAAAGCTATTATAGCATTTTTCGAACTCTTATATAAAATTCAAATGTTCTTGTACAGCATATTATTTTTTGAAAATATTTAAAACTGTTATACAATACACACAAACTGTTATACAAATTTTTTAAACTTTCAAAAATATTAAATTCTGCCAAAAAACAACAATATTGTATTTTAAAGAAAAATTAAAGACTGCAACCTAGTAAGTTAACGAAGTTATAATAATTTTCAACTTAAGTAAGAGTCTCATGCAATGCAAGATTTAATTATAGGCCCTTATATGTATATAGGGTTAATCACTTTCAAAATAAATTTTAAGAAGTACTCTAAATTTATGAAATTGAGAATATATAACACTCGAATACTTAATGTTATTCAAATCTTTAGCTTACATTTTCCTTTTTATAAAAAATACCGAAAAGAAATTAAAAATTCTAAGAAAAAAAAAACATTGTTCTTTGGTTTTTGTATTTAAAAAAAAAAAAAAAGAGTGAATAAAATTTGATATGTACATCTAAGTGTTGAATGGTCTTCTCCAATTCATAGGAGGACATCGTGATTTGTTGGATTTTATTAACACCGTTTTTACGCGGACGGCGTGGTGTTTGTTGCACTCGCTGCATGTACAAAAAAATATAAAATAAATTACACAAAAGGAAATACATTTATATTTCGACATTTTAATTTAATTATAATTATTATATGTAGGTATATATATTTTTTAATTCATATTAAATTATTATTTCAAACAGAGAATTGAAGAAAGTAACAAAAGAAAAGTAATAATTAGAACGAAATCATAAAAAACGTTAAAATTAATTTAAAAAAGCTTTAAGAATATTTTTTTTTTGTTTCATATAATAAAAGGAATTTATAACAGAAAAGTAAAATGTTAAAACGAGACATAAAAACTATAAGAACAAGTTGAGTTTGTGTTAAGAATTTATAGTTTATTAAAGAGAAAATCAGAAGGCAGAACTTTAAAAGAATTAAATATAAAATTATACTAAAATTTATGTTGTATTGCTTTGAGTTTAGAAATGTCTCTGTATCTTGAAACTTGAGAAACTTTTCACTTGAAAATATAGTAGTCATCCTGTTTTGCCAGTCATCACTGTTTTACCAGTAATGAAAAAGTTTATAATTACCTCTAGTCCACCCTGTGTATGAGAAGAAGTCTTTAATAATTTAATTTGTAAAATTTCTTACTTAATAGTTAGTGCCGAATTACATTATGCAATTTTTGTCGCTGGAATCTTTCTCGTTACTTCTTTAATATTGCATTTGTGTTTATATTGTGCAATTTTTATTGCAGCAATGAGAACATAACCACAATTATTGTTACCATTTTCATTGTGGTATCATTTCCCTTAGCCGGTGGCAAATGTCATCAATTCGAAGCGAATGATAAAACAGCAGCTTACTTAAGATTTTTTGCACAGCCGACCTTTGGACGGAAGCAAGAACTTCTGTATGGTATGACCAACAGTAATTTCGCTTAAAAAAGATTTTTTTCTTACTAAAGAATCTGGTTCTTTTGTAGTCCGTCACAGAAATTTGTGAGAAATTTGGCGGAATTTTACATTTTTTGGCAATTTTCCGGCTAACGGAAAAGTACCTTATTATAGCCGCAATGACACTCATTTTTTTCGTCTTTTTAAGATTTTGAATAAAAGTACAAATATATTGTAACAAAAAATTCCCCCAAGAGCGAAGAGTTCAGCTATATTTAAAATATGTAAGAGTGCGATATATTCGGCCATACCGAATCTTATATACCCTTCGCCATAGTAATGCTAGATATTGTGTTACCCTCTTATGTTTCTAGAAAAATTTTATTAATGTTTTTTTTTTAATTTTTTCAAAACATTTTTGTAAAATTTTTGTTTTTAATTTTTTGGACAAAGTTTTTTGATAATATTTTTTGTAAAATTTTTGTAAAAATTTTTTGTCAACATTGTTTGAAAATTTTTTTTTAATTTTTTTAAAATTTTTAAAACTTAAAATTTTTTTTTGGAAAAATGTTTGTTAATTTTTTTTTTCTTTGAAAATTTTTTCGGAACATTTTTGTTTTGTTTTTTTTATTTAATTTTTTTGGACAGTTTTTTTATTTTTTTGTAATTTTTTTTTTAATTTTTATAAATTTTTTGTAGATTTGTTTTTTGATTTTTTTAAAATTATTTAAAATTTTTTTTTTTTTTTTTTGAAAATTTTTGGTAAAAGTTTTTTTTATTAGGATATTCCTGCAATCTTTATTGCGTTAGAATAATCCCAACACTGATTCGTGTTGGAATTTTTCTATTTTAAAAAAAAAAAAATTTTGTAAATTTTTTTTTTAAATTATTTTTAAAATTAACTTTAAATTTTTTTTTGGAACAATTTTTGTTATTTTTTTTTTTGCAAATTTTTTCGGAACATTTTTGTATTTTTTTTTTTTAATTTTTTGGAAAATTTTTTGCAAATTTTTTATTTTTCTTGTAATTTTCATAAATTTTTTGTAGATTTTTTTTTAGATTTTTTTAAAATTATTTTAAAAATTTTTTATTTGAAAATTTTTCGCAAAAGTTTTTTTTATTAGGACATTCCTGCAATCTATGTTGCGTTAGAATAGTCAGACTAAAGCAAAAAAATCCTTTAAAAAAATTTCCTCATATTGGCACCTCCCTAAGTGCCTTTTGACTACTCCTGGATACCAGTGAGAAACCTGTAGGTCCATTCGCCACCTCTATATGTATTGCTTTCTATAAAAGCCTTTAATACAAATCAAAATAACCTTAACAACCTAAAAATAAACACAAAATCGGCCTTCGCAGGGTGTTATTGATCCCTCGAGATCTGTATGCACTCCTTGCATTCTACTTGTCGCGGTCTAATTTTATTTGACAAAAAAAAAGCAAAAGAGAATGATTAAAACCGAAAGAAAATGAAAACAACGTGAAAAAATATAGGTGGGCGTGGTTTTTTTGGCCGCAGCCTCCATAGGAATGATCCAATGCTGCTGAAGTGCAATCTCAAAATTTTCGAAACTATGCCTGGCAGAATGGCGGGCTTAATTAAGTCTTCTCTATCTCGTCTGGTGCCTTGGCAAATGACATTACTACTCGAACACGAACAGACGGACATCGCTTAATCAACTTTTCTATGTATAAGGATCCAGAATATATATACTTTATAGCGTCTGAAATGAATATTGCAGATATTACTCACAGAGTGATAATGTTGTATTTACCCTTTCCAACTGTGGAAAAGGCTTTAAAAATCTCCAAACGTCAAAATTTCTATACATACATGTTGTCGATAAAAAGTGCAAAAAGTCGAAAAATATCTAAAAATTTTTTTCAACCTTAAAATACACTGTAAAAAATATTACAGTGATGTTAATTCATTAGTTTTATTGTAGAATATAGCGATTTTAAATTCTATGTTTTCATCTTGGCGTTTTTTGGGGTATTGAAATGATACACCATTGCAAGAAAACAAAAAAAAAAGTAAACAAAAATAAAAACATTTTTGTTTTTGTTTTCGCTTTATATATTTATCTTCTTCTAACATTAGCTGTTTCACTTATTAATCTTAGATTAAGAAAAGACGAAAAAAAGTGAGTGGCATTACGGCTTAAGCTACAGACATAAATTCCTAAAATGAATTTTATTATTAATAGGAATCACTTTTTAATTAAGCCATACACGATGCAACCGTTTGTACAACTTGAGTAGAGATTGTACACGAGATTGCAACGTTTGAAGGCTTGTTGTATTACGTTGTGTGTCGGTTGTACGAAAGATTACAAAGTTTTGATTTTCTGTCATGTTGTACAAACACTGTCGCCACGTTTTGGGTACCTGTCGCGTACTATATGAAGTGGTATTTGTGTTTATTAATGTTGTGGCCACCTTGCAGCAGTTAATGTAAATATTATTTGCGGGCGACATCAATTATAGCATGCGAGAGTATATTGAAAGTCATATATTATTTAGAGATAACTTGGTTATATGTGAGGTCGCACACTTAATTGTAATGTTTGTGGAACAAACATACTACTTTATTACCAGATTGGTTGTACCAACGGTCACATCGTCTATGGCTTGCTTTACTGCCATACGAATCAGTGTTGGGATTTAAGGCCCAATTGGGCCAATTTTGGCACTATTTAGTACTGCTTCGCCCCATGGCCCTTTCGTTTTATTTTGACCCCTTTTATGTTTTTCCGTTTTTAGTTAAGTTTTGTCAAAGAAATCCCTCCTTTAGCTTAGTACTTTTTCAACACAAATCTATATCGGAATTCGAAGATTTTAAACTATTCAAAGATTCTAATATGAGTGAGTTTTGGAAGAAGGTTGGCAATGTGTGAAAAATTGTTTTGATGATTAGCCCCTTTTTAGTCAATTTGGCCCGTTTCGTTACAATTATGGCACGAAATGACAATTTTCAAATCCCAACACTGATACGAATCTTTAGAATTGAGAGGATATACAGTTTTTTTTTTCAATCAAGCCAAGGCATATTAAACAAGGTGATAGCGTAAGGGAGAGGAAATTTGAGCAAAAAATTTTTTGAATTTTTTTTATATGGATTTTGACAGTAAAATAGATATTATTCTCTCTTAAAAAACCTGATTAATGTCAAACTCCATATAAAAAAAAAAATTGAAAAAATTTCTCTTTAATATTAGCTCCGCCTTGTGCAGTCACCTGGTTAAATATGCCTTGAATCAAGCATAGACATTCAGAGAGAGTGAGAGAGAGAGAGAGAGAGAGAGAGAGAACAAAGGTACGAAAGCAACACGGTACTGACAATACAAATATAAAAGACAACATTCTTTTAAAGTTCCGTTTGCTTTTAGTATCAAAACAAAAATGGAAACGCAAAAGTAAATAAAAAAAGCAAGAAATTTTAAAGTTAATTTGATTTGAAATTCTTCCAACTTACTTCTTCCGAATCGTCCTGCGACTGTAGACTATTGGTCGAATTGGTGGAGTTTTGTAATTGTTGTTGAGGCATTTGTTGTTGATTCAAATTATTCGCTGTATTGCTATTGTTAGTTGTATTATTATTATTATTGCTATTGTTGTTGTTGTTGTTATTATTGGTGTTATTAGCAGCAACAGCAGCAGCAGCAACGGTTGCCGCCAATGCCGGTTGACCAGTAGCACTGGCAGCTACTGCCTGATAGAAACCATTACCACTGTTAGTCAAATGTTCAGAACACTTTACACAGGTGGGTATATTATAGCCGGGCACTTGGAACAACTAAAAACACACAAAGAAATTATGGACATTAAATTATTAATCAATTAATAATTATGTAAATGAAAACTTTAAACACTTTAATACTTTAGTTTTAAATCTTGCAGATAGTTTTGCAAAAATGTCTCTATAAAACAATTTTTTCTCTATCGAGTCGAGAACCTAAATACCTACTAGTTCTTTAATAATAAACAGCTTTAAGGCTGCTACTACTACTGGAAATATAGAAAATATAAAAATTAAATGAAAAAAAAAATAAATTTATATCAAGCCTCATCATACTGTTAACATCACATTGGATATAAAAATGCAAAAAAAAAAACAAACAAAAATAAAAAATAAATAACACAGAAAAATCGAAATAATGAAAAATAAAAAATAATAAAAATAAAAATAAAAAAAAAAAAATTATAGCCAACTCACAGTAAACTATTGTAAGGTTGGTTATCTTTACATCTCTGTCCCCCCTCGCTTAAACCCTGCCAAGAGACAGCTTTAAAAATAACAACAAAAACAAGAAGAAGAAAAAAAACAACACAACATAAAAGAAACGTATGAAATTAAAAAAAAAGAAAAATAATAAATAAAAAAAAAGAAAACGACATAAAAAACATTGTGCGCGCTAAAGAGAAGTTGTATTGTATGCAAATGGCGTACACTATGGGGAGGGTCAAACTAAATCGAAATTCAGTGTAGAGACAAAATTTTAAATTATTGATACATATTCAGAGCCAAGCCATGTGTGAGTTTGGTATCGCTGCAAAACTAATACGGCTGTACGGCTGCTATGCTCATGCCAAATTTTGGATCAATCAGCCTAGGCCTTGGCTGAGTTATTTACATGACCACAATTTCCAGAATATCTCCGAAAGCATTAAGCCATCTGTTCCGCAACCCTGTTCAAAATATCCCGCTTTCAATTCATATTTTGTCGTTATTTTAAAACAGCGCCACCTGTTGCGCAACATTGCTTAAAATATACTGCTTTTAAAAATAAAATATGCCTTAAAGTATGCAGTACCTTCAAATCGGTAAAAAAAATCGGCATGCTTTCACTACCTTTTCTCCACTTACTCTTGCAAATAAGATATATTTGCGAAAAAAAGGTATCCTATATTTGAATCAATACCTCCTCAGAAATACTTATTTTACGCGATGCGAGCAATTGTACCGATTTAGGGCCACCGCAGACTGCAGAATTTTTTTCGGCCGATAGTTTAGTCGAGTTGGCCGAAAGATTAGTTTTAATGGAATCATTAAGCCCATTAAAATTTTTTATCGGCCGATACTGAATCGCTATAGTGTGCGCATATGCATTCCTCTCCATACTGATCTATTTAGAAGCCGACCAAATTATCGAACGATGGGGTACTGTAAACTTGACAGGACCTTTTATTTTTGTCTGCTGGATATTTTAAACACTATTTACAGAACTCTACAATATTTTTAGAATTTTATATAAATTTTAGAATTTTATCCAGGGATGGGTACCTCTATGTAATGAAAATAAAATAAACCATAACTGTAGCACTATAAAAGTAAGAGTCTTTAAATTTGAGGTGGATTAGTTTCGAAGCAAAATCGAACAAAATATTGTTAGGACGGGGATGAGGTGGCGGGCACACAGCTAGTTAACTAAGATATTCAGTGTTGCCTAGTGTAATTATTAAAATAATATTCATATGTATGTATGTATCTGTATTTTATTACACAAAATTCTAATTAAATTTTAAAGATAAATAAATATATTGGACTGAATAAAAAATTTAATTAGTATTTCCTTTTTTTTTTCTTTCTTCTTTCATGTTACCTATTTATAGGCAAATAAAAAGAAGCTGAAAAACCAGGAAAACATACAAAAGGAGATAAAGTAAAGAAACAGCATCAACAACATTGTCCTCCAACAAAAGATAATTTGCTTCTGTCATGGCTTTGATAAACACAAAAAGAATCAAACTGATTTATCTTTTCTGCGTACGCTACACTATGTATAGCAAGCAGCAGTATTCTTAAGAATCTCTTTTTTGGAAGTAAATTTAGTAAATATTAAAATTACTTTAGCCTTTCCCTGTTTACAGGTTCTGCCAACACCAGTGGTGCCCAAACTTATATTATCGCATTATACGGGTTATTACGTTTTTTAAACGTAAAGTTTAATTATAAAAGGTGTTTTTTATAGAGGTAGAGAACTTTAAGTTGCAATAAAACAACGATGGATTATTCGATTGACATGAATTTTATTTATCCGAAAGATAATCTTGCGGCATTACATTTTAAATATGATTTTTGGCATATGACCGCCACGGCTGGCGCGGCTGTAGTCCAATCTGGACGTCCAATTTTCGATGACTTTTTCCAACATTTGTGGCCGTATATCGGCAATAACACGGCGAATGTTGTCTTCCAAATGGTCAAGCGTTTGTGGCTTATCCGCATAGACCAATGGACTTTACATAGTCCCACAGAAAGTAATCTAGCAGTGTTAAATCACAAGATCTTGGAGGCCAATTCACAGGTCCAAAATGTGAAATTAGGCGGTCACCAAACAAACGTGTCTTTTAATAAATCTATTGTGGCACGAGCTGTGTGACATGTTGCGTCGTCTTGTTGAAACCACATCTCCTGGACATCATGGTTATTCAATTCAGGAATGAAAAACTTAGTAATCATGGCTCTATACCGATCACCATTGACTGTAACGTTCTGGCCCCCATCCTTTTTGAAAAAGTACGGACCAATGATTCCACCAGCCCATAAAGCACACCAAACAAACAGTCAGTTTTTCTGGATGTAACGGTGTTTCGACATACACTTGGTAGCCGGGAAATTTTTCACTTTTGCCGCTAAATAAGCGCTACCTAAACGGCGTTAAGAATCATTCCTAGGAAGTTCATATGTTCTAGAAAGTTGTTTTTTGAGATCTTAGGATCATTTTTGTAGTTGATTGTTTCCTTGAATTTTGAACGGTTCGCTACCTATGGACCTGAACAGGGGAAAAAAGGTAAAAGAATTGAATTTTTTAAAGTTTTTTCGATTTTGACCTTGAAGATGAAGTTTTTTGATTTTATATGTTTACAATTTTTTGTTCTTTATGACAAGTGCTACAACTTTGCCTCAGAGAGTATATCAAAATTTCAAACGGTTTGCAAAATATGAGCTTGAGGAAATTATCATTTTTTTGCAAAAATTACATCGAGGCCCCACATCTTTGAGGGCCCATGAAAAAAAACCTGGAGGACTTTGGGCAAAACTGGGAGACAGGGGTCTTTTTTTTTTGGTCTTTTATCACGTAGTTGCGTCCGTATATGGTTATTTTTTTCCGTGTTGCACTGTGTAGGTCGCCATCTTGAAAAGTAATGCCAACTTAAAGTTTCACACCTCTATAAAAAACACCCTTTAATAACTCATCACCAGAAGACAAGTTTTCTTGCAGCAAGTCTAATGTTTGTGGGAGAGAAAAAAAAGCCAGCAATCCTTTCTCCTCCACAAAAAATCACATCTTCTGCAAGAAAACTAGCTCTGTTCATTGTTCGGTATGTTGATTTAAAAATTATGGTCATCATCAGAGAAATGAGAAATTTTTTTCTCAATGTACCCCCACTCAAAAACTTTAGAAGTAACGCAACTGTTAAGTACGTAATGTTGTGTTATTTTGTTGTAGTTTTTTTTCTTTTTTTTGTGTTCTTTTATGTGATTTTTTTATTTTGTGTTATTTTGTATTTTTTTTTTTTCATTCTTGAAGTTAAAATCATTGAAGCAAATGGACGGTTTATAAGGGTGTACAAACTCAAAATTAAAGACTTTAATAAAATAATAAAAAGAAGTAAAAAATAAATATACACACATACATATGTATGTATATGTACATACATATGTATATGTACATACGTATGTACATATCTACACAAGTTTATTGAGCACAATTTCAAGAAAATTGCAGAGGTACACACAAAACCCATAAAGCATATTTAATATAAAATATAAAAATTTTAAATAAATCCGTAATATTAAATGCCTACAAAACTTTAATTTTATTAATCTTTTTTTTATTTAAATATTTAATATTGCGAAAATTTTGTTTACCGAGTCTTACACATTATTTATTAACAACATTGGCAGCAAACCCTTTATTGGAAAAAATTAAATTTCTTTGCCAGCTTTATAATACCTATGTAGTTGTTGTTTTTTCTATTTAATTCATCTGTTTGTTTTTGTAATTCCGTTTTCCGTTATTTGTTTTGATCATTGAAATTTATTATTTTTGTGTTTATATTTTCTTTATTTTTTTATTCAAAAATATTCTTGATTTATTTGCAAACACAAAACACTTGTCGCTTTATGAAAAGTTTTCGTCAAACAAAAAACTTTTTAATTTTTATTCATAAGCACGCATATACACACACACTGTATAACTACCCCTATACATATAGCAACAACAACAACAACGAGAACTACCCCTTACTAGGAATACAGTTTAAATAAGCAGAGCTGTCAATTTGTTGATTTTTTCGTTTATTTAAGCGATTTTTGTGTGCGATTTGAACTACATATTATAAAACAAGTTAAGAATTATTTTATATTCTTAAGTTCTTCTTTAATCACCTAATTTGTAAAAAAATACAAAACAATACAAATTTTATAGAAAATTTTTTCCACAAATTTTATAGAAAATTTTTTCCACAAATTTTATAGAAAATTTTTTCCACAAATTTTATAGAAAATTTTTTCCACAAATTTTATAGAAAATTTTTTCCACAAATTTTATAGAAAATTTTTTCCACAAATTTTATAGAAAATTTTTTCCACAAATTTTATAGAAAATTTTTTCCACAAATTTTATAGAAAATTTTTTCCACAAATTTTATAGAAAATTTTTTCCACAAATTTTATAGAAAATTTTTTCCACAAATTTTATAGAAAATTTTTTCCACAAATTTTATAGAAAATTTTTTCCACAAATTTCATAGGAAATTTTTTTCCACAAATTTTATAGAAAATTTTTTCCACAAATTTTATAGAAAATTTTTTTCACAAATTTTATAGGAAATTTTTTTCCACAAATTTTATAGAAAATTTTTTCCACAATTTTATAGAAAACTTTTTCCACAAATTTTATAGAAAATTTTTGCCACAAATTTTATAGAAAATTTTTGCCACAAATTTTATAGAAAATTTTTGCCACAAATTTTATAGAAAATTTTTGCCACAAATTTTATAGAAAATTTTTGCCACAAATTTTATAGAAAATTTTTGCCACAAATTTTATAGAAAATTTTTGCCACAAATTTTATAGAAAATTTTTGCCACAAATTTTATAGAAAATTTTTTCCACAAATTTTATAGAAAATTTTTTCCACAAATTTTATAGAAAATTTTTTCCACAAATTTTATAGTAAAAATTTTATCGAAAATTTTTAGTAAAAATTTTATCGAAAATTTCTTTGCAAAAATAATATCGAAAATTTGTTGTAAAAATTCTGTCGCAAATTTTTGTAAAAATTTTATCAAAATTTATTTGTAGAAATTTTATAAAAAATTTTATTGGAAATTTTTTTGTAAAAATTTTATAAAAAATTTTTTGTAAAAATTTTATAAAAAATTTTTTGTAAACATTTTATTGAAAATATTTTGTAAATTTTGTAAAAATTTTAATGAAATTATTTTTTTTTTAAGTTTTGTAAAAGTTTTATCGAAATATATTTAGTAAAAATGTTAACGAAAATTTTAAGTAAAAATGTCAAAATTTTTTTGTAAAAATGTCGAAAATTTTTTGTAAAAATGTCGAAAATTTTTTGTAAAAATGTCGAAAATTTTTTGTTGAAATTTTATCGACAATTTTTAGTAAAAATTTTATCGAAAATATTTCGTAAAAATTTTATCGAAATTATTTCGTAAAAATTTTATCGAAATTATTTCGTAAAAATTTTATCGAAATTATTTCGTAAAAATTTTATCGTTTTTTTTTAATTTTCTCGAACGTATTTTATAAAAATTTAATCGAAAATAAAATTTTGAAAAAATTTCATCGAAATTTTTTTTTTTTTGTAAAAATTTTATGGAAATTTTTTTTGTAAAAATTTTATCGAATTTTTTTTTTATTTTTTTTTTTTGTAAACATTTTATCGAAAATTTTTTTAAAAAATTTTATAGATTTTTTTCTTTGTAAACATTTTATGAAAAACTTGTAAAAATTTTATGGAAATTTATTTGTTTTAATATTTTATGGAAATTTTTTTTATTTAACCAAAAAAATAAAAAGAGAATCATTACAATCGAAAATAAAAACAAAGTGAAAAAATATAGGTGGACGTGGCATTAGCGAAATTTTCGAAACTATCCCTGAAAGATTAGTCGGCTTAAATTTTTTGTATCTCTTCTAGTGCCTTGATAAAGTTAATTTTAACCCGACCACAGACAGATTCAGAATATATATACTTTATGGGGTCGGAAATGAATATTTGTTAGGACTATAGGTTTGCATATTTTTTTTGTCCTTTCTTTAACATCGGCATAATTGGTTAGAAATTAAAAAAATTATTTAAATTTATTTTTTAGGGATTTTAAAAACTATTTGTAGACATTACTGTTTGAACAGGTTTCGTCCTAAAAAATCGCACATATTTCTCTTACTCTGGCTAATAATGTCCTCTCACTCTTACTAGCCTTACCAATGGGTCCGTGTGTTGTGTTGGTGTGAATAAAAAATATACAGAGTTGCATTTTTTCAGCACTTAGTTAAGCTAAACAAAAACTACAACTACTACTAAATTAAATGGGAGGACAAAAAAAAAACAACAACAGCAGCAACAAAGTTGTTTGAATTTTTTCAAGCCTTTAAAATTTTCTAGTCAAATTGTAAGTTTGAAGTACCCCCGCCTTTTTAGAAAAGAGAACAAGAAAAACGTGATGCTCTTCCAATTGTGTTGTTGCTGCAATCCATTCTGTCTTTGCTGCCGTTTTGTACAGTGTACAACCTAAACAGGAAGACAATTTTTTTTTCGCCAAATTTTATAAAACTTTTTAATATACATATTTTTTTTGGGAAGCAATAAGTTGGTTTTTAAAAAACTACTTACCGCTGCTGGCTGAAAACACAGTCTACAAATGCTTTCCATGTCCTATAAACTGTCAGCTAAAATTACATAAAAAAAAAAATATTACAACAAAACGATTTGTAACCGCGCCGCACCGCACTACAACAAGAGGAAGAACTGTCTCAGCACAAAGCCCGGTAATTCATTAAAATTTCATTAACACCGGGGGAGGTCTTTCATTATATATCTTGCTACACCATCAAAAAACACTACTTGCACTTTTGCAAATTCTCTGCCTTTTCACAGATTTTTTATTATTTTAAAAACTTATTTTCTTTTCATTTTTTTTCTTCTTTTTGGTATTTGATTTTTTTTTGGCCAGCGGAGCACCTTTTTTTCTTAATTTTTTTCACACACACACTTTTTTCTCATTTCTTTTGCCATTATTTTTTAGGCTTGTCGCTCATATTAAATCTACACTTTCGTTCATTTACTGCTGCTTTTCTTACACTTTTATAAAATTAATTTTATTTTCTCTGTAGTTATTTATGTACTTTTTGTATTGTTTATACTTTTTTTTATATGGTTTACAAACTTTTTTTTATACGACCGTCTAATCAAAATAATTTTTTTTTCTGCTGCTGCTTGTAAATGGCAGAGACAATAAAATATAGAGATGACGTCTGCTTAATGCCTTTACAGACCGCTAGATAGCGCTTGTTAATGTAAATATATGAAATTGTTTGTATTTTTTTATGCTTAGATAATGAAAAATTCTCTCTAGATAATAATAGATAATGGAAAATGGAAATTATGAGAGAAACGCTTTATAATGTTTGTATACTTTGTATAACAAAGCTGATTGCTGTAGAAATGAAGCTACGTAACAAACTTGGCAGTACTTTTTTAAAAGATGCCATACTGGAAAATGTATTTTTATTAAATGGTCAATAATGCTTACAACTTCATCTTTTGGAACAAACAACTTAAAAAAAACTGCAGTAAAACCAAGGCGAATTCATACCAGGTGGTGTCGATAGCCCAGCTGATTGTTTTTCTCTCTCGTTTTTTGCTAATGTCTTGTCAAAAAATACATTGTTTCATATCTGCTAATCTAATGTCAAAGTTGTTGTTTTGTTGTAGTTGTTGTCCTACTGCTCACACCTGGTGTGAATTCGCCTTGAGTAAAACAATTGTTTAAAGTTGCAACACAGTCAAACGTAAATTAACGCGTCAAGCGCTATCTGTAAAAAATGCACGCCTACAAAATGTATGAAGCAGCGTCAAATAGTACGGCCATCACCGCTTTGTAACTGGAAAATCCGACTTTGACACAGCGTTATACCTCTTTTACAATAGGACAGAAAATGGGCAGACATACGAGATTTGTAGGCAAGGTTAAAGAGGTAGAGTGGTAGAGTGTGTGTTGCATTACTATCTATACAAATCTCGTCTGTCTTCCCATTTTCTGTCCTATTGTAAAAGAGGTATTTGGTAATAGAGCTACAAAACTATCGATAGTTGGTCCATTCGATACTATCGAAGTTTTTTCAGTGGTAATTAAAATCAACAAAAAACATAAAAATCATAAAAGTAAAAGGCGTAAAAAAGGAAACAATAATTTAAAAATGGACCCATATGGACATAATAAAATGTTATGTAACTATTACTAGGCTATCTGGCTGGCAAATTTTAACTCTTTCAAGAGTAGTAGTTTTGTAATTCCATGACCTTTTGCAATTCCAGCGCAGTAATTTTTACCGCAAGACTGATCTGGTTAAGTGTTAGCTAAGACTGCCGAGTTTTGCATAAGTTGCATTTATTACGAGGGCAGTTTGATAATCACATGATATTTTTTATATCTAGTGCAGTGCAACTCTGATCTCATTAAGGGTTATCTAATACTAGACAACTGTCTAATTATACTAATACTATCTACAGTTGCATTTTGAGCAAGCATCTATTGCAATGACAGCTTGCTAATTTCTTGAATTTTTGTATTTATAATCGCAGAAGTTTTAAATGCAACACTCCTTCTGTTAACTGTTATTAAATACTGGACTGCTGTTTTGTGTTTCCAGCACAGCAACTATCAATGCAACATTGATCCTGTTAAGTTTTACTATCGAATTTTGGGCAAACTACGCTTGCCCTTGTATTTGAATGAATATTTCATTAATTAGAATATTTCATACCATCGATGAAAATAACTTCATCAACAGTTTCTTCGATAAAAGAATCTAAAAATTGTAGGTTTAAAGTTTTCCTTCAGGGAAATATTTATTAAATCCAAAATTCCAATATGAAGATTTATGTTTTGCAACAAGTATTACAATTGCATAAATTCGCAATATCAAATCCACGAGATTCTGATTTAAATTTGGCTATTTACTTGCTTTAAATTGTAGCTTCACCTGTAGTTTGTAAAGAGAATAAAGACTGTTAAGCGGTAGTCAGTAGTTGGTGGAGCCGCCGGTTTTAATCAGCCGCGTGTAATCGTTTTGGTTATCGTATATAATCTATAAATTTAATTTGATAAGTCAGACATTAGTGGAGCACTATTTTTAAAACTCGATTTTTCACTGGAGGAGAACCATTAAACTCAATTTTTTTCGCTGGAGGAGTAGCATTAAACTCAAGTTTTTCTTACTGGAGGAGCACCATTAAAATCCTTTTTATTTTACCTGGCTGCATTTGAAGTCTCACTACCTATACGAAGGTATAGGTCGCGCTGCAGATTTTGGAGGAAGCTAAGGCAAACACACCCTGGCGCTTTGGTTTAGTACCTTTGCTATTTACCAAATTCTTTTAGACAGAATCCAATAATCGTATCCTTCAAGAATTGACCAGTGCTATGAGTGTGGAGGGAAAAACAGAAAAACCAAGTTGAATATTGAACACGTAGAGCCGTATTGCAGCAGCCTGTTTACCTGAACAAATTTACTTTTTGAGTTACATAGTTTAGTTATTTTTTGTTTGAAAGGATACCAATTTTTGTTTATTTTGTAAAAGTTCCGAGTAAATAAAATTTTGGGAATTTTAATTTTGAAATAAGACAGCTTGTTTTATTTTTAAAGAGCATAAATTAAAAAAATTAACTATCAGTAAAATGTTTCGAAAAATCTTCAGTTGAAAACCTCGGTACGTAAGACCGGCGTCTCCATTTTTTTACAGTCACCTATGCGTCACCATTGGCAGATTAAAGCTAGACATTAAACAAAGTTACATACATTTAGCTCTATCATTTAGGTGTGTGTGAAAAATTTCAAAATTTTTGTAAAACAAAATTTTCTTTTTCATGATTTTTTAAATACTTTTTTTTCTATTATTGTAAGTTTTTTGGACAAAATGGTCAGTCTGGGTGATTTATTAGGCATGAAAATAAAATACATTTGAAGAGCTGTCAAAAAAATTAATAATGAATGCGTAACGCGAAAACTATGTTGCTTGTGAAATACGGTTTTAATCGTCAAAAACCACCATTCATTACTAAAAACCAAAGCTTATACCTCTTTTACAATAGGACAAAAAATGGGAAATGGGTTGAAGAGGGAGAGTGTGTTTTGCATTACTATCTATACAAATCTCGTCTGTCTGCCCATTTTCTGTCCTATTGAAAAAGAGATATAAGCTTTGGTGAACACAAACACAGCGGTGATGGCGTCATGTTTTGTACTTCTGTATATATCTGCTGGTGGAAATATTAGTTTATTGATAATACTATGGGCAAAACTATATATATTAATGTATTATAGTGTAATTTATTGTTATGATAGTATTGATTCAGTACAAAACTTCCATTAATATTTACTTTTTACTTGAGGGCAGTTTAGACAGTAAGACTTTACGTACGTAAAATCTAAGAGAAAATAAAATGAAAATCAATCTGTATGAAAAAATAGAGACTAAAAATCGTATGTTTTTTTTCTTACGTTTACACCATTTGTGTTGAATAAAATGAAGTAAAATTGAAACAGCTGTTGTTAAAACAATAAAAAAAGTGAAAGCTAATAAATAGTACGCGTACTTGTGAAAAATATTCCAAATTAAAAAAAAAAAAGTAACAAGGAAAAGGTTCTTGGTGTTGTACTAGCCATTGTCATAATAAAAAAACTGGAAAACAACAACTAAAACAAAATTAAAAAAATTTTCACGTTCTTTTGCCAAAACTTTTTTATTGTTTACAAATTTATTTGTAATGCCAACTGGATCTATTTTGCACTATATTCAGTGGTTTTCTGCTATTTTGACGAGTTTTGCCTTTGAAAAGTTAGCATTAATAAGAAAAACGCAACCCTAATCTAATGAAGTGGAATAGTTGTTGAAAAATTTCAAAACATAAAGAGAGCCGCAAGACTGTCAAATTTTCATCCGTATTTTCTCTCAATGTCGGACAGTTTCATTACATATTATGTTTAGACGATACTACTTGTACTTTTCTACACAAAAATTTGACATGTCATATTACTTGTAGTATAATGTAAACCGCCCTTTAACAGCAATAATTTAATAAATTGTTTTTTTTTTCATTTATTTATATTTATATTATTTTTTACTACTTAATTTTATGGTTCAACTTAATTACTGTGACTTTTTCATATATTTTATGGAATTTAAACTGCAACGGTTTTCTTCTGCTGAAAAAAAAGTACTGCCCAGTTTCGACAATGACGCTACTGCTGTAATCATTTTCAAACAAAAACAACTTTCCAGTGCAAACACAAACAAACAAATGCCAGCACAGAGTTGTTATTTTGGAACAACAAAACTTGTCTTTGCTCTTGTCAAAACAAAACAACAAAATCTGCAGTTCTTCAATTGCAGTCAGACTTACTTATTAAACGGCGGTGTTTGAAAGTGCGGTATGAGAAAGTGGCAACGAACAAAAACCAAATAAGAAAAAAAAGAAAATTTACACATTTTTAATTAAAGTTTAATTAAAAACAATTAAAATTAATTGAAGCTCATGAGAAAGCACAAAGTCAAAAGAAAATTGTTTAAAATTTAAGAATACAATTGTTTAAACAAACAGCTGCAGACAGGCTGAGCAACAAACACTTAAGGCAGCATTAAAATTGTGTGGCAAAAAAAAAAAAAAACAAAAAATTAGACAATTGGAAAAATCATTAGAAAATATTTTTGGGTGCAAGTGTAGTGAGTGAGTGAGTGATTGATTGATTGGGTCTGTGTAAAAAGTAAAAATTATATTTTTTTTGATAAGATATTCTGTTTCTGTCTTTGAAACAAATTACAACAGTAAAAGAGGAAAATTATTTGTTACAGTTATTTAGGTAAAACCATTGCTGTTGTGTAGTGTGTGGAAGAATATAATTGAAGCCTTCGAACCGTATGTGACAACAACAATATCTATCTATTGGGGCAAAAACAAGAGTCACAACAACAAAAAAAGCAACGGTCTCTAATGTAATTAGCTTTTCTTTTCGCGGCTTAATCAATTTAAGAAAAACCAAAAAAAAACAACCCCAAAGAAAAAAATATAGGTACTACCGTAACCAAAAGAAAAGCAGAAAAAGACATGCCAAAATACTAGTGAAATTTTTATTTTTAACGTTGTATGTTACTCCCAAAAATGAATATTAGTTAAGCAATTCACCTTTTAAGGTGTAATTAGTATTGTGCTTTATGGAAAAAATAATTAATTATTTAAATAATTTGAATTAACCAAAATAAATGAACATAAATACATCTTCATATATGTATACTACATATACACACATACATAATTATTAAAATGGTTGAAATAACCGTTAATTATATACAGTCATGGACTTAATTCTTCATACAACCCCCCAATTTTTAATATCTGCTAAATGAAAAGTATTACAAAAATTTTATTTTGCAAAAACGATTTAATTATCTATTTATTAGTGCAACAAAACAAAATTTTTGTTTTCCTTTAAAAAATTTAAGCAGTAGAGAAAAAAACTAAAAATCAAGAAGGCAAAAAATTTTCATACAGTGTAACCTTTTTTATTTTATTCATAATTCTCTCACTGTAACTGTTTAAATGCCGTTAGCTTTTTATATTTCCAGTAGGACGCGTGTTACTTGAATGATTAGTCGATATTTTATTAGAACAAAAGAAATCAAATGTAAAGATGAGTGTGCGTAAAAACTTAATTGTACAAGAGCACAGAAACAACAAATGCTATCGGGAAATAAGAAAACTTTTAAATGTTCCGTTTCCTACAATTCAATACATTATTAAAAAGTATAAAAATACTGGTTTCATCGAAAATAAGCCAAGGCCAGGACGCCCGAAGAAACTCTCCAGACGCGCTGTTAGCTTTGTATTAAAAAAAAGTTAAGAAAAATCCGCGAACTTTTCTGTTTCCAAAATTGCAAAAACTATTGCTAACACTTTGGATAAGGGCGTTACGAGCAAATGGTTATGCAAGCAGAGTTTCCCGCAGAAAACCTTTGATATCTCTGAAAAAAAATAGGAAACTTCGCCTTGAGTTTGCAAAGAAGCACTTGACTTTTGGAGAAAAAAAAAGTCTTGTTTACGGACGAAAGTAAGTTCAATTTGTTCGGAAATGATGATAGGGGAAAGGTTTGAAGCAAAAAGAATGCAGCACTTGACCCAAAGAATATTGTTCCAACAGTAAAACATGGTAGTGGCAATGTAATGGCTTGGGGAGCCATAGCAGCGTCTGGAGTTGGTCGATTAGTGTTTACTGATGGTATTATGGATCGATACTATTATAAACAGCTTTTAGAATGCAATTTACAACCATCAGTTCATATGTTGGGTCTTGGCCAGCACTGGATTTTCCAACAGGTCAACGATCCCAAACATACAGCACACATTGTTAGAGATTGGTTGCTTTATAATGCATCAAGACAGTTAAACTCATCTCCTCAATCGCCGGATTTGCACCACATTGAGCACGTTTGGGATATTTTGAAAAGAAAAATTGACCCAGCTGACGTTACTAACAAGGAATACTTAAAACAAGCTTTACAAAGGGCCTGGTTTCAAATTACTCCAGATATGACTGAAAACCTGGTCGCATCAATGCCAAGACGTCTGCAGGCAGTAATTGATGCTAATGGTGGGCCGACAAAATATTAATTTTATAACAAGGTTACTTATTTCCCATTTAAACCAAAAAGTAATTGTTTTGTATGAACACTTATGTCCTGCTTGATTTTTGGTTTGGAAAATAAAAATTTTATTTTTTTTTACATTAATAAATAGATAATAAAATAGTTTTTTGAAAATAAAATTTTTGTAACACGTTTTATTTAGCAGCTATTGAAAATTTTGGGGGTGTATGAATAATTAAGTCCATGACTGTAAATAAATAGTTTGATTGTTAATAATCGATTTTTATTATTTTTTCATTAAAATAGATTTCTCCTAAAACAAAAGTATACTTATAAAGGTACATATAAAAGTACTATAAAAAATATTTAAAAACCCTAAAAACATAACAATAGTTAAACTATCATTGAAAAGTTAAATAAAACATATTAGACAGTTACCTACCTATCTTCTGCTATTGGAAAATTTTGACAAAAGAATAAAAATAATAAGTTCATTGGGTAAGTTAAATGTCTCTTTTGTTTCTTTTATCCATTTTTCTTCGTTTCTACACCAATGTGCATACATATATTTTCTATAATTTCAAAATCGAAGAAAAATGTAAAAGATAAACAAATTTCTATTTTGCACTAGGTACATTTTTACTTTCGTTTTTTCTTTTATTTGCTTTAAAAAAGAAATTTTTAATTAAGAAAACAAAAAAAAAAAAAACTCCAAACAATGAATAAAATAGAATAACTTTGCATTTAAATAAATCAAAGCAAACAAGTTAAAAAAATCAGCATTATAATAGAAATCAAGGCATATGTATTTAACAAGGTGATAGCGTAAGGGAGAGGAAATATCAGCAAAAAAAATTTTGAATTTTTTTTATATAGGTTTTGACAGTAATATCTAATTTATTCTCTCTTAAAATACCTCATTAATGTCAAACTCCATATAAAAAAAAATTGAAAAAATTTCTCTTTTTAATATTAGCTCCGCCTTGTGCAGTCACCTGGTTAAATATGCCTTGATAGAAATAGAAAAAAATATAAATTTTCTATTGTTTTGCATATGGGAGAGTAAAAACTTTAGTTTTTTGGGTTAACGCCATAACCATGATGCCTATGAAGCGTTTTTATTTTAACAGTGTTATGGTCAAGCTTAAGGCGATCTTATTTTACCAGGTGAGAGCAGAGGGTAAAATATCCAGCGGCGGCTAAAAGCTGACTACAGCAGAAAGTTTTTCGGCGGCATCTAAGCTAAAAATAGCGGCTCACGATCGACAAAGACAATAGTTTCTAATGACAACTTGACAATTACTTAAAAAAGTGAAAATCGCAAAAAATTGGCGTATATAATTCTTTATCAGACATTTTTTTCTTGTTGTCATAAACCTCCCTCTTCATTTGCTATCCAAATTCCAAAAAAATATAAAAATAAACAGTATTAAAAATAATGTTTTTTTTTCTATGAATTTTACCTTTGGTTAAGACATATTATTGTCTAATGGAGACGGGGGGTAAATAACCTGCATTTTTCTAACAAAACATTGCACATGGTCATTTCATTTCACATTCATTTATTTACGTAACTATCCGAACTACACCCTATCACAGAGTAGCCATTTAAATTAAAAGTGCTTTTACACGGCATGTACTTATTTGTCATATGACTTGTCAGTTTTCCATTTGTAAATTCTAAATAACTACATTAAATCATCTTAGCTTTAAAGCCTACTTAGCCTATTTTAGCTAAAATGATTCTCATACTTCGGCGACCTCTAATAGATTACAAATAAAATCGGAGACGGCTGTTATCCGACTACTAACCGAATGGCTTCGCACCTATGACAACAAAACAACTCCTTTGACTTGTTAGCACTTGAAAATGATACTTTCTGGCAAAATATTAGCACAAACAAGTAAATGTGCTATATTCGGTCATGCCGAAACTTACATATGTATATACCCTTCACCATAGTAATGTTAAATATTCCCGTACTCTGTTATGTTTCACATTAATATAGGTACATTCGGTTTTTACTTTTATGATTTTAAATTTCGTTATTACAAATATTTTTGTAAAAGTTAATATCAAAAATTTTTTATAAAAATTTTACAGAAAATTTTTTGTAAAAATTTTACAGAAAATTTTTTGTAAAAATTTTACAGAAAATTTTTTGTAAAAATTTTACAGAAAATTTTTTGTAAAAATTTTACAGAAAATTTTTTGTAAAAATTTTACAGAAAATTTTTTGTAAAAATTTTACAGAAAATTTTTTGTTTAAATTTTACAGAAAATTTTTTGTAAAAATTTTACAGAAAATTTTTTGTAAAAATTTTACAGAAAATTTTTTGTAAAAATTTTACAGAAAATTTTTTGTAAAAATTTTACAGAAAATTTTTTGTAAAAATTTTACAGAAAATTTTTTGTAAAAATTTTACAGAAAATTTTTTGTAAAAATTTTACAGAAAATATTTTGTAAAAATTTTACAGAAAATATTTTGTAAAAATTTTACAGAAAATTTTTTGTAAAAATTTTACAGAAAATTTTTTGTAAAAATTTTACAGAAAATTTTTTGTAAAAATTTTACAGAAAATTTTTTGTAAAAATTTTACAGAAAATTTTTTGTAAAAATTTTACAGAAAATTTTTTGTAAAAATTTTACAGAAAATTTTTTGTAAAAATTTTATAAACATTTTTTGTAAAAATTTTATAAACATTTTTTGTAAAAATTTTATAAACATTTTTTGTAAAAATTTTATTCGATTTTTTTTTAAATTTTGTCGAAAAACTTTTGGTAAAATTTTTATCGCAAATTTTTTGTAAAAATTTGAGCGAACGTGTTTTGTAAAAATTTTTCAACAAAGTTTTATAAAAGTTAGGATCTTCCTGCAATGTATATTGCGTTAGAATGGCTCGTCTAAAGCACATTGGGGGGGCGTTAATATGACCATCTATTGACTGCGTAAAAACGTGAAAAAATATAGGTTGGCGTGGTTTTTTGCCCGTAGCTTCGAATGGAATGGTCTGATGTTGCTGAATTCCATTAGCGAAATTTTTGATATTATGCCTGGCAGATTGCTGGGCTTAAATTTTCTGTATCTCTTCTGGTGTCTTGACGGCCAATTGACGTCGCCACCACGTGAGATAACACGGCCATTGAATTTGTCGCGAAAAGAGCCATTGTTTCGTTAGCTGTGTGGCAAGTGGCACCGTCCTGTTAAAACCACATATCATCCACATCCATATGTTCCAATTCGGGCCATAAAAAGTTCTTTAGCCGGTCTCATTTTGGAAAAAATACGGCCCGATAATGCTGCCAGCCCATAAACCGCACCATTGGCTGCATTAGTTTATTATTTTTTGGAAGCTCAATACTATTTTTAAACCATGTTTTTTCATCTTTTCATGAAAGTTATACTTTACAATGAATACAATAGCGGTTATTTGAACACATGCGCTTCCTCCACATAGATTGGCAACACTTAACCATGCGAAGTATTTTTTTTTAGTTTTGACACCTCTAACAAATGTGTTTTAGTCGTTTGATTTTGTTTATTGCATACAACGGTAACTGCTGCTACTGCATTTATGCCCCTAAACTTACATACATATGTATGTATGTAGTATATTATCTGCCAGCGACGCACTGTGTTGCGGAGGCGGCCGAAAATTGTGAAAAATTTATATTTTTAAAATAAAAACAACTGAGAGTGCTATATTTGGCCGTGTCGATTCGATTCTTATGTAACCTTCATCATAGTAATGTAATATATTAAACAAAGAACAACAGCAATATACAAAAACATTGTTTAAAAAAAAGTGAGAAAAGAGAGGCGCTAGCCTTTTTATGAGCATACCTATCTCCACTATTTATGGTGCGATTTAGCTGATTTTCAATTGCAAAATTTTCGAAACTTTACCTGATTAATTGGTATAATAAAATTGAAAGAAAGTAATCTAGAATCTTCAGAAAAATCCATTTTAACCCCAATACGGGCAGACAGACGACAAGACAGACATCGTTAAATCAACTTCCCTTTTCATAAAAATCCAGAATATACCCTTTTCATAAGGATCCAGAATATATGTACAATATATTCCAAATGTACATTGTACCTACAGTGGAGGTCAAAAAAATAGCATTAATGACAAAATGTAGTTTCATTCCAACGGAAAAATAAATGGTAGATGAGTCCAGAATTGTATTATTTGGAAGCAAGGCATCACGTTCCTACGTAAGAAGACCCCCAAATGCAGAATTCAATCCAAAATTTACAACTAAAACCATAAAACACGGTGGATCTAGCATAATGGTATGAAGTAGTTTTTTTTTTACTATGGTGTAGGGCCTATACAGTGGGTCAAAACCACAATAAGAACATTTATGTTGGTATACCCGGGGAAGTAATGCTCCCTTATGCTTCTGAAGAAATGCCATTGGTGTGGGTCTTCCAGCAAGATAATGACCCGAAGCACACAAGCAAGCTTGCGACAAAGTGGTCAATGTGATGAAATGGCTCGCTCAGAGCTCTGACCAATTAAGAATTCATGGACAGGTATAAAAAAAGAGTGTCTCACTCTTTTTGTGGAGATTGTACAGGTCATACCGTTTGATATATCAAAATATAATTTAGTATGTGCCTTTGGTAAATGGAGATGAAAAGCTGTAGAGTTTTTGAGCATAATCGGGAAGGGGCAAGGGTTAGTTTCCTTACCCCCAAATTTTGTGAACGCTCTACAGGTCATACCGTATGACATATTAAATAGAATTTAAATATATGCCTTTGGCATATGCAGATTAAGAGTTGTGTCAATTTTGGGCATAATAGGGAAGGGGCAAGGGGTAGTTTACTTACTCCCAAGTTTTGTCAACGCTCCGTATGATATATTAAATAGAAATTTAGTATGTGCCTTTGGTATATGGAGATGAAGAGTTGTATAAATTTTTACGCATAATGGGGAAGGGGCAAGGGGTAGTTTACTTACTCCCAAGTTTTGTAAACGCTCCGTATGACATATTAAATAGAAATTTAGTATGTGCCTTCGGTATATAGAGATGAAGAGTTGTATAAATTTTGGGCATAATCGGGAGGGGGGCAAGGGGTAGTTTCCTTACCGCCAAATTTTGGTAACGCTCTACAGGTCATACCATATGACATATTAAATAGATATTAAATATATGCCTTCGGCATATGCAGATTAAGAGTTGTGTCAATTTTGGGCATAATCGGGAAGGGGCAAGGAGTAGTTTACTTACTTCCAAATTTTGTGAACGCTCTACAGGTCATACCGTATGCAATATTAAATAGAAATTTAGTATGTGCCTTTGGTATATGGAAATGAAGAGTTGTATAAATTTTGGGCATAATCGGGAAGGGGCAAGGGGTACTTTACTTAACACCCCAAACCGAAAATAATTAATTTTTCAATTCGAATATACTTTTAACTTATATTCTTCATGTAATATATCCACAAATATATCGTGTTTCCATTAGGTATGGTAAAGTGGAGTGTATTTGATTTCTTTTTTTAAGTTAAAAAAAAAATAATAAACGAATTTTTGACAGCTAGCTGCCAAATAAAAAAGTAAAGCAAAAAATAATTAACTTCGCCGTGCTGTCACCTATAGTAAAATCAAGGCGAATTAATACTAGGTGATTGCATGGGCCAATTCAGGCTTTTTTGCCTCCTTTGCAGTTGTCAAATTTCATATAGAAAAAAATTGTTTATAATATTTTTTATATGGAGTTTGACTTTTCGATTTCATGCATATGATGAGCTTTTTCGCCACTGCAATCACCTGTTATGGATTCGCCTTGGTTATGATTAATAGAGGTTGATATTTTTTTAAATATTTATTGAAAAATAAAAATATTGAAATATTAAAAGGTTTTCTATATCGTTGCCAGATTTAATAAAATTATCCCTGATGAAGCTGGAATATACCAGCGAAACGTTGGATACAAAAATGAAATAATAGTTTTTTATTTACATTTTTCAAACATTTAAGACCTTAAAAGCCCGAAACGAATGAAATTTCAACTTTAATAGTTTAAAAAAATATTTATTTAAATCTTTAGTAATTTTTTTCTATTGAAGTTAATCGTATCCATTGTTCAATTTTTTTAAAATCGTTTGGAAATCATTATTTATGATTCTACTAACACTTCTTGCATTTTCTGTTCGCTTCTTATATGACCTCACGACACTGTGCGTTGTCGGCGTCATTGTTTATATGATTATATTGTGTTCATTCTTTATTGCTTTATATGTATGTATGTATGTAAGTATGTATTTGGGGGTAATTTTTCTGTTAAGTATTTGAAACAGTTGTTGTTTGTTTTTTCATCTCATTGTTAAAATATTTTTATTTGCTTTTTTCAATTCTGTCTATGGATTTTTCTTTCCCTTTTTCCAGTTTCGAGTGTTTATTCAAAAACATGTCAATTATGTAAACAATAAACTGAGAGAAAAACAAAAAAAAAAAACTGCAGCATAAAAAGGAAACAGAAAGAAGCATGTCAAGGAGATTTGTAAAGTGCATAAAATGCATCATTAAATATATAATTTCTTCGTTAAAGGACGACTTTGTAGGGAAAAAAGAGAGCGAGGAAAAAATCATTGAGATGCCAGATTATTTATTTTATAATTAACAACAGTTATTTTAGGTTAGAAACTAGTAAATTTTTGGTTTGTAATTAGATATTGTATTTATTGTATTTTACTTTTGTACCTAAAATTTAATACGAGAAAATACTAAACTAAAAATAAAACGTCTCCAAAATCTTTAAAACTTGTTCGAATTGTCAAAAATTCGTCAGGATTAAATTTTATTAACTTTCTTAATCGATCTATGAGTTAAAGGCTGAAAGTACATGACACACTTTGAATGCGTCAGCGCGTTGCAAGCTTTGTTTACTTTGTGCGCTCAAAACGCTTCAAGTTACAAAACACGCTTTACAGACTTCTTGTTTAAATGAGCTTTTAAAAATTTCTGACTTCAGCACACTTCTTTTTATACCCTTCACAACAGGTGGAAAGGGTATATGTAAGTTTGTCATTCCCTGTCTAATTTCTACAATATTAATTTTCGATCTCATAAAGTATATATATTCTGGAACCCAATATATAGAGAAGTTGATTTAGCGATGCCCGTCTGTCAGTCTGTCCGTCAGTGTTCGGATTAAAATCAACTTTGCCAAGGAAGGCAGCCGAAGAGATAGATGCAATTTAAGCACACCAATCTGGAAGTTTTGAAAATTTCGCTATTGAAATTCAGCAACATCAGACCACTCAATTAGAGGCAGCGGGCAAAAAACCACGCCTACCTATATTTTTTAACATTTTTTCAGGTTGTTTTTATTTTTTTTTTTCGGTTGTAATGATTTTCTTTTGCTTTTTTTGTTAAATATATATTAGACCGCGACCAGTAAAAAGTTTTTCAAAAAATAATGTTCAAATAAGTTTTTCAAAAAAATTTTCCAAAAAATTTTTAAAAATATTTAAAAAAAAAATTTAAAAAAACATATTTAAAAACATATTTGTACAGAATATTTTTCGAAAAAAATGTCCAAAAAAATTTTTTTTAAAAAATTTTACAAAAAATATACAAAAAAATTTTTACAAACGATTTTCGAAATACATATTTTTAATGCATATTAAGAATATATGTATGTACATATGTTATAGAGTAACATGTTTTTAACCGACTTCAAAAAAAGAAGGAGGTTATCAATTCGTCTGTGTGTTGCTTTTTTTTTTTTGTATGTTTGTGCCTTCATAACTCGGTCATTTCTGAACCGATTTTCAAATTAGAAAGGTTATGGCTACAGATTGGTCCCATTTTAAAAGAAGTTCAAAAGTTTAAGAATTAAAGGGTGTCCCCATTTTTGATGTAATTTGACCATTATGTCCTCATCTTTGGACCCGTTATAGACAAACACTTGAAAAATAGACAGAATGTTTACTACTATGTCTGGTATAACAACAAGTATAAATATTTAAAATTGGAAATTAAAGGGTGTCCCAATAGTTGATGTAATTTGATGTATATGGACACAAAGTTAAAATTTAAAAAGAATCTGTATGACAAAGTCCTCCTTAAAAAGTATTTATATTAAAATTTGAATTTAAAGGGTGTTCCAATAGGTGACGTCATTTGATATATACGACCCTATATTTTAAACAGTTATTGATAAACACTTAACAATTAGACAGAATGTCCATTACTATATCTGTTATAATAAGTATAAATATTTAAAATTATAAATTACAGGGTGTCGCAATAGTTTATGTAATTAGATGTATATGACAAAACTTTTAAACCGTTACAGACAGACGGTTGAAATTTACAATGAACCTGTATTGCTACGACCGCTATAACTAGTATGAAATTTGAATTCGGAAATTATAGGGTGTCGCAATAGTTACCGTTTTAGTTAAGTTTGTCTGTTTTGAAGTCGGTTTTTTTTTTTGCATGAATTATTTTAAATGCGTTTGATTCTTAAATAGATGAGATCTCTGCTTTAAAACCAATTCAACTAGATGCATTAAACACATATACAACATCAGGCTACCAACTACAAACTGACAAAAATTGTTTCCGAGGTTCAGTGTGGTGCCATTAGTAGAGAGTCACTATGGTTTTGGATTGGTAGCTTCACTTTCAAGTTGGGAATATAATCAATGCTTTTTAGAATTGTTTTCTTAAAACTTCGTTGGACCCTGACGAGGGTAGATTATATATTAGACCAGTAAAAAAAAATTGAAAAAAGTTTTTCAAAAAAATGTTCAAAAAATTTTTCTTTAAAAAATTAAAAAAAAAAATTTCAAAAATATTTTTGAATTCTATTTTTTAATAAGCACTAGGTATATTAGTACAAATTGAAGTGAAGTGCTATTTTTTTGACTGATTGTTTTTCAAGTTTTTTTAAAAAAAAGTATAAATTTCAAAATAAAATAATTAGCAAAAGTTAAATTTATTTTATGTAGTTATACACTTTCCTAAGCGTCTTATGACAAATTTTGAAATATATTGATTTAACCTATAGGAAAATATATATCGGAGAACTATTTTCTTAGGCTTGGTGCTATTTTTCTGACCGCAGCTGTACATATGTAAGCTGTTGGGCCCAAAAAACTAATTCTCCCTGTAATGGATGTCTTTTTAAAAAAATGTTTTAATAATTTTTATTTTCTCAAAAAAAAAAAAACACTTTTATTATTTTTATTTCCTGAAGATGCTACCCAATGGTGTAGCGAAATATTGAGAAAATAAAAATTATTAAAACATTTTTTTTAAAAAGACATCCATTACAGGGAGAATTAGTTTTTTGGGCCCAACAGCTTACATATGTACAGCTGCGGTCAGAAAAATAGCACCAAGCCTAAGAAAATAGTTCTCCGATATATATTTTCCTATAGGTTAAATCAATATATTTCAAAATTTGTCATAAGACGCTTAGGAAAGTGTATAACTACATAAAATAAATTTAACTTTTGCTAATTATTTTATTTTGAAATTTATACTTTTTTTTAAAAAAACTTGAAAAACAATCAGTCAAAAAAATAGCACTTCACTTCAATTTGTACTAATATTAAACACTAATTTAAGAACAAATTAAAAATAATTATAAATGATGCATTTATTACGTTGAGCGTGTACCCACAACCAGTATTTTCTAGTAGGGATCATCCCCTGAGTGATGGGACAACAAAAAAAAAATATGCAACCCTATCGTGAATTATTATTCCCATGAAAAAAAAAACTTCAAAATGTTCTATCGTGAATGATTCCAATAATAAATTTACTTGTATTTTACGGTAGAATTTATGCACGATAGAGAACTTGGGAATTTTTTTAATGGGAATGTTTATTCGCGATAGGGTTGATTTTGACTGTCACTGTAAATATTTATCTTTATTTTTTATTAGTATTTTGTTTTGTTTTTTCACTTTAATATTCAAGACATAAAATTTAACATTAATTCTAACCATATTTTTCTAAATTTATTTGAATAAGAAAACGAACATTTATGACTTATGTTATGTTACATATCGTAACCTTAATATAGAAAGGCCGTAACTCGTTTTTTTTTTAAATCGAGTTTTTTTTGCATATTTGGATAGATGATCTTCTAATACATACAGTTGTGTTCCATAAAATAGAGCCACCTTTTACTACATATTTCGAAAAAGAAAAAAACATACTGAATCTTCATAACAAATTTTAAGGTTTATATTTTTGTGAGACCGAACAACTGACCAACTAAATTACACAGTGTAACACGGAAAAAAATAACCATATACGGACACCACTACGTGATAAAAGACAAAAAAAAAGACCCCTGTCTACCAGTTTTGCCCAAAGTCCTCCAGGTTTCTTTTATGGGCCCTCAAAGATGTGGGGCCTCGATGTCATTTTTGCAAAAAAATTATCATTTACTCAAGCTCATATTTTGCAAACCGTTTGAAATTTTGATATACTCTCTGAGGCAAAGTTGTAGCTCTTGTCATAAAGAACAAAAATTGAAATGAAATGAGTTTAAATTCATGAAATGAAATGAATTTAAAATCATTTCGGCTACCTAAGCGCTACCTAAACGGTGTTAAGAATCATTCCTAGGAGATTTATATGTTCTAGAAAGTTGTTTACTGAGATCTTAGGTTGATTTTTGTAGTTGATTGTTTCCTTGAATTTTGAACGGTTTGCTACCTATAGACCTGAACAGGGGAAAAAAGGTAAAAAAAATTGAATTTTTTTTTAAGTTTTTTGCGATTTTGACCTTGAAGATGAAGTTTTTTTGATTTTATATGTTAACAATTTTTGTTCTTTATAACAAGAGCTACAACTCATAGCTGCCTCAGAGAGTATATTAAAATTTCAAACGGTTTACAAAATATGAGCTTGAGTAAATGATCATTTTTTGCAAAAATGACATTGAGGCCCCACATCTTTGAGGGCCCATAAAAAAAAAACCTGAAGGACTTTGGGCAAAACTGGGAGACAAGGGTCTTATTTTTTTTGGTCTTTTATCACGTAGTGGTGTCCGTATATGGTTATTTTTTTCCGTGTTGCACTGTGATATATGAAACACACCCCCACACCATAATGTTTCCGCCACCGTGTTTAATGGTCTTTATGGTGTATTGAGGAAGACGTTTGGTGCTTGGTGGTGGCCTTCGTACACAGTGGCTGCTTGTCAGAGTTAAATAAATTTAGTTTTGATTCGTCAGACCACAAAGTTTCTTCAAGTGAATTAAGGACAGTCAAATATAGAAAAAGAGACTGGCTCTATTTTATGGAACATCACTGTATGTATAAATAAAATTAATTGTTACATCATTGAAATGCCAGGAGAATTTAAAAAAAAAACTTTAATTTTTATCAAGTTTTTTCCCTTCTCCTGTAAAGTAGGAAAAACATTAGTAAGCACCTTTCTATATTAAGGTATCGATATGTATGTACGAATAAGAAACAAAGTAAGTAAAGGTTTATTGCCACTTGTATTCTTATTTATATTGACATGCACTGACTTGTCTAATTAGAAATTGTTTAAAATCCAAATCAATCAATTACAAATATAATCGTGCAATATTTTTATAATTTTGTTCTCCTATACGCCAGATAAACAAGTTTTGAATTTTGATTAGAAAATATTAAAACAACAAAAAAAAAATGGAAAACGTCATTGAAATAAATAAAAATAATAAGAAGAAAATGTTGTTTGTAATAAAAACCACAATAATTTTTTAATAATTTGCTTGTATGTGGTTGTTGGTTGGTAAACGATTTTTTACGGTTTGGAATTTATTTTTATTATTTTTAATTTTTTTTTTTATTATTTCTATTTTCATTAAAACAAACATACGAATAACAAAAAACAACATTAAAGATAGATACCTCTTAATATTGAAACAAACATACCAACAACAAACAATATTGCAGATATGCTTTCCACAAAAAAAAAAAAAAATACCTCACACTGGAAATTTGACTAACTAGAAGAGCGAATTACTACATAGACTGTAAAGCGGCATTTAGATGGTCAATCGCGGCTTGTCAGCGCGGGTTGATGGCAAGCCAACAAGCTCGTGTAAACGACCAAAATTCGTTATTAATAAAATTTTTGGGAATTTAAATATTAATTATTTAATATTATGCTAATTACCCATAACGTTTTATAATAAAAATGCAATTTATTTGTTGGGGGAAAGAGCTAGTCCCTATACGTATTTCACTGGTTGCTCAGGCCAGATCATCAGGAAACCTTTTTCCTAATTTTAGAGAAGCCAAAAATACTCTATAAGTAATAAAATTCTACAAAACACAATGAGAATTATGCATGTTAATAGAATAAAAAAATTTTATATTTTGTGTTTGCCGTCACGCCATCAAGCTTGTCTAAATGCATGTTTGTCAACCACAGTGTAAATTTCATTTGAATTTTTGTAAGCGAACAGTAAAGATGTCTCGGCTAGAGCGCTTGTTTTTAAGAGAATTTATTGTTTTTGCATGTGGGCTAGTTTTTATGTATGGTATTGTATGTAAAGCTTTTTTATTAGAGTTTATTTTTAAAATATTTAATTTATTAATTTATTGTGTGTGTGTTTATATGGAAATATTAATTGCCAAAATTCAAGTTAAGAAAGGGTATGTAGACGAGGAGTTAGCAAAAATATTATTTAATTGGTATATTTCAATTATTATAAAGAAAAATCCCATAAGGAAGTTGTGGAAATGTTTTTCTTCAACTTAGGACAGCTTCTGACATTATTACTTGTTCTAAAATATCAGATAGATTTGATTAAACCTTAAACAGGCACAATAAGAAAGGATTCACGGTGCATTAAAAGTAAAATACTGAAAACTATTCATTATAGAGAACATATAACTGTGGAGTATATGTATTACACGGAACTGTTCGAAACTTTGAATTTTGTTTCTGTTTAATAAAATACACAGTGCAACACGAAAAAAATAACCATATACGGATACCACTACGTGATAAAAGACCAAAAAAAAAAGACCCCTGTCTCCCAGTTTTGCCCAAAGTCCTCTAGGTTTTTTTTTATGGGCCCTCAAAAATGTGGGGCCTCGATGTCATTTTTGAAAGAAAAAAAAATGATCATTTACTAAAGCTCATATTTTGCAACCCGTTTGAAATTTTGATATACTCTCTGAGGCAAAGTTGTAGCTCTTGTCATAAAGAACAAAAATTGTGAACATATAAAATCAAAAAAATTTTATCTTCAAGGTCAAAATCGCAAAAAACTTTAAAAAATTCAATTTTTTTACCTTTTTTCCCCTGTTCAGGTCCATAGGTAGCAAACCGTTCAAAATTCAAGGAAACAATCAACTACAAAAATGAACCTAAGATCTCAATAAACAACTTTCTAGAACATATGAACTTCCTAGGAAAATTACACAGTGTGTAATTCTCTATAATTCCATTCTCTAATAATTCCATTGTCCAAATTCGTTTATTACTCTTTTTTGATTGTCGTCTTCCTATAATTCATAAATTAATAAAGCAGCAGCTAAATCGTGAGCCATCTTAAATAACAACCTCACTGCTCAGTGTCTGTTGTATAATGATGCTTGACAATCTTCGATTGATCATGTAAATGCTAAACACTCTCTCTCTCTCTCTGTCATCAACCCGCTCTGACAAGCCGCGATTGACCATCTAAATGCCGCTTAAAGCTAAAACAGTGTAAATTTTCTTATAATACGAGTAGAGTCGTTAAGCTGAAAATACATAAATAAAATTTGTGAAAAAAGAAATTGGAAAATGTGAGGATTTTACTTTACTGCCTGGTAAAATGTTGTATGTTTATCATTCATTCTTCTCAACCATAACTGCAGATGCTTTTAAATTTTATACTACAGCCATCATAAGATTATATGTTTAATTATGTTGGCTTGCTTTCAGGTTTGCTTTAAAGAGTTTACACTAGCAAAAAAAAAAATTTCAACATTTAAATAGAAATGCAGTTTAAACTTCTTAATTCATTTGTAAGTCATGTGAAGAAAATAGAAAAATTAAAGAAATTTTTCTATAGAAGAATTTAGTTTTATAAAGTGAAAAATACAATGGATGTTTCATTTTTAAACCGACTTCAAAATAGAAGGAGGTTTTTAATTCGTCTGAATGCTGCTTTTTTTTATGTATGTAACCGCAGAACTCAGCCATTTCTGAACCGATTTTAAAAATTTTTTATTT
The DNA here is from genome assembly GCA_949628195.1 of Phasia obesa. Lineage (NCBI taxonomy): Eukaryota > Metazoa > Arthropoda > Insecta > Diptera > Tachinidae > Phasia > Phasia obesa. The sequence goes on from OX451218.1 coordinate 10,746,445, forward strand.
GAAAGGTTATGCTTTCAGGTTGGTCCCATTTTAAAAACAGGTCATTATATTTAAAATTAAAGGGTGTCCCCATACAACATACGTGTTTGTTACGTGTATTAAGAAGCGTAAAGGGCACTAAATTAAAATTTTAAAAAATTGCGTGTTGCTATAGCTCCCAACAGCAGAAATTAATAAAAAAATAAATTTAAAATTTAAAGGGTGTCCCCATAGGTGACGTAATTTAACCTATATGGGCCTATCTTTTGAACCGTTATAAACAAAACCTTGAAAATTTAACAAAGTATCGATTACTATGACTGTTATGATAAAATGTATAAATATTAAAAATTTTAAATTAAAGGGTGCTCCAATAGTTCATTTAATTTGATGTATGTGGCCATATTTTTGAACAGTTGTACACAGACCGCTGAAATTTACAAAGAACCTGTATTGCTAGTCAGCTATAAGAAAAAGTATAAAATTTAAGTTTGGAAATAAAAGGGTGTCCCAATAGTTAATGTAATTCTATGGTTGTGGCCAAACTTTTGAACTTTTATAGACAGCCAGCTGAAATTTACAAGGAACCTGTATTGCAAAGTCCACTTTAGCAAGTATACAATTTGAATTTAGAAACCAAAGGGTGTCCCCATAAATTATATAATTTGATCTATATGGCCCTATCTTTTGAACCGTTAAACACAAACACTTGAAAATTAGGCAGAATATCCACTACTTTCTCTGGTATGATAACAAGTATAAATATTTGGAATTATAATGTAACGGGTGTCCCAATAGTTCATGTAATTTGATATATATGGTTAAACTTTTTAACCGTTATAGACAGATAGTTGAAATTTACAAAGAATCTTTCTGGCCAAATCCTCTATAACAACAGGTCTTTAATTTAAAATTGTAAATTAAAGGGTGTCCGAATAGGTGATGTTATTTGATCTATGTGACCCTATCTTTAAAACAGTTATAGACAGAGGCTTGAGCGGTACCCCCATAAAAGACGGATGCTGGTGAAAATAGCTTAACTTTTGAACAGTAATAGGGAGAGGCTTGACATTCACATAGTCTTTAGTTTTTTCCCCTCTAATTTTGGCGCATCTTTTATTTGCTTTAAATCTAATTCTTACAGATTACTTCTTACATTTTTAGTTTAGAATTGGTGCCCATCTATCTGTTTTGAAGTGGGTTTTTTTTGCAAGAATTATTATTGTTGGTAATACCTATAGAGTTTGTATTATAAAGGGTGGTTAAATTTTAAGGGCCGTTGGTGATTTTGAATAAAATATAAATTATTTAGAAAATTATTGTCATTTCCCTTTATTTTGATAATATTGGTATGGTTCAATTATGTATCGACCTCGGCAGTACACCTATAAAATCTACCACATTGCACACTATTTGAATCTCTGCATCCAGAACTTAATCTTCCACAGCTCAGATCCATTATCCACTATAAATGTCAGCGGTTTTAGGATATTATGTATATTCGCCTCCCCTCCGGTATAACTTTTATAAGAAAACATTCAAGTTTCAACCAGAGCTTTGAAAAAAAAAGTCCGTTTGGAACACTGATATGGTGTTACAAATTTTCGATGACCCTGCGGCATAATTGAGGTTCTATGCCTACAATATGCCGAATTATCACATCCTTTAGCTCTTGAATTGTTGCCGGCTTATCGACGCAGACCTTTTCTTTCAAATAACCCCAAGGAAAGAAGACCAACGGTGTCAAATCGCATGATCTTGGCGGTCAATTGACATCGCCACCACGTAAGGTAACACGGCCATTAAACTTGTCGCGCAAAAGAGCCATTGTTTCGTTAGCTGCGTGGCAAGTGGCAACATACATATCGTTCACATCCATATCTTCCAATTCGGGCCATAAAAAGTTCGTTATCATTTCACCATAGCGAACACCATTCACAGTAACTGGTTGACCGGCCACATTTTGAAAAAAAAACAAAAAAAAAAATACGGGCCGATGATGCCGCCAGCCCATAAATCGCATCAAACAGTCACTCTTTGTGGGTGCATTGGTTTTTCGACAATCACTTTTGGATTATCATTCGCCCAAATGCGGCAATTCTGCTTATTGACGAATCCACTGAGATTAAAATGTGCCTCATCAGTAAAGATGATTTTCTTCGAAAATTGATCATCCACTGCCATTGCCATTGTTCCCACTGTTGCCCGATGGTGTATCTTTCCATGGTTCAAATTGAAATTGAGTAATGTGAAATTGTGGTTCACATTCAACATCGGCCCTTAAAATTTAACCACCCGATAGAAGCTCGTTTCGCCCTATAATACAAGTTTTAATAATTTGAAAAAAAAAATGCCACCCTGATCTAATCAACATTGCATTTCCATAAAATTATAACGCTTTTTTTTCCAAATTTTTACATATGCCTATGTACATATACCTATGTAGAGATGTGTAGGTATATAAATATGTATAGCCACACATACATATGTAAGTACGTACTTTTCACTTACTGCTCAACCTAAACAAGGGCGTGAGGCGTAAAATAACTGTCAAAAATTCTCATGTGCATACAAAATGTATGAAGCAAACCCAAATAGCGCGGCGTTAATGCTTTGGAATTTTAAAATCCAATTTTGACAGAGCGTTAGGTAGTGAAGTTGGGTGCAAACAAAATGTTTTTGAAGTAAGAGTGGTGGCATTTTAGCTATTTTCTACTTTATCTAGCGATTATATCTCTCTTTTGCAATTAAATTTATTAGATTTTTCTAAACAAAATACACATGTTAACATTACCTTTATCAGGTTGCGCTCTTATTTACATAGGTTTGTTCAAAGGTAGGCGCTAGACGTCGTTACGCCTTACGCCCTTGTTTAGAGTAGTCTGTTACGCATAGAAAATTTCGAACTAAATGTAAACACACTAGATATTTTCACTTGTTTTTCCTTGCAATAAAATTAGAAATGGTCCGGTCCGTTGTATTTTTGGTATTTTTTTCGTGTGTACGTCGCACGGTGGTTCAGAATTAATTTTCATTGGCCAAAACCTATATTTTTTGTTGACACAGATTCTTAAAATTTTTATGTCACCAGAAAGAAAACAGATCAAAACTAAGGTAGCCGAAAAATTGGGTCAAAATATTCGCAGTAGTGGGCGTGGCATGCTGCTAAAGGCAAAGAATTTATGTTAATTTAAAAATAAAATAAAAATTGTAATATTTGATCTCATATTAATTGCGATTTCTTAAAAACTGTTATCGATATTGAGCTGCGGTTTTTTTTGTTATGTTGGGTGAACTGTTGTTTTTAAGAAATGGTATATGCGCACCCTGTATAATTTGTAAATAGGGTGTTATGTTTAAAATTGGAAACCTCCATATATTCGCAAAGTTTGAAGTTTAGTAGTATATAACTTCTAAAGGACAAAAAAGGACAAAAAACCGAAACCACCCAAAGAAAGGCAAAAGTGTTCTCCTTAAGCCTATATATACTTTTGCACCCGCCCGGATCCGCCCGTAGAACACTTTTTTCTATTTTAATGAAAATACTCAACATTTTTACAAACAAATTTCTATCAAAATTGCTAATAAATATATTTTGAAGTCATTCACTGCCAAAAGTACAAATTGCAGATAGCAAAACATAAGGGGAAAGAGAGGAATCTAACTAAAAAGTTAATTTTATTCGAAAATTGAGAATTTTAGTACACAAAACGATTTTTGGTAAAATTTCCTTAAAATCCTTAAAATCAAGTTGTATATGACAAATTTTCCCATAGAAAACTTGTATAAAAAATGGGGATGCGATGGGTCTTCTGGACAAAGACAATATAAACAATTTTTATGTGAGGATATTTCTGACACAGATATGTTCATGGTGTCATTTGTACCATTGCGATTGATAAAAAACTTAGAGGACTCGGAACCTTCGTCCAGCACAGTGCAAACAAGTTATATTTGAAAAAACCAAACTCCATCGTCTACAAAATACTGCAGACCAATAAAATTTGAAATTAAAAAGGAAACTCATGATACCATTAAGAATGAAGTAAGTGACATTAATGCTCAAATTTCGACACTAAGGCCATTAGAGTTAGAGATAGAGGAACAGACTATTAAATTGAATTACCAATTAATACTATCTATGATAGACGGAAAAACTGCCCAGGTTTTGACTGATACAAAAGCTTCATACAGCTGTATTATATGTAAAGCAACATCAAGTCAGTTAAACCAAGAATCAACAAAGTCGGAGGATAGTATTGATGCATTTCAATTTGGATTATCACCGCTACATACGAGGATAAGATTTATGGAACACATACTGAAAATAAGCTATGATTTGGACTTCGGAGCTTCAGGATCAGTAAGAAATAATGACACCAACAAAGAGATAAGAAAATTGAAAAAGAAACAAGTTCAAGATGCATTTCTCAAGCACGGGTTGATTATAGATCAACCAAAACACGCATCAGGTAACACAAACTATGGCAACACCGCAAGAAGATTTTTTTTGGATCCCGAAACTACATCTGATATAACAGGTGTTCATATAGCTGTTATTTCAAGATTTAAAACAATTACTGAAGTACTTGCGTGCAATGAACTAATTAATGCTAAAATAATTGGTGATTACGCCAAGGAAACCGCTGCTATATATACATCCAAATACAAATATAGAAATATGTCAGCAACATTGCATAAAGTTCTTTATCATGGAGAAGAGGTCATTAAGCACCATTTATTACCAATTGGAGATTTGTCAGAGGAAGCCCAGGAAAAAAGAAACAAGGATTACAGGTTTTACAGAGAACATAATACCAGAAAAATATCACGAATACGGAAAATAAATTAGTGAAAATACGGGCCACCATAAGGATAGCAAAATATTGTATTCTCATCCAAGATTGACCCGTGGACCAAATTTGAGCCAAATTGTTTCAGGAAAAGTGGGTCAAAAATGAGTTGGCACATTTGAAACGGAATTTCAAACAAGAATTAGGAAAAGCGAATCGAAAGTTCAACTTTAGGCTTGAATTTCTCAGCAACCGCTGCACCGATTTTAATAAGGCCTATACTCGGTAAAAGCTTAAGATGTTGTCTATTGACTAAAAAAAGAAATACTAAAAAATCTTTATTAGTTAAAAAGTTACAGAGTTTTGGCCAATGAAAAACGTTTCTGAACCACTGTGCGTCGTCTTTTTTTGCGTGTTAGAACAAGTTGTAAGTTATTATGGCACATACACGCATATCAATTACAATGCCAACAAAAATAATAACACAACTTGCAACGAAGAACTGCAACAATAAAATTAATATGTAACATACATATGTACATACATACATACAACACATTTATACATCATACGTTTGTATATATGTATGTACATAAGTATGTAAGTATGTGTATATAATTTTTTTCTTTTTTATTTCTGATAGAATATAGTGGACTTTATAATGTACAGTTTTTGCAAATGGCAGAGGAACATGAATAACAATAACAACTATAAATACACATACATACACTCATGGGCAAAATAAAAAGTACAGGTTAATTATTATTATTATTTTTTTTAAACTTCTTATTTTCTCTAAACCTCTGTACAGCCGGTTGTCAGATCTTACAATATTGTAAACATTTTATAGAAATTTTTTTTGTAAAAATTTTATAGAATTTTTTTTTTTGTAAAAATTTTTTTGTAAAAATTTTATAGAAATTTTTTTTGTAAAAATTTTATAGAAATTTTTTTTGGTAAAAATTTTATAGAAATTTTTTTGTAAAAATTTTATAGAAATTTTTTTTTGTAAAAATTTTATAGAAATTTTTTTTTGTTAAAATTTTATAGAAATTTTTTTTGTAAAAATTTTATAGAAATTTTTTTTGTAAAAATTTTATAGAAATTTTTTTGTAAAAATTTTATAGAAATTTTTTTTGTAAAAATTTTATAGAAATTTTTTTTATAAAAATTTTATAGAAATTTTTTTGTAAAAATTTTATAGAATTTTTTTTTTTGTAAAAATTTTATATATATTTTTTGTAAAAATTTTATAGAAATTTTTTTGTAAAAATTTTGTAGAAAATTTTTTTGCAAAAATTTTTGTGTAAATTATTTTTTTAAATTTTATTGAAAATTTTTTGTAATTATTTTAATGAAAATTTTTTTTGAAAATATTTATTTTACTAAAAATTTCTTGGAAAATTTTTGTTAAACATTTTCTGTTAAAATTTTTTTTCTTATTTTTTTTAATTTTTTGTACAAATATTTTGTAAAATTTATATGTTGAAATTTTTTCGTAAAAAATTTTTTTGTAAAGATTTTATAAAAAATTAGTTCGAAAATTTTTTGTAAAAATTTTCTCAAAATTTTTTTTGTTAAAATTTTCTCTAAACTTTTTGTAAAAATAGTTTTTGTAATAATAATTTTTGTAAAATTTTATTTGAAAAATTTTTGTAAAAATTCTTTGTAAATTTTTTTTAAATTCATTTTTTAAAATTTCGTGTAATATTTTTTTTTTAATTTTTCTGTAAAAATATTTTTGGAAATATTTTTTTAAAAATTTATTGTAAAATTTTGTTTTAGATTATTTGTTTAGATTTTTTGTAAAAATTTTTTTAAATTATTTTGAAAATATTTAAAAAAAAAATTTTGTTTAAAATTTTTTGTAAAAATTAGGATCTTCCTGCAATCTGTATTGCGTTAGAATGGTGAGACTAAAGCAAAAAAATCATTAAAAAATTGACTCATATTGACCCCCTCAACGTGCTATTGACTGCTCCCTGGGCACCTTGTGAGTCTATTGGCTACCTCTATAGGTATTGCTTTCTATAAAGGCCTTTAGTACAAATCAAAGCAGAGAAACCTTACCAACCTAAAAATAAACAAAAAACCGGCCCTCGCAGGGGGTTATTGATCCCCCGAGATCTGTATGCACACCTTGTGATCTAGCTGTCACGATCTAATATTTATTTAACAAAAAAAGGCAAAATAGAATCAATCAATCGAAATAAAATAAAAACAACGTAAAAAATGTAGGTGGGTGTGGTTTTATGCCCACAGCCTCCAATGGGAAGATCTGATGTTGCTGAACTGCAATACGATAAGTTTCGAAATTATGCATGGCAGATTGTTGTGCTTAAATTTTCTGTACCTCGTGTGGCGCCTTGGCAAATGCCATTTCAACATCAACATGGACATCGCTTAAGCAACTTCTTTATTTATAAGGATCCAGAATATATATATTTTATGGAGTCGGTAATGAATATTGTAGAAATTACACACACGGAATGACATACTTATAGATACCCTTTCCACCTGTAGTGAAGGGTATAAAAATGGTGGGAATGATAGGAATGTTGGGGAACAGTCGGCATTTTTGTTGACATTTAGGCGGCTCTTATGTCACTGAAATCACACATTACTTCTTCAATAATGCTATGCCGTTAAGTTGATGTCACCCTAGATAGATTACCAGGAAATATCGACTTTTTGGGGAATGAACAGGCAGATGCACTCTCCAGGGTTTAGTTCCGCCCTGGATGTATCGCAATACTGCGTCTATCGCAATACAGCTTGGTAGCATTTGGAACAATATTTTCGGGTATTACATTCAGAGAGCTGTGGTAAGATGGCGCAAAATGAATTGTTGTGAGGTTTCGGTGCTGTAACGACAAGCGTGCGGTCCAATTGATAAATAAAAACAGAAAGGACATATTAAGGATGATGGCTGTGCTAACATATCATTGGGCGATCGGTGCATATGCTAGCGACTGGACTTCCCCATAATATGCACTGTCGCAGCTGTAAGTAGTAGAAGAAGAAACAGTGTTCCACCTACTGTCCGACTACCTGGCACTTTCCATTCTTCAAGACGAACATTTCTTGAAGCAAATATAATAGGCGACTTATCTCGTGAGTTATCAGGAACTCCGTTTTGACATCACCCCACTTGTCCAGTCAATGAAGTCGATGTAAATGTGGATCATAGTGGATAGTTATACTTATCCTACGATCCACATTTAAATCGGCTTTATTGTCTAGACAATTGGGGTGCGCTCACTTGATTCTACTTGAAAGTTTACGTCGAGCAAGCTATCACGTGTATGAAAAAACGTGCACGTGATCTTATTATTTTGACCACGTATGTATGTATACGTACAGTAAATATGTATGTATGTAAGTATGCATGAACGAATGTTGTGTGTGAGAGTATGAAATCATGTCGTTAAACATAAACGTTATCAATTACAATAAAACATGTAAGGCTTTTGTGGTTTGTCCTCCTCTACTGTTTCCTCTTCTTCTTCTTTTATCCAAATATAGACGTACATACAATAGTTATATGTACAAAGTCGTTGTCATCATAGTCTTTTATGTCTAGTTTTTATTTTTTGTTTTTGTTTTTATCTAATAGTTAAAACATCACTGCAACCAAGGCATATTAAACAAGGTGATAGCGTAAGGGAGAGGAAATTTGAGCAAAAAATTTTTTTAATATTTTTTATATGGATTTTGACAGTAAAATCTATTTCATTCTCTCTTAAAATAAATGATTAATGTCAAACTCCATATAAAAAAAATTTAAAAAATTTCTCTTTAATATTTGCTCCGCCTTGTGCTGTCACCTGGTTAAATATGCCTTGATCATAGTCTTTTATGTCTAGTTTTTATTTTTTGTTTTTGTTTTTATCTAATAGTTAAAACATCACTGCAACAAATATTCTCAATATTAATAATAAGAGAGAGAGAGAGAGAGAGCGAGAGAGAAAGAGGAGTCATCATCAATAATAGAGATTGTAATTGAGACAATATTACAAAAAAAAATGCAAAAACAATAAAAAAAAATACCATACACACACCGTTATTTTGTTACAATTAGAAATTGCCAGCGAATTATTAAAAGTCATCAGAAATTGATAACAGTCAAGATTAAAATACAGATTTGAGATAAAAAAAAAAAAAAAATAAGAAAACCTGTAACAACATGTTTTTATTATTATTAGACGGGTTTTAGACGATAATTTAAAAACATGTCTTTTTTTTTGTTCAGGGTAGAGAAAAAGCTACGATTTGTGTTTTGATTTTGGCAAACAAATCGTTAATTTTTCTATACCCTAAACATAACAGACATGTTTTCTTTTTAATCATCATCTAAATTCCGTCTTATTGTAACTTACTTCTCGAAGTGTCATTTTTAAATCAATTTTGCGTTTTCATCTGAAACGATCGATGATTCTTTTTGTTGTTCCAAAGGTTTTTATTTATGAGTAAAAAAATAAAAAATCATTTCTTGCCTATTTAGCGACAAGAAAAACGACAATAACAACCGTATCAAGTCGGAAGATTTCTATGATCGGCAGTGTCGAATCTTACACACTGTGTAATTTTTTAAGTCATGGCAAAATAACCATATACGGACACCACTACGTGATAAAAGACTAAAGTCCTCCAGTTTTGCCCAAAGTCCTCCAGTTTTTTTTTATGGGCCCTCAAAGATGTGGGGCCTCGATGTCATTTTTGCAAAAAAATGATCATTTACTCAAGCTCATATTTTGCAAACCGTTTGGAATTTTGATATACTCTCTGCGGCAAAGTTGTAGCCCTTGTCATAAAGAACAAAAATTGTGAACATATAAAATCAAAAAAACTTCATCTTCAAGGTCAAAATCGCAAAAAAATTTAAAAAATTCAATTTTTTTTTTACCTTTTTTCCCCTGTTCAGGTCCATAGGTAGCAAACCGTTCAAAATTCAAGGAAACAATCAACTACAAAAATGATCTCAATAAACAACTCACTTACGGGAGAAGGCTTTATAGTATCTCAATGTTGAAGTAAAGAAAAAACAAATGAAAATAAAAAATTTTCGGGAAATTTTTCACTTTTGCGGCTACCTAAGCGCTACCTAAACGGTGTTAAGAATCATTCCTAGGAAGTTCATATGTTCTAGAAAGTTGTTTATTGAGATCTTAGGTTCATTTTTGTAGTTGATTGTTTCCTTGAATTTTGAACGGTTTGCTACCTATGGACCTGTGTTGCACTGTGTTATGCACCCCCTTCGAAAGATAGAAAAAAAAACACGGTTTCGGTGTATTTTAAAAATTTAAATATTTTTCGTTGTTAAAATTCTTGTTTTTTGTTAAAAATTTAATTTCTTAAGGCCATGATGATTCACTTCATACTCAGTCGTACGATCTGTCAAAAAATGTATGTGTGCTCAAAAAGTATGATAGTGTGACTTAGAAATGTATGTAGTCGTGCGATTTGATAATCGTTTGAAAAAATTCATAAAATATTGTTTTTCCATGCAATCAGAGTTGCAAAAACTTATTGTGTATGACAGTGTGGCATCTATAACGCCATTTTTAAACGATTTTTAAAGTAGGATAGAATTCTGTCAGATTTTTGGTTGATTAAATATGTAGTACGATTGTGTAGGATAGTGAAGCCTGGCCTTTAAGGGCAGTTTAGACAGTAAGACTTTACGTACGTAAAATCTAAGAGAAAATAAAATGAAAATCAATCCGTATGAAAAAATAGAGATTAAAAATCGTATGGTTTTTTTTTTCTTACGTTTACACCATTGGTGTTGAATAAAATGAAGTCAAATTGAAACAGCTGTTGTTAAAACAAAAAAACAAAAATAAGTGAAAACAAATAAAGAGTTCGCGTACTTGTGAAAAATATGCCAAATGTAAAAAAAAGTAACAAGGAAAAGGTTATTGGTGTTGTACTAGCCATTGGCATAATAAAAAAAACTGTAAACCAACAACTAAAAAAAATTACAAAATTTTCACGTTCTTTTGCCAAAAGTTTTTTTATTGTTTACAAACTTATTTGTGATGCCAACTGGATCTATTTTGCACTATATTCAGCGGTTTTCTGCTGTTTTGACGAGATTTGCCTTTGAAAAGTTAGCATTAATAAGAAAAACGCAACCCTGAACTAATGAAGTAAAATAGTTTTTGAAAATTTTCAAAACATAAAGAGAGCCGTAAGACTATCAAATTTCCATCCGTATTTTCTCTCAATGTCGGACAGTTTCCTTACATAATATGTTTAGACGATAATACTTGTACTCTTCTACACAAAAATTTGTCATGTCGTATTACTTGTAGTATAATGTAAACCGCCCTTTAGTGGCATCCTGGTGAAAATGTGATTTTTTTTTATTGTAAAATTTACATTTATTTGTTGTTGTTTTGATTGGTTGAAAATTTTACGTTTTTTGGTGAATATTTCTTAGCGTAAGAGACTCAGATTTCTGCTGTCACGCGCAGATTCATCAGGACAACCGAATTAAATTGTAGTTCAAAGCGGTAATAATAAGTTGTAAATTAAAAAAATTGTAAAATAAATCAGTCAAGTGCGAGTTAGAATCACACATATAGGGTTCCGTACTATGTTCAGTACAATTTAAAAACTCAAGTTTTTAATTTTTTTATGTCTTATGGGGCACCCTTTAATTTTAAAACTAAAGTCATATTTTTCTTTAAAAATATACTCGGTTTCGGATTACAGAACATACCCGAATATTCGTAAAAAACATGTCACTAATGGATGCCCTTAAATTTTTAGTAATTTTTATAGCGGCCTGTAAACATTTATATAATAAGGGTATTTACGTAAAAATCGTGTCACTGTCGGAACTTCCTTTTTAATTTTATTATTTGTTAGAGCGGCCATGGAAATTCCCTTTCCATAAATATATCAAGAGTCTACCTATTACGATTAAAACAATAAGTCACTATGCGTGAAAACATTTTACTGTCGCAACACCCTTTAATTTTTAGTAATTGTCATATCGGCCGTGGCAACACATCTTCTGTACAAAATTTCAAGAGTCTACCTATGACTGTTCCAGAAATAAGGCGTTATACATGCAAATAACGTCACTGCCGGAAAACTCTTTAATTTTTATTGTTTTTTATAGGAGTCATAGTAATACCCCATCTGTGAAAATTTCAAGAGCCTACCTATTATGGTTAACAAATTAGGCCATATTCATACAAATCACGTCATTGTCGGAACACCCTTTAATTTTTGCTATTTGTAACAGTAATACACTTATTATCGTAAGATAAGATAAGTAAGATTCTACCCATTATCATTCAAAACTTAGGCCATATACATGCAAATCACGTCACTATTGGAACACCCTTTAATATTTAGGTTCAATTTTGTATACTTGTTTAAAAAGCGAGTATAGTTTTAATTACTGTCTGCAAATTTTAGGTGGTTGCCTCCTACAGCTCAAGAAATAAAGACATAATCGTAAATATCGGAACACCTATATATGTAAATATCGGAACACCCTGTAAGATTTAGTATTTGTTGCTATAGCGGCCACAGGTATACATACACCTTATCTGAAAATTTCAAGAGTCTACCTATTATGGTTTAAAACTTACGCCATATATGTACATGCAAATCACGTCACTATCGGAACACCCTTTAATTTTTAGCTTGATTTTTTTATACTTGTTTATATAGCGAACTAAGTTTTAATGACTGTTTGTAAATTTCAAGAAATAAACACATACATATACGTGAATAAAACGTCTCTATTGGAACACCCTATAAGTATTAGTATTTGTAGGCAACAGTTATACATCTGGGAAAATTTCGAGAGTCTACCTATTATGGTTCCAGAGATAAAAGGCGCTGACAACGACAAGCGTTCGGTCCAATTGTTAAATAAAAACAGAAAGGACATATTAAGGTTTATGGCTGTGCTAACATATCATTGGGCGATCGGTGCATATGCTAGCGTATGTACTGTCGCAGCTGCCAGTTACAGATAAGAAGTAGAAGAAGAAACAGTGTTCCACCTACTGTCCGACCACCTGGCACTTTCCATTCTTCAAGGCGAACATTTCTTGAAGCAAATATAATAGGCGACTTATCTCGTGAGTTATCAGGAACTCCGTTTTGACATCACCCCACTTGTCCAGTCAATAAAGTCGATTTATATGTGGATCATAGTGGATAGTTATACTTATCCTACGATCCACATTTAAATCGGCTTTATTGTCTAGACAATTGGGGTGGATTCACTTGATTCTACTTGAAAGTTTACCTCGAGCAAGGTACCACGTTTACAGAAAATCCTGCATGTGATCGTTTACTCGCCATATTTTGTTAAAACTTACAATAAAATAACAAAATTTTCAGAAATTTTCAAAAATTTCATAAATAACAACACAAAATATTGCAGTGCTGCCACACTTTATTAACTTGTTTTCGATAACGTTTCTTCATCGTTTCAATATATTTCAAGAATACGAATTTAGGAATGAAACGACGATAAAAACGACAACGACATAGAAACGACTATTAAAATAAAAACGCCAACGGGAATAGGGCTGAATATTTGACAAATTGTTGCAATTATAGGTCCATACTACCTACTATATTGGATCACATATAGATATTAAAAAAATAACAAACGGAATGACAAACTAACATTACTCTTATCCACTGTAGAGAAGGGTGAAAAATTATAATATTAAATAACAAAACAACACATCACCACCACCACCATTGCCACATCAACAATATCAAAACTGATCTTTTGTTTATTTTTAATGTCATCGCCTTTACGTTATGGCTGCCGTTCTCGTGTCGTTGCTATTGTTATTGCTGTTGCTGCTGCAGTTCTATAATTATCAACGAGTATCAGCAATGTACATATTACTTATTTCTACGCACCACCAGCAGCAGCAGCAGCAAATCAAAGTAACAACAGCAATCAGTCTAGCAAAAGTGTTTAGTGATGCATACCGAATTTAAATCACCCTAAAAGTTTATTTATATTTGTTTATATGCACATATATTAAAATAGTCAATTTATAACCAATTAATAAAGGGTGTTTTTTATAGAGGTATAGAACTTTAAGTTGGCATTATTACTTTTCAAGATGGCGACCGATTTAACAGCTGTCAAGTGATTTATTCTCAGTTTGGTTTGGCAATTCATCATGAATAGACTCACGCCTAAACAAGGCTTGCAAATGGACCCAAAACGAGATTACCGTTGTTCCCGATTTTCATAAGCGAATTTTGTTTAGCGATGAAGCGCACTTCTGGTTGAAGTGCGCTACGTCAACAACAAAACTGCCGCATTTGTAGTGAAGGTAATCCTCAAGTGTATGTCGAAACACCGTTACATCCAGAAAAACTGACTGTTTGTTTGGTGCGCTTTATGGGCTGGTGGAATCATTGGTCCGTACTTTTTCAAAAACGATGGTGGCCAGAACGTTACAGTCAATGGTGATCGGTATAGATCCATGATTACTAACTTTTTCATTCCTGAATTGAATAACCATGGATGGTTATTCAATTGAATTGAATAACCATGGATGGTTTCTTGTTGAAACCATCCATGGTTTCAACAAGACGTCGCAACATGTCACACAGCTCATACCACAATAGATTTATTGAAAGACACGTTTGGTGACCGCCTAATTTTACGTTTTGGACCTTTGAATTGGCCTCCAAGATTTTGTGATTTAACACCGCTAGACCCACTTTCTGTAAGGCTATGTAAAATCATTGGTCTATGCGGATAAGCCACAAACGCTTGACCATTTGGAAGACAACATTCGCCGTGTTATTGCCGATATACGGCCACAAATGTTGGAAAAAGTCCTCGAAAATTGGACGTCCAGATGGGACTACATCCGCGCCAGCCGTGGTGGCGGTCATATGCCAGAAATCATATTTAAAATGTAATGTCACAAGATTATCTTTCGGGTAAATAAATGTCATGTTAATCGAATAATCCATCGTTGTTTTATTACAACTTAAAGTTCTATACCTCTATAAAAAACACCTTTTATAATTAAACTTTACGTTTAAAAAAAAACGTAATAACCCGTATTACGCGATAATATAAGTTTGGGCACCACTGGTGTTGGCAGAACCTGTTAACAGGGGAAGGCTAAAGTCATTTTAATATTTACTAAATTTACTTGCAAAAAAGAGATTCTTAAGAATAGTGCTGCTTGCTATACATAGTGTAGCGTACGCAGAAAAGATAAATCAGTTTGATTCTTTTTGTTTTTATCAAAGGCATGACAGAAGCAAATTATCTTTTGTTGGAGGACAATGTTGTTGATGCTTTTTCTTTACTTTATCTCCTTTTGTATGTTTTCCTGGTTTTTCAGCTTCTTTTTATTTACCTATAAATAGGTAACATGACATTATATGTATCAACATTGTTAACCACAGTGAGAAATAGCATGCACAATAAACAGTTTACAAAAGCAAACAGTGTGATGGCCAGGAAGGAAGCAAGAAGCAAGGAAAAAAAAGGAAATACTAATTAAATTTTTTATTCAGTCCAATATATTTATTTATCTTTAAAATTGAATTAGAATTTTGTGTAATAAAATACAGATACATACATACAGATGAATATTATTTTAATAATTACACTAGGCAACACTGAATATCTTAGTTAACTAGCTGTGCCCGCCACATCATCCCCGTCCTAACAATATTTTGTTCGATTTTGCTTCGAAACTAATCCACCTCAAATTTTAAGACTCTTACTCTTATAGTGCTACAGTTATTGTTTATTTTATTTTCATTATATAAAGGTACCCATCCCTGGATAAAATTCTAAAATTTATATAAAATTCTAAAAATATTGTACAATCCTGTAAATAGAGTTTAAAATATCCCGCAGACAAAAATAAAAGGTGCTGTCAAGTTTGCAGTACCTTTAGGTTTGCAGTACCCCGTCGACCGATAATTTGGTCGGCTTCTAAATAGATCAGTATGGAGAGGAATGCATATGCGCACACTATAGCGATTAAGTACCGATCGGTATAAAAACTTTTGTGGGCTTCATGACTCCATTCAAACTAATCTCTCGTCCAATTCGACCAAACTATCGGCCGAAAAAAAGTCTGCAGTCTGCGGTGGCTCTAAATCGGTAAAATTGCGTACTTTCACAACATTTTCTTTATTTTCTTTTGGAAATGAGGTATTTTTGCGAAAAAAAATTATCCTACGTTTGAATCAATATATTAATGTACCTCCTCACAAATTTCTATAAAAATTCATACAATGGTGTTTACGTGATGCGAACACAGGCTGATAGACGGACAGACAGACAAAAATTCTAAAAATTGCTGTTTTGTATTGTATTCCACTTCGATTACTAATTTTAATTTTCAAAAAATAGTTTATGTACAGAAATGCAGGACCATTTATATGTATAGATATCTATACATATAATAAAACAGTGACTCATTTCCTGTCTGTCTGTCTGTCTGTCTTTGTGTTCGCATCACGTAAAAACTACTGGATGGATTTTTACAAAATTTTGTGAGAAGGTACCTTATTATCATGATTCCAATATAAAATACTTTTTTTCCAGCAAAAATATCCTATTTCCAAAAGAAAGTGGAGAAAGAGCAGTGAAAGTACTCCGATTTTTTTTTACCGATTTAAAGGTACTGCACACTTTAAGGCATCTTTTATTTTTGATAGCAGTAAATTTTAAGCAGCAATGTTGCGGAACAGAGGGCGGGCGCTGTTTTAAAATGAAGACAAAATATGAATTGAAAGCGGGATATTTTGAACACGGTTGCGCAACAGATGGTTTAATGCTTTCGGAGATATTCTGGAAATTGTGGCCATTGAGATATTCTGGAAATTGTGGCCATTTGTAAAGGGCTAGTCTAGATTGATCCAAAATTTAGCATGAGCATAGCAGAGGAGTGGGCACCATACACTTGCCAGGGCTGGCGCAATGTGGTCTCAAAATTGGGTACCTTGGCCCTGCAAATCCTTTTAGAGCTGGGCATTTCATAAATTTTTGTTTGATTTTTAAAAATCATACATGGTCTTCAAGGTCGACTTAATACCTATAAAATGGTGGTTAATGGTGTTAAATGGTGTTTTAAAATGAGCAAGTTTTGACCATTTTAAAATTAAAATTTTTGAGATTTCGTTACCCTGGTTCAGTTTTTATACCCTTCACCACAGGTGGAAAGGGTATATATAAGTTTGTCATTCCGTGTGTAATTTTTACAATATTCATTTCCGACCCCATAAAGTATATATATTCTGGATCCTTATACATAGAGAAGTTGATTAAGCGATGTCCGTCTACCCGTCTGTCCGTGTTAGTGTGGTAATGTCATTTGCCAAGGCACCAGAAGAGATACAAAAAATTTAAGCACACCAATCTGTCAGGCATAGTTTCGAAAATTTTGGTATTGTAATTCACCAACATCGGATCATTCCTTTAGAGGCTACGGGCCAAAAACCACGCCCACCTATATTTTTTTACGTTTTTTTTTAATTTTTTTTTCGGCTTTAATGATTCTGTTTTGCCTTTTTTTGTCAAATAAATATTAGACTGCGACAGGTAGATCGCAAGGAGTGCATACAGATCTCGGGGTATCAATAACCCCTTGCGAGGGGCGATTTTTGTTTGTTTTTAGATTGGTAGGGTTTTTCTGCTTTGATTTGTATTAGAGACCTTAATAGAAAGCAATACGCATAGAGGTAGCCAATGGACCCACAGGGTACCCACTGACAAATGGGAGCAGTTAAAAGGACCCCCCATGTGTCAATATGATGAATTTTTTTTTGTAAGGATTTCTTTTTGCTTTAGTCTGACCATTCTAACTCAATATAGATTGGAGAAAGGTCCAAAATTTAACAAAAAAAATTTCAATCAAATTTTTTTTTTCAAAAATATTTACAAAAAAATTTACAAAGCATTTTCAAAAAGATATTTTACAGAAAAATATTCGAAAAAATTTTTTTTTTTTAAATTTTCCAAAAAATTTTCGAATAAAATTTTACAAAAAATTTTTAAAAAAATATTTTTACAAAAAATTTTTACACACAATTTTCGAAAAATTAAAATAAAAATTTCAATATTTCTTCAAGGAATATATAAAAATTTTATATCATTTTGTAAGCTAACAATATGTACGTAAGTTTAAAAAATTTCGTGTGAAATTGATCAACCTTGTAGAAGATGGAGGTCCTTCAATTTGACCTATTTTACATTGAAATTTTGAGTTTAGCCTATATGTTCTAAAATCCCAAAGCTGCGATCGGAAAAAGAACACTGCCGTAATAAAGCTGTATATACTCCCTACTATTGCTCAAAGTATTTCATGACCCCTAGTCCATATGTGGACTTTATGGCGCAAAAAGACTAAAACATTCCAATTTTGGGATTTTTGGCAATTATTTTGGGAATTGCGGGATTTACTGTAGCAGATTTTTTTTTGTTTTTGTTGACTAATAACATATCCGCAGAAAATTTCATTGGGATCAATTGGCATAGCCCTTTACAAATGGCCGAGTTATTTCCAAAATATTTTAATTCTGCCCCACTGTGTGTATTACTGCTGTATTTTATCAAAATCTAATTCTAAACAAAACCTAAACTTGTTTGTCGAATGTTTAATGAAAAACTGTTCGTTTTATTTGTAACATATTAGTGTCTATTTCAGTAGAGTATGAGCGGTATAGATACCGTTTTCGATTTTGTATGATTTTTCGAAAACAGATATTGTGAAATTTTGTATTTAAAATAAATCAGTAGACATACATACATATATTTTGGCCATAACTCCCAGAATATCTCCAAACCTATTGAGCATATGTGTACTTTTTAAACGTCATATGTCATTGTTGACATCAACCAGAGCAAATTCGGAAAATGACTGCAGACAAACAAAAAGCTTAGCAGCTTGTGTTGTCTTTAAAATATGTAAAAGCTGAGAACTCTGTCTACACATTAATTGATTTATTTGATTTCAAAAATCACCGTCGCGACGCGTTGCAGATTTTTTTTTTGTGTAGCCCTGTGTAATTTATAAATAAATAATTTAACGAGTGATTTTTTAAGAGCTTGATCGTCGGTTCTTTATTTGAAACGTTAGATTGGTCCATGACATTTACTTTTTGAAGATAATTTCATTTAAATGTTGACCGCGGCTGCGTCTTAGGTGGTCCATTCGGAAAGTCCAATTTTGGGCAACTTTTTCGAGCATTTCGGCCGGAATAGCCCGAATTTCTTCGGAAATGTTGTCTTCCAAAGCTGGAATAGTTGCTGGCTTATTTCTGTAGACTTTAGACTTGACGTAGCCCCACAAAAAATAGTCTAAAGGCGTCAAATCGCATGATCTTGGTGGCCAACTTACCGGTCCATTTCTTGAGATGAATTGTTCTCCGAAGTTTTCCCTCAAAATGGCCATAGAATCGCGAGCTGTGTGGCATGTAGCGCCATCTTGTTGAAACCACATGTCAACCAAGTTCAGTTGTTCCATTTTTAGCAACAAAAAGTTTGTTAGCATCGAACGATAGCGATCGCCATTCACCGTAACGTTGCGTCCAACAGCATCTTTGAAAAAATACGGTCCAATGATTCCACCAGCGTACAAACCACACCAAACAGTGCATTTTTCGGGATGCATGGGCAGTTCTTGAACGGCTTCTGGTTGCTCTTCACTCCAAATGCGGCAATTTTGCTTATTTACGTAGCCATTCAACCAGAAATGAGCCTCATCGCTGAACAAAATTTGTCACATTTGAACATTTCGAACCGAACACTGATTTTGGTTATAAAATTCAATGATTTGCAAGCGTTGCTCGTTAGTAAGTCTATTCATGATGAAATGTCAAAGCATACTGAGCATCTTTCTCTTTGGCACCATGTCTGAAATCTCACGTGATCTGTCAAATACTAATGCATGAAAATCCTAACCTCAAAAAAATCACCCATTACAATACAGAATTTTTTGTTGTTTTTTAATAAATCACAGACCAATTGACGTCAATGTGCATATGTATGTACATATATACTTACATATGAACATACACTTGGATTTGTTTTTATTGTTGTTGTGTTTTTAAACTAACGGCACATATCGTGCATAACGTTTTTGCGCATGTGCACAGCTTTTTTTGTCTGAAATGCAACAATTGTTATACACTTATGATCAAAATAATAAGTACATCCTCAAATGATATCCTAAACACTTCGTTTTCTTAAGCTTAAGACGTTCCCTGCCTTGTGTACCGTTTTCGCTACATGCATTTAAACGCCACGATAATAAATAAATTCTTTTGATTCATATTTTGTGAGTGTCCTACCTTGGAGAAGTGGAGAATGCAGTTTTCTTAGACGTTATTTTTTTTTTAAAACAAATGATGTGAATGACATCGCATTGAAGTGGAGACGATTGGCTTTATCCTCTGTTGTAGTTTCACGTTTACAACCCTGTGTTAGTTCGGTTAACAAAAGTTTAAAAAAATTATAACACATCAGTAGAAGTTTTTTCAAATTACAACTCATCAGTAGCAGTTGTCTTTAAGTTGTCTTTTAGACAACTCAACTGAGTTGAGTTGTAAATCGTAATAGGGGCATAAATCTCTAATCAAAGAAGTTAGAAAACAGGAGGGCCACTAAAATACCGATATTCCCCTAAGCACTCAAGCCTCTTAGCGTTTCAAATGAACATGGTGTGCCTGCTTTAGATTGAATATAACAAACTCCTGATCTTAACCCCATAGAAAACCTCCAAGTGTTTGTAGATTAGGATGTTTAAATGAAAACTCCCCCTAATTTGAATGAATTGGATATAACTGAGTTTACCCTTGAACACCCTCAGGTGTATTACGCGTGGTAATACTACTGTATATTGAGGAAAAATTAAACAGCTATAACTCGGTGGTCTAGTAGGTAGTGTGCTAGTCTATCAGTGCGGGATTTTGGGTTCCATTCCCACCTAAGACTGTAATTTTTCACTTTAAGTTGACAGGAAAACCAAGAAGTAGCTTGGATATAAAAATTAGGTGGGTGGCTACAAATGATTAACTGTGTTAGTGACAGGTCACGGACTGTCAAGTATTATATGGCCCAGTTAAAAATCTAGGTAAGACCTTACTTGCAGACTGTGCCTGGATATAGGCTAACATAAAAAAAGGCTTCGGACCACGGACAGACGCATATTAAATGGAGATGCTGTGAAGATCTTAGCCTTAAGCAAATGTTAGCAATTACCATAGACTCTGTGATGAGGTAGATGGCGCCAGATCACCAGTCTGAAATCATTACAGTGAAGAGTAAAAGGCTGGTGAAAGCACGAGACTCAATGAAAGTAAGGTATTCGAAAATTTACAGTCGGATACCAGAAATCATTGAGAAACGAAGGGGGTCGAAGGAGATCCATAAAGTTAGTGGTCTGCTTCGGAATACCCCCTACAAAATAATATTATAAAATAAAAACAGCTATACCTATTATTTTGAATATATGTGTAGAAACATACTTAAATGTGATGTTATATTTATTATAAATATATTTTTTTTAATTGAAATTCTACTTATTTCTGCTGTTTACAATAGTTTTAGTTTCATATGTAATTAATTTACAAAAATTATAAAAAAACAACACAAACAACTACTTATTTAACATGCATACATATGTACATACTTCAAAATCATATACTACGACGAATTAAATTATTAAAAGTTCAACGAAGCTTAACTTCTTTTCTGTACTTTTTCTTTTATTTATTTATTTTTTGTTTTTTCTTAAAACATGTGAAACTTTAAGCTTAAAATTTCACTTGGCTTTTACTATTAACTAAATTTGGTAATATCTATATTTTACTAACTGCCCCCTTTTTAAATTGTGACTTTAATTACGGCAACAAAAAAATAATGAAACAAAAATCGGAGTGGGCTACTCTCAACTTTAATATATGTAACAGAGACTGACAAAAAGTAATGAGTGATTTTTTTGAGGTTAGGATTTTCATGCATTAGTATTTGATAGATCACGTGAGATTTCAGACATGGTGCCAAAGCGAAAGATGCTCAGTATGCTTTGACATTTCATCATGAATAGACTTACTAACGAGCAACGCTTGTAAATCATTGAATTTTATTACCAAAATCAGTGTTCGGTTCGAAATGTGTTTCGCGCTTTACGTCCGATTTATGGTCTACATAATCGACCAAGTGAGCAAACAATTAATGCGATTGTGACCAAGTTTCGCACTCAGTTTACTTTATTGGACATTAAACCAACCACACGAATGCGTACAGTGCGTACAGAAGAGAATATTGCGTCTGTTTCTGAGAGTGTTGCTGAAGACCGTGAAATGTCGATTCGTCGCCGTTCGCAGCAATTGGGTTTGTGTTATTCGACCACATGGAAGGTTTTACGCAAAGATCTTGGTGTAAAACCGTATAAAATACAGCTCGTGCAAGAACTGAAGCCGAACGATCTGCCACAACGTCGAATTTTCAGTGAATGGGCCCTAGGAAAGTTGGCAGAAAATCCGCTTTTTTATCGACAAATTTTGTTCAGCGATGAGGCTCATTTCTGGTTGAATGGCTACGTAAATAAGCAAAATTGCCGCATTTGGAGTGAAGAGCAACCAGAAGCCGTTCAAGAACTGCCCATGCATCCCGAAAAATGCACTGTTTGGTGTGGTTTGTACGCTGGTGGAATCATTGGACCGTATTTTTTCAAAGATGCTGTTGGACGCAACGTTACGGTGAATGGCGATCGCTATCGTTCGATGCTAACAAACTTTTTGTTGCCAAAAATGGAACAACTGAACTTGGTTGACATGTGGTTTCAACAAGATGGCGCTACATGCCACACAGCTCGCGATTCTATGGCCATTTTGAGGGAAAACTTCGGAGAACAATTCATCTCAAGAAATGGACCGGTAAGTTGGCCACCAAGATCATGCGATTTGACGCCTTTAGACTATTTTTTGTGGGGCTACGTCAAGTCTAAAGTCTACAGAAATAAGCCAGCAACTATTCCAGCTTTGGAAGACAACATTTCCGAAGAAATTCGGGCTATTCCGGCCGAAATGCTCGAAAAAGTTGCCCAAAATTGGACTTTCCGAATGGACCACCTAAGACGCAGCCGCGGTCAACATTTAAATGAAATTATCTTCAAAAAGTAAATGTCATGGACCAATCTAACGTTTCAAATAAAGAACCGATGAGATTTTGCAAATTTTATGCGTTTTTTTTTTAAAAAAAGTTCTCAAGCTCTTAAAAAATCACTCGTTACTTATAAAATAAATGTAGTTAAGTATTTACACATATTTTGGGGTATTTGTTATACCTGCGCAGACAAATTTGTTTGCTCCTATTAACAGTTTTAATTAGTTTCAGATACCAATTTAATTAATTTTTTAATTGACTCAATTATATAATTAATTCATAATAAATTCAATAATATTTCAATTAAGTAGATAATTGAATTAATTAAAAATTAAATTAAAGTTGTATCTGAAACTAATTAAAACTATTACTAGGAGCAAAAAATTGTTTTTGTGTATACTTATAACACAGAAAATACCTACACATACTTATTTGCAGTGAAATAAGTATGGGTGTACTCAATACTTATAACAAACTTTATTTATACACAATAAACTTAAAAATACATATGTACGTAATGCATGTATGAGTACAACTGGTTGTAGGTAGATAATGTGATGGCTATCTGTCACACCCATACTTATAACTACCTAATACTTACAAGTATGGAAAAGTACTTATAATACTCTAAGTATACTTATAAGTAAAACAATTACTTTTAGGAATTGTATGTATAAAACAGTGTATGATGTTTGCCAATATTTTGTTTATAACCGAACATTGGTTAAGTATGGAAAACCAAAATAATTTTTATATTAGGATGAAGGAATGAATAAACGTATTTTTAAATTGTGAAATAATTAATACATATAGTTACATATATTTATAAAATACTCTAAGTATACTTAGAGTATTTACATACTTGTACTTATTCCTACTCTATACTTACAAGTATGGGTATAGCCAATACTTTATCTAACTTTTACTTATACTTAGTTGTATTGCGAAAAATAATGAACAAGTATTCGAACACTTATTCTCTGCCTATACTTGTAGTTATTCAAGTTGAAATTAATATGAGTATGTGTGTATGGTATGTTGTTTGAGCAGTAGCTATACACATTTATACATGTTTGGCCTCAAATACTTAATAAGTACTAAAAATGATACTTTTGTCATTCTCTGATATGTACCTCATGGAAACAGGAGATCTATATAAATAAAAAAAACTTGCATTGTGTTGGTAATTGATGTTCTCTGGAATGCGTGAATTTTGTTTCTGCAAAGTTTTCATGAAAGGTGACGTCAATACCAAGGTTTTTATATACAAACGGTCTCTGTATGTGTATTGGTTCATGAGTTATAGCCGGAATAGTTGGCGTGGTACCGCCCATAAAAAGTGAAAAATTATTATCGTTTTTCTGGCGAACTGCAATAGATAGCGCCTTTAAACTTTACAAGAGTAACCTTTGTGCTAAGGCGCAAAACACAGAATGAATTGGGACAGTGAGCGTGGTACCTCCCATACAAAGTGAAAAATTATTATTGTGTATATAGATAATTATAATAGGTATGGTCTTCAAAGTGGGTACAAGTAAACCCCATACCCATGCGGATACTCTAGAAAAACATAGGCTGAATTGGGACAGTGAGCGTGGTACCCCCATACAAAGTAAAAAATTATCCTGTATCTAGAGAACAGCAATAGGTAGCGCCTTGGAATTTCGCATCAGTAACCCCCACATTAAGATACATTGTGTAGAGAAACACAGACTGAATTTGAATGGAGGACGTGGTACCTCCTATACAAAGTGAAAAATTATTATCGCGTACCTAGAGAACTACATTAGGTATAGTCTTGCAACTTTGCACAAGTAACCCTCATACTAATGTGCATAATGTAGCAAAATACAGACTGGATAAGAATACTGGAAGTGGCACATCCCATTAAAAGCAAAAAATTGTTATCGTGTTAATACTTATAGTCTAGCAAAAAAACAGTTTGGATGGGAACATTTTTGACTTGAGAATAGCGTGCATTTTCGCGTTAAAATTTGGTCATATTTTTCTTTCAAGTGTTTATTGTGTTTTTTGTGGATGGGTGTAGCGAAGTGCACCGGGGATAGCTAGTACTAAATAAAGAATAAAAGTTCAAAGTACGTATATTCGAATCAAAAAAAAAAATACCTTTTTGCGGTTTGGGGTGTCAAGTAAACTACCCCTTGCCCCTTCACGATTATGCAGAAAAAAAACTAAAGAGCTCTTCATCTCCATATACTAAAGGCACATACTGAAATTCAGCGATATGACCTGTAGAGCCTTTATGAAAATAGAGGCATACACAAGTTACATTCGTGTCCATACATTGAAATTGTTGTTTCTGACGAATGTATATTTTTTTTTTCAGTAGTCATCAAGTCGAAAAGAGCTAACAACAACAGCAACTACAATAGAGAAAAGCAGCAAAGCTGCAGGTAATTGCGACAATGTGCCCGCTGTCATTTGTCTTTCCCCTCTCTCCTACGAAATGAAAAGTTGCACACAAAAGTTGCAATGTCTGGACGGACGGCGACTAAGTGAAGATGGTTTTATAAAGGGTGGTTAAATTTTAAGGCCCAATGTTGATTATCACACAAATTATTTAGGAACTTATTATCATTTCTCTTTATTTTGATAATATTGGTATGGTTCCATTATGTATGTATGCAACAAAATATCGGCCAAATGGCCATCGTCGGATATATTCCTTAATTCAGTTTCTAATCATGGCCAAAAGTCAATGAAAAATCGCCAACAATATCACCAATTATTTTCAAAAAACTCCAAAAAGTCGCCATATCGGTAAATCCATAATTTGATCGCCAAATAAGTTTGAAAATCGCCA
The DNA here is from genome assembly GCA_949628195.1 of Phasia obesa. NCBI lineage: Eukaryota > Metazoa > Arthropoda > Insecta > Diptera > Tachinidae > Phasia > Phasia obesa. The sequence goes on from OX451218.1 coordinate 10,772,192, forward strand.
CGTTTGGCGAGAAATCGCCATATCTGACAACCCTGTAAATAACATGGTTTTCATTTAAAATGATTCAATAACATTTTTTTCTCACACCTAACATTATGTTAAACATAGCATTTGTTTACATTTTTTACAGTTAAATTTAAAACCCCCAACTGTTGAATAACATAACTAAGTGTTGCTTTTTATGTATGGCAAGGCATATGCCTTGATGTATGCTTTTATATTAAAGAGAATGATCTATCCGCTATTCTCTTCTACTGTTTTACTACGTGACTTTGTTTTTGTGTTATTAGATTACCGGTCTCCTCATCTGTGTTTTTATTTTCTTATTTATAATAAAAGCAATTATTGGCATTGAAATTTCTTTAATTTATATTTTCTATTTCACTGTTAAGAATATTAGTCATCGTTGAATGTCATTTTTCAGGAAAAGTGTTTTTTCTGTAGGATATACTTATGTACGTATGTATGTATGTATGTGGGTATGTATGTATATTGTTTCTTTTTTATTGTTATACCTACGCAACAGGGGAGTTGGTTGGCTGTTAAGAAATTTTCCTTTATTTGTGTATTTTGTGGTTGTACAGTTTTACAATAGGGATGCCAGGGCGTTATAGGTATTTGGATTTATTGGATTACTGCGTTAATAAAGCTCGTTCTATCTAGTATAAATCAAATAAATTAATAAACTGTTGGTTAGTTATGAATTAATAATATTTTTAATAAATAAAACTTAAGTTTTATTTTTTTAAATAAAGTTTCGTTTTTTAATTAATATAAAGGTAACTAATTTTATTTATTTTTAATTTTAAAATTTTTTTAAATAAATATTTTATGAGTATAAAATATTTATTTCCAAAAAATATAATAATCGAAATTGATTAGAAAATAGAATAAAATAAAATTAGAATAAAATAAAATTTTTGAAATCAAAATGGTTACTATGGTTTTTTATTTTGTTTTGGCTTTCTTTCTACACTGATTGAACTTCTCATTTAGTCTATTAAGTTTTAAGCATAAGAATCTGAGTTTTTATTCAGAAAAATTGGGAAAAATCCACTGATGAGCTAGTTGAGCACTAGCGAAATAGCTATCTGGATATGCTTTCGCCATAGTAATCAATTTCGATTATTATATTTTTTTGGAAATAAATATTTTATACTCATAAAATATTTATTTAATAAATTTTCAAAAGGAATCATGCGTGATAAAAAATAAATAATATATATAACCGATTCCAAATATAATTTTTTGTAGGTAACTAATTTTTTTTAGTAAAATCATGATGCCAAAAAAATAAAATTTTATTCATTGTACTAAGTTGATTTGAAGAGTATTTTTAATTTTTTTTTTATAAAATGTCATGAACTCTTCGGAGAATTAACTTTAAGCAGCAGTGTTCGTGTAGGAAATACGATATTGATAAATACTTCGATTTACTAAAACCCTACCACCCGGCCGAAGGCTGACTATGCTGGATAACTTTAGTAAGCGAAGCCGGTGTTGGGTATATCACAGTGGAGAAAATCATTGCACCCGAACGAAGGCCTGCTATGCAGGAAAACTTTAGAAAGCGAAACCGGTGTTGGTCATACCATAGAGGAAAAGTTTTGTAAACGAAGCCGTTGTTGGTGTTTAGAAAGAAACATAATATTTCAAATTCACAAACTGATGTATTTAATAGTGTATGTATTGATATAAAAAATCAAAAAAAAAAAATTATTCAGTTCTTAATGGGTTGAATTTTTTTTTTTTTTTGAAATAAAATGTCATCAACTCTTCGGAGAATTAACCTTAAGCAGCGGTGTTCGTGTAGGAAATACGATATTGATAAATACTTCGATTGACTTAAAACAAATGGAATAATAAGATCGCAAATATAAAACGGAAACTAAATTCAAAAAAGATAAAGTTTTGTGGAAAAAATATTGATAAAACTAAAAAGAAAATGGTCGAGCCGGTTTATTATTGATAAAACAAATATTTTTGCTTCCAATTTGTTTGTATCAATAATAAACTGGCCTCAAACTTGGCCATTTTCTTCTTAATTTAAATAATATTAAAATAAAACTGGAGTGGCCTACACTCAACTCTACCATACCCAATGGAAACAGATATTTTTATGGATATAATACATAAAGAATAAAAGTTCAAAGTATATTTGAATCGAAAAATTAATTATTTTCCGTTTGGGGTATTAAGTAAACTACCCCCCTTCCCGATTATACCCAAAATTTATACAGCTCCTCATCTCCATAAACCAAAGGCACATACTGATATTCATTTTGATATGTCGTACGGTATGGTCTGTAGAGCGTTTACAAAATTTGAGAGTAACTAATATACCCCTTCCCGATTATGACCAAAATCTATACAGCTCTTCATCTCCAGAACCCAAAGGCACATACACTAAATTTCATTTTGATATGTTAAACTCCATAAAAATAGTGGCATACAACACACCCACCCAAACTTACAAAATTAAAGTTTCTGTACATTGCAAGTGTAATTGCTGTAAGTATGAATGTATAGGGGTAGAGGTAAAAGATTTGATTATATATACTTTAATTCTCTTTGTTTAGTTATTCTTAACTTTAAGCGGACACAAATTCTAAACATTTCCATCCTAATTTTTCAAAAATACTTCTTTATAGTTTTTTTTTTAATTTATTTAGCCATTAACAGTCTTGCAAGGCCTATTAATCAGGTAGCCTCACTACGGAGGGGAAATATTAAGGCGAAAATAATCATTTTTTTTTTTTATATGGATTTTGACAATTAAACTTTTTCCCCTTAAATGGAAGTTGAACTATCAAAGTCCATATAAAAAAATTTTAAATTGTTCGCCTTAATATTTCCCCTGCGTAGTGAGGTTACGTGATGAATGTGTCTTGAAGTTTTGCTTACTGAATATCATAGAGTATTTTGGATACTTAAGTAGATTATCGGTTGAATGACAATATATATTTTTTTTGTTGGTTTTATCCAACCGACGAATATCTAGTTGCAACCAGAGACTGACAAAAAGTACTTATAAAATAAATGTAGTTAAGTATTTACACATATTATTGGGTATTAGTTATACCTATACTTATAACACAGAAAATACCTACACATACTCATTTGCAGTGAAATAAGTATGGGTGTACTCAACACTTAAAACAAACTTTATTTGTTTACAACGAACTTAAAAATGCATACGTAATGCATGTATGAGTACAACTGGTTGTAGGTAGATAATGTGATGGGTATCTGTTATACCCATACTTATAACTACCTAATACTTACAAGTATGGAAAAGTACTTATAATACTCTAAGTATACTTATAAGTAAAACAACTACTTTTAGGAATTGTGTTTATAACCGAACATTGGTTAAGTATGGACAACCAAAATAATTTTTATATTAGGATGAAGGAATGAATATTTATATTTTTAAATTGTAAAAAAAATTAATACATATAGTTACATATATTTATAAAATACTCTAAGTATACTTAGAGTATTTACTTACTTGTACTTATTCCTACTCTATATTTACAAGTATGGGTATAGCCAATACTTTATCCAACTTTTCTTATACTTACATAGTTGTATTGCGAAAAATAATAAACAAGTATACGAACACTTATCTCTGCCTATACTTGTTGTTGTTGGAGATCACACGTTGAGCTTCGAAATTATAACACCAAATTTGTATTACAAAGCGTGAAGTACAGGTAGTGTGTGAAATGGTGGTGTTTTATTTCTATAAAAAATAAATTAAATACAAATACAAACTTATATTCTAAAAATAGTTACCGCGGTTGCAACTCAACTTTTCTCCAGAAAAATTCAAACTTCAATGTTGATTTGTTGCAAAGGCGTTAACTAGTACAAAGTCGATAAACAAAATAAACTCAACGCAGTTGAGAAAATATAGCGCATCAAAAACTTGACAGGCAAGAAAATACTTGCAACAAATTACAGTTACTTTTTAAATATGACAGACAAATTTCAAATTAACGGAAAATACATTTATTTTATGACACTTGTAGTTATTTAAGTAGAAATTGATATGAGTATGTGTGTTGTTTAAGCTGTAGCTATACACATTTATACATGTTTGGCCTCAAATACTTATTAATTACTAAAAATGATACTTTTGTCATTCTCTCGTTGCAAGGTAGCATATGGAGATATGTCTGACTGATATTAAATGCCCCCGCCCTTAGTTGTTTGTTACAATCATTTTCTTTACAGTGATAATGGCAACCATGTTTAAACTGCTGTTAAATTTCTTGTTTTTGTATCTTTCCTTTAATTTTGTTTTAAATTTCGTTTTCCTCTAGATATGTATGTAGCTTACTCACGTGAGAGAATGTATTGTTGTTGTTGTTCTTGTTGCTTGTGTTGTGTTAAAGTTGTTTTGCTTTTAATTGTACTGTTTTTTAACTCTATAAAATATTTACAGTCGATGTTAGTTAGTTCGTTTCAACATTTCGTAGCACATCGTTGCTGTAATCGGGGAGTTTTAAGTTTTTGAACGTGTATCGCGTGCGTGTGTGTGTGTGTGTATTTTTTTCGGGTTTCATTGTTGTTTTTGCGTTTAGTGTGTGATTTTCTTAAGCAATTCTGTTGTACTTACTTACGATCAGTGTGGTTTAGTTATACGGATTTCTTTACGAAATAAAGCCTTTTAAAAATAGTAAAGCATCATCATAAAGATAGAAAAGAAAATGTTATTTTAGGTTTTAAACTTTTTTAACGCCTAAAATAAAATTAAAATAATTAATATTTAGTAATCCTTAAAAAAAACACATTCAAATAACAAAACAATTATTTACAGTGTGCTGGCTAATGTTGCTTATGCTAAATAAGGTTTTTTTTTGTTAAAATTTAACTAGAGATATTACATTAAATACTTTAATAGGTATTTTGTTATAATATGGTGTGTAAGAAAGAGAGAGTTAGAGAGATTTTTTTCTATCTACTCTAGCCTAAGTCGAGCTTATGGAAAATAAGATTTTGTGTTTGTATTGTTCGTAATCTTGATGTGACGCGTCAAGTTGCGTCAAAATATGAATAAAGTAAAGTTGTTAAAACATATGCGATGTTATTAATATGTATGTAGATATAAAAAGTACATAAATACCTATGTACATATGTATATCAGTAAACAAATATCTATAGAGTTTCAAAAACTTTGCCATTTCTATAGCTATGTATATACAGCTGCGGTCAGAAAAATAGCACCAAGCCTAAGAAAATATGTCTTCGATACATATTTTCCTATAGGTTAAACTGAGATATCTCAAAATTTGTCATAAGACGCTTAGGAAACTATATAACTACATAAAATAATAATTTTTATTTTATGTTGAAATTTATACTTTATTTAAAACATGAATTTGCCTTGGATGACGCCAATAATCATAGTTGCCAAAAGCATTTAAAATTTAATTTCTAATTTATGGCTATGTCCACAAAACGTAATAAATTTTGGGGAATAATCCAAGATATAAATATCAAAAAGTAGATGGAAAGTCTACAAATAGATTTGAAGCATTATCCAATATGGATGAAACTGACTCAGAAGATGAAGAGTATAAGGAGATTCCAATAAAAGTTCCGCCAATTGTGGTGGACTTGGATTATAGTTTTTCCAATGTAATAGGGTTATTCGGGAAAACCTGCCTGTTGGCACCAAAATTTTACCTATCACGTTACCTCGGTATGAGGAAACCATAAAGGCCTTAAAGGAAAAAAATTAAAGTTTTACACACACCCAATAAAGGATCAAAACAAATTCAAGCTAATCCTATTTGGATTACCACAGATAGAGACTAAAGATATTTTTGAAGAATTTAAGCAATTTTTCAATATTACTCCAATCAACATCAAATAAATTATTACCAAAAGAACTTCCGAAGATAACGCAATTTACATGATCGAGTTCGGCAAAAAACAGATTTCAAAGAAAGAAATTTTTAGAATAAAGTATTTTCACTGCATAGCGGTTTATTGGAGAAATCCCTTACGCAGATCTAGAGGTCCAACTCAATGTTCAAAATGTGCCATGTTCGGCCATGGTTCCTCAAATTGTCACAGAAGCAATAACTGCATCGGTTGTGGTAGCCAGCACGATTACTCCGAGTGCCCACTTAACAAGGCCCCAACTCAAGGACCAATTGTTTTTAAATGTTTCAACTGTGTTAAAAATAACCTGAAAAACACCAACCATAGAGCTGATGATGCACGCTGTCCAACTAGAAGGGAAAATCTTGAAACCAAAGAAAAGTAAGTTTTACCAACAGGCCTCAGTTTAAATTCTCAACAGAAGATTTTCCTCCTATTGGCAACAACGTAGCAAGACCAAGTAACGCTTGGCCAAATGAATCAAACCAAGTAAGAGAACTTCGACAGAGTGCAACTGCATCTGGTCATAACAAAGACGATGATTTATCTAATGAAAAAATATTAGAGATTTACTTTGAAGCTCTGAACGCTTTGGAGAAATGTAAAACAAAATATGATAAAAAAAGAGTACTCGGCAATATGCTCAAATATGTCATATAATCAAGAAGTAGTAACCATGATTCATGTTATGCACTTTAATGCGCAAGGCATGACAAACAGTAGCTCTATTCTCCAATTGCAGCAATTTTTAATTCAAAAGCAAATTGACTTAGTTTTTATTAATGAAACCTTTTTAAAACCACACAACAAGCGATTTGAAGACAAATTTTGCTACTATAAGAAATTTGCTGAATTAACCCACTTTACAACTTCTGTAAAGAAGTTGCTAAAGGGGTCAATTTAAAATTTCTTTTCCAACTGAAAGGTTTTTCCTATCTTTTTACTACCTTAAATAGATATAAGTGTCTACTATACAATTTGTAATCTATTATATACAAAAATGTTTTAATTGTTGCAATACTTTATGTAGAATCTCATAAGTTGTATACGTTAAGTTTAGACAATTTTATATTGATTTTATGATAGTAAATAAAATAAAAAAAAACTATTTAAAAAAACTTCAGTCAAAAAAATAGCACTTCACTTCAATTTTTACTAATGTTAAACACTAATTTAAGAACAAATAAAAATAATTATAAATGATGCATTTATTACGTTGAGCGTGATTTGTATATTCCAATTACTACCTTCTTGCATATCCCTTATTCGTCTACACCACGTTTTAGCATTTTTCCTTTAGAATTTTATTACAGATTTGCTGGACAGCTGTCCAAAGCGCTTCTTTATTAGTTGGTTGCATTTGAGACACTCTTTTCTTATATCTGCCCCATAAACTCTTAATTAGTCTGGGCTCTGAGCGGGCTATTCCATTACATTGACATTTTTGTCCCGAAACCACTTTGTCGCAAGCTTGCTTGTGCGCTTCCGCACATTATCTTGCAGGAAGAGACCCACACCAATGGCATTTCTTCAGCAGCATTACTTCCCCGAGTACCTATACCAACATAAATGTTTTTATTGTGTAGGTCCTACATCATAGTAAGAAAAACTACCCCATTACCATTACGCTAGATCCACACCGTGTGTTATAGTTTTACTTGTAAGTTTTTGGTTGAATTCTGCGTTTGGGGTCTTCTTACGTAGGAACGTGATCCTTTGCTTCCAAATAATACAATTGTGGACTCATCTACCATTTATTTTTCCGTTGGAATGAAACTACATTTTGTCGTTGGTGCTATTTTTTTACCGGCACTGTATATATGTAAATATGTATGTAAAGCAGTAATCAAGTTTAAAGAAATAGAAAGAAATGCGTTGTTTTTGAATTAGAACAACCTACATATCTTCTAAGTATGTAGGTATGTTCATACATATGCACATATGTATGTAGTAGAAACATTCAAAGAATATTTAACAATGTACCTAACTCGATTGGATTAAAAAATAGTTCAAGACTCTTGAATAAATCTTCAACTTTATTTTTTTTTTTTTTTTACTTAAATTGGTAGGTATTAAGGAAAATCACACCAAAGAAGTTAGATACATACATACATATGTATGTATGTAATAAAAAAATAACCTAAAGCTGTAATTTAAAATATACAGGTATGTGATGAAAAACGATCGATTTTAAAACGATCGTTTTCAAAGGATGTGATGAATTTCGATAGATTTTGAGCATTGTTTTTGAGCCCATCTCTTAAAATTTGGGTTTGAAAAGTATAAAAGAAAATAATAAAAATCAATCAATAATAAGGAATTTAGACAAAAATATTAAAAAATTGTAGAAAAATTAGTAAAAACAAATTTTTATACAAAACGACAAAATCGTTTTAAAATCGATTCGTTTTCAAAATCGTTTTCCATCACATACCTGATAAATAGGAATATTCCAAGGATGGTAAACAGTATTTAGATACCTACCTACAGTGTATCACAAAAATATGTATGCAGCTATTCAAACCCTACACTTCGTTGAATTAAAAGTCTATAAGTTAATTTAAACTAAAATTTTTTATTTTATGACTAGATTAAGGTCAGTTTTTAATGCAATTAAAAAAAAAATCCGTACTTCTTTCATTATTACAACAAAAGGAAAAAATCTTTAGTGGCCTACACTCAACTTTACCAAACCCAATGGGAAGAAATATTTTTATGGATATATTATATAAAGAATAAAAGTTCAAAGTATATTCGCATCGAAATATTAATTATTTTCGTTTTGGGGTGTTAAATAAACTACCCCTTTCCCCTTCCCGATTATGCCCAAAAATAATACAGTTCCTCATCTCCATAGGTACCAAAGGCACCTAATGAATTTCATTTTGATATGTCATACGGTATGATCCGTATAGCGTTTACAAAATTTGGGAGTAACATAACTACCGCTTGATCCCTCCCGTTTATGCCCAAAATTTATATGTACAGCTCTTTACCTCCATATAACAAAGGCATATACTGAATTAAATTTTCTTATGTCATACGGTATGACCTTTAGAGCGTTCACAAAATTTGGGGGTAAGGAAACTTCCTCTTGTCCCTTCCCGATTAAGCCCAAAAACTCTTCATCTCCATATACCAAAGGCACATAGCCACTAAATTTCCCTAACCCTATCTACTCTTTTGTAGATGATAGCAGCATTTGCCACTCGTATTCATTCTGCAGACGGCCGAGCCTTTTAGAGATTAGGGCCATCGGCAAAACATGAATGATACGCTCAATCACGATCTCGTAACGATATCTAATTGGGGCCGGTCAAATAGAGTCGACTTCGACGCTCGTAAGACTCAATGTTGTATGCTAACGCACCGGCGTTTGGCCGAAAATGGTGCTACATTGGTAATTATGGGTGGTATAAGTATTAAGAAATCAGAAGCTCTTGATGTTCTTGGCATGAAAATCCAGTGTGAAGTTCCATGGACTAAGCACATTTTTCAAATCTCAAAAGAAGCTTTCAAGTGTCTCGATTTTCTCAAACTGTGTAAAACATATCCTCATCTGATCTCCTTACTATTTATACCACTTACATCCGGCTAAAAATGGAATACAACTCACATGTATGGGCCGGTGCTCCAAAGTCTGTTTTGGAACTACTCGACCGCGTGCAGGAGAGGGCGAAGAAGCTCATAGGTGACAGTAGGGTATCCAACTCTATTGACTCTCTTGAACATCGACGCAATGTGGGTTGTGTTTCGCTGTTTTATCGCTACTACAATGGAATGTGCTCGTTATTTAGCCGTACCGTTCGCTTGTGGAATCATCTTCCTACAGAGGTCTTTCCTTTCAACTACAATGTTGGAAAATTCAAATCGAATGTCCACAAACATTACTCCCTCTATCCTCCTCCCCATAACCTAATTTCCTAGTTCTGGCACAATGCTTTGCATGAGTAGGGGTCATCCCCTGATTGCTGGTCCGAAATAAAAAAAAAACTTCACCTTTAATTTAAAAAATGAAATAAATTTGAACAAAGTTGTCATTTGCAGTTACATACCGAAAGAATAAAAATATCAAAAAAGAAATGGAAGCATCTTCGGGAACTTAAATTTTTACTTCCGGCTGATTGCCACAGCTTTTATGATAATATACCATACACAGAATAAATGCATCGTTTTCTTTCCATTTATGCCATAATGAATTTTCGTTGTTTATTTTATTATTTTTTGATTTCTGAAATATGTAAAATGATTTTTTTCCGAATTTGCAAATGAGTTTCATATCTTTTATATTAAAAATACAAAGAATACATTGAAAAACATAGTTTCACTAAATAGCTCTTTAATTACGGTTGAAAACCATTATTTTTTCAACCTAATTACAACTGTTCTTAAAAAAGGCCCTAAGCACCATTATTAAAAAACTACTATTATTTTTTTAAGTTTTTTTATTAAACCAAATCCGCATTGATTTTTTAATTATAATTCTGAAATTTGGAACCTAACAAATAAAGTTTTTTGCTTCTCCTGTAAAAAAGAAAAAAGTGTACTTACGGCCTTTTGGATTTTATGTGACGATATGTAGGTATAAAAAAAAACAAAATTGTCTTACTACTTATTTTGAAGCTGAAAGTGATTATCAGTTTTCCACCGCTGTTATCTAATTTAAAAAAACAATAATAATAAGAAAATTTATTTTCATACGTTAGTGTGTACGTACAAAATTTGCAAGTACTCACTCCCACATAATTTTATTTAATAAAATCAACAGATGACAGCCATGTTTTAGGCTCCCTTTCTAATACTTATTTGTTTGTTTTGTTTTGCATCTCCTCATTTTATAAATCATGATATCCAGCCCTTGCATGGAAAGTTGAAATTTGGAAAAGGTACTTTTTATCTACAATTTTTTTAATTAAATTGGTATAGTACTAAAAGACTTTAAAAAAATAACTTAAATAAATCTAAATTTAATGTGACTAACAAGATTTAAGCCCAACTATAACTGAGTCTTTCAGTATTAAATTTAGATTTTTAAAATGTTTTGTTTTGTCACGGGGTACTATTTTCCCCTTCAAAAAAAGTACGAAACAAAGTACAATAATACTGGATTTTCCATCCCTTTTTCAACAAGTTCATTCATTTAATGTGAGTAATGATTACACAAATTATTTGACAATATCAATTATCTTTAGACATGAAAAAGATAAGAAATTGGCTATTGTTCATAAAAGGCATTTAAAATCGTTTTCACCATTTTCTTTTTTTGCTTATTTTATGATTCTCCTAATTTTATTAACAAAACAATCGCAGAATCACAATCACAACGGTATCGTTTTTTTAATTGATTAACAAAATTAAAAGCTTTTCATGGGGTTTTTATTAAATCAAAAATATAATAGCATGAGAATGGCGTGTCATAAATTTAATTGAATGTTGATAACAGAGGAACATTTTTAACAGTGTCGCGGAATGTTTATGTTCCAAATACCTTTTGTATGAAGTTTACAGGGATGTGAAGAGTGTTGACTTTTAATTAGACAAAATTTTGCAGTTCTAATCTTCGCTGCCAGATTTGCCGATTTATATTCATTTTAACGATTTTGGGTCCCAAAAATGACAAGGTGGCGATGAGACGATTTATACCCTAATTTTGACGATTTCCAATTTGATAATATTTTAAGTCTCTTAGAAATAAAACCAAAAAAATATCAGACGCTTTGGTTGCTGTTGTTGTCAGAATTTAAGGGATGTACGAACCGTTAAATTTAGTAAAAATTTTTTTCATTTCCATAAAATATTGATAATATTGTCACCGCTAAGTTCATTTTGAGTTATACAAATTCCATAAATATATATATATATATATATATTATATTACATTGTGTAGAGACACAGAGACTGAATTTGAATGGAGGGCGTGGTACCTCCTATATAAAGTGAAAAATTATTATCGCGTACCTAGAGAACTACATTAGGTATAGTCTTGCAACTTTGAACAAGTAACCCTCATACTAATGTGCATATTGAAGCATAATACATACTGGATAAGAATACTGTCCCATTAAAAGTAAAAAAATTGTTATCGTGTTAATATGTATAGTCTAGCAAAAAACAGGTTGGATGGGAACATTTTTGTCTTGAGAATAGCGTGCGTTTTCACGTTAAAGGTTGGTCATACTTTTCTTCCAAGTGTGTATTGTATTTTTTGTAGATGGGTGTAGCGAAGCACACAGAGGATAGCTAGTTGATTATAATAACAAATACAATTTTATAGATTTTGAATACATTTATTTAGAAAATACTTATATGAATATAAGCACAAATAGATGAAAAAACAAAAATATGATATCTATACATATAATAAAACTGTAACAGGTACATCTATGTACATGAAATATTTTTTGAAAGTTTTGTTGCTGGTGCAGTTAGTAATCGGAATGAAATACAATACAGCAATTTTTAGAATTTTTGTCTGTCCGTATGTCTGTCTATCTGTACACGCATCACGTAAAAACTACTGCATGAAATTTTATAAAATTTTGTGAAGAGGTATTTTAGGATCTCGGTTAAAATAAAGAGAAAAAGTAGTGGAAGTACGCAAATTTGCCGACATAAAGGTACTGCGAACTTGTCAGCACCCTTTAAAAAAAAAAAAAAAAAAAAAAAAAAAAAAAGAAGTGACCTCAGGCAATTAATGCCTATATTTATCGTGTTACTTCCTTTGGAAAGGGATAGGAGCAGATAAGACAGAAGGTTTGTGATAGTATAGCTTCACTGAATTGCATGTTATGTTTATTTTTTATAAAAGTCTTGCAGCGCCTCTGGTGTTATTTAGGCGTATTATTTTGAAGCTAGCATAGTTAATTTATAATTATTTTACTTCGCCATGGCTGAGTATTGAACTCGTGAACATGGCTTAAACTTAAACTCCAGCCTTTGTTCCTATAGACAAGAGCTAGAAACTGAAACAAGGCAATTAAAATTATTAGATATAAAAAAATGTATCCTGGGGCCTAATCATCGCATTCGATATCGAGTAAACTATTGTATCGAATAACAAATTCGATACGAGTCTAGTAAGCTAATTATGCCATTCGTCATGTATCGAATTGCTATTTATATCAAATTGTAATAGATTAATAATAAGTTAACAAGTGAATAAATAAAATTACAATACTTTTTATTCGATATCGAGTGCCATGATACCAAAATGAAAAATTACGACAGATTTTACTCGATATGGAATGCGGCGATTAGACCCCTGATTAACTGTTTTTAACCGACTTCAAAAAAAGAAGGAGGTTATCAATTCGTCTGTGTGTTGCTTTTTTTTATGTTTGTGCCTTTAGAACTCGGTCATTTCTGAAACGATTTTAAAAATTTTTGCACTCTTAGAAAGGTTATGGCTACAGATTGGTCCCATTTTAGAAGAAGTTCAAAATTTTAAAAATTAAAGGGTGTCCCCATACAACATACATGTTTTTTATGTGTATTATGAACATTATAGGTCACCAATTTAAAAGTAAAAAAAAAGTGCGTATCACTGTAGCTCCCAATAACAAAAAGTAATTAAAAAATAAAATTAAAAATTAAAGGGTGACCCAATAGGTGACTTAATTTCACCTTTATTCTTCTATCTTTTGAACCGTTGTAGACAAACACTTGAAAGTTGCATAGAATGTTCGTTACTATGTCTGTTATAATAAGTATAAATATTTAAAATTAGAAATTAAAGGGTGTCCCATTAGTTGGTTTATTTTGATATATATATGGCCAAACTTTTGAACCGTTATAGACAGACAGTTGAAATTTACAAAGAACTTGTATTGCTAAGTCCGCTAAAATAACAAGTGTAAAATATGAATTTGGAAATTAAAGGGTGTCCCAATAGTTCATGTAAAAGTAATATATATGGCCAAACTTTTCAACTGTTATAGATAGACAGTTGAAATTTACAAAGAACCTATATTGCTTAGTCCGCTATTAAAACAAGTATAAAACTTGGATCTATAAATTAAAGGGTGTCCCCAATATTGATTTTATTTGACCATTATGTCCTCATCTTTGGGACCGTTATAGACAAACACTTGAAAAATAGACAGAATGTTCACTACTATGTCTGGTATAACAACAAGTATAAATATATAAAATTGGAAATTAAAGGGTGTCCCAATAGTTGATGTAATTTGATGTATACGGACACAAAGTTAAAATTTAAAAAGAATCTGTATTACAAAGTGTTCTTTAAAAAGTATTGATATTAAAATTTGAATTTAAAGGGTGTCCCAATAGGTGACGTCATTTGATATATATGACCCTATCTTTTAAACAGTTATTGATAAGCACTTAACTATTAGACAGAATGTCCATTACTATATCTGTTATAATAAGTATAAATATTTAAAATTATAAATTACAGGGTGTCGCAATAGTTTATGTAATTTGATGTATATGACCAAACTTTTAAACCGTTACAGACAGACGGTTGAAATTTACAATGAACCTGTATTGTTACGACCGCTATAACTAGTATAAAATTTGAATTCGGAAATTACAGGGTGTCGCAATAGTTACCGTCTTAAAGAAACATGATTTTAAGTTTGTCTGTTTTGAAGTCGGTTTTTTTTGCAAGAATTATTTGTTTCTGTATTAATAAAATATTACACACATCCTTACATTTTCCTATTCATTCACACAGTATGTGTGTTCTGTTCAGTGTTCTTTTGCAAAAATAGTATAAAGAATATTTGTATTTTTTCAATAAATTGTTTTAAATCATTGATTAGAAACTGAAGAATAAATAAAAAATATAGTCATGATGTCGTTGTTTATAATTCTCTATAATTCCATTATCTAATAATTCCATTGTCCAAATTAGTTTATTACTCTTTTTTGATTGTCGTCTTCCTATAATTCATCAATTAATAAAGCAGCAGCTAAATCATGCTCCATCTTAAATAACAACCTCACTGCTCAGTGTCTGTTGTATTATGATGTTTGACAATCTTCGCTTGATCATGTAAATGCTAAACACTCTCTCTGTCATCAACCCGCGCTGACAAGCCGCGATTGACCATCTAAATGCCGCTTAAGATTTGTTGATATAAGGATTTTTTTTTATATGTTTTGCCTTTAATAAAAAATTTGTAAAAAAGCCTTTGACGTTTTTATGACGATTTCAATAATTTTTTCACAAAAATGTGACGATACTACCTCTAAAAAATCTGGCAGCTATGGTCCTGATATCAATTCGAAGTTATTTCTGTCTTTCTTCACATTTAACATGTTACTGTTGCCTTAACATTTTTCTTACTTTTTAACACATTTTCTTTCTCTATTCTCTATTTTGTTTTTTTTTGTGATCTTTATTGTACTTAACGAATTGCATCTTGGGATTAGTTAAAATGTTAAATTTAAATGCATTTTATAAAATTTGGAATGCAAGACATGACATGTCTCGGTTTATTGCAGTTTTCTCTTTCCTGCAGTAGTTTTACTATTTGCGTTGTGTTTGTATTGTATTGATGAATTGTATCTTATGGATGTAATTAAATTTTGTCAATTATTACATTTTCTTTATAAAAATGATTTAAATAAGCAGGGAGAGCTAACTTAATTAACAAAGCAACATTAGGAAAGTTGAAGCAGCTACTAATGATTTTATTTCTAAAGAAAAAAAAACCTAAAAAATAACGAACGAACGAACACATTAATGAAAAGAACAGAAAATGAAGGTGTAACTAAAACTAAATGAAAATATAAAAATAATATAAAATTAAAAAAATAAAATAAAAATTTTATTCATTGTTTGGGGAGTGTAAAAGAAAATATCTTAAAAATTTCTTTTAAAAGTAAAAAATTATTAAAATTTACTAAAATGATTAAATTAAAATCACTGTTCCGTAGAGGACAGGCAAGCTCTCAGAACTCGTCTACATCAACGAAACATTCCAGCAACAATAATCGCAACAAATCTCAGTCTACCCAGTCGCTGAATACAGCCCTCGAAAACGAAGACAAACAAAACTCGGCCACCACAGCTGCCGACGCATCGACAAAATTCTATCCGACTGGCCAAAATCCCCTAGTGAACATCGAAGGCTCTTCGTGTGAAAGAGGTGTAGATGTGGGTGATGACCACCACCACCAGTTGACTAGTAGTAGCAGTCATAATTACGAAAATAATAAGGCCGCTCAACAACAAGCCCATACTTTGCCGCACAAGAAACAAAAGGGCACCGCAAACAAGAAGGGTCAAAAGCAACCCAAACCTTTGCCTTCCACATCAGCCTCCAGTAATTCAGCAACTAAACAAAAACCTTTGGATTCAACCGACTTGGTGGCTACAAGCGATGTAATGTCATCGATGGCTGCTGTAGTACCCGGCCAACAAAGTTCTTCAGTGGGCACTGGTAAAAATAATAACTTCAATACGGCCTCTTCTGCCATAACATCTTCCCACTCAAATCCAGCTTTATCTTCAAACTCAGCCGCTAACATTCCGGGCAATAATGTTGTGGCCAATGATTTATATGCCATAAATCCGGCATTTATGGCTGCGGCAGCTGCTGCCAGTTACCAATTGTTAAATAACGAACAGCAACACATTTTAGAGGTGAGACCTAAGAAAGAAAAAAAAACAGCGTTTCGTATTTTCTTTTTGTGTAAAATTTTCATTATTCAACTTTAGGCTACCAACAGCAAAATGCAGGAACTACAAACGCAATTGGATCGTTTGGGTCGTGAAAAGCAGCTGGCAGAATCACGTGTCAACGAATTGTTGCCGTATCAAAATGAAGTGACTAAACTTAAACAGGAACTTATAAAAATGCAGGTACATAATTAATAAAAGAAAATAAATTAAAATACAAAATTAGACCTGATTTACACGATGAATATTTTCATGCAATTTCTGGCATCCAATTTTTTTTATGATGGCAAGTTGCAACAAGGCACAACTATTTTTTATTGCAAACTGTATGTATGAAAAAATTAATGTTTATTTCTTTTATAAATAGAGTTTGACATTAAAAAAATTTAAAAGCTGATAAGAATTTTACCTTTCGTTCAATCACCAGTCTTAATTCGCCTGCAAAAAAAATGTCATCGTGTAAATTAGGTCAAGGCCAAGGTATATTTATTTTACTAGGTAGTGGCATCCCTACAACAAATACAGCAATACAAGAACAACATGGCATTTTGTTGTTGCTTTGTAGTTCGAAATGTCAAAAAACATATAAGAAAATTGAGAAGGCGTGTATGTGTTTTATTGCTTTCTCACTTCTACACTATAAAATTTCTGAACACATACAGCTTTTGACATGTCGAACTACTAAATCAGCTGGGCGGACGACACTACCTAGTATGATAAATATACCTTGGTCAAGGCCAATCCCAAGGCGAATTAATACTAGGTAATTGCTCGGGTGAATTCTGGGTTTTAGGCTTTGCAATCATCTGTTATTAATTCGCTGGGCCAATCTTATATTAAAATGTTATATGTACTTCCTATTTAAAAAATATAAGCAATAAGGCGAATTAATTTCCATAAAAAAATGTCGTGTAAATCAGGTTTTAAAATACTCTAAGTAGTGAGGCTACCTGATCATCAAATCAATCATCAAAAACAGGCGATTGAAGTAGCGCAAATGCTCATCCATCATATGTTCTAAATCCAAATGAAAATATGAAAATATGAAACTTCATATAAAAAATTGCTCAAATTAATTTACCGTTAATCGAAATGTCAAACTCCCTACATAAAAACAAATTTATATATGCCATTCGACATTCGACAATCAAGGGATCAAATGCATGAATTTGCCACCTGGTAAACGTGTTAGCCTTGACCCAAGGCAGATTTATCAGGCAACTTCTCTACGGAGGTGAGATATTATGGCGAATATTTTTAATTTTTTTTATACCTATGGATTTTGATAGTTAAATTTACAATTTTTCGGTTTACACGGAATTTTAACTGTCAAACTCCTTATAAAAAATTAAATATTTTTGCTTTAATATTTCCCCTCCGTAGTGACGCTACGCCTTGAGCTGCAGCTAGGCCAATCAATACTAGGTAATTAATACATGGGGGCAAATTTAGCCATTTGCACATGTCAAAATGGATTTTAGACATTTGATAAACTTATAATTTTGAGACATGAGAAGGCGGCGAAAATTAAAATAAATTCATCCCTGCAATCAAGGCACATTTATCAGGCGAAAATTTTTGATATTTTTTGTATGGAGTTTGACAGTTAAACTTCTACTTAAGGGATAAAATTGTAAGTTTAACTGTCAAAATTCATAATAAATAAAATTGAAAATGTTCTACTTAATATTTCCCCTCCGTAGTGAGGTTACCTAATTAATTTGTATTGCCATGGCATATTAATCAGGTAGCCTCACTACAAGGGGGAAAAATTAAGGCGAAAATTATAAATTTTTTATGTGGATTTTGACAGTTAAACTTACAATTTTTCGCCCTAATTGAAAGCCGAACTATCAAACACCATATAAATAAAATTTAAAAATTTTCGCCTTAATATTTCCCCTTCGTAGTGAGATTACCTGATTAATATGCCTAGTGTCTTGCCAAGGCACATTCATCAGGTAATCTCACTACGAAGGAGAAATATTAAGGCCAACATTTTAAATTCTTTTTTATATGAAGTTTGATAGTACAAATTCCATTTTTAGGCGAAAAATTGTAAGTTTAACTATCAAAATCCATAGAAAAAAATTTCGCCTTGATATTTCCCCTCCGTAGTGAGGCTACCTGATTAATATGCTTAGTGTCTTGCCCTGCAATCACCTGATATTAATTCGCCTTGTAGCAGGATTGACAATTTTTATAATCTCCTTCAAGGCGAATCCATTTAACAGGTGAAAGCGAGACGACAACAAATACAACAATAAAAAACAACATGTATTTTGCAAGGCGAATCTACAACAGGTGATTGCAGTGGCGAAAAAGCTCATCATATGCATGAAAGCGAAAAGTCAAACTCCATATAAAAAAAATTATAAACAAATTTTTTCTATATGAAATTTGACAACTGCAAAGGAGGCGAAAAAACCTGAATTCGCCCGTGCAATCACCTAGTATTAATTCGCCTTGGTATTTTGTTTGTTTGTTTGGTCGGCTGCCTCTGTCAAAATAAATTAATTCGCCTTAATTAATATCAAAGCAAAATGTAAAAAAATAGCTGTGTTCGTCGCTTACTTTCGAAGTAGAAACTTCAAACATTTATGAAAAATATTGAATTGAATTATTTTTTTACACAATAATAATTTAAGGGCTTGCTAATCTTATGTTTAAAGATCCCTAAAAGATGTTAAAACGACCTGCAATGTTTCTAGAGCTGCTGGCTGCATGACTAGCAAACAACAACAAAATAAATTTGTTAACTATTTTTAATTAAAGAACAAACCTAGTGTGTTTTGTTTATTTTTACTAAAGGAAAAAACGAAGAAAAAAATAGAACTAAAAAAATAAAAAGCATAAAAAAAGCATCTGGACCCACCACAGCTCATTGAAATATTTAAAAAAAATTGATTATTTTCGCCTTAATATTTCCCCTCAGTAGTGAGGCGGCTACCTGATTAATATGCCTTGTTTCTAAATAAACAAATTTTGACAAAACCTGCCTCCAAAAAACGTAAACAAACAAAATTCAGCTGGACTATCAACACCACCTGATATAAATTCGCCTTGAAATAAAGTTTCGTTAAATTTGTTATTTAGAAAAGTTTTGAAACTTCAAAATACGAGTATGACTGATTGAAACAACTAGAAAAATATAGTTAGAGAAATTTATAAAAAATATATTTATTTGAACAGAAATCGTTTTCAAATCTAGCGGCGGCAATATCTAGTTAAGGAACTTAACGGTATTAATAGAAGATAACAACAAGTAAGTCGAAGCCTCGTTGGCAATGATTTCTGGATCGCTACTGCGTATTTCGATACGAAAAGGAAATCCTTCGAATGTGTATGCCTTTAACATTGTGTTTCGAAAAAAGACTTCTTTCGAATCGAAATACGCAGTGCGCCTTCCTGTAGTCTGTTTCAGAATAGAAAGAAGAATGTGAAATAACGAATTTGTTAGACGTTCTTAGGATATAAGGAAATTATTTTAGGCATTCTAGCTTTGCAAGTATTCGAATATTTTTGGGATTGTTGCCTTAGACTAATAATCGCCCCTATCGCGAATATTTATTCCCATGAAAAAACTTCCAAAATTTCTATCGTGAATGATTTCTAGCGTAAAATACAAGTAAATTGTTATTGGAATCATTTACGGTAGAAAAATTTGGGAGTTTTTTCATAGGAATAATTATTCGCGATAGGGGTGAATATATTCATTTACTCAAGACGGTTTGTACTGAATGCATTAAAATTCATTCACAAGTTATCACTAAGGACCGCTGTAAGGTCCCAAGTAGGCCATTTTTTTTTTATAAAATAGAACACACTTCCTGAAACCCTCTGAGGGTTGCGGGTTCAATTCCCTCCAGAGACTGATAGACTAGCGCTCAACAAATGCAATGTCTTTTAAACAGTTTCATTTTAAATCAATTCCTTTTATTTATTTTTAATATTTCTACCTAAAGTGACGTTGGCGACCGACCATTCATTAACGAGTTTAGTCGAAAACTGATAAAAATCATCTCGTTTTCTTAAATATTTTTCTGTAACTTTGTTACAATGAGTGATTTTTTAACAAATAAAATCTGATATTTAATTCACATGTGTACAAAAACAAGACTTAAAAGATATTTGTTCTATTTAGTCAGTCATAAAACCACAATTCGAAGAAAAAATGCATTCGAAATTCATAGCAATAAAAAGCTCAATAACAACACAAATCTTAACTTGAAACCACAAATCAAAAGCAATAAACAACGGGACTGGGAGCTCATCAAAATTAAAAGCAATAGCAAGCAAAGAAGAGAAAGAAAATGCCTACAAATTATTTACAGGGAAAGCATGACTGGGCCTCAGTCAAGCAGTTAGTTAGAATTTCCTAAGAGGTGGTAGGGGGTAGGGATGGGGTGTTAAATTACTTATAAGTTATTAATTAAAATGATTTTATTTTCCGTCATTTAACGACAGAGTGTCCAAGAAAAAAATCAACTGGAAATAGCTAATCTCAAGTATGAAAATGAATCATTGAGAAATCGTTTAAGAGACGTTGTTAACTCTCCACTATCTGATGCGGAAAAACATCAAATCATACAAGATTCACAACGTTTGCATAGTTCAGCACCAGCTTCCATAGCACTACCAACCGTAAGTTATTTCTTCTTTTGTTTTTGTTTCATTTAACACGAATAATGAGTTGATTTTCTTTTTGCTAATACTAGAGTACCGATAATGATAATGGTGGGACGCCTTGTCTTACACCCGATTGGGATAAACACTCGTCGTCCAGTGAAATATCTGTAGCTTGTTTGCAGGACAAAATCATACAAATGGAGGAAACGCATTACTCTACCAATGAAGAACTACAAGCCACTCTACAGGAATTAGCCGACTTGCAAGTTCAACTAAGTGATGCTCATGCCGAGAACGAACGTTTGGCTGAAGAAAAAGATGTTCTCTTTCAGTCGTTGTGTCGACAAACTGAAAAACTAAATGAATCGCGTACCCAAATCAATAATCTTCAAGAGCTTTTGTTAAGAGATGCCAAACAAAATAGCGCAGCCGAAGAAGTGGCCAATACAGAGCGTGAAAAGAAATTGATGGATTTAATAAAAAGTGCTCAAGATGAACGTGAAGCGGTTATAGTTAAACACGAAGAATTAAATGGTGAACTGCTGGAAATGCGTCAAACACATGAGGCACAAAATCTAGAACAGGCTCGTCTGCGAGAACGTATTGCTCTATTGGAGTCTTCGATTGATAACGAACATGCTCAACGCAAACAATTGGAGACACAGCTCTTAACCGCCAAAGAGGAAATCTCCCATGGCCTTATAGAAATTAATCGTTTAACCACTCTGTTGGAAAATGCTAAAGCCAAGATAGAAGAACTAGAACAAGATTTGGCACGAGGAGATAAAACAGATCTCAGTGAACTCTTGGATTTAGCACGAAAAGAAAAAGATGTGCTGGAGGAAAAAGTAGCCGAAATGCAGGATCAATGGTCTCGCAGTCAGGCTGAAGCTAGACGCCTCAAAGAACAACTAACCGACGTAACAGAGGAGCTAATGGTGTCCAAAAATAATGCCAAATGTGCTCTCTCACATCTGGAATATCGTTTCGAACAGCTACAGCAGGAAAAAGATAAACTCTCGCTAGAAAATCAACAACTTTGTGAGTCTACTGCCGAGCTACAAGTGCAAAGCAAATGTCATTTGGAAGATAAAACTCAACTGCAAACACAGTTGGCAGAAACACAAAAACATCTTGCCGAAATGGAGCGTAAACTCTGCGATACTCAAACCCAGTTGGAGGATCTGCAACAGCTGCGCAAACAAGAAGTAGAAGAATGGCAACAATTCCAGTCCGATCTATTGATGACGGTGCGTGTGGCCAATGATTTTAAGACTGAAGCTTTAAGTGCTAGAGAACAATTGGTATTGGATAATAAAACTCAAAAGGAAAAGATCAGGATGCTAGAACAACAAATTGAAAAACTAACCAAACAACGTCAGTTAATTTTTTATTTATAAAATGATTTGTGTTTTCGAAATTTTAAAATTCAAATTTAATGTTTTTTTTTTTTGTTTGTTTGTTTGTTTGTTTTAGAACAACAACAAACGGAAACGCAACAATCTGTATTGTCGACCGTGCAACAAGAAATGGCCTCGAGGCGTAGTAAAATTGGCAGCTTTTCAAGACAGGACTCCAGATTGTCTGTGAAGACTTTAATTGAAAGTATAGAAAATAATAAACAGGTGAGAAGAATCGGTGTTTAAATTTAATGTTCGTTGTTGAGATGTAAACAAAGTCGTAAATTGCATTTATATATCGATCTGCCTGTCCCACAAGTTCGCTCGATAACACGTTCGTTCGCACAAATAAATTTAAAACAAAAACAAATTCAAACATTTTGTTCTTGTTTTAAATGTAATTGTGCGAACGAACAATATCGAGCGACATCGTGGGACAGGCACGATGTGTCGCTAGCAGATATTATTTTCCTATTATTAATTATTATTTAATTTTTTGATTTCGTATACTCGCAAAATCAAAAAATAAAATAATAAAAAAACGAAAACGATTTTCCAGTCGTTTTCGTTGCAATAAGCTGGACATTAGAGTAGACTTAATCGGTCTTTAAAAACCCTATAATTCGATTTGGTTTAAATATTAAAATATTTTTATTTTTGTCTTAGACTGCAAAACCGGAAGAACCAGAATCACGTTACAGTTCTTCCTCCAGCTTGAACAGTAGCACTACAGCTGAAATAACGCCCAGCAGTGTGCTCTCGAGCGATACAAATACCAATAAAACCGACTGGTCAGAGAATGTAAGTGTTAAAAGGGAATCTCTTAAAACTATTCCAGTTCCTTATCTGAAACTTTCGTCTCTTTTTTGTTTTATTCAGGTATCTCGCTTAACCCCCTTGATAGGCAGCTTAAATACGACAACAACAACCATAACAACGACAACAACGGCAGCTTGTACACCAAATACAAATATTACCAACCCAACATTAGTTACAACATTAAATACAACAACCAAAGGACCTTTAAGGGAACAACAACAACAGCAATCGACAGCAATACACATTAGTAGTTTAAATAATGTCTCCAAATCTTTGCTAAGTGGTAGGTTTTCCTTTAGGTTTGCAAAGCTTTTTTATTTATTTATTTTTTTTTTTGAATTTTTTACTACAGGCGAACGTAAGGATCCCTTAAATATGCTGGCCAAAAATGGTGGTAGCAAGCGTAATGCTCTTTTGAAATGGTGTCAAAATAAAACCGTAGGCTATCGCAATATCGACATAACAAATTTCAGCTCGTCCTGGAATGATGGCTTAGCCTTTTGTGCAATTTTACATTCCTATTTACCGGATCGCATTCCTTATGATACTTTAAGTCCAGCCAACAAACGACGTAACTTTTCATTAGCCTTTGCAGCTGCCGAATCGGTTGGCATACCCACAACTTTGGTAAGAAAAATGTTTACGGCAAAGAAAATTTGTAATTTTTAATGTTAAATTTGTTTCGTTTCGGTTCGTTTCGTTGCAGAATATTAACGACATGTGTCAGATTGAACGTCCCGATTGGACTCAAGTTATGTCTTATGTTACTGCTATTTACAAACATTTTGAAACTTAAGTTTCTTTTTCCTTTTTTCATTTTTTTAAGCTTTTACTACCTACTATTTTTACCTTCAACAATATTAATTAAACTCAATATTTGTTTTAGCTTTAATTTTAATATTAATGAAAGGGAGAAAACAAATGTTGGCCTATTTTATTGTTAACACTTGGTATTTTTTAAAATGTTATTAATTTTATTATTCTTTTTACATTAAAATATAAGACTTGCCTTGATTTTTGCTTTTAGTTTTTAATTTGTGTGTGTGTGTGTGTGTTATTTTGTGTTATAATTTCTCTTTGTATCTTTTACATACTCTTTTGCTTTTCTTCTATATATTATTTATTTTGTTTTACTTTTATTAAATATTCATAATGAATTTATTAAGAAAAAAAAATGTAAATATTGCTACCAAACAACAAAAAAAAAAACACAACACCAATTGATAAAAAAAATGATCTTAATTTATTTTTGATAAAAGAAAAGAGAAATAAACGAAAAAATATGAAAATAAATCAAAATAAATATTAAAAACTTTGTTTTTTTTTGTACTTTATTTTTTAATATGTAATTCGAATTTGTATTAATTCGAATTTGTAGAAATTCGAATACATACATATTTACGATCATAAAAGGATGAATTTTCAAATCAATATAATAAATATTTAAAATTAGCATTCAGTCTAACTTTTTTCGCACATAAATATATTAGAAAAATATAAAATTCATATTTCTATTAAAAAAGCAAATGAATTATTTAATTTTAACATCTAAAATTTCATATAAAAAAAAAATATTCTGTTTTTATAAAATATTTTATACAACTATGTGCTGTGGGGAATTCTTTTTAAAAACCAACACTTATACAATTTTGCCTACCAATACATTCATAGACTTAGATTTTTTGACAAGAGACTTAGGTTTTTGACGTTTCAGTTGACTATCTATGTGTTATCTATGGGTATTACCAAGGTATATTTATTTTACTAGGTAGTGGCGTCCCTACAACAAATACAACAATACAAGAACAACATGGCATTTTATTGTTGCTTTGTAGTTCGAAATGTCAAAAAACATAGAAGAAAATTGAGAAGGCGTGTATGTGTTTTATTGCTTTCTCACTTCTACACTATAAAATTTCTGAAAACATACAACTTTTGACATGTCGAACTACTAAATCAGCTGGGCGGACGACACTACCTAGTAAGATAAATACACCTTGGGTATTACTTTTCAAGATGGCGAACGATTTAACAGCTGTCAAGTGATTTATTCTCAGTTTAGTTTGGCAATTCATCATGAATAGACTCACACCTGAACAACGCTTGCAAATAGTGCAATTTCACGTTTTGGACCTGTGAATTGGCCTCCTAGATCTTGTGATTTAACACCGCTAGACTACT
Source organism: Phasia obesa (assembly GCA_949628195.1). Classification (NCBI taxonomy): domain Eukaryota; kingdom Metazoa; phylum Arthropoda; class Insecta; order Diptera; family Tachinidae; genus Phasia; species Phasia obesa. The sequence goes on from OX451218.1 coordinate 10,797,767, forward strand.
TTCTGTGGGGCTATGTAAAGTTATTGGTCTATGCGGATAAGCCGCAAACGCTTGACCATTTGGAAGACAACATTCGCCGTGTTATTGCCGATATACGGCCACAAATGTTGGAAAAAGTCATCGAAAATTGGACGTCCAGATTGAATTACATCCGCGCCAGCCTTGGCGGTCATATGCCAAAAATCATATTTAAAATGTAATGCCACAAGATTATCTTTCCGATAAATAAAATTCATGTCAATCGAATAATCCATCGTTGTTTTATTGCAACTTATAGTTCTATACCTCTATAAAAAATACCCTTTACAACCTACGTGTAATCGTAATTGCAGTTAATATAACGTTAATGAAAATTCAAAAACACAGAACAAAAATTTCGAAATTGTTTTTTTTTATTGATTATACATCAGCTCCAACCCCCAACTAACTTTTCGACTTCTATAAATATAATAACAATTTTATAAAACAGTGGGAAAGAGAGAGTACTCTAAATGGAATGAAACACCTAAATAAAATTTTATTTAAAAAAAATTTATTTTTTAAAAAAATAGAAACAATTTTAAAGATAAAAATCTAAAATGTGGCTTGATAATGATGTTCTCACAACGAAAGCGTTCGTCAAACGTAACAAAAAACAAGTTAGACTGTTATATTCGACCGTGCCGAATCTCATATATACCCTTCACCACAGTGATTTTATTTATGCATAAAAATGAATGTATGTAAAACTATAAACTATTGGTCCTACACTGGAACCTTTGCGGTATGGGGTTCATGTAGCTGCACATCTTTTTCTCATACCTACTCCCCAATCCTGCTCTTACCTCATCATGGCCTATCACAGTTTCAAGAAAACAATCATAAAATGCGTTCAAGGTACTCCAACTTGCAAGTGAAGCTACCAGTCAAAAACGTGTTCAGAATTTTCCATCGAATCAGTGGATTGTGAAAAGTACTGTATACACCCTATATATGTATATTTAAATATATCTATAAATAGACCTACTGATAGCACACTATCAACTATTGGTCCCACACTGGGACCACCACCCCGTAATCTTTCTGTCATTACTTCATGATGGGGCTAATGTAGCTGCACACATTTCCCCCATACACACTCTTCGTTGGGCCCTGACGAGGCAATTCTAAAAAGCAATTGATTATATTCCCAACTTGAAAGTGAAGCTTCAAATCAAAAACCATAGTGCACTCTCTACTAATGGCACCATACTGAACCTCGGAACCAATTTTTGTCAGTTTGTAGTTGGTATCCTGATGTTGTATATGTGTTTAATGCTGAGTTGAATTGGTTTTAAAGCAGAGATCTCATCTATTTAAGAATCAAATGCATTTAAAAAATATGTTACTCTATATCAAAGTCCCCCAACCGAAAAAAGTGGTTACAATGAAAATGCATTGGTTTGCTAAATATTTAGCAAAGTGACACAAACCTGCATTGTTGAAAGCTGGTATGCTACTGATTTAAAATTTTTAATTGTTTTGTTTTCTTTGTGTGATTCTGGTTTAGATTGTGTTTGTACGTGCTCACAGACTCTTAGGGGTTTGTGTGGGGGCTCTTGCTCTATATACATACATTCATATATTCTTAATATACATTAAAATTATGTTATGTTAAACTCATCATTTTCATAGAAATATAGACATTTTTTTACATATTTCAAAAATCGTATGTAAAAAGTTTTGCAAAAATTTTTTCTATATATTTTGAAAATTTTTTGGAAAATTTTTTTTTGTAAATTTTTTTCAAAAACTTTTCTGTTCAAATGTTTTTAAACTTGTTTGTTTAATTTTTTTTTAAATATTTTTGTTAATTTTTTTTTTTAATTTTTTTTTTGAACTTTTTTGAATTTTTTTTTTTACTGGTCGCGGTCTAATATCTATTTTCAAAAAAAAGCAAAAGAGAAGCATTACTGCTTTTTGCCCGCTGCCTTCAATTGAGTGGTCTGATGTTGCTGAATTTCAATAGCGAAATTTTCGAAACTATGCCTGGCAGATTGGTGTGCTTAAATTTTCTGTATATCTTCGGATGCCTTGGAAAAGTTGATTTCAACCCGAACACAGACGGACAATCAACTTCTCTATGTATAAGGATTCAAAATAAATTTACTTTATGGGCTCGGCAATGAATATTGTAGAAATTACACACGGAATGACAAACTTATTTATACCCTTTTCACCTGTGGTGAAGGGTATAAAAAAAAAAACACCGAGTCACGAAGGTATATGATTAAAAACAGTATAAAAACGAACCCTTTAGCCCATTTTAAGGATCAAAATAGTATATATTTATTTTAACCTTGAGCGGAATTTGGTATTTCATTCATTTCGAGTGAATGAAATTTCGAAATTAATGCGATTTGTATTCAAATTAAACACCGAAAGAAAAATTCTGCTTGACAAAAAATTGGTATTCCTAGCTTACCAAGGCGAATTAATTCGAGGTGATTGCACGGGCGAATTTAGGTTTTTTCGCCTCCTTTGCAGTTGTTAAATTTCATATAGAAAAAATTAGTTTATAATTTTTTTATATGGAGTTTGACTTTTCGCTTTCATGCATATGATGAGCTTTTTCGCCACTGCAATCACCTGTTATAGATTCGCCTTGTAGCTTACATTACGAATTTGAAATTTTATGTTCGATAGCCGGCGAAGATCGAATGTAAATAGTTTCGAAAATATTGAAAATGAAAAAATACTTAGAATTTAGAGCACTATAGGTTCGAATTTTTTAATTTCAACTGTTTCTACAAGAGAAAATGTCTACATTTTTATTCCATTGTCAAATATTTGTAAATTAAAAAAAAATCTTCATCCCTCGGTTTTTAATAAGTCTCAATAATTTTCATATATTTTCCAATATTAATATTTGTTTAGGTATGTATTTCTTAAAACTAACAAAAAAAAAATAATTTTTCTTAAAAATAATCTTTGACAATGTAAACAACAACCTCATTTCAAATATTTATTTTAAGTCTAATTTTGTGCTTTAGCTATTTGTTTTGGCTGAGCATTAATGGCATCTAATTCGTTTTGTATACACTCGAACTGATGATACAATTGCAGCAACTCCTCATGATTCATTTCCAAATTAATATCTTGACCGGCACCAGTTTTAAGTTGCAACACAGCCAAGGCTGTCTTTTCACGCTGCTGAAACTGCGAAGATATTTCCACATTAAGCTTCCAGGCAACATCGGCAATTTCATTCGATTCATAACGATCACTAGCTAAATTATTCATAATAGGTGTAGTTTGTCGTACCCACAAACGTACGATGGCATCTATTTTGGCCTCATCTTGCAACTGCAATTTATCACGTAACTCGGCCTGCAGCAATGAGGGTTTAATGATGTAAGTGCTGGTACGTCTTAAAATATAGGAAAATGTTTTAATCAATAGCAGAAAATCGGGCCGTGGAACACCCACTAAGCGTTCCAGTTCTTCCAGGGCATTTTCATTTTCTGCCGAAGAAAGGCCACCTTCCTCCGAAGATTCGCCACCTGCGTTGCTATTAATCATTTGACGGTGCACATATTGCAAGACCGTGCTAAAGGTGTTGTAAGGTAAAGAGTTGATGATTTGTATGCCTTCGCGAGCTCTATAGTGACAGTTTTTCAATAACAATTTTGTTGTTCGGCAAAAGAAAACTACTAACCTGTCGGTTATCTTTATCCAATTAATGCTCATATTCTATGTTTATTGTCCTGTTTAACGCTCCTCCTCCTATGTTTATATAAAAATGTAAAATTAGAATTATCTTGCAGTTTCCTGTTCCTCTTATTACTGGGTTGTTTTTGTGGTTTTTTCTTTTCAAAATACAATAAAAACAAATGTTTAGTGATGGCAATTTGGCGATTTATGAAGGAGTAAGTTTATCATATAAATCGGACCGCAAGTGAAACAAAATAGATGTAATGTATTTGCTTTTTCAATCAGTAATAAATTAAAGCCTCTCCATACAGAAATTTGCTTACGATTATTTTGTTTCAGCAATATTTTGTGTGTTTTTAAACTGCAGTAATTATTATTTATTTACTCTTTCGCCGCTTATTCCATTGTTCGCAAAAGTGTCATCTCTTTATTTGAAGACAACTCTGGTTTTTATTACAATGTTATTGTGAATGAATTTAGTAGCAGTACTTATTTGTGAGACGTGTAGTTGTGGTTGGTCTGCTGGATGTTTTTGTTTTTGTGAAGATTTTGTTTTTTTTTTTCTGTGTAAATAAATGTAAAATAAAGTGATTTATGTGGAAAAATGTCGGCTACTTTGCGCTATAGAGGTGATAAAAATAATTTAATCGAATTGGCCAAGAATTTAGATGCCTTTAAAAAAGTGCCGGAAAAATATACAGAGACCACAGAAATTGGTGGCACTTGTAAGTAAATGTTTGTTGTTGTCTTCTTCTCTTTGTCGAATAATAACAACTGTCCACGGCTGCCAGATTTGACGATTTTGGTACAAGAAATTACAAAATTCCGATTTGGCGAGTTTTTATTAAAAAGTGGCGATTTTTTACTATGGTAAAAATAGTGTTTTAAAATACAAAGTTTAGTATTTTTAGTTTAAACGATTTCAAAAGTTGTGGTAATTAAAGTCAAAAAGGGCGTGTTTAAAGGGGATTGTTGTTCGCTCTCTAATATTATGTGTACAATTCTTTAAAGATGTTTTTTGTTAACTTATAGTGTTAAGAGTATTGATAATTCCCAAACATGTTATCAAAAGAACTTATTGTATCCTTCAAACTCTAGAGCAGTTTTATACATTTAAAATTTAATGTAATGAATAAAGCCTAGTGCTCTGTTCGAATTTTTGAAAAATATTGAGCAACATTTATTATTTCACAAGGAAAATTTGACATTTAAAATGTAGTGTCTATCTCGCGATTTGGAAGAATTTACGATTTAATTGCTTTTAAATATACCACATTGTGTTACAAAATTTTCCGCAAAAAATTTGACAAAAAATTCCACATGAAATAAAGCCAATTTGCTTTATTTCACAGCTTTGGTAAAATGTTGCCAGACACATTTCAATGTTTTTCCAAAGTAAAAACAGAGGTCCACTTCTGCAACATTTTTTCATGACTTAAGCCTAGTACTCTGTTCGAATTTGTGAAAAATGTTGAGCAATATTTATTATTTCGCAGGGAAAATTTGTCATTTAAAATGTGGTGTCTATCTCGCGATTTGAAAATATTTTACGATTTTATTGTTTTTAAGTATACCACATTGTTTTAGAAATGTTAACAAGAGCCAAGCGATCAGCTGTTGTTTGAAAAATTCCACATGAAATAATGCCCCTTTGCTTTATTTCACAGCTTTGATAAAATGTTGCCAGAAACATTTCAATGTTTTTCCACAGTAAAAACAGTACTACTTCTGCAACATTTTTTCATGACTTTTTCATAGAAATTTGTTATGTATGTAATTTGACAGCATTCCGCATGAAAAACTGAACAGAGTACCAGGCTTTATTCCTACAAATTTTTTATGTAGTTTGACACCATTTTGCATGAAAAACTGAACAGAGTACCAGGCTTTAAATACATAGACAACATCAGGCTACCTTGTACAGATTGTCAAAAATAAAATACACACATCTATAGTAAAACGATTATTTTAAAGTCATCAAAGCTATACGACCACCGTTGTGGCTGTAGTTAAATTAGGCTAATTTATATTTTTGTATCACCACTTTTACAATTTGACAGGAATAGTGCAGACAGACGAGATTTGTTGGCAAGGGGTTGAAGAGGTAGAGTGTGTTTTGCATTACTTTCTATACAAATTTATTTTTCTGTCCACATGTAAAATGGGTGTATTATGCAATAATTTTATTTTTTCAATAAAAGAAAATGTCACAAAATTACAAATTCATTTACATGCCAAAGATTTTGAAAAAAATATTTTTTATTTATTGGAAAAAGCTATTTTCTAATAGTAAAATACTTATTTTTATAACAATGTCAGAGTTTACGAAGTAGACGTCGTCTTTAATATAATTAAATAGCTGACTACTCTGCGACAATTGAGCCAACGGAACTTGTAGCCGCTGTTGTCTATGTATTTAAAGCTTAAGAAAATGTTTTGATTTCAGTATACATTAAATATGTATGTATAAGTCAACTTTAAAATTGACTTCTCACAATTTTTTTTAATTGCTTTTTAACAAAAATATAAACAAAAAATAGTTAAAAAAATACTTTTTTAGTTGTCCGATTTTGAAAAATTAAAGTTGAAAAGACGAATTTTTACATGTTTATCGGGAAATTGACGATTTTTTCTTAAATTGACCTGGCAGCCCTGGAACAGTTTGCCGCATTAAATCTCTAATAAAAAATGCAGGGTTGGGATCGTTTAACTAGAATTATTAAGAGTAATATATATAATAATTTAAACCACATTTTAAGGCGAAAAATTGTAAGTTTAACTGTTAAAATCCACAAAAAAAATTAAACATTTACGCCGTAATATTTCCCTCCGTAGTGAGGCTACCTGATTTATGACCCTTCACCATAAAAACATTTTTATTTAGATTTTTTGCTGAAAAATAGGTTATTTAATAATAATACAGTGTGCAAAATCCGTATTCGTACATCATCGGTTCTCGCAAAAACAACTACCATGTAATAAAATAAATAACTAAAAAGAGTTTTTGCATGATTTTATGGAAAGGGTTTTATTTAATAAAATTAAAAAAAATTTTAATTCAATATTATTTCTGAATTCACTATTTTTAAAAACAAAATTCATATTCGTACACATAAATTTTCTGTAAAATAATTTTAAAACTAACTTTAATATTTAGTTGGATAGCTTTACATTAAATAAGCTTGGGAATATACAAATTTAAAAAAGTTATGTTAATTAATTTATTTTTAAAACGATTTACGATATTAAGAAAATAGTGTATTTTCTAAGTGTGTACGAATATGGATTTTACATACTGTAAATAAATATTTTTATCTAGGGGATAGAAAATGTAATTTTATCGAAAAAATATGACGGGAAGTCCCTATTTGTTGAGTTCTCTGTTCGGTTTTTCATGCGGAATGCTGTCAAACTACATACATAAAATATTTGTATGAAAAGGCATGAAAAAATGTTGCAGAAGTAGTACTCTGTTTTTATTGTGCTGCAAAAACATTGAAATGTTTCTGGCACCATTTTACCAAAGCTGTGAAATAAAGCAAATGTGCATTTTTTTCATGTGGAATTTTTTGTAAAATTTTTGTGTGAAAATTTTGTAAAATAATGTGGTATTTTAAAAGCAATAAAATCCTAAAATTCTTCCAAGTCGCCAGATAGACACCACATTTTTAAATTTCAAATTTTACTTGTCAAATAATAAATGTTGCTCAACATTTTTCACAAATTCGAACAGAGTACTAGGCTGAAGCTTTTATTAAATTTCGAATATAAAATTTCTTTATGGTGAATATTTCTGACAATATAACGTCATTGTTAATAAATATCATCTGATTAAAATTGTCCTTCAAATGATTTTAAAATTTTAAGAACTAGTTAATCCGCTACAACCCGGTTGGAAAATCTATACTTGTTCAAATAGAATAGAAAAATGCTGCAATTTTTTTATAACGCCCTGCTAAAATCGGTGTTTGAATACCAGCCACGAAAAACAAATTTAGAGAGCAAAGTTGATGTTCGAAATATCTTAGAAAAGCTGATAGCAAATTTTATACATATTGTTACGTTTTTACTTTTCGTTGGGTTCTTTTAATTGCAAAATAAATACACTCTATTATTACTTTTACAGCAAACTGTTAAACACTCTTAAAATTCGACAACTTAACTCTTTGAGTTTTAAATTAATACTGCCATACTACTCGCCAGCACGATTCACTTATATAGGTGATTTAAAAGCACCAGAATGTTCTATTCCAGACATATCTGGCAGGTTCGATTGTTATTGCTCTTGTCTCCTGTTTGTGTGGTTGCTTATTTCTTTATACCTGTATGTGTGGCTGTTTATTTCTTTATACCTGTATGTGTGGCTGTTTATTTGTTTATGCTTGTATTTATGTATGTCGCTGTGTATTTAACTGTTGAGTGTTTATTTAATGTGTGTGTGTATATGCGAATGTTTGTTTAAGGCGTTACTCACTGTTGCCAACTATTTTCCGAAAAATATCGCTAAATTTGGGTGAAAAATCGCTAGAAAATAGCTAAATTAAAAAGAAATTAAAAAATTTAGCGATAAATCGCCAAAAATTTTTTTCTTTTTGAAATAACTGAAAAATTTATAAAAAAAATAGCTAAATTTCCAGCTTTTTATTTATTTATATCAAAAATTCTATAATTTATCGCTAAATTCTTGAAATTTTGCTAAAAAAAAATTTTTTTTATAAACTTTTTACAAATCTTTCATAGGAAATTAGGTGTATAACGATTCTATAAAGATTTGAAAATTGATATGAATAAGAATATTAGTAAATACAAAAAAAACATTTAATATATTTTATATAAAAACTAAAAAAATTAAAGTAATTCAGGTAACAAAGTTCATACACATAAATAAGTATTCAATACTTAACAATTAAATAATTTTTGTTAAAATAATTTGTATTTAACTTAAAATTTGGATCCAATCATCGACATTTTCATAAGTAGTATTTGTCCCTACTTTTGACAGAACTGATATTGGTATCTCGTAATCGTGACAACATCTATTTTTTAATTTCAAACCGTATCTGTAAATATACATATATATGTATATAAAATGAATAATTAATAAAAAGGTAGAAAATTTAATTTAGAAAACTTTACCTTACGTGTAAAACTGCATTTACTGTATTAGTCATTATCCTATTTCTTAACTTGCTTTTAACAATATTGAGTTGACTAAAAACCCTTTCAACATCGGCATTCGACCAAGGAAGTGATAAAACATCAATAGCAAATGTAGCCAGCTCTTTGAAAGGAATATTTCCAGCAGAATCGGTAAAATTTAAAACTTCGGCCCAAAATGAACAAGTCAAATTATTTTCTGTCCATTTAACATAACGTATGTTTAAATATTGGCTAGTTATAGTATCAATCAGATCGGATTTGGTATTAAAAATTGATAAGAGAGGTAATAAATTGTTCTTATTTGGTTTCAATGCATTTTCAACGGAAAGTAAATTGACTAACTTTAAAATTCTGTAATTATTAGGTAATCTGCGCAAATATAAAAATACATATATTACCTTATATTACAGTTATATATTAAATGTTACCTTTTCTTTATTTCCAAAATCAAATTTACAACAAAATTAATACACGAACTGCGAATGTTTAATTCACTTGCGTCATCCAACTGTCCTTGATCTTTTAAGCGTTTAACGTGAGTTTCAAATGTATATCCCAAATAGCAATCGTAGCATATATACTGCTGGAAATCTATATTTATAACATCAATTTCAATTGTGGGGTTTATGACAAACTGCTTTAAGAAATTTATAGCCAGTTCCATGTCATTAAGAAGTTTTGTTGGGTCGCAGTTTTGACTTTGAAAACTTTTGTTTAAAACTTGAATTCTAGTCAATATTGGACGAAGGAATAACAAATAGCTTAGATTTATTTCATTATATAGTTCGTAAAGGTTTTGAGCCATAAAACATTTTTCATATGTTTTTGCTATTCCAAAATGTGTTTGCAATTCAATCCACTGGTCCACTATTCTGGATATTGAAACTTCAATTGAAAGCCAACGAGTATCACAAATATTTGTTATTTTTAAAGGTTCCTAGAATAAAACATTTTAAGTATGAAAAAAATATATGTATAACCCATATGTATGCATGCTCTGTACCTCTCCATCATTTATTGCTTCGAAAATGTGCTTGTAACTTTGTTGTCTTGTATAACTTCTTGAAAACCAGTTATAAGTTTCATTTGTTAGGTATTCCAGGCAGTTTGGCATGGAAAGCTTCCAAGAATGGGTCACTGCCAGCTGAATAGAATGGCAAACACATCTTATTAAAATAAGGTTTGGAACATATTTTTTCAATTCTGTGAAGACGCTCTTCCTGTTGCCCACCATGACATTGGCATTATCGGTACCAATACCAAGTAGGTTCTGAAGTTCTAGATTGTAGTTTTTTAATACTTGCAAAATAACTTTTGAAATACCTTCTGCGGTCGTGTCAGTCACTTCAGCTAAACTTAAAAATGTTGACACAACTTTTTGTTTTGTGGTACTAAAATAAATTATTACAATACCTGAAAGAAAAATATTTATTTTACTATGTACATTAAAATTACACACTGAGACAAAAAAATGAAGTAAATGTTTCTGGGATCTCATACCACTTTTTTGATAGGTACTATCGTGTACAACAACACTCTGTTTTGGAATTTTCAAGACACCTCCAAAATCTTGAGTTGGTATTAGTCTAAGTTAGAGGGTAATAAGTGCATACGCGTATGAAAACCCGGTTTTTATCCGTAACTCAAGATTTTGGGGGAGTCTTGAAAATTCCAAAAACAGAGTGTTATTTTAGACGATAGTACCTATCAGTGGTATGAGAGAAACTTTTACTTCATTTTTTTTTGTCTCATTGTTATTTATAAACTCACCTAACAATTTAATGACACCAATATCCGTTGATTCATCCACTAATATACTGAATCTGGACGTAGAAATATCATTTCGTAGTTCCTTTACGAAGTGAGGAGCTAAAATATTCTTGATTAGCCCGGTGCATTTGGTTCTGTGAATACGTATTTTGTTTGCATCATTAAAATTGTTCTTGCACAAGTCGTTGAGGTGATCCACAGAATTGTTTGATGTATGTTGGCATACGAACAAAGCTAAAGCCAATTCTTGTCTCTTTACATTATCAACAGCAACAATTGGAGTAAATTCTAATTTTCTCCAACACGAACTTTTGAGTGAAGCGGCTGATTTATGTTTTTTAGTTTCGGCATGACTCAGCAGGTCATATAACTTTCCAGACAACGAACACCGACAATATTTACAGTATCCTTTAGTTTCATCTTTTTTGTCCTGTGTCACCCATTGATTTAATTTCTCATGCTGTAGCCACTCAAGCCGAAATTTTTGATTATATTTAGGGCCCATGAGAACCAGTTAACTTTTAGTATTAATATCACGGAATTTTTTACTTTTTAACAAAATTTTTTCATCACAAACCAAATCAAAATACAATTGTTTGTCTATGCTTTCTGCTTTTATGAAATAAAAAACTACCGTTATTCGAGACTCGAGCTTAAAGTGTTGATAAAATTAAATAATTAAAATCACTTAAATGATTTAAGTTGCCATTGAAAAATCGCTAGATTTCCCGCTAATAGCTAAATCATATTTTTTCTAGCTAAACAAGAATAAAAATCGCTAGATTTGACGAGAAAATAGCTAAAATGGCAACAGTGGCGTTACTCTTTATTGTTTGTTTCTTTCTTTCATCATTGTAAGAAAACAAACCATTAATGTTGTTGTTGTTCGAGAGTATTGTGGTTCAGAGCCTATAATGAATAAATTCTTCTTTCGTAACAATATAAATAAATTAGAAGAACGTTTGTTTTGATTGTAAAATCTAGATTTTTGTGAATTTTTTTTTTTTTAATTTGCTGGAACTTCGAAAATTCATATCATTTCGAATACGTAGAGACAGAAATCGTTAAGCCGATTACCCTGCCCTTAGGGATCAGAGTACAATATACTTTAATATGTCGCTGATTAAATAATGTAGAAATTGCAATATTGCCTGCAACAAAGAAATTAAAAATATTAACAAGTTTGGAAGAATTTTATTACAAGAATTTTTTTAATAAATAATTTACTTAAACTTTTTTTATTTGAAGAATGAACAGAAAAAAAACGTTATTTTTTCAGTATCCCTTATAAGTCGCTTGATTATCATATTCCTGATTTACAAAGAAGTCATGTACTATAAAGATGCTAAACTAAAATATCAATTCGAACCGGATATAGACACTGAAAAGGTGCAAATGCATGTAGATATAACAGTAGCCATGCCTTGCAGCTCGTTGTCGGGCGTTGACTTAATGGATGAAACACAACAAGATGTGTTTGCGTATGGCACCCTACAAAGGCAGGGAGTTTGGTGGCAACTGACACCAGACGAACGTGTTGAATTTGAACGGCAACAATATATGAATCATTATCGTCGCGAACAGTTTCATTCTATAGCTGATATTCTGTTCAAAGATATGATAAAAAGTAATGAAGCACATGAACAGCCTTTGGGCTATAGTGGCAAACCGGTTTCAGAAGATCAATATGATGCTTGTCGTTTGCATGGTACTCTGGGCATTAATAAGGTGGCAGGCGTTTTACACTTAGTGGGTGGCGCCATGCCAGTAGTAGATTTATTTGGCGATCATTTAATGATTGGTTTTCGTAGAGTGCCCGCCAATTTTACTCATCGCATAAATCGTTTAAGTTTTGGCCAATACTCCAAACACATTGTTCAGCCCTTGGAGGGTGATGAGGTCTATATAACCGAAGAAGAGACGACAATACAGTATTTTTTGAATATTGTTCCTACCGAAATACACAAAACATTCACAACCATTAATACCTATCAGTATTCGGTAACCGAAAATAAAAGAGTTTTGGGTAAGAGCTGTTATACTTAAATTTTTATATGATTAAAGTTTGTTTTTTTTAAATTAAAATTATGTATATCAAGATCCGGAACAAAATTCCTACGGCAATCCTGGCATTTACTTTAAATATGATTGGTCTGCTTTGAAAATCATAGTGCGCACCGACCGTGATAACTTTATACAATTTGTAATACGTTTAAGCTCAATAATAGCGGGTATAATAGTTATATCAGGTAGGTTTTTGTAAATATTACCTGGATTCTCTTTAACTATTAACTATTTTTATATGAACAATTTTTAGGTATTTTAAATTATATTTTGGTGTCCATACAAAAGTTGCTGTTGCAAACTTTTGCCCCAGAACTAATGCACAACCGGCTCAAGGAAACACCCGAACATTGCTCTTCAACTACAGCTCAGCAAGTCATAGCTAGTGTTCCGCCACCTGTATTAGTAACAAATGATTTAATAAGCAATGCTAATAAAATGTCAGCACAGGTTACTTCTTTATTACCAGCCACCATCGCTAATCCTCAAAAATAGTTTTAATTATAAAAATTTTCCCCTTATTGTTTTTATTTTGTTGTATTCGTTCTTCTTTTTTGTATTTTTGTAAAACTATTTAAAATAAAATTATTAAGAAATAATTTCAGTATTTATTTAATTAACTCTGTTAAAATTCACCAAAGTTTCATCAATATTTTCAAATGTTCCTTTTCGCCTATAACCACCACATACAGTTTTTAATATTTCCATGGCGGCCGCTACAGTTGTCTGTACATCCTGCGGTGTACCCAAGCTAGGATTGAGTTCAACTAAGTCTATACCTTGTATACGTTTGGTTTCGCTTAAGGATTCTACTATAAATATGCCTTCACGCAAAGACAAACCGCCGAAAACAGCGGTACCAGTGCTGGGCGCCACTTTGCAGTCCAGAGCATCGACATCGAAACTAACATGTATTTTATTTTTAACATTCAAAGCATCCAAGGTCATTTCCATTATTTTAGCAATGCCGTATTTGTCAACGGACTGAAATGAGAATAAGAAAAAATAAGTTCGAAAAAAAAATTGAAGAAAAAAATGTATAAATAAAAAATTTACAATACAATTTCCAAATATCTTATTAAATAATTAAATTTCTATAGAAAATTATAGGGATTAACTGCCCGCTTCACAATATCGAAAGAGTAAGTTCTTTTGTACAAATCATATTTCAAAAACAAATTCAATAATTCTTGCAAAAAACAAACTTCAAAACAGATAAAAATTCACCAATTCTAAACTAAAAATGTAAGAAGTAAATCTGTAAGAATTAGATTTAAACCAAATAAAAGATTTTCAAAAATTAGAGGGAAAAAGAGTAAAGACAATGTGAATGTCAAGCCTCTCCCTATTACTGTTCAAAACTTAAGCTATTTTCACCAGCATCCGTCTTTTATGGGGACACCATTCAAGCCTCTGTCTATGACGGTTTAAAAGTTACAGTCACATAGCTCAAATAAAATCACCTATTGGGACACCCTTTAATTTACAATTTTAAATTAAAGACCTGTTGTTATAGAGGACTTGGCCACAAAGATTCTTTATAAATTTCAACTATCTGTCTATAACGGTTAAAAAGTTTAACCATATATATCAAATTACAAGAACTATTGGGACACCCTTTACATTATAATTCCAAATATTTATACTTGTTATTATACCAGAGAAAGTAGTGGACATTCTGCCTAATTTTGAAGTGTTTGTGTTTAAAGGTTCAATAGATAAGGCCATATAGATCAAATTACGTAATTTATGGGGACACCCTTTAATTTCTAAATTCAAATTGTATACTATGCTATAGTGGATTTTGCAATACAGGTTCCTTGTAAATTTCAGCTGTCTGTCTACAGTTTAAATGTTTGGCCACATACATAGAATCACGTTAACTATTGGGATAATGAACTGTTTTTTAAAAGGGTACCAACCTGAAAACAAAACCTTTCAAATAAAGAAAAAAAAATTTAAATCGGTTCAGAAATGGCTGAGTTCTGCGGTTACATACAGAAAAAAAGCAACATTCAGACGAATTGATAACCTCCTTCTTTTTTGAAGTCGGTTAAAAATATTGTTTTTGTTTTGAAAGTAATTGTAGGAAAGAACGAATTCTTTCGACATTGCAATGTGAAAGTGGCAGTAAGTTTATTTTCTATGCAATTTTTCGATAAGTATAAAAAATAAACTTAATCGATTTTTTCTGTAGGAATTTAGCTTAAATTATTCTTTTTCTACATAAAAGTAAAGTTATCGATAACTGAAAGACTTTAAATTTTATAGTTATCAATAAAGTTGATATTTATTATTATTTATGATTAAAGGCTCCAACACTATAAGGTTATATATTTAGCTAAAAATGTTTTTATAGTCGATATTTAAGTTATCGATTACTTTAACGTTAAGTCGAAATTTAAAATTTACGCTTATCGAAAACTTATTTTGAAGAAAAGTTATTTAATCCTTTAAAGCAAAGATGTATTGCTACAAATCTTACTTGAAAATTTATAGTTATCGATAAAGCCGAAATTTTAAATATTATTATAGGTTTAGTGATCGAAATTTTTTCAACAGGAATAAAACTCCACTAATGATACTGAACAAGAACTGGATAAAAAGAAATCGTTAAAAGGATCTAATAGTATAAAATGTGATATTTTATGTGGCACAACTGAAGTATCTAAAGGTCTTTTTTATAGAGGTATAGAACTTTAAGTTGGCATTACTTTTCAAGATGACGACCGATTTAACAGCTGTCAAGTGATTTATTCTCAGTTTGGTTTGGCAATTCATCATGAATAGACAGACTCACGCCTGAACAACGCTTGCAAATAGTGCAAATAGGGCCCAAAACGAGATTACCATTGTTCCCGATTTTCATAAGCGAATTTTGTATAGCGATGAAGCGCACTTCTGGTTGAATGGCTACGTCAACAAACAAAACTGTCGCATTTGGAGTGAAGGTAATCCTCAAGTGTACGTCGAAACACCGTTACATCCATAAAAACTGACTGTTTGGGCGCTTTATGGGCTGGTAGAATCATTGCTCCGTACTTTTTCAAAAACGTTGGTGGCCAGAACGTTACAGTCAATGGTGATCGGTATAGAGCCATGATTACTAACTTTTTCATTCCTGAATTGAATAACTATGATGTCCAGGAGATGTGGTTTCAACAGGGCGGCGCAACATGTCACACAGCTCGTGGTGACCGCCTAATTTCACGTTTTGGACGTGTAAAGTGGCCTCCAAGATCTTGTGATTTAACATCGCTAAACTACTTTCTGTGGGGCTAAGTAAAGTCATTGGTCTATGCGGATAAGCCACAAACTCTTGACCATTTGGAAGACAACATTCGCCGTGTTATTGCCGATATAGGGCCACAAATGTCATCGAAAATTGGACGTCCAGATTGAACTACATCCGCGCTAGCCGTGGAGGTCATATGCCAGAAATCATATTTAAAATGTAATGCGACAAGATTATTTTTCGGATAAATAAAATTCATGTCAATCGTATAATCCATCGTTGTTTTATTGCAGCTTAAAATTCTATACCTCTATAAAAAACACCCTTTACAACCCGAATTCCTCTGTTACACCCCTTATTCTGTTTTGCATTAGTTTTAATTTTAATAAAATTTACATTTTTTCTTTTTTACTTATGATAACGAGTTCTAAGGTAGACGACAGACACCAATATAAATCCTATTTTACAAATTTTTCAACAATGTGTTTAAAAGTGACAGCTACATAATGTGTAAATACAAAAAAAAAAAAACATAAATTATGCGAAAATATAATATAAAAACATAATGAACCATACCCTACCTTAACTAATATAAAAGCAAGCAATAAATAGCCTTAAGAACAATTTTAATGGTACGCGAGGAATAAAACAGAACCTAATTTATTGACAGAGTCAAACGAGAACAACCCCTAAAAATCTCCCCCTCTCTATTATTAAATTTTATTGTTGTTGTTGTAAATGCAATGCTATATGATTTTGAATTTTTTGAAACATTACAGATGTTGTAAAAACGTAACTATCGTTTTCAACAAACAACAACAACAACTACAACAGCACACTACTGTCAAGGGTAGTTTAGTTGGCTTCTACCACCACAACAACTTCCCAAATATTATTTCACCACTCCACTCATTCGTGCATGTATGTATGTCCTAATGATCACATACGAAGTTTGATTAAAACCCTGAATCGAAAGCATTCATTGCTGTAAATAGTAAATTTGTTTCTTTCCATTAACACAGACACACTGTTGTAAAGTAAAGTAAAGTATTTTTAAGACTATTATTCATTTAGAGTTTTGGTGTGTGTTACTAACATCCATGGCATATGCTCGTATACCCAGCTTATTAAGGATGTAGGCTTCGTAAGGGTCAATGTCCCTTAGGCCAATGTAAACCAATTGATCGGCACGCAAGCTGAAAGTAGAACGAACAAATTTTAAGAATTAAAAAATAAAAATTGAGACAGGATATACATATGTATGTATGTATGTATGTATGTATGTATGTATGTATGTATATTTGTATGTTTGTATGTATGTATATGTGAAAATATATAAAATAAAATAGAGGTTATCTTTTTCACACTAATTTTTACAATTATTTTGGTGGTTTATTTTTCAAAAGGAAAGTTTAAAAAACTGAGCTTGAGTCGTTATCTACTTAAAATGGTTTTACACGGCGTGGGTTTGTCATATGACTTGTCAGTTTGATAACCCATATGTAATTTCATGTGTTTGTCAAAATAGACATTTTACATACGGTTTATAATTTTTGCTTTCAAACGTACATGTGTAATTACATCTGACATAACCCATAATATATAATTTTGCCGCCACACAGTTTTGTATTGCCAACCACAACTGATGCAAAGATACTAACGTAGTGCCTTTGCCACGCTTTTAGTGCTTTTGGTACCACAAAAAAAACTAAAATAGCAAAATATCAAGTTGGCATTACAGGATGTCAGATGCTTTGTCACATCCAAGGCGAATTCCAGCTGATTGTTTTTTGCTGTCAAAGTTGTTGTTTTGTTGTAGTTGTTGCTCTACTGCCTACACCTGGTATGAATTTGCCTTGGTCACATCAAAATAAAACACGTTCTAACCCCCCGTCTCCATTAGTCATTATTATGCCTTGACAAAAGTCAAACTTCATATGAAAAAAAAACATTATTATTAATACTGTTTTTTTTTATATGAAGTTTGACTTTTGTTAAGACATGTTGTTAGCAAATGAAGACGGGGGTTAAATGAAAAATGTAATATGTATTGTACACGTGGAAAATACACATGTTATGTTTGAAAGGGTTTACACGACGTGTATAGAATTTACACATGGAAAAGTGACAAGTCATATGAAAAATACACGCCGTGTAAAAGCACTTTTACATAAGCCGAACGTATAGTGATCGTGAAAAACATTTCTACCAGTTTTCAGCAATAGTTTTACCCAACCAATATAATTTTGTATGGTTTTTATTGCTGTATTTAATTTTATTTTATAATTCAAAAGCACTAAAACGTGTTAGAATCCTGTTTTTGATTCTAATCACGCTTCATGTCATACACAATTATTAGAGGGTTGATTTTATATTTAGGTTTTTTCTCTTGAATTGCTTTTGTTTATAAAAGTCATATTTTTTGGAATTAAAAAGTGCATTGAACACACAATACACATGCGCCTGATTTGCTTTTCCATT
Source organism: Phasia obesa (assembly GCA_949628195.1). Classification (NCBI taxonomy): domain Eukaryota; kingdom Metazoa; phylum Arthropoda; class Insecta; order Diptera; family Tachinidae; genus Phasia; species Phasia obesa. The sequence goes on from OX451218.1 coordinate 10,816,149, forward strand.
GTTTGAATATCCATCCCAAATGTCTGGCAATGAACGACATAATCAATCAATTCATTTTCAGGATTTTCGGTTGTCGTTTAAAAGTTTTTTTTGTTTTTTTTTTTTGTATTATTTTCACAAAAAGGGTTGGTTTAGCTGTTATTTCCTTAAAAAAAAAGCCTTTCAAGTGCATACTCGTAATACTAGTCTTGAATATTTTTTTTTTTACAAAATTTCAAAATAACTACAAGTGCCTCCCAGTTCAATTTCTTTTGTTTTAAAGCAGTTGCAAGCTGTTAAAAAAAACTACGAGTATAAAGCAAAATAAGTATGTCATTCAATTTTAAGCTTAATTTATTTTAATTATTTTCATATAAAAATTTTCTAAAAGATTTCAAAAATATCGAAAATTACAATTTTTTAAAAATCTTTTAATACAAAGTTAAAATAATGATATATTTCTGCTGACAAGAAAACTAAAGTCAAGGTATATTCATCTTACTAGGTAGTGGCCATAGATAACACATATGTAGATGGCCAACTCTCCAAATGTCAAAAACGTGGCTACAAATGTCTTCACACATACGTGTACGGTGTGAATTCAACACACTTAAGGGAGTAAAATTTTTATTCTCATTTAGACACTATTACGCGATATTTCATTGCACTTTCGAAATATTTAAACAATTTTGAATTTTTGCACAAAAAATAATTTAACAATTTATTGAATTTTAAATTTTTTAATACAAAATAAATTTAATTTTGTTGACATTTGTTTGGTGAAATTTATTTGTACACAGTAGCTGCCAAGCCATATTAATCAGGTAGCCTCACTACTGAAGGGAAATATTAAGGCGAAAATAATCAATTTTTTATATGGATTTTGACAGTTAAACTTACAATTGTTCCCCTTAAATGGAAGTTAAACTATCAAACTTCATATAAAAAAAAATTTATTCAATAGAATAGTAAAGTTATCGATAAATTTTCTAAAGAAAAGTCTAGTTATCGATCAATTTTCAAAAATCAGTAAAGTTATCGATAAATTTTCTAAGAAACAGTTATCGATAACTTAAACAGCATAGTTATCGATAACTTATTCTAGGTAAATAAAGTTATAAATAACTAAGTTAAGTAACTGATACAATTTTTTTAGAAAAAAAAAACAAATCTACCTATAACTTTCCTCTTGAGCGGCAATGTTAACGAAAGACCTTTTCAGGAAATAAATAATTTTCTATTAAAAATTTTTATAAAATTTGTTTTGAAGATCTTACAGTAGAATCTTTGAAACTTTGACAGTTGATAGCGAGCCATATTGTCGAATTGGCTGTCATTTATTTAGTCTGGTTTGCCAGGCATGGATGGATCTAGCGATTAACAATACGTGCAAATGATTTTCAGTGCAAAACGATCGTCAACAAACAAATTTGTCGAATTGGGACGATATAAATCTATATGAAATCTATACCAATCTACATTCCGAAAGAGTCACTGTTGGATGTGGATTTAGGTCCGGATAGAGATAGACGGATAGAGCGATAACCAATACGTGCAAATGATTTTTATCGAAAAATCATCGTCAACAAACAAAATTGACGAATTTGGGGCGATACAATCTACATTCAGAAAGAGTCACTGTTTGATGTGGATTTACGTGCAAATGATTTTTATATATTTATAATATACCAATCGATACCAATCTACATTCCGAAAGAGCCACTGTTTGATGTGGATTTAGGGCCGGCGGCGACATCGGTCAATAATTCTTTGTAAATGACGTTGTCTCGGCCCTTACCGTCAACCAACCAACCAACCTTTTTTGGCCTGAATTGTATGATTGGAAACCAACGGCTTGTCACGATTTCAACAGGATGGCGTTATGTTCCACACAACTAATGCTAATGTCGATTGAAATCTCCGCGAGCGAAAATTATCGATGATATCTCACCCAAACTTTGTTTTATTTAAATTTAAATATGGAAAGCGTTTAATGAAAGGCCCTTTATTAATACCAAAGAAACTATTGCATAAAAAAATTCTAAATTAAACTTACAGGAACCGGAAACATCTTTTTACAGAAAATAAATTTTGTATAGTTAGAACAACTGTTGAGAAATTATTCTTCACAAGAGAAATCAATACTACAACGTCTTGATAACTTCTATATAAATTTTTTGAAAATCACGCAGACTATTTCAATAATTTAAATAAAAATAAAGCATACAGGAACCGGAAACCGCTCTCGAAAATCAATACATGAGAAACAAAGCAAAAGCACTATGAGAGCAAAAGTGAAATGAAACAAGCAACATTGTTTCCTGTTTAAGTGATGTCGGTCTATTGTTCATTCACATATGAATAAAATTAATATGAACTATTCTTTTGTGCGTTTACTTGATACTCGTGCTGTATGCTCGTGTTAAGTACATATAAAAAGATTTTATATAGAAAATAATTATTTATCATACATATGAAAAGGTTGACAAAGAAAAAACATACATGCGAAAAAATAAACTGAGTATAAAATACACGGTATCGTAGTTAAAAAAATTTAGTTGAAAATTCTTGAAATAAGTGATTTAATAAACCTTAAATAATATTCCCTTTAGGAGAAGTACTTTTGCCAAACAATGACGGCAACAATTTTAAATAAAAATTATTAATATGTGTGACATTAATAATAATGGGTGATTTTTTTGAGGTTAGGATTTTCATGCATTAGTATTTGACAGATCACGTGAGATTTCAGACATGGTGCCAAAGAGAAAGATGCTCAGTATGCTTTGACATTTCATCATGAATAGACTTACTAACGAGCAACGCTTGCAAATCATTGAATTTTATTACCAAAATCAGTGTTCGGTTCGAAATGTTCAAATGTGACAAATTTTGTTCAGCGATGAGGCTCATTTCTGGTTGAATGGCTACGTAAATAAGCAAAATTGCCGCATTTGGAGTGAAGAGCAACCAGAAGCCGTTCAAGAACTGCCCATGCATCCCGAAAAATGCACTGTTTGGTGTGGTTTGTACGCTGGTGGAATCATTGAACCGTATTTTTTCAAAGATGCTGTTGGACGCAACGTTACGGTGAATGGCGATCGCTATCGTTCGATGCTAACAAACTTTTTGTTGCCAAAAATGGAACAACTGAACTTGGTTGACATGTGGTTTCAACAAGATGGCGCTACATGCCACACAGCTCGCGATTCTATGGCCATTTTGAGGGAAAACTTCGGAGAACAATTCATCTCAAGAAATGGACCGGTAAGTTGGCCACCAAGATCATGCGATTTGACGCCTTTAGACTATTTTTTGTGGGGCTACGTCAAGTCTAAAGTCTACAGAAATAAGCCAGCAACTATTCCAGCTTTGGAAGACAACATTTCCGAAGAAATTCGGGCTATTCCGGCCGAAATGCTCGAAAAAGTTGCCCAAAATTGGACTTTCCGAATGGACCACCTAAGACGCAGCCGCGGTCAATATTTAAATGAAATTATCTTCAAAAAGTAAATGTCATGGACCAATCTAACGTTTCAAATAAAGAACCGATGAGATTTTGCAAATTTTATGCGTTTTTTTTTAAAAAAAATTTCTCAAGCTCTTAAAAAATCACTCGTTACCATACCCAGTGGTGAAAAGAAGAAGTCTAAAGGCCTTCTAGAAGGCCTCTTTACTTCTTATTTAGGAGACACAAGGCCTTCCACACGCATTCCATTCTCATATCTTTTTTACACAGGTTGTCATTGCTAAGCAGTCCTTCTACTTTCGCTTCTGTCGGCAAGCGTTACAGAAGGTCTTCCGAATATTGTCTGAAGACTTTTTGTAGCAAAAACTAAGAAAAAATGTTTTGGACAATATTATTTTTATTGTTCTTCTAATTTTATTCAGCATTTTATTAAATTTATATTTAATTGAAACAATTTATTGAGGCATCTCAATGGCAGGTAGCACTGAATTAGATAAAGGGCTATTAGGTCAACTTTTGTTTTTTTATAAAGGAGAAATCTAAAAATTGATAATTATGTATTTAAAATACAAAATGAGAAATATAAAAACAGAGAGAGAGAGAGAGAGAGAGAGCATACGCTCCTCTTCTAAGAGAGGGAAGTAGGAATGTGTACTAGATCTCTGAAAATGAATAGCCAAGGCCTTCTTTGAAATGCACAGAAAAATTAGGGTCAAGGCATGTCTTAAGCGGCATTTATACGGTCAAACGCGGCTTGTGGGCATGGCCTGATGCGAGAGAGAGTTTAGCATTTAAATGATTAGGCGAAGTTTGTCAAATATCATTATACAAAAGACACTGAGCAGTGAGGTTCTTATTAAAAATGGCGCGTGAATTAGTTGCTGCTTTGGTAAATGATGAATTATTGCAAGACGAAAATCAGAAAAAAAGAAAGAAACGAATTTGGACAAAATAAAAATTGTTTGCTAAAAGACAAAAACTGACTTCTCACTTTGTCTTATTTTTTTAATTCCCATCTATATGAGCTACGTAATATATTATTTTTTCTTTAACAGCTTCAATTATTGCATCGGGTTCGACTTGTTTGAGTTTTTTCCAAAGCATTTCGTAAGCCTTTTGCTTTAAGTGCTTAAGCTTACAAAATAGCAAATGAAATTTACACTGTATTTGACAAACATGCGTTTAGACTAGTTTGATGGCCTGATGGCAAACATAAAATATCAAAAATTTTTGATTTTCATCCAGCGCGGCTGTCAAACTCGAATTTTGCTCGTTTACACGAGTTTGATGGCATGCCATCCAGCGGTGCTCACAGTCCGCATTTGATCGTCTAAATGCCGCTTTATAGAAGGCCTGAAGTGAGACGGCCTTTTTAGTTTCACCACTGGTTACTTAAACGTTCATTGATCGTATGTCTGCCCGTCTGATGGTAACGTACTTTGCACTCTTTTTTTTATAATTCTGCTACAATTGGCACACATTCGTAGTTTTTGATTTTCTTTGTTTTATTTACTCTTCCTTTGATATCAAAATCAAAATCATTTCCAACCACCTTTCGAACATTGCGTCGTTTTTATAATAAAAAAAAGATGAAAAAAAAAAGAATCTGAAACAATAACTAGACTGGTTGGCGGCGATGTGCCATTAATAATTGTATCGTGCCATGCGAATATCATATAAAAACATGTCACTAACACCAATACAACTTACATATTTGAGAGCAGGGGAGGGAATGAGTTAGCGACTGTGCTGGTGCGATCTCTCAAATGCACTTGGTAGACGATCGAGTACATGAATTATTATTAAATACTGCAGATGTGAAATTTTACACAAACATATGCCCGAGAATATAAAAGAACTCTTTATATTTATCACCACACTGTTAATTATTTAGCGACAAAAAATAATTGGCAGTGTGTAAATCGTTTTGATACAAATTTCTTTTAGATGGCCTTTAATACCTAGTCATAAGGAAAAAAAATACTTAACCATAATAATCATTTATTATCAGATTTATTTCAAAGTTAGTGATCTTTCTATTTATTTCTTGCAAATCCCATTTAATTCCTTCTTTTTGTAATTCTAAAATTGTTACAAATATTTAGTTCAAAGCTTTTTACTTTAAAGCGTCATAGGTTAGAGTGCCTCGATAGACTGAGTGAGTGAGTGAGTGCGCTAATCTATCAGTCTGGGGTTGCGGGTTCGATTTCCGCAAAAGACTCTGTGTGTTTTCTGTAGACAAGCAAGAAACTTGATCTTACTTACTTTTCAAAATGGTGCAGCGAATTTACTGAGAATTCATCAGTAACCAACAAGAAGTAATTTTTGTACGGGCATATTAGATACTTACATAGAAACTATGAACGGGGAAATATGTGGACCACAGCTTAATCTTTCTGGTGCTAATAAACTCCCAATGAAGAAAACCTTAAATAACTTATGGATATAAATTGATTCAATGGTTCGTCCCTCGAATCATTACTAATAGATATAAACAGAAATAATTTTTATATATTCAGGGGTCGGCACTCCAAACGTTACTAAACTACAGTTACTGTAGCAACCAACCGGCTAATAACGGCGTGCTGATGAACAAACATTTTAAGGTTCAGCAATACGTGGATAAACTAAACTCTTGTTTATGGTTAGAGTGCTAATCAAAAGACTATTTAGACCAGCGAATTATTCTGTGTAAACACGCCGTGCTAACTGCCATAAGATGCTCACCACTCGTTTTTATTAAGCAGGTCGTAAAAGTTAATAAATCTACGGTAAAAATATTTAAAAGGAGACTCTGCTAACCTGAGTACGTAAAACATTGCGTAGAAATCATTAAAAGTTTTAACAAGACTCGCCACCATCCGTGAAACAATGGCCACCATATTTTTCCCGCACTTTAAGCTCAATGGATTTTTCCCAATAATCCATTTTAAAAGCAAAAAATGTCAACTAAAACTCATGGAATTTAATGACAAGACTCGGCACCATTCCATAAAGTCCGTGAAACCTAACGTTTTCTACGCGAAATACAGCAATGGCTACCATATTTTTCCCGGACTTAAACTTAATGGATGTTTTCTCAACGATCCATTCTAAAAACTATAATGTCAACTAAAACAGGACTCATCAGCATCACATAGAGCACGTGAAACGTAACGTTTTTCACAAGAAAAACAATGGCCACCATATTTTTCCCGAACTTAAACAAAATGGATTTTTCACAATGATCCATTGCAAAAGGCAAAATGTCCAATAAAAAAAAAATTGGGAATTGAATTACAAGACTCGACACCATTCCGTAAAGTCCACGAGAAAAACATCAATGGCCACTAGATTTTTCCCGAACTTAAAACCAATGGTCCATCCCAAAAGTCATAATGTTAACTAAAATCTTTGGGAATTTAATAAAAGCTCGGCACCATTCCACAAAGCCCTTGAAACCTAACATTTTTCACGAGAAAACAACAATGATCACTATATCTTTGCCGAACTTTATCCCTATGGATTTTTCTCAATGGTCCATTCCAAAAGCTAAAATGTCAAATAAAAATCTGACAATTTATTGGGTTGCTTTCAGAATGTTGCTGTGTCATTATTTGAACATAGTTATCGTGTAACTCGATACTAATCAATAGTTTTTAATTAAGTAGTTGATAGTACCCGATACTTTTAAGCTATTGATAATTCGTTTATAAAGGGTGTTTTTTATAGAGGTATAGAACTTTAAGTTGGCATTACTTTTCAAGATGGCGACCGATTTAATAGCTGTCAAGTGATTTATTCTCAGTTTGGTTTGGCAATTCATCATGAATAGACTCACGCCTGAACAACGCTTGCTAATAGTGCAAAAAACGAGATTACCGTTGTTCCCAATTTTCATAAGCGAATTTTGTTTAGCGATGAAGCGCCATTCTGGTTGAATGGCTACGTCAAAAAACAAAACTGCCGCATTTGGAGTGAAGGTAAACCTCAAGTGTATTTCGAAACACCGTTTCATCCAGAAAAACTGACTGTTTGGTGCGCTTTATGGGCTGGTGGAATCATTGGTCCGTACTTTTTCAAAAACGATGGTGGCCAGAACGTTACAGTCAATGATGATCGGCATAGAGTCATGATTACTAACTTTCTCATTCCTGAATTGAATAACCATGATGTCCAGAGATGTGGTTTCCACAAGACGGCGCAACATGTCACATGCTGGTGCCACAATAGATTTATTGAAAGACACGTTTGGTGACCGCCTAATTTCACGTTTTGGACCTGTGAATTGGCCTCCAAGATCTTGTGATTTAACACCGCTAGACTACTTTCTGTGGGGCTATGTAAAGTCATTGGTCTATGCGGATAAGCCACAAACGCTTGACCATTTGGAAGACAACATTCGCCGTGTTATTGCCGATATACGGCCACAAATGTTGGAAAAAGTCATCGAGAATTGGACGTCCAGATTGGACTACATCCGCGCCAGCCGTGGCGGTCATATGCAAGAAATCACATTTAAAATGTAATGCCACAATATTATCTTTCGGATAAATCAAATTCATGTCAATCGAATAATCCATCGTTGTTTTATTGCAACTTAAAGTTCTATACCTCTATAAAAAACACCATTTATATCTATAATGCCTATTTATCTGTATGACTTTAGCTGATGTCGGGAGTAAAGAAAAATTGAACTTACGATAAGGTTTCAAACAGAGTTCCATTTTAGTCCTGGGACTTTCTATTAATAAAAATGTATAAAAATATAAGCCTAAAACTGTCGAAGACAGTGATGCCAACTTAGCTCTTTTCGTGCTATTTTTGATTAGCTCTAACGAGAATTTTTTCCCTTTAGCATTTTCTAAAAAAAAGGGCTAACACAACTCTTTTCATTCTTATCTTGCACATTTTTAAAGAGTCTTCTTTTGAAGGAATATTTTATATAAAAATTTTTTTTTGTTTTTTTTCGCTCCTTTTTAAGTGCTAGCAGATTAAGTTTTTAAAAACGACATCTACCCTTGCCAAAGATAAAAATTAAAATGTCTCCACAAATAACGCTATAAATTGCTTTTCTTACACTGCTTTAATTTTAAACCCTCTGGAGTCTAAAGCCTAGTACTCTGTTCAAATTTGTGAAAAAGTTGAGCAACATTTATTATTTCACAGGTAAAATTTGACTTTTAAAATGTGGTGTCTATCTCGCGATTTGGAAGAATTTTACGATTTTATTGCGTTTAGGTATACCACATTGTTTTGTAAATGTTAACAAAAGCCAGGTGATCAGCTGTTGTTTGAAAAATTCCGCATGAAATAATGCCCATTTGCTTTATTTCACATCTTTGATAAAATGTTGCTAGAAACATTTCAATGTTTTTCCACAGCAAAAACAGAGTACTACTTCAGCAACATTTTTTCATGACTTTTTCATACAAATTTTGTTATGTATGTAGTTTGACAGCATTCCTCATGAGAAACTGAACAGAGTACCAGGCTTAAAGTACAAATCAAGGCGAATTCATACCAGGTGGAATCAATAGCCCAGCTGATTATTTTTTGTTCCGGTTTTATTGCTAATGTCTTGTCAAAAATACATTGTTTTATATCTGCTAGTCTAATGTCAAAATTGTTGTTTTGTTGTATTTGTTGCTCTACTGCTCACACCTGGTATGAATTCCCCTTGGTACAAATATAACAATAAAATCAACTGAAAAAAGAAAAAATTCGTTATTTTTCAAATTAGCGCTTTTTAGCTCTTTTTGACAGTTGGGACGGCGCATTTGGTCTTTGAAGAGTTGGCATTGCTGGTCGAATAATAACTTTTATGTACTGAGTACCCCCCTAAAAAAAGAGAAATCTAATACCGTTTATTCAATATAAATGTTCCACAGACTGATTGATTGTGAGCTATTCTATCAGGGGTTGTGGGTTCGACTATAAACAAAGACTTTTATTGTGTTCTGCATACAAGCCAGAGCCTCGCAGTATCGACTTTTTATAAACAAAAAAAATATTTTTCCAGTACTACTCTATAATGTGTAGGATCAGAAGCTTCTATGCAATAATCTGACCCTAAAATCGTTTTAAAGTTATTTATTTTAAACCTTGGTTAAACTTTGCTTTATTTTTTTATAAATTTAAATTTGAGAAGAGGAATTTTATATACGGTAATATTTAACCCCCTAATAAAAAAATTGGACTTGCAATGTCTGATAAGCCTTAATCTCTAAATAAAAAGTTGTTTGTTTTTTTTTCAAAACTTGCCTGTAATTTAAACTTCATTTTCGTGCTATGGAAACATTTTATGAATAAAAATTTCCCTTTAAATGCACCCCCTCATTTAACCATAAATATGGTTGAATTCCAAAAATAAGGGTGTTTAAAACTGAACTTGCAAAAGTTCATAAATTCAACTAAAACATAAAAATCAGACATAAAGCCTGAAAAGACTTCAAGTTTTTAGAGTTTACCATATCTTCTATATCTTGCAACACAAACAAACGAGAGAAGAAACAAAAAAAAAGCGCCGGAAGTAAACAAAGTAACATTAAACAAAAGTGCAATGCAAGTAGAAAATATTACAGTAAAGGTAATAGGCGGCTTTGAGACATGCTATTGCCGTAAAAAATTACTTTTAATTTATATTAACAATTTCTTAAGGGCAAGCAGGCCTGTTCTTGTTTATTTTGCTTCGAGAATTTTATGTGTCACTCTAAATTTAACCTCACATTTGGTTTGGTTTATTTGTAGAGTACCATATTCCTACATAAGTTATTAAACTTCGCGGTTTATTGTAGCTAAAAGAAGTAAATATAGCGTATTATTCTAAACAAAACCTTTTACGTAACTTACACCTTGAAATTGTTTCAATTCTCTTTTGAACTTTCTTGCTTTTTCTTGACTCTCAACAGTTATAGCTAAATTACACGATTACATTTTTCATGAAATCAGTTGCATAAAACCGGTTTTGTGGAGGCAAGAGGTGTAGAGAGGCAAGGAAAAACAAGAAAGTTCAAAAGAGAATTGAAGAAATTTCATGGTGTAAGTTACGTATTAGGTATTCAAATTTGTGAAAAATGTTGAGCAACATTTATTATTTCACAAGGATAAATTGACATTTAAAATGTGGTGTCTATTTCGCGAATTGGCAGAATTTTACGATTTTATTGCTTTTAAATATACCACATTATTTTACAAAATTTTCCGCAAAAAAAAATACAAAAAATTCCACATGAAATAATGCACATTTGCTTTATTTCACAGCTTTGATAAAATGTTGCCAGAAACATTTCAATGTTTTTGCACAATAAAAACAGAGTACTACTTCTGCAACATTTTTTCATGACTTTTTCATACATATTTTTTATGTATAGCCTAGTACTCTGTTCGAATTAGTGAAAAATGTTGAGCAACATTTATTATTTCACAAGGAAAATTTGACATTTAAAATGTGGTGTCTATCTCGCGATTTGTAAGAATTTTACGATTTTATTGCTTTTAAGTATACCACATTGTTTTACAAATGTTAACAAAAGCCAGGTGATCAGCTGTTGTTTGAAAAATTCCGAATGAAATAATGCCCATTTGCTTTATTTCACAGGTTTGGTAAAATGTTGCCAGAAACATTTCACAGCTAAAACAGAGTACTACTTCAGCAACATTTTTTCATGACTTGTTCATACAAATTTTTTATGTATGTAGTTTGACAGCATTCCGCATGAAAAACTGAACAGAGTACCAGGCTTATGTATGTACTTGGACAAAATTTCGCATGAAAAACTGAACAGAGTACGAAGCTTTATTCGTCAAGTGTTTGTGCTTTAAAGTGGTTTTACACGACGTGTATTTGTCATATGACTTGTCATGACAAACACACGTCGTGTAAAACCACTTTTAATGAATAATATTAACTTTTTATGAATCCTACATATGAAGTAATTCTTTGATTACTCTTATATAATGCAATGCTGGATGATATTGTCCTGCCCTAGAACACCGTAATTTTAAACAGACTACGTTTTTATTATTTATTTATGTGAATTATGATTGCAGTAGTCCTCCTGCCTTGTGGGAAATATTTTATATTTATAGGGATAAAGCTTAGGTAGATACAGGTGAAGCAGATCGCAATTTTCGTTAAAATAGTGATTTTAGATCAATTTTAAATTTAATTAAAAATTTTAATTAAAATTTATTATTTATTAAAAAAATGGATTTCGATCTTAAATACGATACCTAAAATTTTGTGGATAGAGGGAAGGGAGAATGGCAGCGGGTATAATATCTCATGTACCTAAAACTCTGCTGTGACTGACTGATGTTACTGTTGTTCGCTCGTTTCGACTTGATGACGACGGAGTAAAAGTACATATCGTCACATCAAATGCAAAATAACGTAACAACACATTTCATAAGTTTTCAGGAGACGCACAAAACTGTATATGAAAACCATTTGAGATATAGAAGCAAATATTTTGTATCTAGAGTGACATGAAACAAGAAATATATTTTTAATAAAAAGAAGCTGTTCTTTTAAGTACACTTAGCTATGTGTCTTACGTTATTTTGTATTGTTTTTTTTTTCTGAAAGAAAATAACGTACATATCATCAATTTTAATATCTATTAAAAAATAAAAATATTAAATATTTAAATTATTAGTCGTACTATTTATTAGCAATTTAATTTTCAAAGCCAGGCTTAAGTTCGTTTGATTCCTTCGTAGAAGCAGTAAGTAATTTTACAAATTAGGTGATTAATTTTAAAGAAAAAAAAATTTTAGAGTCGTCTTCAGCATTCTTCGCATCTACATACTTTATGTGGTTTTAATGGCCAGGATACACTATCCTATACAATTGTACGATTCAATTACAAAAGAATCTGACAGAATTCTGTCCTACTCAAAAAATCGTTTCAAAATGGCGATGTAGATTTTGCAACTCTGATCGCATGAATAAATACTATTTTATGAATTTTTGCAAAAGATTATAAAATCGCACAGATCTGTCAAAAAAATTTTTACACACTTATCATTGAGCACACATGCAATTTTTGACAAATCGTGCAACTGAGTATAATAGTGAATCATGGCCTTAAGTTGCAACCATCATCTAATTAACCAACCAAACTCAGAAAAAGGATTATAAGAAAAACTGAATTCAATCATCTACCGTCAGTTGGTGAGAACGAAGTATACCACCTGAATTCCTAAAAAGGAAATGATAGTAGAAGTTTATAATTGTGCCCACTAATGTAATATGATGTAGCCAAGCGTAATCAATAAAAAAAACAATTTTTAATTTTTTAATGATACGCCGTTTTGCATTTTAGGTGACGATATACCTACAGTTTTCAGAAACAAAATTTCGATGTATGAACCAGAATGCAACTTCAAAAGTGAATTTGAGAAAATTGCTGAAATAAGGTCTTATTATTTAAAGAAGACAATAAATATTTTTTTAAATAAAAGAATATAATAATTAACATTAGGTAAATCGTTTATAGGTATAAATCTTCCCAAAATAAAGAATGCAAGTTCTTTTGGGCAAAGTATGTATAGTCGAGTGATGCTTAGAAATTTCCAATGCTCTAATCTTTAGTAGTAAAAACACAAGAATTCTTTTGATCCCTAACGACCACAATCGAATGTAGCTCAGTATTTACCAAAAAGGGCTAACAACCCCTCTTTGTTATGCAAAACAGGTATATACATATGTATGTATGTACATATGTACGTGGTTTGGCTGTTGTTTTTTCCTTGATTTGTTTCAATTCGGTTAAAACGAAGACAAAAATGTCTGTATCACTCTTGTAAATATTTTACATCCCTTACTTAATTACGAAATATGCTAAAAGCAAAAAAACGGAAGTTGTAATCACGCTCACGCTTCTATGCACAACAAAAACAAACCTAACTTGCGCAAAGAGAGTGCAGTAACGAGCACAGACAGTAAGCTAGTGTTGGGCTGCCAGACTTTTGATTTTGTACTTGAAATCGGGAAATATTTAGTGTTGAAAAAGGATAATTGATGATTTGAATATGGCCTTTGAGGCGTACGCAGCTAAGAGTTTGAAAATGTGTATTATTTAAAGGAGAATTTATTTAACAAGATTAATTTGCTTCAATCGTTATATTGATACGATTGTTAAAATTTTTACACAGAATGTGCATAAAAATTTGTTCGTTTGAAGTTTGATCAAAGCCAGAAGACGATGTGAGATTTTTCAACTTAAATTCGTATTAATCTTGGTATTTCTCATATTGACATCAGTAGTTATATAAAAATATAAACTATCTATGCCCGCTACATCGTAGACGTCCTGACAATATTTTGTTCATCAAATCACCCCTTAAGGCCATGATTCACTATCATACTCAGTCGTACGATCTGTCAAAAAATGCATGTGTGCTCAAAAAGTATGATAGTGTGACTTAGAAATGTAAGTGTGTGACACACTTTTTGACAAGTAGTACGATTTGATAATCTTTTGAAAAAATTCATAAAATATTGTTTTTCCATGCGATCAGAGTTGCAAAAACTTGTTTTGTATGATAGTGTGGCATCTGCAACGCCATTTTTAAACGATTTTTAAAGTAGGACAGAATTCTGTCAGATTTTTGGTTGATTAAATCGTACGATTGTGTAGGATAGTGAAGCCTGCTGGCCTTTATAGTACTTCAATTATGGTTTATGTATTTTCTTTATATGAGTCGTTTTTTGAAAATGGCATTAGTCACTTTGTTTTTAAATTGATATATTTAAGGCTTTGTTATTCTCAAAATAAACATCTTGGTTGTTGATTAGTATAGCTTCTCTTAAACAAAATCTCAGAGGAGCTTAACATCTGATTGCAATATTTTTAAAAATAAAGAGATACCGATAAGTTGTAATCAATGTTATCATTACCCTGATTATTTTGAAAACGTGAGGTACCCATCTCTAAGTATTTACTCACAAACATACAGTTTATATACAATTCTAAAATTATTGTATCGTAAAATATCCCGCTTTCAAAAATAAAAGATGCTGTCAAGTTTGAAATACCTTTAAATCAGTAAAATTGCGTACTTTCACTACTTTTTCTCTTGAAAATAAGATATTTTTCCTGAAAAAAAGTATCCTTTATTTGAACCGACATACTAGGGTACCTCCTCAAAATATTTTATTACAATTCATCCAGTAGATATTACATAAATAGACGGACAGACTGACTGACAGACAGATAAAAATTCCTAAAATTGATGTTTTGTATTCCATTTCGATTACTATCTGCACCAGAAACAAATTTTTAAGTATAGATAATTGTGTACTTTAATATTCTAAAATATACAACGATATTTATTATATAGTACGTGTATACGCAGAGCTTTTTGCAATTAAAATAAGTCGCAAATACTTAACTTACTGTTTATACGGCACTTGAACATTTTTAGTTTTATTTTGTTTGTGTTGCTTAGTGATGTTTTTTTTAAATGTTTAATGTTGTGATCGAACATAATAATTGTTTTTACAATTAAATTAATGCAAATTTTCCATAAATTAACTTAATAATTTTTTTTATTAAAAAAAAGTGGCAACGTCTTACGTTTTATTTGCAAATAGTGTCGTTAATCAGTAACTCACAATAAAAATATTATATGGAAACATATTACGTACGTATAAACGTAGTAATAATCAACTTTTTGTAAATTAAAAATACCCATTTCAACGAGTTAGTTTTTATGGGGAATTTTTGTCTTAAATTTAGGAGGAACAAAAACAAAAGTATCTGGCAGCTCGGTTGTACATTGCTAGAAATCCTGCAGCTTCTGGTATTGGAAAGCTGTTGTGTTTTTTTTTTTTTTCGTTGTAACAAACGTTGATGACCTTTTTATTAACAGAAAAACCGGCAACATTGGAACTGACATTTGGAACGAGGGTGCGGTTTATGTTGGAATAAATCTAAACTTTAGAGAACCTGTTCAAAGGGAAGTGCAAACAAATTCTTTGAAGGTATTAAAATATTAACAAATAAAAGGAAAACAGGGAACTCCTAATGGGAATTAAGTTAGTTTAACTTTTATTTACTTGGTAAAACCAGTTTTAAACTTTAAATTAAGAGTTATAATAGAAACTTTTGATATAAATTTTTTTTTGTATCTGTAGTAACTTTTTATCTAAGGTCTCGTTCAAACATTGCACATTATTTGACTCCTTTTAATTTATTTAAATTATTTATTTTGATTTATTTTCAATAACCTAGCCTCTTGGCCATAATCGGTTACAATATTCTGCTTATATATTATTATTATCAATTAACATATATTATATTAAATTAAATAAAAAGCTAAATTTAACAGTATAAAAATTAAAAAAGAAAAATAATTAATAATAAATAATAATAATAATAATAGATATCTGGATAGGCTTTCTTTCCCCATAGTAACCAATTTCGATTATTATATTTTTTGGAAATAAATATTTTATACTCATAAAATATTTATTTAATAAATTTGCAAAGGAATCATGCGTGATTAAAAATAAATAATGTATATAACACGATTCCAAATATAATTTTTTTTTATATAATAATAATAAAATTAATAACAGAAAAATAAATAATAATAGAAATAACGAAAGTAATTATAATTAAAAAAATATCACAAAATTGCGCGAATATAATTAAAACCCAAAAACTGTGGGACAAAGCACTACCAAATGATTATTCTCAAAACAAATTCCACAATAAATTTTAAGTTAATTGCTTAGTTTAGTTTAGTTTGTTACTTCTCTAGTTGGTTTGAAATTAAACAAACAAACAAACAAGTAAAAAGTAATATTCAGTTGACATGTTTTTGATTTCAGTGATATTATTTTTATATAATTTTCCCCAAAATTAAAAATTTCCTGAGTTAATTGTTTTCATGTTTTTTTTTAGTTCAAAGGATTATTGAACTGTGTGCTTAAAACTTAATAATTACAAAATAATAGGAGATTCCTTCAAAAAATACGGGAAACCCTGCAACGATTGGGAGAACAAACCGACTTAAACACTACTTTTCTCACTTCCCTTAACAGCCAATAAATATGTAAACAATGCAAACAGAAAGAGATAACAGTACAAATTTGCTTATGTAGCCATTTTGGAATTTTCTTTTTTGCCAAGAAGAAAAGCGGAGCAAAAGAAGGAGCAAAAATTTATAATCATTTATTTTATAATAAACGTTCGTTGGCAGCAGACGTGTTTCGACCGCTAAGAACATAAAAAAAGTTGTGAAAAGTTGTTAAAACTTAATTACAGTATAAGCATTAATTATTTAATAAAGTATTTATAAAAATAAAAAGTTTTACTCTTTATAAATATACAAAAATAAATTGGCATAACGAACTCGTTTTAATTAAAAAAAAGGAACGGAAAAGTATCTCTAAAACACCGAAGATTAGCAGCAAAGAAAACGAAAAAAAAAGTGTATCTGTATCTATAAAATACCAGAAAATTAAATAGAAAAAATTTAGAACACACTTCCAAATAAATAAATAGAATTTTAAAACACAAACTTTATTAGAGAAAATTATTAAATCTTAAATAAACCCCAAATGAAAATTTCTTAAATAATTGTGTAACAACTTATTAGCTAAAATAAAATCTAAAATAATTAAAAAAACACTACTCATTTAAGAATAATAGAAATAAAAGGGAATATAAAAAAATTAGCGAAAATATTTTTGTGTTAAAATATATACAAAAATATAGATTGCAGTTGAAAAAATCAATAAATCGATTTTTATTCTTGCAAAGAATGGAAAAGAACACTCCCGTGTGTTGAGTACAAAAAGAAATCCAAAAAAAAAAATAAAAAGGAATTAGAGTGAACCACAAAAGCCAAACGTTCATACCTACTCACGTCTACGTCCGCCATCATAGTTTACACCAAAAAGAAAACATAATTTTGTCTAACAAAAATTAAAACAAAAAAAAGTACCGAGCTCTAATCAACGTTTGCGTCTGCTGATTTTACACACACGCAAACTCATACCATCGGATTATATACACACACACACGTGCAAACACACCTACAAAATAAATCAACAAAAACAAAATCAAGCTAAACCAAAATATTGTGGGAGAGTGCAAATATATTGTTGAAAAATCAAGAAAAAAAAAAAACAAAACTATATTAAAGCTTCAGATCAGTTAAATACAACAGCAACAACAACAAAAAGCGAAAAGTAAGTGTAAATGAAAATGAAAAAAATAATGTACCACCAACCAACCACCCCTATAGTAAATGAATTTTATACATTCGGGAGGGTAGTTGATTTTAATTTGTAATAAAAAGTGTTTGTAAGGCAAAGTTTAACGTTTTGCGTTGTGCTCAAGGGAGAGAATAAATAATTTTTTTTTTGTAATATTTTTTCTTGTTTGTGCATGTAAAATTTACATTCAAAGTTTGCCATATTTCTATTTAAAGTGTTGCCAATGTTGAAATAAAAAATAAAGCATTTCTAGGTATTCGTATTTGAAATGTAATCAAAGAGAGAAAAAAAAAACAAAAAGGCCGGCTTTAGTACACGTTATCTGAGTTATTGCATACTTCAAGCTAAACCATAATTATACATACACAAATATTTTATATCCCGCCATACCATAAATCATACATTTTGGAAACTTCAACTGCATTATGTACTTATAAAAACTTATTCTCATCGATAATCGCTTAATATCCCTTTGCATACGGCATTTACCAGACGCAAGGGTTTTTTCCTCTGACTTATTTCGATAACCGGCTTCGCTAACGATATATCAATTGCTTACCCTGCTGCCGGTCGCAAGATTGTTATATTTTCTTTGGTATCTTAAACACCTACTTCGCTATTTAAAAAATTTCTGTAATTTTTAAGTAATTATTTAGACTTAATGGGACTGTTGTAGTCGTCGTAATTCCACTACAGTTATTTTAAACTTGAATAATTAAGAATGGTAACCTATTGTCGGAGCGGTGGCTTGACAGAATTTGGTAGCATATTTAAGAATAATTTTGCGTGTTAAATTTAATCTTATACAATATTATTGTATTTAAAGCACGATATCCGTAATAATACAAAATAGGTATGTATGTAATTGCTATAAAATTGCAGAAAATTTTTATATAGCAAAATACATAGGTATTTGATATACCGGCAGAAGGCTAGATATCACTGGCAATGACGCTATTTTCACAACTCCTCCTTTGAAAGGTAAATGAACAAGATCTTTAACGATACCAAATAAGCTAGGTACAATCAGATGAGAAATATTAGTATTGTGCGGCCAATACCAAGGTATATTTATTTTACTAAGTAGTGGCATCCCTACAACAAATAAAACAATACAAGAACAACATGGCATTTTGTTGTTGCTTTGTAGTTTGAAATGTCAAAAAAATAGAAGAAAATTGAGAAGCCGTGTATGTGTTTTATTGCTTTCTCACTTCTACACTATAAAATTTCTGAACACATACAACTTTTGACATGTAGAACTACTAAATCAGCTGGGCGGACGACACTACCTAGTAAAATAAATATACCTTGGCCAATACTTTGGAAAATAGGGTTTTAGAGCTTATTTTATAAAAATATCATACAAAAAGCGAAATTATCGGGGCTATTGAAATAGGTACGGGAAGAAAAGTGGATTATACATAAGTAAAAAGTTTATAAACCAAAAATAAGCTTAAAATAAAAATATTTTATGTACATATGTATGTGCGTCCATCTTATCATATTTTGTAGAAAATTTTCCAAAACTTTTTATTTTTAATATGGTTTTCTCATTTGAGTCTCTAAATCACACTAAAACTTAAATATTGGTTCAAATCAGGTGATTGATCTGGACCCTCTTTGTAAACTAACATAATTCTACTAAAAGCAAATATCTATTTACAGACTTTCGTATGTACATATGTAAAGGGTGTTTTTTATAGAGGTATAGAACTTTAAGTTGCAATAAAACAACGATGGATTATTCGTTTGACATAAATTTTATTTATCCGAAAGATAATCTTGTGGCATTACATTTTAAATAGGATTTCTGGCATATGACGGCCACGGCTGGCGCGGATGTAGTCCAATCTGGACGTCCAATTTTCGATGACTTTCCAACATTTGTAGCCGTATATCGGCAATAACACGGCGAATGTTGTCTTCCAAATGGTCAAGCGTTTGTGGCTTATCTGCATAGACCAATGACTTTACATAGCCCCACAGAAAGTAGTCTAGCGGTGTTAAATCACCAGATCTTGGAGGCCAATGCACAGGTCCAAAAAGTGAAATTGCACTATTTGCAAGCACTATTTGTAAGCACTATTTGCACTATTGCACTATTTGCACTCTTTACAAGCGTTCAGGCGTGAGTCTATTCATGATGAATTGCCAAACCAAACTGAGAATAAATCACTTGAAAGCTGTTAAATCGGTCGCCATCTTGAAAAGTAATGCCAACTTAAAGTTCTATACCTCTATAAAAAACACCCTTTATGTATATGAGTTTTTGAACATTATTTTTAACAAGTTTCTTTGCAGACGTTTTGTTACTTTTTTTTTGATAGTTTTTTTTTTTTGTAACATTAAATTCTTCAACTTTAGGTTTCTTATGTTTTGTTTAGCATCAATCCCAAGCAACCTAATTTTGTCAAGGGTTTAGAGAAGATTTTTAACACACTCTGTAGAATCAAGACTATACTACATTGCTGTCAAGGCATATTAACCAGGTAGCCTCACTACTGAGGGGAAATATTAAGGCGAAAATAATCAATTTTTTTATACGGATTTTGACACTTAAACTTACAATTTTTCCCCTTAAATGGAATTTGAACTATCAAACTCCATATAAAAAAAATTAAAAAATTTTCGCCTTATTATTTCCCCTTCTTAGTGAGGTTACCTGATGAGTGTGCCTTGATTGCTGTCTTTAAAACACTTTATAAAATAGACACATAAAACAGAGTAAACTTACATGTTAATGAATTCGCCTCGCCATTGTCACCACCTGGTAAATGGGTTCGCCTTGGTTACGTTCATAAAATATATAAAAATGGCAAATGAATAAAATGCTTCATAATCCATTTGAGGCGTCAAAAGAAATTGCAACAGATAAGCGAAGTAACTATCTTAATGGCGATGTGTATCTGTTGTAGATACAAGACTGTTTTATTGCTTGAAAAAAATTAAAATATGTATATAAAAAACGGAATACAATTTGTTCATATTTGATCACATATTTAGTATGATAATATAATCTTTTTAAGGGTTGATTCATTTAGATAATCGTCTTTTTTTTAACCCAAAGTTTATTCAAAAATTACCCATGCTTAAAATTTTTGCATTAACGGCAACACTTTTTTTATTACACCACATTGAAGAGAGATATTTTTAAGGATTAATTTTGTCTCTTTCATCTGCGAAATTGATTTTTTTTATTTACTAAAATTTATGTTTTTTTTCTTTGTTTTACAGTGGATTTTATTATGGCTAGTCCTGGAGCTGATAACCAATCACCCATTTTGCCGGCTACAAATGCCGCTGCCGCCGCTGCTGCTGCAGCTGCTGCGGCAGCCGCAGCGGCCGTTGCATCACCAGCACAATCAGCTGCAGCAGCCGCGGCCGCAGCGCAATTGCAACAACAGCAGCAGGTGCAGCAAGCCATCTTACAAGTGCAACAGCAGCAAACACAACAAGCTGTGGCTGCAGCTGCTGCCGCTGTTACTCAGCAGTTGCAACAAAATCAAGCCAATGGCAATTCGAATGGCTCCACCAATGGCTCTTCGGAGACACGCACCAATCTTATTGTCAACTATTTGCCCCAGACTATGACAGAAGATGAAATCCGCTCGCTCTTCTCGAGTGTGGGTGAGATTGAATCGGTCAAGTTGATACGTGATAAATCACAAGGTTTCATTGATCCCCTCAATCCACAAGCCTCCTCCAAGGGGCAAAGTTTGGGCTATGGTTTTGTCAATTATGTACGCCCCCAAGATGCTGAACAGGCCGTTAATGTGCTTAATGGTTTGCGTTTGCAAAATAAAACTATTAAGGTTTCCTTTGCACGTCCCTCATCGGATGCTATTAAAGGGGCCAACTTGTATGTCTCCGGTCTGCCAAAGAGTATGACTCAACAAGATTTGGAACAAATATTTGCCCCCTATGGTCAAATAATTACATCACGCATTTTGCAAAATGCCGGTAATGATATACAAACTAAAGGTGTTGGTTTTATACGCTTTGATAAACGTGAAGAGGCCACTCGTGCCATTATTGCTATGAACGGCACTACCCCACCCAATTGCACTGATCCCATTGTAGTAAAGTTCTCCAATACACCCGGCAGCACTAGCAAGATCATACAACCCCAATTACCGGCATTTTTAAATCCCCAATTGGTGCGGCGCATTGGTGGTGCCATGCATACCCCCGTTAATAAGGGTTTAGCCCGTTTCTCACCCATGGCTGGCGATATGTTAGACGTAATGTTGCCTAATGGTTTAGGTGCTGCAGCAGCAGCCGCCACCACACTGGCCAATGGCCCCGGCGGTGCTTATCCAATTTTCATTTACAACTTGGCTCCCGAAACAGAAGAATCATCGCTTTGGCAACTATTCGGCCCCTTCGGTGCTGTGCAATCGGTGAAAATCGTCAAAGACACCACAACAAATCAATGCAAAGGTTATGGATTCGTTTCAATGACCAACTACGATGAGGCAGCTATGGCTATCAGAGCTCTAAATGGTTATACACTGGGTAATCGTGTTTTACAAGTCAGTTTTAAAACCAACAAACAAAAGTAAATTTTTTTATTTTAATAATTTCTTAACACTTTTTTACGCTAAAATTGAAGAAAGTATTACAATATAAATATGCATACATACACAGCCACACTTACATTACATAGACACATACATACATAAGAGAAAAATAATTACAAGCATACAGAAGTCAAAAGAGATATTTAAATTTCTAAAATACACACATACACATTACACCTAGAGGATGTAAACGTAGATATAAATTATGAAAATACGAGAATATGAAAATAATATGAGATAATGTGAGAAAAGGAAATATACGACGACAGAGAGTTTTAAGGGCGCTTGTTTGCCTTTTGTAAAACAAAGCCAACAACTAACTCGCTCTCCTTTTTATACAACATTATTGGTTGGTTAGAGTTGATAAATACACAAAGCTCTCATTGAAGTTGTGAAAGGAATCCTAAATACAATTATTGCGTTTCTGTATTAAAAAAAATAAAAAACAAGCACAAAGGCAAAGATGGTTTAAAAGGACAAAAAACAAAACAGTTTTATTGAGTTCACAGAATAAATGAGAGAGAGAATTTTGTGCAATAGCAGGAGGAATAAAAGCAGTGAAAAGAGGAACAGTATGAATGACGTATTATCTGGGATAATAAATATATAAAGTCGAGCTTTTCTTTATAACTCGAACTCTTATCGCTCTTTATTTTTTCACTAGTTTATCTCTATATTCTCTTGGAAGTGAGATATTTTTACTGGAAAAACAGTATCCTGTATGTGAACCGAAATTTTAATTAAATTTAGCCAGTAGTAGTTACATGATGCGAACACTAACAGACAGACAAAAATTAAAAAATTGGTGTTTTGTATTCCATATCAATTATATCAGCATCAGCCACAAAGTTTTCATGTACAGAAATGGTTCTGTTACAGTTTTATTATATGTATAAATATTGTTGAGCAGTATAGCTTTGAATCAGAATTTCCAAGCTGTAGCGGAACCGAGTGATGACTATTCACCATCTTTCATTACATTATCTAGGTGAGTTTAGGACCGGTAATGGTAGTTAAGGTCAGGATTCACTATCCTACACAATCGAACGATTCAATTACAAAAAGATCTTACAGACTTATGTCCTACGAAAATGGCGTTTAAAAAAAATTTTTTTTCAAAAGATTATGAAATCTTTCGGACCTGTCAAAAAGTCTGTCATACACATATATTATGTGTCATTTGTGGAACAAGATTAACGTGAGTACCTGCCATACTCGGCCTAACCTCACGGTGGTCTTACCACCGAGTGAAACTTAGGCGTAGTATAGCGCCCCCATTGTGTAGTATAACAACACTTTACGATTGCCACCAATCGCTTTTTGTGTGTGATACAGTCACAATGAGTAGCAATTTATATAATATGGCAAGCCTTTCCAAGGCAAGCCTAGATCCATATTATAACTTCTTGCTTAGGGGTTTGGAGACTATCCAAACTCCGTCTGTTGAGAGTGCAACAGCACACTTGATCGACCTTGTACCTTACCTACTTAATCGATCTTAAACCACAGCCACCACGTGTATCCCCGAAGGGCACCTCACCAATAACCGGTCACAGAGAGGATAGGCTCTCTGTGGGGCCACCGATTCCCGTGGTACCAGTCCTTTGGGGCCTCGAAGAGAACCTGTATGTTTTAACACACAGACCTTTTCTTCCAGATTTAGGCTCTGGGAACCCTAGCGTCTGGTGCCCCTATTTTCCCCGAGTGGATCGCGTTAAAGCATTTGCCATATTCCTGCATTGACAGATATATTATGTTTCATTAAGACACTTGATTCCCATGATGAATATATCCCCATCATTAAGTTTGTATGCTATAAAATTGATAATCTATTGTGGAATCTTACGACTAGCCAACGGAGCCTTTTTGATTTTGCAGTTGCATTATTTAGAGAGATTCCTTTTTCTTCAGAGAGCTTATTTGTACTAACAACTTTTAAGAACACCAAGAAAACCAAACTATTTTTAAAGAAATCAACAAAAGAAACGATTTTGATGTTTTGCAATAATGTTTTTTCCAATAAATAATAAAAGATTAAACATTTTAAATTCGCAAAATTCAATGAATTTTGCTTAAATATTTAAAAATACTATTAAAAAAAAAAGACAAACTAAAAGCAAAGAAAATCTTCCAAGTTAAAACGCATAAATTTTTTAATTATACCAAAAAAAAAAGAAGAAAATACCATTAACACTTGCCAGTAAAAATAAGCAAAGCAAACGCTAATTAAAATAATTAACAATATTATTTCCACAAAACAAAAAGATGCAACCAAATAATTTTTTTTTTTGAAGTTGTCATCACAAAGCTAAAGAGGCTTTCTACAGTATTAAGCATTATTAGAAAACAAAAACACAATTTTACAAAGATTTTTTTTTTACTGGTGATTGTTACAATAAATATCCTCTTAAGACCCCTTGTTCCCCTAAATGGATCCTACCTTAAATAAATTTAAAAAAAATATAATTAAAACAATAATTAAATGAAATGAAAAAAAAACTCAAAGTAATTATAACAAAAAACAAAAACAATGACTTATTTATGATTAAGTAGTAAATTTAAAATAAATATTTTCAATGCTTAAAAACGAAATAAAAACTAAAAATTCATAAATTTAACTTAAAGTTGAAAAACTAACAAAAATATTAAATATCACAAACACTCATAAAAACCAGAAGATTTTAAAATGTTCATTCTAACAAATAATAATATTTATTATTAAATCATATTTCTTATTAATTTAATAATAAAGCTTTTTGTTTGTCTTCAAATGTTTTAAAAGTTATTGTTTTAAAATTAGTTTTAAATTGTTTTAAACAAACACGTTGAAAATTTCCAACAAAAATAAAAGCACAAAACAAATGCAAGGTAATCATGGATAACCTCATTTAAAGTTAAAATTACAAAAATGATATTTTACATTAAATATTTGTTTTTTTTTTTTTTCTTAAACATTCATTTCTAATCTCTTTTTTAAACAAAATTATTTGTATAAAAATTTTATGCTTTGAGTTTGTATTTTCTTGGGTTTTGATTGCAGTAGTATTTAATTTATTAATCTTTGTTTTTATATAAGAAGCCAATTAAAGTTTTTGTCTTGATTTTCTTATTTCTTTTGTTGATTTCTTTAAGTTTGTATAAAAAAAAAAACACTTATACTCCGCATTCGAACATAACCACCATATATTTTTTAAGTTTTTCCCTTGATAATATTTAACTTGAAACAAAAAAAAAAAAAAATCACTTTAAAGTAAAGAGGCAGCATTATTTGTTTTCAATATTTTTCTTTCTTAAATATTTATTTCCAATACTATAATAGTATAATTAAAAAAAAGGTATAAAACAAATTAAAGATCATGTTAAAAAAAAAGAAACAAAAAAGTTGGCGCAATATCCCTCAAAAAGTGTTAAGGAGATAAAATTTAGTACTAAAAACTTATACTATGTAACTAGGTTTGCGGTTTGTGCCTTAGAAACGGCTGACTTAGGTCCTAAGGGTCCTTTGTGATGCTTGCAGGGTGTGGGTGTGCAGGAGATCCCTAGGGTTCTTGCAAATCCATAATAGGTGTAGTGCGTGCCAAAGACCGTAAAAATTTATTTTTCATAATAATATCGCAGCACGATATGTAAGGTCTTGAAGCCCCTAGGTAGGTAACAAGTAAAAGTAAAGTACTAAAAAAATTTACAAAATTATCTATTAAATATTTACAAATTTTAGTACTACACTTCTTAGTAATTGGCAAAATAAATTGTTAAGGAATCTACTACTAAAACATTTACCCCCATATTCATAAAAAATAAAACTTATTTAAAATGTATTTTAGAACAACTTTTTTTTGTATGAAAAATTTGTTCTAAAATAGATTTCAAATATATTTTATTTTTTATAAATATGAGGGTAAAGGTTTTAAAATAAAAAAAATTAAAATTTTAACCCCCATATTTATAAAAAATAAAATATATTTGAAATCTATTTTAGAACAAAATTTTCATACAAAAGTTGTTCTAAAATATATTTCAAATAAGCTTTATTTTTTATAAATATGGGGTTAAAATTTTAAAGATTAAAAAACAAATTGAAAATTTTAACCCCCATATTTATAAAAAATAAAAATATTTGAAATCTATTTTAGAACTAATTTTCCATACAAAAGTGGTTTTAAAATAGATTTCAAATAAGTTTTATTTTTTTTTTTATAAAGTTTTAACACTAAAAAGTTAAGTTCTAAAATAGTTATTTTGCTACAAAACTAAATATTTTGTACTCAAGAGTTGAAGACTAAAGTACTAAAACTTTTAATATTTAAATGTTACGAAAAGCTTGAAAAAATAATAAGTGCTCCAAAGGTATTAAGTACTAAAAATTTAAGTAGCCAGCAAAGTATAAGAACTAAAGTAATATAGCACCACCAACTTTAATATAAAAAATGTACTTATACAGTTTTGTACTAAAAACACAAATATGTATTTAGTACAAAATATTGTGTTTGAAAGACTTTTTTACTTTACCATACCTAGTATAAGGTAAAGTATAGTAATCATGAAAAAAATCGAAGTCGAGATTTCGACGGATTTATACGTTTTGAGGTCCCCTGAATCCATTTTGGCTATTTTCGCGATGATGTCTGTGGGTGGGTAGGTGGGTGTGTATGCCACTATTTTTGTGGAGTTTCTACAGGTCATACCGTTTGACATATCAAAATGAAATTTAGTACGTACCTTTGGATTATGGAGATGAAGAGCTGTATAAATTTTGGCCATAATTGGTAAGGGGCAAGGGGTAGTTTACCGAACACCCCAAACTATGAACTATTATTCTTTATATAATATATCCATAATAATATCTGTTTCCATTTGGTATGGTAAAGTTGAGTCTAGGCCACTCCAGTTTTATTTTTATTGTACTAATTAAAAACAATGAAAATTCCTGTTACTTATTTATTAAGTACTAAAGAAACTGGATAACAAAAATTAATATGAAAAAAATGTACTAAATTAAAAAATGTACTTATAAATTTTTGTACTAAAAACAGAAATATGTATTTAGTACAAAATATTATCCTCTTTTCTTTTAATTGTTCTAATCTAAAACAATAAAAATTATAGTTACTTATTTATTTAGTACTAAAGAACTTGTTACCAAAAATTTAAATGAAAAAAAAAAATGTACTAAAGAAACTTTATATTCAAATTTGAACCAAAAAAAAATTTTAGTACTAAAGAAACTAATAACCCTCATATTTATAAAAAAA
Source organism: Phasia obesa (assembly GCA_949628195.1). Taxonomy (NCBI): domain Eukaryota; kingdom Metazoa; phylum Arthropoda; class Insecta; order Diptera; family Tachinidae; genus Phasia; species Phasia obesa. The sequence goes on from OX451218.1 coordinate 10,843,647, forward strand.
AATAAAACTTATTTGTAATGTATTTTAGTACACAACTTTTGTTTGAAAAATTTGTTCTAAAATGGATTTCAAATATATTTTATTTTTTTTATAAATATACATGGATATAAAAGTTTTAGACAACCGAAAGAAATTTTATTTAAAATTCAACACTTGTTAGTGTTTGAGTACTAAAGATCAGCCCAAGTTGAAGAAAATGTTTTTATACACACTATATTATGGTCTAAAAAGTTTAATAAAATTTTAGTACTTTAAAATTTTGCACTTGCAACATGTGTTTTATAAAAATGGGCATTAAAACAAAAGCAAAAACATTTAATTTAAATGTTGCTAAAACTTTAAATGATATGAAATCAATGATCAGGCATTTGTGCCATTGAGTTTTGTAGGTTTTTTAAATTTTGTACTTGAATATATGGTACTAAGGGAAATATTATTTGTGCCACTTTACTAGCTTTACTATTATGAGGTGTCATAACACTTGTGCTACAACTACTACTTGGTACTAAAAAAACCTAAATGACGACAGAAAATTGTTTCTTTTTTTTTAAGTTGATCTTTACTTTTTGTGTTTTTCCTTTCAACCGGCTAAAAAAAACTATTTTTACATGCTTTCATTTTATTTATTATATAAATATTATTATTCATATGTATGCAATTATTTATTTATTTTTATTATACTACATACATACAACAACATATAAAAGAACAAACATACATCGTTTAATTAACACAATATTTTTTTTTTTTTTTACTTTAAACATAAATTTTAAGTTTTTAAGCATTAAAATGAAAAGAAATTTTAGAAACCACAGGCGGAAAATTAAAAAAAAAAATATTAAGAAAATTAAACAACCAGTAGATTTAGTAGTTTAAACATACAAAACGAAGCTTAACATCTAAATATGAGGAAAAAAAAACTATAAATAAGCAACAAAAAAATCTAGTCAGTGAAAATATAAATTAAGTAAAAAATTATCAATATACATATATTAAAAACAAAAAAACTATAAAAAATAGATTTTAAGTAAAACAAAAATAAAGGGTCGGTCTCTTCGGATTTGCTTCACTAAACTGAGTTTTCACACTCAAACATTTTTAAAAAATATATTTCAAAGTTAATAAATGGCTAATATGGTGCAAATAAGCATTATTTGCAGTGCTGTAGAAACGAAAAGGCCCAACCTAAAAAAATCTCTTAAAAGAAAACTTAAAGGAGTTGGATAATTTTTTTTTTATTGTAACTCCTAAAATTTAAAATTTTTTGATTTTTTTTTTTTTAATATAAATAAAACCCAAAGATTTTTGTTTAAAAATAACTATTTAGTAAAATTCTTTAATAACAACCAATGAATGATAAAACTGCTGTTGTAAGGCTCTGAGCTGCGCAGTTCATTTTCGAGCATCAAACAAAGAAGTTGTGGCAGTTAAATATTTATTTTATTTTATATTTATTAAACGCTCTTTGAATGAAGCTTTTGCAAAAGCAGTGTAGATAATGAGCTTTACAACTCTTGAACTATAAGAAATTTTTAAAATAAGAATATTGTGTTTAGTTTTGCATCAAAATGCAACAATTTTGAAAATACTAAAACTAAAATAGTAAATGTTTGTACAAGTTTTTTTTTCAACTTTATTTTTTTTATATAAATGGTAAATCTTCTGTGCAATAGTTGATATACAAAAGAGAAAGTTTGAAGAAAAACGAAGAAGAAGATTTTTTTTTTAATGGAAAATTAGGTATCTCATATTATAAACAAAATATATATATTTATTGATGTTTAATTTTAAATTTGTTTATTTCAAATTAACATATAAAAATTTTATATGTAAAGCAATCTTTTTTTTTTTTTTGTAACACTTGTAAATTTTTTTTACTTTACTTGCATAATTATATTTACATACATACACGCAACATTTTACATACTTTTCATTATACACACATTAATTAATTATTTTAATTTATTTTTTTTTTGTCTTTAACATTTAAGTGTAATTTAATTATATTTATAACGATATACAACATACAAATATTTATATAAAAATCTTATTTATTTTTCACTTTTAAGGGAATTATCACAAGAAATTTAACGAAAATCTAGAGAGAAAAATAAAAATAAATAAATAAAAAAAAAATTGATCTGGCATCAATTTTAGTTTTAAAATTTTAATTTAATTTTGTGTCAATATATACTTTAAAGAATTAAAGGCCAACTTTGTGTCGTGTTGTTTAAGTAAAAATACAAAAACAAAAAAAAAAAAGAATAATTGTGTAATAAAACAAATACATTTTATTAATATTTTCAATTTTCATATTATTTTTTTTTTTACTCCTTTTTATATTAAAAACTAATTTTTCTTTAATTAAAACAAAAAAAAAAAAAAAAAACAGTTTAAGGAAAATAAAACGAAAGAAAAAAAAACAAACGTTTTCCTGTTATTTATATAAAAATAACATAATAAAAATAACAACTTAAATTTTGTACGAAAATGTTAAAAAACATATTGCAATTCCCGTTTTCATTTTCCTTAAAAAGTTTTTTTTTTTGTTTTATTTTATTTTAATTTAATTTTATTAATTTTTATTTTGAAATGTCATTATTTATATTTTAATCTTGGGTTTTTAGTTTAATTTAATTTTTTTCTTATTATTTGTTTTTATTTATAATTTTTAGTTTGTAATTTAGTTTGTTAATTCACTTTTTATATTTTTTTTTAATTAATAATATAATTTTTATTTGTTTTTCGTTTCTTATATTTTTTCTCAATAAATAATGTAAATCGATTTAATACTGAAAAGTTTTTGGCTGGTAAAAAAAAAATTAAAACTAAATCATATTTAAGCTAAAATTATGTTTAAAAACAAAAATAAAAAAAATTAACAAATTTCTTACAAAACAAAAGCAAGAAAAAACGAGCGTTAAAAAAAAACGAAACAAAATTAAAAAAAAAAAATATTTAAATAAAATCTTCAGAGTTTTTATTTAAAAAAGGGCTTTTAATCAGCAGCTTTTGTAAGTTTCTTAAACATTAACTCGCCCATTAAATGATCTTGAGCCTTCCTGCTTTAATTCAATTGCAAATCATTAATTATATAATCTCGTTTTTTCTCCTGTTGTCTTTTAAGAAGTTTTTTAAAGTACCTTTTTGTCTTGTGTCATCTTTTAATTAAATCAAATATTTTTTTTTCATATACATACATATGTACATATGTATGTGTGTTGGGTTTTTAAACATGTTTTTATTTTAATTTATAATTTAATTAAAAATATTGTTTCTTTTTCAGTTTAGTTTTTTTTTTCATTTCATTTAATATAGGGTGATTTTTTAGTTGGTTTTTTAAATTAAAAAAAAAAAAAAAATAATTTAACTTCATGTAAAATTCATGACTGTGTCGTAGGTGAAACAAGATGCCAGAAAGTACTTGGTTGGTACATATTAGTTAAGGTCCTTATGAAACACATCATATGTCAAGTTCGATTGTATTCTAACATTATCAGGTATGTGATGGAAACCGATTTTGAAAACGAATCGATTTTAAAACGATTTTTAAAAATTAGTTTGTACTATTTTTTTATCTTTTTAACATTTTTTTTCTAAATTCCTCATTACTGTTTGATTTTTATCTTCTCGTATATTTTTCAAATCCAAATGTTAAGAAATGGGTTCAAAAATAATTTTCAAAATCGATCGAAATTCATCACACCCTTTGAAAACGATCGTTTTAAAATCGATCGTTTTCCATCACATACCTGTATACTTCTATTTCATCTCCTTATCCAACAGAAAGTAAAATTGAGATGATGGGCAATCATAACTTGTTTCGGTGCAACTGTTCTTAACAAAAACCGTGATTTCTTAATGCATAAATTTTGATAATAGAATTCAATAACCTGGGGTCTGTCTAATCACCGCATTCGATAGCGAATAAAATCTCTTGTCATTTTTCATTTTGGTATCATGCCACTCGATATCGAATAAAAAGTATTGTAATTTCATTCGAAAGGAAATGTTTTTAAACCATGTTTTCTTGTTCACTTGTTGGCTTATTATTAATCTATTACAATTTGATATCAATAACGATACGATTCATGTTGAATGTTATAATTAGCTTATTCGACTCGTATCGAATTATCAATTAGGCCCCTGAATTATATATACATAATTCAATAACTTGTATTATACGTAATGAAATGTCAACTCTGGCGAATTATGTTTTGCTTTGACACATGTCATGAATTAATAGTAACTGTCAAAAATTTTAAATCAAACTACTAAAAAGCCAAAACTAAAAAATCGCTCTTTAAAACCTTATTTATTTTTTTTATATTATTATAATTTTGTTTTAAATTTTTATTTATAATTATGTAATGCATACAAATTTTTTATTAATAAAAACGAAAAAAAAAAATATTTTATTTTTTGGCAAAAAAAAAAAAAAAACAATTTTTTTATTTTTTTTCTTTATTGAGTTTTTGTTTTATTTCTTTTCTTAGCAGGCTAACTAACCAAACTTATAATTTCTTAGGTTTTATTACTCAAATGTTTCTATTTTTTTATTCAAGTAGAAGTTTGTACCATGTTTCCTTTTACCACAAAACCCCACTCACTCACTTCAACATGATGTCCTAATCAGCAAAAAAATAAAATCTAGTCATTTTTTTTGTTAAAGGAAAGAACAAACCAAAAACACTTAATTAAAATGATCTCAATTAAAAAAAAACGACATTCCTTTTTTACAAAAAATAAAAAAAAACAAAATAAAATAAAAAACATTTCCAATATTCAAACATATTTAAACATATGCTAGTCAAAATTATTATTATTATTATTATTAAAACAAATAATTAAATAAATAATTAAAATATTTAGCCAAGTAAGGTCTCAATACTCTTTATTTGTTTTAAAACAAGCAAAACAAAAAATTGTTAATATTTTTCTTTATTTTAATTAATTTTCAAAAACTGTGCTGCGCTGTCTTAAGATTTAAGGCGATATTTTTTTTTAAACTTTTAGTTTTCCTACAAAAAATTAATACTCGAACAAGTTATTTATTTATTACAGAAAATAAATATTTATAGATTTCTAATTTTCCTTGATTTTTTTTTTAATATAAATTTTAAATGTAACATTTACTTAATTATTATTATATTTATTTTGAACAACCAAAAATATATATAACTTAATTTTTTCTTCTTAATGATATTATTACCAGTAAATAATTTATGATTACTTCTTATATTTATTATTATTATTATTATTATTATTATCATAAAACAAACAACAAGAAAAATCCCCAAAAGACACACCAAAATTTTGGGTTAAAAAAAAAAAAGAAATCAAATAATATTATAAATGTATTAAAAATTTTAAACAAATTTATGAGTTTTTTTATTATAAATTTTTCAATATAAAATTAAAAAGCAAAAAATACATATTTAACAAAAAATTGTGAAAAGGTTTATTTTCTTTAAAATTAATATTTATTTTTTTATAAATTTATTTGTTTCCTTATTATAATTTTTTATTTAAATATTTTTGGAAAATTTAAAACTTAATTAAATCATTTGCTGGCTTAAAATTAAAAAAACAAAAAAACACTAAAAACAAAATTTTAAAACGTAAAAAAACCTTCTTAATAATTATAATAAAAAAATTAAAATAAAACAGGTATGTGATGGAAAGTGATTTTGAAAACGTATCGATTTTAAAACTTTTTGTTGTTTTGTTGTTGTATAAAAATTATTTTTTAAAAATTTTTCATATTTTTGAATAATTTTTTTTTTAACTCTTCTTTAATTTTCAAACCGAAATATTAAGAGATTGGCTCAAAAATAATTTTCAAAATCGATCGAAATTCATCATACTCGTTGAAAACAATGGTAAAATGGTAAAAATGGTTTTACACGGCATGTGTTTGTCATATGACTTGTCAGTTTGATAAACCATATCGTCGCGTTTCTTCTTAAACCACGTAAGCGGCATTTTTTCGAAATTGACTTTTTTGGTTTTTATGGTAGAAAATAACATTTGCCACCAGACTACATTCTCATTTTAACAAGTTTGTAATGAAAATAAATAAATCCATTTTCAAAACCTCGTAAGCGCCATACAAATGACATTTGCATGCAAAATATATTGGTTTTTATATTTCAAGTTGTAAATGTTAAAGTCTCAACCATTTGTATTTAAGATAAAGAAAAATCATGAAAGATGCAGGCCAATTGGAGCATTTTTAGTAAAGTTAAAAGTTTTTTTTTTTTTGATAAATACAAAAATAAATGTTTATTTACACACAGAAATTTGCAATTTGCTGTTTGCGCCAAAACCACTTAAGCGACAGATTTGGCTACAATTAATTGTAAGTAAAAAATTAAAAAAAAAATAAAAGTTTCTATACCCTTCAGAGATTCGCACAGCCATGTTTTGCAAAAAAAAAAATATTTTGAAACCCATCTTAAAGAAGTTATTAAGTTTTTTTTTCGTTTTCTGAAAAACGACTTCTTGGCGCTTACGTGGTTTAAGAATAAACGCGACGATATGTAATTTCATGTGTTTGTCAAAATAGCCATTTTACATACGGTTTATAATTTTTGCTTTCAAACGTACATGTGTAATTACATCTGACATAACCTATAATATATAATTTTTCCGCCACACAGTTTTGTATGGCCAACCACAGCTGATGCAAATGTGCAAACGTAGTGCTTTTGGTACCACAAAAAACCTGAAATAGCAAAATATCAAGTTGGCATTACAGAATGTCAGATGCTTTGTCACATCAAAATAGAACACGTTCTAAATGAAAAATGTCATATGTATTGTACACAATGAAAACACACATGTTATGTTTGAAAGGGTTTACACGACGTGTATAGAATTTACACATGGAAAAGTGACAAGTCACATGACAAATACACGTCGTGTAAAAGCACTTTAAAATCCACAATTTTCCATCACATACCTGATTATTAAAAAAAAATTATAAAATTTGTTCTGAAAATTACTACAAAAATACTATTTGTAAAGTTACAATTTTCCGCAAGTAAAGGGTGGGTGATTCTTTTTTTTTTTGCAATATAAAACTTTTTAAATTGCAATAAAACACAGATAATTGGTGCCAACTGTAAAGGATTTAGCTTTATTCGAAACAAGAATTTAACCCGGAATATTATATCTTCCTTACAAATACTGCTTGAAAAGTTTTCATAATAATGAATAGTAGAGGAGACTTCGGGATGGTGCTACATCGAACGTATATTTGCAGAAATATTTTAGATCTCCTTCACTTACCCTTCAGATGTAACAAAATTACTTCAAAACATTTTTTTTACTATAAAATAATGAAAGTCATAACTAACTCTAGAGCTCACTCTGTTTAAAACAAGATGACTGCTATATTTCCATGTGAGAAATTTTTCATTTAAATTACAGCAACGAGGTACAGTATCCAATTGAGTGTGATAAGAGATTCCATCAACAATTATCAACAGCCGCCGATATTATTTTTTTGACAGTCTAATCGCCATTAAGGCCCTTGATTCGAAAAAGTAGTGAGATCCAGTAGTGATACATATTAGTTAAGGTTCTAATGAGATACATCGTATGTCGAGTTCGACCGTCGAAACTTTCGTGGCTTATTGAAGTTTCTATCGAAGAAAATTTATTTCGCTAACGAGGCTACATTCTAACACTCTACTTCAGCACCTGTCTAATCTATTTTATCCCCTTATCCAACAGAAAGTAAGATTGAGATGATGGGCAATCATAACTTGTTTCGGTGCAACAGTTCTTAACAAAAACCGTGATTTCTTAATGCATAAATTTTGATAATAGAATTCAATAACCTGGGGTCTAATCACCGCATTCGATATCTCAATAAACAAATTTCTAGAACATCTGAACTTCCTAGGAATGATTCTTAACACTGTTTAGGTAGCGCTTAGGTAGCCGGGAAATTTTTCACTTTTGCGGCTACCTAAGCGCTACCTAAACGGTGTTAAGAATCATTCATAGGAAGTTCATACGTTCTAGAAAGTTGTTTATTGAGATCTTAGGTTCATTTTTGTAGTTGATTGTTTCCTTGAATTTTGAACGGTTTGCTACCTATGGACCTGAACAGGGGCAAAAAGGTAAAAAAAATTGAATTTTTTTGAAGTTTTTTGCGATTTTGACCTTGAAGATGAATTTTTTGCGATTTTATATGTTCACAATTTGTGTTCTTTATGACAAGAGCTACAACTTTGTCTCAGAGAGTATATCAAAATTTCAAACGGTTTGCAAAATATGAGCTTGAGTAAATGATAATTTTTTGCAAAAATGACATCGAGGCCCCACATCTTTGAGGGCCCATAAAAAAAAACCTGGACGACTTTGGGCAAAACTGGGAGACAGGGGTCTTTTTGTTTTTGGTCTTTTATGACGTAGGGGTGTCCGTATATGGTTATTTTCCGTGTTGCACTGTGTTACTCGACTCGTATCGAATTTGTTATTCGATACAATAGTTTACTCGATATCGAATGCGCATTCAATATCTGTCCCTACACGACAACGTGTAAAAATATTTTACGTTCCAGGACATGAGGGCTACGCAGTAACCCCCCTGGACATGGTAAATGCACTTGCAAATTATCCAAAATTCTTTAGCCCTTAAACGACAAAAAAATGACGAAGGCACTACTGGCCCTTGACAAAATCCCCATATTGCTTCTAGTAGGCATCTGTTGTACTGGCTACTGAAGTTTTATAGAGAAATATAAGGGGTAGATAATTTTGTTAAACATCACGATGGGTCTTAATGGCCTCCTAGTGAATTCGCTTTCGTGCGGGCGGCCCGCTTAACCTAACTTAAATGGTGTCGAAAAAGTACTTTTCATTTCCGATTTTTATTTTTAATGAAAGCAGCAAGCAAATGATTTTAAGTCAACAAATTTATTTATATAATTATTATTTTTTAATTCTTTTAATTTCTATAAATTATTTTAAGATTGAATTATGTTTTTTTTATTATTATTTGTTTACTTTAACATTATTAAAAGAGATTTAAGATTTTGTGTAAGCGGACGATACATGGAAAATTTTTTTTGTTTATATGTATTAAAGTCGTGCATAATGATTTTAAATAAAATATGGCGCAAGCTTTTTTGTAAAAAATAAACTTAAATATTGAGCAATGTTGCCAACGCTTTACGCAATATATTGTGCCGTTGAAGCTAGTCGAGGTCATACACCAAGTTTGACTACCTTTTTAACTGCAATCTAAATCTCTTTTTTATTTATTAATTTATATTTATTTATTTATTTTATTTATTTATTATCTTATTTGATTTAATTTGAATTATAAGTTGTTAATTTTAGTACTATTTTCTTTTGTGGGTTGAAACTTTTTTCCTTTCAGGTTGTAATTTCTTTTCGGTTGGATTGTATTGAAGTGTGTTCCATTACATAAAATTTGTTTGTTAAAGTTTTCAGTTTTTGTACAAGTCTAGGCCGTGGTTATTTATTGTTGGCTTTTTAATTAAAATTATTGTGTAAAAGAATTTTTATTTTTCCGACAAAATAATGACAGTTCTTTAAGAATTACTTTTAAATAATGTATTTTTTTTTTTTTTTTTTGATAAAAAATAATTGAAAAAAAGAATGGTTAAGTTTAACATAAAATTTCATTTCTACTTAATTTTTTTCTTTTAACTAATCAAAAGGTTTATATGATAGTAGCAGACTGAAATTTGAACAAAAAGTGAATTCAGTTCTAAAATAAACACTAAAATTTAAAATCTAATCAAAAAATTAAAAAAAAAGTTGTTAAAAATTTTTTAAAAAGACAAAACTTAATTGGATGAATTGAAAAAAAGGATGACAGCGAGAGAGCATAAAATATGTACAAAAATTTTTTTTGTATGGATTTTGACATTCGGCCCTATTCCCGTTGGCGTTTTAATTTTAATAGTCGTTTCATTCCTATATTCGTATTCTTGAAATATATTGAAACGATGAAGAAACGATATTGAAAACAAAAAGAAAAATTAATTACAAACAATGAAATTATATAGTCAACCTTAAGGTCGTTTTTATTCTCTCTAAGAAAGAATTAATTAAATTACAAATTAGGTGATAATATTAAAGAAAAATTGGGAAAATTTAATTTTAGACACCATCAGGAGCGGGAAGGCACATTTTCTAGACAGCTACGTCCGTCATCAGCACTCTTGTAATTAATGTACTTTTTGAAAAATTAATAAAGTGTGGTAGCACTGCAATTTATTATTTATGACATTTCTGTAAATTTCTGAAAAGTCTTTGTACTGAATTTTATTTTTCAAGTTCAAGTGATGATGATGACATAATGTATATAAATATACATTGGAAGATGCTACGACAGAACGTTAACATTTTTGCCATCCCAGATTCTAAGTACGAAACTGGATTAGTAGCGATCTAACTTCTTCATGGTCGGTGAATACCACTACATTTCCTTTCGGATTAATTTGTTTTTCAAATTTTAATAGGTTTGACATCGCTTCCTCCAATGGTGACAATCGCACCTGTTTATAACAGCCTTCCCCTGTTGCTCTGGATTCAGAGCTTCCTTTTTATCTTGTTTTATTTTAATACAAAAAAAAAACATTTTAATGGATATTTTCTCCTAATTTAGTTTTACTTACTTTATGTCAACCTTCTCCGTCAAAAACTGGAGGCCCAAACGGACGGATTTAATTTCTAGGCAGTTTCGCTTCAAAAATCATTAAATTTTAGAGTTTTATGCCCTTTCGAAAACCCTTAGCATAAGCGGTATGTTTTTCCTTATAAAAAACTAAAATTTCGAACTTAATGTAATTTTTTTGACGGATTTATACGTTTTGAGGTCTCCTGAATCCATTTTGACTATTTTCGCGATGATGTCTGTGGGTGGGTAGGTGGGTGTGTATGCCACTATTTTTGTGGAGTTTGTACAGGTCATACCGTTTAACATATCAAAATTAAATTTAGTATATGTGCCTTTGGTATATGAAGATGAAGAGCTGTATAGTTTTTGGGCATATTCGGAAGAGGGCAAGGGGTAGTTTTCTAACCCCCAAATTTTGTGAACGCTCTACTGGTCATACCGTACGACATATTAAAATGAAATTTAGTATGTGCCTTTGGTATATATGGAGATGAAGAGTTGTGTAAATTTTGGGAATAATCGGGAAGGGGAAAGGGGTAGTTTACTTACTCCCAAATTTTGTAAACGCTCTATAGGTCCTACCGTATGACATATCAAAATGAAATTCAGTATGTGCCTTTGGTTTATAAAGATGAAGAGCCGTGTAAATTTTGGACATAATCGGGAAGGGGCAAGGGGTAGTTTACTTAACAGCCCAAACCAAAAATAATCAATTTTTCGATTCGAATATACTTTGAACTTTTATCGTTTATATAATATATCCATAAAAATATCTGTTTCCATTGGGTGTGGTAAAGTTGAATGTAGGCCACTCCAGTATTATTTCTTGTAGATTTTTGAATTTCGTTGCCTACAATAATGACGACAGAGAACGAATGTTTTATTGTCGTTTCTATCTTCGTTTCAAAATAGAGAATACCGATATATGTATTTACGACGAGTGTCGTTAACGCCAACGGTAATACCAAATTGTCGTTTTTATTTCGTTTTCAAAGTACAACGCCAACGGCAATAGGGCCGATTAACAATTATTTTATTTTCTCTTCAAATAAATGATTAATGTCAAACTACATACAGATAAAAAACAAATTAAAAAAATTGTCTCTTTAATATTAGCTCCGGCTTGTGCTGTCAACTGGTTAATTGTGCCTTATTAAACTTAATTTTTTTTCAAGAACTGTTATTGTTACTCTTAGGGTTTCTCTCCTTTCTTTTAACCAGCTTTGTCAATACCACCCCTATTTGTCATCAATCCTATCTTTCCATTGGTTATTCTCTCATTTTTTTTATTTTGTTTTTATCTAACAATTATTAAATATTTACAAACAAAATTATGGTTTCTTAAGTTGGTTGGTTGATTTCTCTCAGTGTAAAACATTAAAATTCACCCATTTTAAATAAATTGTAATAAATATAACATTTGTCTTCCAAAAACATTTTTTTTTTAACTATAAACTTCATTGTCTTCCTGTGCTTACTCTTAATCAAAAACAACAACAAGAACAAAATATCATCAAGTTGTTTTTATTTTTTAAAATGATGTGTTGAGCGTAAATATTTTAGTTTAATAAATAACAATTTTCGGTTCTCATTTTATTTTTCTTACAGTGTAACAGTTGTTTATCTTAAAAAAAAAAATTAAATTAATTAAAAATTATAATTAAAAATTTTTTTTAATTAAAAAAAAAGTTTAAAATATTGGTTTGAAAAAAAAGATTTTTTTGAGCGTAATTTTTTTTTTTTTTTTTTTTTTTTTGATAACACATTTAATTGTAATTTGTTGTTGTTGTCTAACTCTTATAAGTTTTTGGTAAGTAATAATTTTTAAATTTTACAAAATTTTCATTTTGTTATACGTATTTAAAGAGAAACGGCTCGTTTAAAAAAAAAATCTTTTCTTGTTTTTTTCTTTCAGTGTATAATTTCATTATTTTGTTGTGCCACAAAATACTTGTTTTTTTTTTAATTTCTTATTTTCAGCGGAGTTGTATGTGTGCTAAATAAAAACAAATATAAAAACATATTTATATTTTTTTGTATAACTATTTATATGTATAAATATAATCCAAAGCAAAAATCTGAATTTTTATACTTCTGTTAGTATTTTTAAGTTTAATTTAACTCTTAAGCCTCATTTTATAAATTTTTCTTTAAAAACTTCCAAATGTAATAATATTGCTTATAAGTTTATTGTTTTAGTTGTGGGTATTTTTCCTTCTTTTTCTGAAAATTATCAAAAAAAAAAAAACACTAAAACCTAGATTTAAGCCGTATTAAAAATTGTAAATACTGAACTGATAAGAAATTTTTGTAACTGATCTTACCACTGTGCAGGGTGAGAGATTTGTAAAAGAAATGAAAATCAGTAGTACCAAGAAGTCAAATAGCTATAGAAGAGGTGCAGTCAGTCATTGGCGTAGAAAGCCCATTCTGAGGGGGGCATTTTCAGACTTGCTTTTGCCCCTTCTAGAATTTTTAAAAATTGTACTACATATATATTAATTTTCATAATATTATTTTCCAATATAATTTTCCCCTAGAAAATATATTCTCCTAAGCCTGTATCCATTCAGGCCACAAAAGAATATACGTAATAAAAATTAAACAGCTACGATTTTCTTATTTTTCAACCTATTTATAATTTTATTTTCTGTCTCTTTCTGTCAAACCAAAACAACTGCAATGTACCCAATTTTGCAACGTTGAAAAATCTCGCGGAATACGAATATTTTTAATACTTAGTCCAAAGCCCTTTATTTTGTAAGAGACATCATTTGGCATAATCTCCACCAATTTATGTACAATTTCTTTTGAAATATTCTTCCATTCATTTTGGATCCGCTGCCAAAGCTCGTCCAAATTGGTAGAGGCTGATTGGTACTGTCCCAACCGTCTTCTCTTCACGATTGACCACAAACTCTCAATCGGATTGAGGTCGGGACTTTGTGCTGCCCACTACATTAATTGAAAATTTTGCTCACCAAGCCATTCTTTCACGATTTTGGAAGCGTGTTTTGGATCAACATCCAGCTGAAAAATTACTTCTTCTGCAGGATAGGCGCTCTTATCTACAAAATCGGGACGATGAGTCTGCAAAATTCTCAAATAGTCTGCTTTCTTCATTATATTATCAATTTTTTGCAGTGGTCCAAGGTTCCACCACGTAAAGCAACCTCATATTATGTCGTTTCGTCCACTATGGTTCACAGTTTGCTTCACATGGCGCCTTTGACTTTCGTCACTAGGGCGGCGCCAGCAGTATTATTTATCGTCGGATTTTAAACGGTTGAATTTGGATTCGTCTGACTAGATCACACGTTTCCAGTCGTCCACTGTCCAAAAGTTTTGTGCTCTTTGGTAAATTTTACCCGTGTGCCTTTAAATTTTTTTCGGACAATGCAGGTTTTTGTTTTTTTACTGCTGCAATATAACTAATTTCGCGAAGGGTTCTACATGCCGTCCACCGAGTAACGGGTTTTCCGATTGCTAACGAAGCATCTTTTGGTGTTAAAAACTTTTCTCTTTTCATTTCTCTTATCATTAGACGTGCGTCCGTCCGCATTAGTTAGAAGTTTTTTACGACCTCCGACTTGAGGCTTGGGAACAACGGAACACCGTTTTTGTACCCTTATTATTGACTGATTGACTCACTTTAAGTTAATTTGCAATTTTCCCGGGTAAAACAGCTTGTTTTCTTAAAAAAAAAAACTAATAAAAAGCAGAAAGATTGAAAAATAACGGTACTTTTTGATTTCTCTTCAAATTCTTCATAAAATGCAGAGGTGCAAAATTGAGTACATAAGAGTTATTTTGGTTTTTTTTCCTTTCTTTTCTTGGTGCTTGATGCATTTTGTTACAAATTTTATTTAATTTTATTAAATACCAGATACTTAATAAACGACAATAAATATATTTCGATTTGCTTTATTACTTTTATATTTATGAAACAAAAAGTGCTCAAAGTACAGACGTACTCATTTGTGCACCTCACTGTAGTTATGAAAATTTTCAATAAAATTGCTTTTAAAACTAGATTTATATTTATTTTTTTTTGCCAAACCCCACACTGTACATTGTTTGAATTCAGCCAACTGGTACCTTGTTCTTTTGCCATGTAGCAAGGTAAGAGAAAGCTAATAATTGCAGCTGAAAGACGATTCGAAACGTTTTCGAACTGAATTTTATTAAGAGGCTGTTGAAAGGCTGCCAAAAGTTTCTTATTGGTTTAAAGTTAACACTCGGGGGGGTTACTGTGTAATTCGATTCGGAAGAAAAAGTTCGAATGATTTTGCTTTCGATTCGAATTACGCCGGCAACCCCCGTACGTTATGGTTAATCCCTTAAATAAGGTTTTTAGTGTAAAAATTTAAAATACATCAAATTTGATTGTCATAAAAAAGGAAACACAAAGAAAGAAACCTTAGTATAAATACAAATTTTTTATTATAATTTGTAATGTAATATAAAAAATGAAACGAATGAAACCAAAAATTAAAGTCATTATAAAACAGAAAAATCTAATTGTAAAAATTGTAACAAAAATATCAGTGAAACCACAGCAATAGGATTTATGTACACACTAAGAACACTAACAGATAAAACTTACTAAGCTGCCCGGCATTACACTTGCAATATTATTGTGCAATTTTTTTTACTGCTGTACAAAATATCGCAAAAAACTAAAGTCTTGATTTTTATTGTGCAAAATAATACTGTTTGATATGAGAAGGTTATTGAAAACAAATTATAAAGTGATATTCAATAACTAAAACGAATCAATTTTCGGTCAAAATCCGGTAACTATGTATTTATGAAAATAAAAGAAAAATGGAAACTCTAAAATTTAGCAACTATATTTTTCAAAATTTGTTGCCTATTTTAGGGCATTTATTTTATTCTAAAGCTTAAAGTACAAATTGTTTTATCAGCCCAATTATGAATATTCCTGGCGAAATTTTTCCCATCCCAATGTTTTGTTCCGGGGAAAAATCTCCCTTGTTCTAAGCCGCTGGGAGTAGCAAAAAAGGGAGTGAGAAAATCGAAAATAGCTGTTTTGCTATTGACATTCTATTTCAAGTTTAGTAATAAAAAACAAGTAAGAGGCCATGACGAATCTTTTATACCCTTCACCATAGTAATATTAAATATTCCCTTACTCTGGTATGTTTACCAATTTCACAATAATATACATTCGGTTTTTACTTTTATGATTTCAACTTCATTATTACAAATATAATATAAAGATATAGACACATTTTTTTTAATTTTGTCGAAAAGTTTATTGAAAATTTTTTTGTAGAAATTTTATTGATATTTTTTTGTAAAAATTTTATTGAATTTCTTTTTGTAATAATTTTATCGAAATTTTTTTGTAAAAATTTTATCGAAATTTTTTTTGTAAAAATTTTATCGACAATTTTGTATGAAAATTTTATCAAAAATTTTATGTGAAAATTTTATCGAAAGATATGGTTACATTTTTTTTTAAATTTTGTCGAAAATTTTATTGAAAATTTTTTTGTAAAAATTTTATTGAATTTTTTTTTTGGAAAATTTTATTGAAATTTTTTTTTTTTTTTGTAAAAATTTTATTGAAAATTTTTTTGTAATAATTTTATCGAAATTTTTTTGTAATAATTTTATCGAAATTTTTTTGTAAAAATTTGATCGACAATTTTGTATAAAAATTTTATCGAAAGAACACACACATCTTTTTTAATTTTGTCGAAAATTTTATTGAAAATTTTTTTGTAAAAATTTTATTTAAATTTTTTTTGTCGAAAATTTTATTGAATATTTTTTTTGTAAAAACTTTATTGAATTTTTTTTTGTAAAAATATTATTGAAAATTTTTTTGTAATAATTTTATCGAAATTTTTTTGTATAATTTTATCGACAATTTTGTATGAAAATTTTATCAAAAATTTTATCAAAAATTTTATGTGAAAAATTTATCGAAAGTTTTTTGCAAAAAACAGAAAATTTTTTGTAAAAGTTGGGACTTCTCACCCTTGAAAAAATCCCCTAACTATACCTGGAACATATAGACACATTTTTTTAATATTGTCGAAAAGTTTATTGAAATTTTTTTTTGGAAAAATTTTATTGAAATTTTTTTTGGAAAAATTTTATTGAAAATTTTGTATGAAAATTTTATCAAAAATTTTATGTGAAAATTTTATCGAAATTTTGTAAAAATTTTATTAAAAAATTTTTTCTAATAATTTTATCGAAATTTTTTTGTAAAAATTTCATCGAAAATTTTGTATGAAAATTTTATCAAAAATTTTATGTGAAAATTTTATCGAAAGTTTTTTGCAAAAAACAGAAAATTTTTTGTAAAAGTTGGGACTTCTCACCCTTGAAAAAATCCCCTAGCTATACCTGGAAGATATAGACACATTTTTTTTAATTTTGTCGAAAATTTTATTGAAATTTTTTTTTGTAAAAATTTTATTGAAATTTTTTTTGTAAAAATTTTATTAAAAATTTTTTTGGTAATAATTTTATCAAAATTTTTTTGTAAAAATTTTGTATGAAAATTTGATCAAAAATTTTATGTGAAAAATTTATCGAAAGTTTTTTGCAAAAAACAGAAAATTTTTTGTAAAAGTTGGGACTTCTCATCCTTGAAAAAATCCCCTAGCTATACCTGGAAGATATAGACACATTTTTTTTAATTTTGTCGAAAATTTTATTGAAAATTTTTTTTGTAAAAATTTTATTGAAATTTTTTTTTGTAAAAATTTTATTGAAAATTTGTTTGTAATAATTTTATCGAAATTTTTTTTTGTAAAAATTTTATCGAAAATTTTGTATGAAAATTTTATCAAAATTTTATGTGAAAATTTTATCGGAAGTTTTCTGCAAAAAACAGAAAATTTTTTGTAAAAGTTGGGACTTCTCACGCTTGAAAAAATTCCCTAGCTATACCTGGAAGATATAGACACATTTTTTTAATTTTGTCGAAAATTTTATTGAAATTTTTTTTGTAAAAATTTAATTGAAATTTTTTTTGTCGAAAATTTTATTGAAAATTTTTTTTGTAAAAATTTTATTGAAATTTTATTTTGTAAAAATTTTATTGAAATTTTTTTTTGTAATAATTTTATCGAAATTTTTTGTAAAAATTTTATCGAAAATTTTGTATGAAAGTTTTTATCAAAAATTTTATGTGAAAAATTTATCGAAAGTTTTTTGCAAAAAACAGACAATTTTTTGTATAAGTTGGGACTTCTCACCCTTGAAAAAATCCCCTAACTATACCTGGAAGATATAGACACATTTTTTAAATTTTGTCGAAAATTTTATTGAAAATTTTTTTTGTAATAATTTTATCGAAATTTTTATGTAAAAATTTTATCGACAATTTTGTATGAAAATTTTATCGAAAGATATAGACACAATTTTTTAATTTTGTCGAGAATTTTATTGAAAATTTATTAGTAAAAATTTTATTGAAATTTTTTTTTTCGAAAATTTGATTGAAATTTTTTTTTTTTGTAAAAATTTTATTGAATTTTTTTTTGTAAAAATTTTATTAAATTTTTTTTGTAATAATTTTATTGAAATTTTTTTGTAAAAAATATTTTCCCCTTTCCAATATTTATAATACATACTTTTTCGCCTCGATAGAAAAAAGGGAAAAAATTCCCAGGAAATTTTAATTTATAATAGCAGGAATGGGAGAAGGGAAAATATTCCCAGGGAATTGTTATTTATAATTGGGCTGTACAACAACTGAAACAAGTTTTGGTTATTTTTTTAGAAATTGTAATCATCATAGATTAATTTTAGAGTAACATTCGAAGTCAAGAGGAGCCGGGTTATACCAGTATGTTATGGAAAGTGGTCGTTTCGAACCTATTGAGCAATTTCGTGTGAACTTTGTGAAGTGACTTTAATTTTTGGTTTGGCTTTCTATAAAGGAAAATCATGATTTTAATTTTTAATGTTATAATTTAATGATTTTAATTGTATTTATTCCGTAGTTGATATTTAGTCTTAAGTTTATTTGAGGCTTTAATGAGATGGCTTTAGATGAATTTAATTCATTGTATTATAACTGCTAGAACTATAGAGAAATTAGAGAGAAAACTAAGGCTTTAAGAAAATATTAAGAAAACTTAAATTAAACAAAATTAAATTGCCCAAAAACAACATTGGAAACGAAAAATCAAATTCCTAACCTTAAAAAAAATCTATTTTCAAAACTTTACCTTCCGTGGCGATTATAACGATTTATAAACTTACAAAAAATTCTTCCATTTCTTGCAAAAATGTCGTTTTTATGAAACAACTTGACCATCACACACTTTACAAATGGTTTGACAAAATTCAAAATGTCGGGCAATATATCAAATTTTTGATTTTCTTACAAACAAGTTGCAAGCGGCTGGACAAACACGATAACAATGCTCTAAACTACACAATTTTGCTGTGTTTGGCAAACTGTTGGTGTGGTTTATATGGCTCTTGAAAAACCTGTTGTTTTCTCATATAAATTTCAATAGATCCCAGCAAAAAATTAAATATTGGGTTTTGGTAAGCAGTAAAATAAAACTTATGGCTTTCAAAAGTGGTTCCCATAAGCGCACTCGAGAATGCTATAACTGTAAAACAAAAATAATAATTAACTGCATCCTCTCTCGCTTACGAGTATGCAGGTATGTAAGCGAATAAGTTTTCTTTGTTAAAATTAGTGAAACAAAGACCTTTCTAGCTTACGCGGATTCAGGTACTCGTATGTAGGTGAATAAGTTTTTTAAAGAATTTCGTGAAGCAAAGAGACCTACCAAGTGGGGGACATCGCCAACAAAAATCATGCGTTCGTCAAGCTGGTTAGAAGGGAGAGTATAATTTTCTCTTTTTTTTTACAAACCTGCATCCAAGTAAACGCAAGTTTTTTGCTGGGATCCTTAAAGTATGCTTCAATTAATATGCTTTAAATTGACATTTACAGTTGCCGGATAAAATTAGTTTAGGATTGTCGGAAAATTTGAAAAAATCTCTTAAATCGTCCAAATTTGATCATTTTTTTTGTTACGCGCTTTCTTTACATTTCAACAATGAAAATTAAATGAGCTGCTTGTGCGTCTTTTAACCCAAGCATACAATTTGATAGTATGTGTATTGGGGACATCACCATTGTTGTACGGTAGTACGACATTCTTCATGTATCAAACGTGTCATGTTTATTTATTTACAAAAGCAGCATGGCCACACATCAAACTGCTGCTTCAAACTCGCTCTTTTGTGATTGTGTTAGTAAAAAAAAAAAAAAAAAATACTCACACCTATAGGTCGGTGTGAGTTTGAAGAAAATCTAAATAGTTTTGATTTTCACTACCGTCGCCATAGAAATTTGAAGCCAGTTTGATGTGTGTGCGCGTAATTACTTCAAATTTAATTTTTACATTATTTTCAAAGCGACAACATCTATCTACTACTTTTTTCGACGCGGTATAATGAAAATGGAGGAGAAAAATTTTATTTTAGAGTTAATTGAAGTTTATATCGATTTTCCTGCTTTATGGCAAGTGAAAAGTGAAGAATACAGTAATAGAACTGAAAAATAATCTATTTTGCTCATTTTTAATCAAAAAAAAAACCTTAACAAATTTTTTAAAAGATTTTGCGTTTAAAAATTGTAAATCAACTTTAAAATGAAGTTTGATGGCATGAGTTTGATGTGTGGCTGTGCTAAGCAAAATGAAATATTATCAATACAGACACAAATTTGAAGCAGCAGTTTGATGTGTGGCCATGGCGCTAAAAATTTAAAAAAATTGCTTTTTTAGATAAGAAGCCCCACCCAACATTTTCATTTAACATTGTTGTAAAATATTTAACAAATTTGCACTCAATTATATTTTATTCTAAAATTGGCCAGAACCTAAAAGCAGCTAAGAGTTTTTCTTTTTTTTCAAGAAGGCTAGAAGATTTGCTTTAAACTATAAAAATAAATAGTTCTGTTTTAAGTTCACTTACTACAAAAAAAAAAAAAAAAACTCTCATTAAAAACATCTCAAATTGTGTTAAGTTTTTTATTTGTTTTAATTTATTAATTAAATTTGTTATATTATACTTTGTAATGTATAAAAAAGCACCAGTTACAAACAAAATAATCAAATACTATTTTCAGTTTTATAATTTTTAGCTAAAAAATTAATTAAAATTATTATTAACAAAAAAAAACAAACAAACAAAGCAGTCGTTTTCATTACAAAAAAAAAAAAATAATAAAATTGTTTAAGTTTTATTACAAAAAAAAAAAAAAAAAAAAATATAAGTTTAAAAATTTTAATTTAAAAATTTTCTGTTCAAATTTAATTTTTTCTTTTAAATTTTTATAAAATATTAAATTTGTTTTATATATATATATTTTTTTATTTTTTTTTTATAATTAATTATTTAAATTTTCCAATTTTTTTTTTGTCAATAATTTTTAGCTTTTTTATCATTTATTCTTTTTTTTATTTAAATAAAAAATATATAAAAAAACAAAGACTGATAAAGCTTTTAAATTTCAAACTAAAAAAAAAAAAATAAATAAATAAATTTAAAATTTATATACAAAAAATACAAATTAGAAATTTATAAGACTGAAAATTTATATTTAAATTTAAGTATTTAATAAAAATAATGTGTGATATTTACCTCCAAGAAATATATTATTGTTAAATTTTAGCCAATTTTTTTTTTTAATATTTTAAATAAACAAATTAAAAAAAAAAAAATATGGTAAAAATAAATAAAAATAAAAAATTCACTTACCAATTTGGAGCAATAACATCTAATTGAGCATGTTTCCAAAAATCTCTTAATTCTTCTAATAGAAACGCAACGGGCATACCATGGATATTACCCGAGGCTGTAGTGGAGTGTAAATTAATATCAGCATGAGCATCAATCCATACCAAAGACAAATTGGGAGTGTGTTTTAAATGACCAGCTACGGAACCTGCATTTTATTTTATATTTTTTTATAATAAATATTTTTTTGTTTTAATTTTTCATATTTTTATTTTGTTTTTTTTTTTCTTTCTTTTTTTTTTTTTTTTTTTTGTTTGGGGAAACCTACCAAAACCTATAGCATGATCACCACCCAAACATAAGAATTGTTGATTTTCCTGTAATATCTGTGGTATTTTTTCTATCAGAGCCTTGTTGCAGCTCATAAAGGAGCCAAAGTTTTTTATATTTTTATAGTGAGACGTTTCGGGTTCACTTGAAGCATCATATTTCAAATTGCCATAGTCGGTTATGGCTAAACGGCCTTTTAAATAAAATGATTTTAATTGAAAAAAATATATATATTTGTGTGATTTTTTTTAATTGATTAAACCCCCATATTCATAAAAAATAAAATATATTTAAAATCTATTTTAGATGAAATTTTTCATACAAAAGTTGTTCGAAAATACATTTCAAATCAGTTTTATTTTTTTTATGAATATGGGGGTAATTTGTTTAAATAACAAGGTAAGTAATGATGTTTGTTTACCTCGGGCAGAGTGTTGTAAAATTTGTTTTAAACCCTTTTGCCTTAACAAGTCAGGAGCCTGTTCCACACCCG
Source organism: Phasia obesa (assembly GCA_949628195.1). NCBI lineage: Eukaryota > Metazoa > Arthropoda > Insecta > Diptera > Tachinidae > Phasia > Phasia obesa. The sequence goes on from OX451218.1 coordinate 10,865,891, forward strand.
CCTTAGTTTGTCCCTTAGAAAAGGGCACCCCTATAATACCCAGCTTCGATTTCTCCAACTTTCCATTTGCTTGAGTGGCAAAATGTCTTAATTTATTAGCAAAATTTTTAAACATATTTTTATATATATTTTTTTTTATATGAATTTTAATTTTATTTGAACTATTTTTAAATAATTAATTTATTTATTTTTTTTTATTTAATTTTTTAAAAATAATTTTCACTTTTCTTTAAAAAATAAACAAACTTTTTTGAGTTGCGTGTTCTTACTTTCGAAAGTAGTCTTCCATTAATATTTTGTTTTTTTATTTTCTTTTCTTTTCACTACTACTCACGTTTAGTCTGAGTAGTTTTGTTTGCTGATTAAACTCAAGACATGTGATAACCTTTAGGGACACGTTTTTTTTTAATCTCACTTTCTCTATGAGAATCCATAAACATGTCATCAAATTGATTTTTCTTCCCACTTAAAATTTGTAAAATTGTTTTCCTAAAGGGTTATCTATTTTATGGTGCCAAAGTAACGTAATAAAACAATTCTCAGATTGATATTATATATATATATATATATATATATATATATATATATATATATATATATATATATATATATATATATATATTTTTTTTTTTTTTTTTAATATATGTGACCCGGTCTCTGAAAAGGTGGCTTATGACTCAAAAACAAAATTTCGAAAAATTAGCTGTTAAAGATAAACAATGCATTTCGTTAGTTTCTTAGTAGTTTTTCTTTTGCATTATGAACAGTCATGCCCAAAAGGCAACCAAAAAATGCAAAAGAGCATAATTAAGATAAGTTAGTTTGTGTATATAAAGAGCGATGTTTTTTTTCAATGCAAAGCACAAACCAGTTTCTGACCCAGCGTTGTCAGGTTTTTGGGGATTTTATCCCCCAAAGAAATTCCCAAATCGACTTTGACTTACCATAACTTCTGTTCTAATATTTGATTACACACTGTGTAATTTTTTAAGTCATGGCAAAATAACCATATACGGACACCACTACGTCATAAAAGACAAAAAAAAAAGACCGGGAAATTTTCACTTTTGCGGCTACCTAAGCGCTACCTAAATGGTGTTAAGAATCATTCCTAGGAAATTCATATGTTCTAGAAAGTTGTTTATTGAGATCTTAGGTTCATTTTTGTAGTTGATTGTTTCCTTGAATTTTGAACAGTTTGCTACCTATGGACCTGAACAGGGGAAAAAGGTAAAAAAAATTGAATTTTTAAAGTTTTTTGCGATTTTGACCTTGAAGATGAAGTTTTTTTTGATTTTATATGTTCACAATTTTTGTTCTTTATGATAAGAGCTACAACTTTGCCTCAGAGAGTATATCAAAATTTCAAACGGTTTGCAAAATATGAGCTTGAGTAAATGATATTTTTTTTGCAAAAATAACATCGAGGCCCCACATCTTTGAGGGCCCATAAAAAAAACCTGGAGGACTTTGGGCAAAACTGGGAGACAGGGGTCTTTTTTTTTGGTCATTTATCACATAGTGGTATCCGTATATGGTTATTTTTTTCCGTGTTATTTTTTTTAAATTTTGGACTTTTTTATTTGTTTAACATCTGTGTGTCACTTGTGAATACTGTCTGTCGAAACATATTTCGGTGAAAACGAAGAGAATGATGATGATTCTTTCGATGATGTTTTTGTATCAATTACGAGGACGAACTACAAGCATTGTTTCAAGCTGAAAATCAATTCCATTTATTATCTTGATTCTGGATTTTCAATAAAATTCTGTTTTTCTTTCATTTGTGCTCTTCTTTCTTTCTCTACATTTTTAGTACACTTCTAAGCAAGTTAGGACTTTCTAGTTTTCACCACGTGAAAGAGCGTCTCAAAAACTATCGAAACCAAAAAAAAAGTGGAAAATTTTTTTTTGAGTCATAAGCCACCTTTTCATAGGCCGGGTCACATATAGCGGTCGACATGAAAACACTTTGAACCAATAAAAAATGCTGTATTTTTGTCATTCTGGATATTTTATTTAAAAACTTCTGTGTATCGTGAAATCATTTTAACTTTGAAGAAAAATATACCCCACTATCGTTAAATGTGTGTTGTTCGCGAAAATTGAATTCACCTTCGTATCTTAAATTCCCCATAAATTTTTGTTCCCATCATCAAAGTTTAAATATCAAAAAGTTCAAAACAAACTAAGCTATCACATCAATTTGAATGTAAACAAGTAAGAGTGTTATATTCGGCCATGCCGTATATTATATACCCTTCACCATAGTAATGCTAGATATTTGGCCCTATTCCCGTTGGCGTTTTAATTTTCATAGTCGTTTCTATGTCATTGTCGTTTTTATCGTCGTTTTGTTCCTAAATTCGTATTCTTGAAATATATTGAAACGATGAAGAAACGTTATCGAAACTAAAAAATAAAAATTAATAAAGTGTGGTAGCACTGCAATTTTTTGTGTTGTTATTTATGACATTTTTGTAAATTTCTGAAAAGTTTGTTATTTCTTTGTAAGTTTTAACAAAATATGGCGAGTACTGAATTTTATTTTTCAAGTTCAAGTAATGATGATGACATAAATATACATCGGAAGATGCTACGACAGAACGTTAACATTTTTGCCATCCCAGTAAGTACAAAAGTACAAAATTCGATTAAAAGCAATCTAACTTCTTCTTGGTCGGCGAATACCACTACGTTTCCTTTCGGGTTAATTTATTTTTCAAATTTTAATAGTTTTGACACCGCTTCCTCCAAAGGGGACAATCGCACCTGTTTATAACAGCCTACCCTTGGTGCTCTGGAATCAGAGCTTCCTTTTTATCTTGATTTATTTTAATAAAAAAAAAAAAACATTTTAATAGATATTTTCTCCTAATTCAGTTTTACTTATTTTATGCCAACCTTCTACATCAAGAACTGGAGACCCAAACGGATTTAATTTCTTGACAGTTTCGCTTCAAAAAATCACAAAATTTTAGGGTTTTATGCCCTTTCGAAAACCCTTAGCATAAGCGGGATGTTTTTCCATTTAAGAAACAAAAATTTCGAACTTAATGTAATTTTTTACATTTTATTTTTTTTCTTGTAGATGTTTGAATTTCGTTGCCTACAATGATGACGACAGAGAACGAATGTTTTATTGTCGTTTCTATCTTCGTTTCAAAATAGAAAATACCGATATATTTACGACGATTGTCGCTAACGCCAACCGTAATACCAAATTGTCGTTTTTATTTCGTTTTCAAACTACAAAGCCAACGGAAAAATTTTTTTTTGGGGAATTTTTTGTAAAACATTTTTTTTGCAAATTGTTTGTAAAAATTTTTATCAAAACATTTTTATTTTTTTTTTGGAAATTTTGTTGTAAAAAATTTTTAATTTTTTTTTTGATAATCTTAAAATATTTTTTTGATTTTTTTTTAAATATTTGTTTGATATTAATTTTAAAAATTTGTTTGAAAATTTTTTTGGAAAAAATTTTACTCATATTGAACGTCCCTAATGACTACTCCTGGTTACCAGTGGGCATCCTGTGGGTCTATTGACTACCTCTATATGTTTTGCTTTCTATAAAGGCCTTTAATACAAATCTAAGCAGAAAAACCTCACCAACCTAATAATAAATACAAAATCGGCCCTCGCAGGGGGTTATCGATCCCCCTAGATCTGTATGCACTCCTTGCGATCTACCTGTCGCGGTCTAAAATTTATTTAACAAAAAAAGCAAAAGAAAATCAATACAACAGAAAAGAAAAACGTGAAAAAATATTAGTGGGGGTGGTTTTTTGCACGCAGCCTCAAAAGGATTGAACCGATGTTGATGAATTGCAATCTCATTATTTTCGAAACTATGCCTGGCATATTAATGGCTTTAAATCTTCTGTATCTCGCCTGATGCCTTGACAAATGACATTACTACCCGAACATGGACAGACGGACATCGCTTAATCAACTTTTGTATGTACAAGGATCCACAATATACATATGTATATAATTTATGGGGTCGGAAATAAATATTGTAGAAATGACACACGGAATGACAAACGTATATATATACCCTTTCCACCTGTAGTGAAGGGTATAAAAATAGGAAAAAGGCGTTTGCACCTTTGTTTAACAGCAATATTTATAAAACGATTTAAGACTTCAATAACACTTATAATGTAATATAATGTAATCTACAATATAATATGTAGTAGCCTTATAGCAGGTAAAAACGAGGTTAGCTCATTTCAATGGCTGTCAAAAAGAATTTAATAGAAGCAGTTTGCTGAAAACTCGACTGTCGTCCAGTAACAATAGTTAACAGTTAATGAAAGCATGCAAAATGCAACGGCATTATGAAACAGCCCTCGTATTAAATCTTATTTATTATAAAACATTTTACGATGTTAGATAATGATATTGTAGTTCAGTATCGCGTGATTTAATTTTAATCATGAATGAATGAATCAGTTTTGCTTTTTGTTTAGAGTTGCCAGAGATGAAAATTAAGTGAAATATACGATTATTTAGCCGGCCACACATTTTTATTTTACATTTCCAAAAGCAGTATTTTATAACCTTTTAATTATTAAAACGAATACATATTTATTTTGATAATTTTCCTTTTTAAACACGAGCTGTGATGGCCTTGGTTGCTAGTGTTTGTAATAATTTATTATTATTAAGTTTCTTATTAAATAAATAAATAAAATTTGATGAAGTAACAAATAATTATTTTCAATTTAAAATATTTTCAATTTAAAATAGTTATTTGTTACTTCAACATATCGCAATAACATCGCATCACTTAAGAACGGTTGCTCCGATTTGGCCAATGTTTTTTTTTTTTTATCTTCATCATAACCCAACTTAGGTTTTTATAGAAATAAAAATTGGCTATGCCCACTTTTACGTCCACTTTTGAAGTATCCAGAAAATTATACAGCCCAATTATGAATAACAATTCCCTGGGAAATTTTCCCTTCTCCCATTCTTGCTATTATAAATTAATTCGATAAAATTATTACAAAATAAAAATTTTCGATAAAATTTGTAATAATAAAGTTGAAATCATAAAATTAAAAACCATACCAGAGTAAGGGAATATTTATCATTACAGAAGCATTACATACAGTTACAGTTTAGGGAAACACAGTTTGGATTAGAATAGTGGGCGTGGTACCTTCCATACAAAGTAAACAACTATTATCGTCTATAATTGTTGATATATATTATATTACAATGATTATTATGCTCTACCTGGAGATCTGCAATAGGTAGAATATTGAAACTTTGCAAAAGTGACTCTCATACTAATTAGCATAGACTAACAAAACACAGACTGGATTGGGGCGGTGGGCGTGGTACTCTTCCTATACAAAGTAAAAAAATATTATCGTGTACCTAGAGAACTAATATACGTAGAGTCTTGATACTTTGCACAAGTAACCCTCATACTAATGTGCATAGTCTAGCAAAATTTACACTAGATTGGGACATTGGGTGTGGTAGCTCCCATCATACATACAAAGTGAAAAATTATTAAACAATTTCATGAAACAACCTGGATGAGAACCAAAATAAAACTCTCAAGCGACAAAACAAAAGGTAAAACTACACAATTAAATGAAACAACTTGTTAGAGAACAAAAATAAAACTCACAAGTGGAGCGTTTTAACATGATTTATTTGACGTAATGCAATAGAAATAAAAAACTGAGCTTCATACTGGTGGAGACCAATAAAACTCAGAGTGTATTTTGGGAGTACCTATTTTATGCGCAAAGGTTCAGGTCAGCTGGATATTCCTGAAAAAAGCTCTTAGCCGGAGAACAAAAATAAAGCGATGAAACAAAAAAAATATAAATCAATCACGTGCACTATGTTTAGTACGCCTTTAAAAACTCAAGTTGTTAATTTTTTCATGTCTTATGGGGCACCCTTTTCTTTTTAAAATCAAAGTCATATTCGTCAAAATTGCATCGCTATTGGAACACCATTTAAATTTTAGGAATTGTTGTTATAACGGTAATACACTTTTCATAAAAATATCAGGCCTACCTATTGCGGTTAAAAAAAATAAGGTAATATACGTGAAAAACATGTCACTGATGGATCACCCTTTAGTAATTAGTAATTGTAACAGTGACCGAAGTACAACATCTACTGTAAACAATTCAAGAGTCTACCTATTACGGTTCAAAAAATAAGGCTATTTAAGTAAAAATTTGTATTATTTGTTATAGTTTCCATAGTAATAAACCTTCTGTAAAAACTTCAAGAGTCTTCTTATTATCATTCAAAACTTAGGCCATATACACGCAAAGCACGTCACTCTCGGAACACCCTTTAATTTTAAGGTTTAATTTAATATAAAGCGAACATAGAGTTAATTACTGTCTGCAAATTTTCAGTGGTTGCCTCGTATAGCTAAAGAAATAAAGACATAAAGGCAAATAACACCTCACTTTCGGAACACCCGATGAGTTTTAGTATTTATTGCCATAGTGGCCACAGTTATACACCTTCTGTGAAAATTTCAAGCGTCTACCTATTATGGTTCAAAACTTATGCCTTATACATGAAAATCACACTACTATCTGAACACCCTTTAATTTTTAGTTTTATTTTTTATAGTTGTTTATATAGTGAACTAAGTTTTTATTACTGTTTTTAAATCTTGAGTCTATGCCTCCTACAGTTCAAGAAATAGGCACATATTCGTGAATAACACCTCTCTATCGGAACACCCTATAAGTTTTAGTATTTGTTACTTAGCGGCAACAGCTCTACATCATCTGTGAAAATTTCAAGAGTCTACCTAGGCGCTGACAGACGGACAGACGGACAGACATTGTAGCGAATAAAATAAAAATATGTTTAAAAATATTTTTTTGTAATTTAAACTAAAGGCTGAAATAAAACTCTTTAATTATAGAATATTTATTATAAAACTAGATATTTTTTTGGTAATTTAAAATTTTCTAACATAATTTCGAATTTTCGAACATAAGCATTTTATGAAATTAAAAAAAAAAAATGATTAGGAATATTAAATAGTTTGACCATTTATAACTAGACCCTTAAATTAAAAACATCAAACTTATGTTCGATTTTTTTATTAGGAAACATTAAATTCAAGCTTTTTAAAGTGGTATTAAAAAAGTTAAGCTTAATTACAAATATTCCAATATAAGTTAAAAATGTCAAAAATAACTGTTAACTTATGGTGTGTAATTTTTATTATTATTAATGTAGGGGAAATATCGAAGCAAACCACTTTCTTAATGGGTCCCTTTTCGATTCTTTTCTCTTTGATTATATAATCATTTCTCAATGATTATAACACGATTGCTTTTTTAAAAAAGATGTTTAAAAATATTTTTTGGTAATTTAAAGTTAAGTCTGAAATAAAACTCTTTAATTATAGAATATTTATTATAAAACTAGATATTTTTTGTTAATTTAAAATTTTCGAACATAAAATTTAATTTTCGTACATAAGCATTTTATGAAATTTTATTATAAATTTGTTAAAAAATGATTAGAAATATTAAATAGTTTGACCATTTATAACTAGACAATTAAAATAAAAACATCAAACTTATGTTCGAATTTTCGAACATAGCTAACAAACATTTCGCACAAAGCTAAAATTTAGCTAACAGCATTTTATATATTTTAGAACATTTTTACTTTAAGAATAATTTAATTCGAACTTAAGTTCGAATTTTCGAACATAGCTAATTAACTAACAATATTTTTTAGAAACATTTTTCCTTTAATTATAGAACTTCCAACTTAAGTTCGAATTTTCGAACATTGGCCATTTAACTAGTATTTTACGAAAACTTGTCATACATTTGTAACAATAAGAAAAATTAATGGGAAAACATTAAATTTAAACCTGTTTAAAGTGATATTAAAAAAGTTAAGCGTTATTACAAATAATATGAATTTTATTTGAACTATTTTTGAATTAATAAATTAATATGAAATATAATGTAAAATTAAAAATTTCTCAGATTCTATTTCTTAGATAAGTTTGTTTAAATAGAAAATTAATAACAATTGAAACTACCAGGTAGATTGATACAAAGAGTACTGATGACGGACGTAGCTGTCTAGAAAATGCATTCTGCTTTGCTGGTATCTAATTATTCTTTATCTCTTTATAATTAAGAACTTAAGCCTAAATAATTAATTTAGTAATTACAAATATTCCAATATAAGTTAAAAATGTCAAAAATAACTATTACAATAGGGTTACGTTTTTACACTTTGTGTACGGAACCCTAAAAACTACACAATTAGATTAAAGACTATGTTGGACCTACATATAAGTGACAAGTGTAGGGTTTTAACCTCATTTATTTGACGTAAGGAAAAACTAAGCTGAATACCAATAATACTCTCTAGTGGTTTTCGGGAGTGAGTACTTCATGTGCAAAGTTTTAGGCCGGCTGGATGTTCCTAAAATAGGCTCTTATATTTTTTAGAACCTATAAAGTATCGTTATGCTTCCCACAACCCCGGCATGAAATTTAAATAAGTAATAAAACAATATGTTGTAAAAAATCAGAAGTGCATATTTATTTAAATACAGATACAACCTATTTTGGGCGGAAATTAAATTTTAAAGATAATAAATTTTAATTTAATTAATAAAAAATTAATTAATCAAAATAAGCAAAATATTATTAAGGTAATGCTTATTTATATTAAAAAACATTTATTAGGAATTTCTAAAGCAAATGGAATGTTTCATCTTTTGGAATGTTTATAAATAAATTATTTTTAGGTGTGCAAATTGTTAACTTTAAGGTTATTTATTATAAATCCAAATTTTTAAGGTTAGAAAATTTTAAATATTTTTTTTTTTAATTTTAATAAGAATTATTTTAAATATTTTGGCTTATGAGGAATGTTTTTTATATTACTTTTAATTTACATTTCAAAGCTTAATTTGGGACATTGAAATTTTAAATGAGATACTTTTAAGGCGTTAGAGTTAAGGTGTTTTTCTTTTTAATTTAAAAAATATTGCTTAAAATTCTTTGTTTGTGTATTAGAAAAGAAACAAAAAGCTTGTTTGTTTATTCTTTTTTTCTTTTCTTTACTTTTGGCTTAACTTATTTGTTATAAATATTTTTCTAATATTGCATATATGTAAATATTTTTTGTATATAAATTTGTTTTTTTTTTTTTTAATAAAAAGAAAAATAAATAATATAATTAAAATATTTATGTTTTGTATGTGATATACAAGATTAAGAAAAAAAAAATATTCGTCATGGCCGAATTTAATAAAAGCTCAATACTATTTGTTGTAAGTTCCAGATATAGAAAGTTGTTTTCTAAAGGTTTAGGGTAAAAAATATATGCGTTTTTTTTTGTATTTTTGTTTTTAACACTGCAAATAGTGTTGAGTTATATAATTTGAGCAGATCACAGTTGTAGTTTTTTTTCTTCGTGTTAATGTCTTTTATCTAACATAATTATTTCTTCACCACTATCGTCGATTTCCTCATCAACGTCATCCATATCGTGGCGTTGTATACCATCCTCATCTTCATCATCGGAGTGAATAATATGTTTTAAATCGTCCTCATCATCATCGAAATACGGTTTTATTTTCATGCCCTCTATTGAAGGAATAAATATTAGAAATACAAGCAGTAAGTAAACTGAGTAACGAAATATAAACTTTAAATTATAAAGTTTCCTCTCCCTACTTTTTTATGCCACAAATACAAGTATCTTTATAAATTAGGATAAAAATTAATTAAATCTAATTTCTTTTGCTACATTATGGATTACGATTTTACTTAAGCCCGTTTCACACTATAATACTGAGTATTAGGATTTTCATTGGATTTTGTAAGATAAAAATCAAATGAGAATTGTGTGGTTGTCAAAAAATCTAACGTAACATACCATTTCGCGTTCACACTATCACACTTCAAATAAAATGAAAAATATCAAAAATAACAAGCCGAGACGACTTATTGAACGGCGTTGGCTGAGCAATTTTATATGGACGGCCGTTCAAGTTTTCAGTTAAAAAAAATTAATAACAAAACAAAAAATAATACAACAATAATCAACAATTTCTAGACATGGCAGAAACAAAGTATATACGTAGGCGATAAGACTGATGCCAATTTAGAACAGGTGCAGGACAAAGAAAATATATCATCGACGGCGGCGAACCATCGGCTGCGACTCACTCAGCTTGGTTCTTTGCTTTAAAAAAACACAACCTTGATAAAATGAAAAATGTTATCGTTTAAGGGCGATTTACATTATACTACAAGTAATACGACATGTCAAATTTTTGTGTAGAGGAGTACAAGTAGTATCGTCTAAACATAATATGTAATAAAACTGTCCGGCATTGAGAGAAAATACGGATGGAAATTTGACAGTCTTACGGCTCTCTTTATGTTTTGAAATTTTTCAAAAACTATTCTACTTCATTAGATCAGGGTTGCGTTTTTCTTATTAATGCTAACTTTTCAAAGGCGAAACTCGTCAAAATAGCAGAAAACCGCTGAATATAGTGCAAAATAGATCCAGTTGGCATCACAAATAAGTTTGTAAACAATAAAAAACTTTTGGCAAAAGAACGTGAAATTTTTTTAATTTTGTTTTAGGTGTTGGTTTCCAGTTTTTTTATTATGGCAATGGCTAGTACAACACAAAGAACCTTTTCCTTGTTACTTTTTTTTCAATTTGGAATATTTTTCACAAGTACGCGCACTATTTATTTGTTTTCACTTTTTTTATTGCTTTAACAACAGCTGTTTCAATTTTACTTCATTTTATTCAACACCAATGGTGTAAACGTAAAAAAAAACCATACGATTTTTAATCTCTATTTTTTCATACGGATTGATTTTCATTTTATTTTCTCTTAGATTTTACGTACGTAAAGTCTTACTGTCTAAACTGCCCTTTAGAAAATTTTCTAAAAATGGTTTGGTATTTGTTACGTCAGATTTCTTTCCGTATTATTTAACATTTTGATAACATATTGCTTTCACACTATTAGACATGATATAATAATATAAGGTAATTCCATTCTCTCTTTTTGTCGCCATATTAACGATCTGACGTTTGTGGGAATTATTTCAATTTGTGCTACCATATCACATACTTTGTGAAATCCCATTTTGCGTTTTTTCCTTTATTTAAAATTTTAAAAATTAAAAAAAGAAACAATCCTTAAGTTTATGTGTCTAAATAAACAAACGAAAATTGTTTTCCATACGGTAGTAATAAGCTTTTAAAAAAATTCACAAATAACATTTTTTAATTTCCCTATATCTGACAAAAGTGTCTAAGTTTCCGTTTTCTTATTACGTACAACTTACCAAAGGCACCCCTCGTATGTTCATTAAAGGACATATATTTTTTAACTTAGATGGGAAGCTAATCTGTCAGGAGTATCAAGTAAAATTGACAATTTCAATATCATAGGAACTTAAAATTGAAAAATTTGGTTAATTTTATTATGAATGATGGGGCTACATGCAAAATAGCTCTCTGCAGAATTGCTTAAAATCAAAAATAACCCAAGAAATCCGCATGCAGAATTGGATTATATTTTATATATAAAAAGAAACTCCAAAATATTGAGTGCTTTTCGTAATTTTTTAAAATTTTCCAAATGGACAATTATCCAAAACGTTTTAATGAAATATGGTTATACCATATTTGAGCGGTTTTATATTCACCCTTATTATACTTGGCGACGGCGACATGGTCGTCTCTTTTGACCGGCCATTTATATTGATGTCAACTTCAATTTGATTATAATTTTGTATTTCCTAATGCTCTTATGACGACGTCGACTGCTTATCGATAACACTGTACTGTAGAGAAATATTCTTTTAAAAAAATTTTATGTTTTGGAATGATTTCAAATGCTTAATAAGAATCTCATTTAAGTTTTTTTCTATCACGTCGGGATTTTCCATTTTTCCAACTAATTTTCCGTATTGGGTCAAACTTGTTATTTAAATCTTTTCTATTTTAAATTTTGTTGGCACTTCAGTCGTTTTTAAAAACCAAGCCGACGAAATCGCCGTCGGTACAAGAAAAATTCAACGTCACATATTCTTATAAAATACGAAATAAAATTAAAAAGTCATCGATAAATGTTGATGTGGACAAAGGGAATACCAATTTAATTTAGTGAGGGGTCGTCGTATTATGTCGCCAACGCAAAATGTTATAGGAGTGATTATCAAGAAATTCATCAATAAGAGTGTAAATACAACGTTTTATGTCCTAAAAATTAGCTAAGTAGTTACGTTGTCTACCTAAAACTACAGAATTGTTAACATTAAAGATTTATTAGAATTAAAAAAATATTAATACACTTACTGCCAGTATTGGACTTTTTATATTTTTTTTGCCAAATTTCCATTTTTTCAATTTTTTTTACGGTTATTATTCATTTGGCGATTTTTAATTTTTCCTTTTTTGCGATTTTTCATAAGGTCAATTAGCATGCAACTTAAATAAGATTGTAATATATTTTTTTTTCTCAGTATAAAAGTGTAATCATAATCTACAACAAGATTTATTCCTCATAAGTTTCATTATTAAACCAAAGTACGTTTTTATTTAATGTTGTTTATGTAAATTACACATTTTTTTAAAATAATTTTTTTTTCGTTTCTACTTGTGGCAACACTTTTTTTGCTGTTTACATAAAAACATACTTCAATAGTTCCGGCAAACTTCAAACATTTTTGAAATGGAACTACCTTGTATTATTATATCATGCTATTAGACAAGGTATATTTATCTTACTAGGTAGTGTCGTCCGCCCAGCTGATTTAGTAGTTCGACATGTCAAAAGTTGTATGTGTTCAGAAATTTTATAGTGTAGAAGTGAGAAAGCAATAAAACAAATACACGCCTTCTCAATTTTCTTATATGTTTTTTGACATTTCGAACTACAAAGCAACAACAAAATGCCATGTTGTTCTTGTATTGTTGTATTTGTTGTAGGGATGCCACTACCTAGTAAAATAAATATACCTTGCTATTAGATTTAAGTTTTTGACAAGTCTTAATACTCAGTATAATAGTGTGAAAATGGCTTTAGAGACTGCCGCGCGGCTGACTGTGTAGCAGTTTATCCTGTCAGTCCAATTTTTAAGACTTTATGGTCGATTTTTAGTGTGGATTATTTCTGTATTATTCGCATAGCTTCGGTCTTTAACGGCATCCCACAAGAAAAAGTCTCAAGGGGTCAAAACTGTAGGCTGTAAGCTGTAGGGCTGTCAATTAACATTGCCAAGACGGTTAATAACACAATTAACAAATTTAGTGAGCAACATATGCATGGAAACTTCAAGTATCATTTAGCCAAGATGAAAATCGAAAAAGGTGATACTTGGAGACTGGATAAGACGATAGCGCACATTGTGTGTGAGCGTCCAGCACTGGATAGTGTAACAGCACACGGGCAGAAACTTGTTAAATGTGGATGCCATGGGGTATCTAAGCCTTGGAGATATGCTAGCAATTCCTAGAGATTCCGTGATAAGAAGGAAGGCAGTATTAAATTACCACAGTCTACAGTAAAGGCAGGTGGTAGCTCGTGACCCAATGAAGGTAAGTAAGGTTGCCGTAAATTACAAATCGATTGCCAATAATCATTTAGGACGAAGGGGGTCGAAAGGGGACCCATTGAGGGAGTGCTCTGCTTTGATACCCCCTAAATTAATAATAAGCAACATATCAATTATTTGATGAACTGTGTGATATGATGCGCCACTTTGCTGAAACTAGAAATTCATTTCAGGCCATAAAGGAAATCCGTAATGTCGGAGAGTTTTTTCTTGAGAAAAAAAAACTTTATATTGGTACAGCTTTTGTAGAGTTAACAATCTGTAGTCAAGAGTGGCTCTCTCGGGTCGTTCCGGAGAGTAGATCCAATTGTTGAGAAAACAGAATATTGGCTCTGCAGCGTTCGCCGTTGCTTGAAATGGCTTTTTCAGCAGCTTCTTCGAAAAAATGGGCAAATGATGCCACCACTACACACAAAACCGTCACTCTCTATGGATGCATTGGTATCTCTACAATAACAAGGGGATTTTCCAATCCCCAGATGCGTCAATTTTGTTGGCCTCTCGTTAGAAAATTTGATTTTTCGCACAAATTCAATGTCTTCACTTATTTCGTTTGTTATTTAAGCGTAAAGCGAATCATTTCTGTCCGCGGCGAATGCTACGAACAGATTGTCCATATTTCGGACTACAACTATCTATTAGTGTAAAGTAACATACGATTTAAAAAGATACTTGTACTAAGACTCTCTGTTGAAAGTTATGAAGTTTGTCAAGATTTTCCTCAACTTTTATTTATTTGAAAGTATTCTAAATAAATGTTAGGCCCTTAAGAGGTTTTCAATAAATTTTAAGTGGTAAAAGATGCTTTCAAAAAAATAATAATAAACCAACTTTACAACTTACTTTTAATGGGAGATCTAAATAATTCCGTTTCACCATCATCACCATCATCCTCAAACAATTCCTTACCCTTCTGAGGCAGCAAAGAGAAATTGTAATAAGGTTTAGTGGCTCGGTGGCGACGAGCCATCAAGAATTGCGCACACAATATACAAATTACTACGCCGGTAATAATCACCAAACTGGCCAAAACAATGAAAACAAAACGTGGCATGCCCATGACATGTTCATTGCGATTCAAACGGAAGACAATATTTTTCATTTCTTTTGACTGTGAACCGACATTCAGCAAACGTGTGGTTTCCAAAAAACGAGGAGCCTCCACCTTAATGATAACCTCTCCGGCAGGGACATTTCTTAAAACATAAAAACCCATACTATCTGTAAAATTGCGTATATATTGTTTTATAATGGGCTTAACTATTGAGACTTTGGCATGTTTTATGGGATGATTGGACCAGTCTAAAATGAAGCCTGTAATAGTCGCAGTATTTTTGGGTAATAAGCTGCTAATATGGCTAAAAGCTTGTATCTCACTGCGCCCGGTAACCAACATAAAAGGAGCCAGTTTTATTATGCCCAAATCGGTGATTTTTCCTTCTTTGACTTCTAGTTTAGCGACGTGAGACTCAAAGTTGGGGGCACTTACTTCCAGAGCATACAAACCCTCTGGCAGTATTAACTGGAAGCGGGCTTCATTGCGTGTCACATTGTATACAGGTTTATGATCGATTAAACGTATAAAAGCTTCTCTTAAGGGTTGGTTTTCTTGATTGTGTACAAAGCCCCGGGCACCTGTATCCACTAAATGCAAGAAATTCTTAAATTTCTCTATATTTTTACGCCAAATTGAGGCAATATCTGTTTGGACGGGCATGCTGCAGCAGGATAAGCCCAACGAAAACATGGGTATATTGTACATTTTATAAAAAAGATTGGTTAAACGTTCGGTTATATCGTGTCTTAAGGTACGTGTAGAGGTAGCTGAACATTGTAGAGGCGAATAACTGAATTCAGTTTTTTCCATATTGTGAGCAAATTTTTCGTATATTTGTTCGCCTTTCGGATAACTAGAATTAATAATAAGAAAAAAGCAGCCTTTATTTTATTCGATAAAAAAATATTTTCATTGATATTTTTTACCTTAATTCCGAAGATCCCGAGGTAAATGTTAACATTAAATCAAATCTTTGATTATCTAAAAATTCTATTAGCAAATCTCTTCTCTTTTCAGATTCAGGACTTAGGATACGTTCACCCAATTCATTGCCTATAAAAGGATCGCATATAGAATTGCTTAAGAAGAGAAATGAAAACAATTAGTCTTTGACATTTTCTTGGAATAACTGTTAAACTCACTTATTGTTGTACATTTTAAAAACACTTTCAAAATTTTCGGTCACCGGCAAAAAGTATAAAATACTGCTTTGCAATAATTTCAAAACTAAAGGCTCTCTCAATTTGTAGCCCTCAATGATGTGGCGCACTAAATTTATAGAGATTTCACGTGCCAACGGTGCAGCTGAATCGAAGAAGGAGCTTAAAATCAAAATTTTATATTTACTCTCCTCGGGAGCACCAATCTGTCAAAACAAATATTAGCGAAATGTAAAAACTCTGTAAACATTTAATAAAAAAAGTGTGCTTAGTCCCGTTTCACACTTGCAATTTTTGTTTGTGAAACATTTTGTTAATACTTTAAAAATTGTGTTTCTGACGACTGTATACTTTTATACAGCCATTTTCATGTCGAAGAGAACAAACAACAACATGAATAGAGAGTCACAGCAGATTTTAATGTAAATTTTATTTAATCTCCCAACAACAAATGCATGTTGTATGTTGCAGAAACAAAAGTTGCAAGTCTGGAACGAGACTTAAGCTTGAATTTCCTTTAACTTACATCTGAAGTCAATTTGATGGAATTGTAATAAAAACCAAATTCCGATTCGGCATAACCAAATGTTGCTATCTGGCCATTGCGCGCTTCGAACTCGGCCAAAATGGTTCTTAATTCTGAATTTGTATGATAGCGTGTATGCACTACATTCTCAATAATACGATAATCGTTGGCGGAAGCCCAATGTTGGGGATCATCTCGCATTAGCGTAATATCCAAACGCATGGAACGTTTAACAGCATCAATTTCCACCTCCTCGCGTTGTGGTGTGTAGCTAGAAATAACAAAAATATAATAATTTTTATTTCATACAAATCATTCAATTCGAAAATCCTCTTACCCATCAGCTAAAATGGTGACATTATGTCTGCCTGGCATGGCCAATTTCCAATAATCACCATACTGAGCCGTATAAATAGCATGTTTAGCTCCATCTAAGGTGATGGCTGCACCCGGCACTGGCGTGCCTATGGAGCTGCGCACAAAACCATGTATACCATTGTGTACCTGCTCTATAAATAGCAGCAAAGGTTCTCGATTATCTTGCCAAAACTTTGGCAATTCCTTGGCCATGGGAAATTTATCGCAGCCCAGTTCCAAAGTTAATTCCATCACACCTGCCTTAACATAATTCCAATCTTGCATGCCGCCTGTTACACTATACCATTCAGCACCGTTTGTTATGCCTTCTGGGAATATTTCATTTTTAAATAAAGGACAGATTTCACCCAAATGCATAGTGGAATGAGCGTTGGCATACACTTTCGCCAAATGTTTAAACAGTTCATTGTCTTCGGTGGGATTTAATTTTTTACCCACATTGGCCATTCGTAGGCGAGTCATGGGATCATTGAAATCATTTTCATTATCATCATAAGGATAATTGGCCACCAATGAACCGCCATGCAAATTGGCCGACAATACAAAAGGTATTGACAAAGTCCAATTCATTACTGCCAATACTTCTGGTTCTGTTACTTTGTTGTAATTATTGGTGCCATACTGATCCGGAAAATTACGATTTAAATCCACATCATGAGCATTGCCGCGACCCACACTGCTCTTTGTATCACCTTCCTTAGACATTTCATAGCCATCGGGATTCATGGAATATAAAAAGTGCATTCGGGTATTATTCACCAGCTTTGTGATGCGTTCATCGAACATATAACGTTCACAAATGTACTTTGTTAGGAGTAATAGCATTTCCCTGCCCACCACTTCATTTCCATGCATGTTGGCGACATATTTGAATTCGGGTACACTGGGTACATGTTGGCCAGGCGTCACGAATATTTCCATCACCCATAAGTCGCGATTTTGTACAGATTTTCCTATAGAATACAGTCTTGTTATGGAGGGATAAGAATCGGCTATATCGCGTATATATCTGGGTAAAATTGGAGATTGAGAAAAAGAAGTTGTGGGTAAAGGATAGATTTTAAATGTTATTGGCTTGAGACATTATTTATTTTGATCTTAAATACAAAAAATAAAAAGAGATATTCCAAGTCTCCAAAGATTGTGGCGAAATAAAATAAAAAACTTATGAACAGCGAAGTTATTTTAAATTTTAAAAAGGGGCTTTTTAAAAGATTCCTTTTAGGAGGTATTTTACGAAAATAGTTTTTCCCATTTTAGATAACAGGGCCGAAAATTGCCATTAAACTTAAATATCGACAGTTGCAGTCACATGTTTGCATAGACCGGCAATTCGAAAGTTAATGAATTCTGTGAAATCCCACTCTCAGCCTGCGAGGTTACTGGATGCGATCGGGCTTAAATCAGGTAAATGAACAAACCAACGTGCAAAATCAAGAGTTTCAACTTAAGAAATAAAAGGATCTCTTGGGACAACCAAAACACTAAAATTGAAGCATGAGGAAATGATTTTTAAACTGATATTGCCCTTTTGCTGCGCTGGAGTGCCCAAACAAATAAACTCTCTGGGGTGTCGACTGCAGAAATGAATTGAGTATCTTCATCAGAAGTTGTAACTGATTCTAGTAATAAACTTAAGAAACTGCGTAGATATTGTGGCAAAAAATCTCTAACGATCTTTACACTAATAATCTCTACCTCTCTAACTCTCAATAGTTTCTTTTTCCCACCCTCATTTTCTGTCTCAACTATCATAGCGTATGTCTGCAACAAATTTTCTATCTTCCTTATAGGTAACAGAAAGTGATGGACGCGACGACCTAATAAACCCTTCCAGCCATCACGCTGTTGTGCTTCCGCCGGACGGAACCAGAAATTAAATATTGGAATTTGTAAATTTACACATTTTAACTCTCCTATTCCTTCTTTCACTTTGTCCCTTAACTATCCGATTGTATTCCTCAAATGGCGCATGTCTTTCTTATCTTTCTTATAGGTAACAGAAAGCCACCGACTGACTTGCTGATCTAAAAAAAACCGCGATTGTTCCACCCCAAATATGGATAATTATTCGGACACTATCATCTATGTTGGTGCCCGATTTATTATATGCCTGTGGGAAGTATAACTGAATGCAACCGAAAGCATCGCAGGTTGCGGATAGTGGTACATACCGCAGCTATGGGGTATAGGTGCTTTATGCAGTCGTGGACAGAGTAGAGCCTAAATTCTGAGTGTCAATAATACTTGAAATGACATGGCAAGTCATTGGCGCCATTCAAGAGCTACTGCCGGGTGTTGCCGATTTGGTACGTCTGAAAGCGGGCGTCTGTTCTTGCATCAAATGGCTCGCTATAGATGTTCTCCGTACCTGTCTCGTAAGCTTATATAACAGCCCTAGCACCAGACTAGAATGATTTAGCCTAATCCGAAGCTTAAATAATTAATGAAACCGTATGTGGTCCTATGCTTCTTATAGGATCAACAGGAATTAATAATATTTAAGAAATTAAGCATTTTAAAGTTTAAGAACTAAGATTTTTTAACTATTGGCATATAAAATCATCTACAACGTAAAGAGATGGACGTGGAAAACCTGACAAAAGGTTGACCTGTTAATCTCTCCAAACCATTCTGAGGCAAAAGCCTACCGATAAGAAGTGGCTTGAATATAATTTAGGACCTGCGTTAGTGACAGGTCATGATAATTTTAAGAAACTTCTGGCCACGATGAAAAGCAAAGAAGATGATACTTGAAGGCTTACTGGCACTGGCCAGCACAAGGCTTAGAAACACGGGCAGTTATGGGTACAAATTTTAGTAGTTACGTGACACTATGATGGTAAGGATGGTCTACAATTGCTAGTCGACAATCTGAATCACTATAGTCAATAGTGAATGATATAGTCAAGAGTAATTCATAATAGTCAAGAGCAAGAGCCCTCACGCAAACCCCTAAGGGTCTGTGAGCATATATACAATCTCAACCAGCTTTCAACAAGGTATGTAGGTTTGTGTCACTTTGCTAAATATTTAGCAAACCAATGCATTTTCATTTTAACCACTTTTTTTGGTTGGGGGCCTTTGGTCAAAAGTAAAGGCTAGTGATAGCACGATATTCTATGAAAGTAAGGTAGGCGTGAAGTACCAATCGAGTACCATTAAGGGAAAAAGCGGTCGAAAACGGACCATACATACATACATATGTACATATATATATACTATTTAAAAAAATATTAAAAAAAAATTGTTTAAATCGAAACTTATATTTTAACTTATAATTATTTATACTGAACATTTGTATGTAAAGGGTTTTTTTTTTATAGAGGTATAGAACTTTAAGTTGCAATAAAACAACGATGGATTATTCGATTGACATGAATTTTATTTATCCGAAAGATAATCTTGTGGCATTGCATTTTAAATAAGATTTCTGGCATATGACCGCCACGGCTGGCGCGGATGTAGTCCAATCTGGACGTCCAATTTTCGATGACTTTTTCCAACATTTGAGGCCGTATATCGGCAATAACACGGCGAATATTGTCTACCAAATGGTCAAGCGTTTGTGGCTTATCCGCATAGACCAATGACTTTACATAGCCCCACAGAAAGTAGTCTAGCGGTGTTAAATCACAAGATCTTGGAGACCAATTCACAGGTCCATAACGTGAAATTAGGCGGTCACAAAACGTGTCTTTCAATAAATCTATTGTGGCACGAGCAGTGTGACATGTTGCGTCATCTTGTTGAAACCACATCTCCTGGACATCATGGTTACTTAATTCAGGAATGAAAAAGTTAGTAATCATGGCTCTATACCGATCACCATTAACTGTAACGTTCTGGCCACCATCGTTTTTGAAAAAGTACAGACCAATGATTCCACCGGCCCATAAATCGCACCAAACAGTCAGTTTTTCTGGATGTAACGGTGTTTCGACATACACTTGAGGATTACCTTCACTCCAAATGCGGCAGTTTTGTTTGTTGACGTAGCCAGCCATTCAACCAGAAGTGCGCTTCATCGCTAAACAAAATTCGCTTATGAAAATCGGAAACAACGGTAATCTCGTTTTGGGCCCTATTTGCACTATTTGCAAGCGTTGTTCAGGCGTGAGTCTATTCATGATGAATTGCCAAACCAAACTGAGAATAAATCACTTGACAGCTGTTAAATCGGTAGCCATCTTGAAAAGTAATGCCAACTTAAAGTTCTATACCTCTATAAAAAACACCCATTATATCTTAAGGTGATTTTTACCATAAAGTACTTCAAAAATACTATTTTATTAGATTTCTTTTTGTAACCACTCAAAATTTTCATCTGTTAAAATCACATTCTTATCCCAAATTTCATATGACAAAAAAATTTAATTAAAAAAAAAAATATATACAAACTTTTCCATTGCTGTAAAATTATGATGTTCAAATTTTGTTGGCGTTAAAAAACCTCCATTTTTTTCCAAATCCTCGGCATTATCAGCACGTTCTACTTTCAATTTACGAAAATCACCTAAAATAAACATATAAAAAATTCAGGATGATAACAAAATCGTGTGTGTAAAAATAAATCTAAAACAATGCTGCTAAATTAAATGGATGCAAAAAAAAAAAAAAATTGTATATAATTTAGCCACTCCCCAACTACAAAATGGTGCTCTTGGAAATAAAAATAAAATTATGTAGATGTTTAAAATGAGAAAAACCAAAACCTCTAAGTAAAATGGAAAAATGAAACTAAATTTTTAAATAATTTACCATATTTTTAGAGTTGTTTTTTGCTTAATAAATTTTATTTATTTAGCAATAATTGTTACACAGTACATACACAGAGATTTCTTTTAACAATATTAATTGCAAATACATTGATAATATAATTAATATTATGATATTTTTTATTTCTATTTATTTAGATTACATTTTATGATTTGCTAAAACAAAAAAGTAAAAAATAAATTGTATTAATATTTTTTGTAAAAATATTTGTTGTTACGTAGCGAGTAATTGATGTTGTTAGTTTAGTTTAGTTTTGTTGCAGTAGGAATTTTGTTAATTATTGTTTTTGTTTTTTATTGCGTTTCAAATGAAAATGTTTTGTGGGATTTAAGAGAATGGACACAATAAAACAAAATAATTTTAAAAAAATGTGTAAATATCAATCTGATTAATTTATAAAATATTAATTACAATGTTGTAGTGCATGGTGGTGACTTATTTGTTGTAACTCCATTTTTCTGTTTTGTTATGATCATGCACGCCATGTTTAAAAATTGCCGCTCTCTTTTTGGCAATAATAAACAAAACAAGACTTCTACGTTGACTAATTTTTTAACGGCGCCTGATTTACAAAAATTTGTGGCGGTTTAAATACAGCTTTAAAGCAGCTGGAAAAATATAAGTATACATATGTATATGCTTAAATAATAAATAAAAATCTTTTACATGAATACCCAAATGCAACGATAAAGTTAAGACAGACCATAAAGTTAATGTGCATTAACAGTCATAATTCAAATTAACCTGTGAATTTATACTGACTTTAGCTATTATGACAAATTATTTAAAAATTTCAACTATGAACCCTTTTTACTTTATATTCTGGATCTTTATTCATAGAGAAATTGATTAAACGATGCCCGTCTGTCGGTCTGTGTCCGGGTTGAAATCAACTTTGCCAAGGCAACAGAAGATAGATATAAAGCAAATTTAAGCCCAACAATCTGCCAGACAAAGTTTCGAAAATTTCGCTACTGAAATTCAACGACATTAGACGAATCCATTTGAGGTTGCCGGCAAAAAGCCACGCCCACCTATATTTTTTTCGGTTGTAATAATTCTCTTTTACTTTATATTAGACTCGGGGGATCAATAACCCCTTACGAGGTGCGATTTTGTTTGTTTTTAGCTGGTAGGGTTTTTCTACTTAGATTTGTATTAAAGGTTTTTATAAAAAGCAATACACATAGAGGTAGCCGATAGATCCACAGTTTTCCCACTGGGAATCAGGAGCAGTCAGTGGATCTCCCCAATGTGCTTTAGTTAGACCATTCAAACGCAATATAGATTGCAGGAAGGTCCTAATTTACAAAAAAAAAATTCTGTAAAATTTTTACAAAAAAAAAAATTTCGATAACATTTTTACAAAAAAAAAATTTCCATAAAATTTTTATAAAAAATTTTCAATAAAATTTTTACAAATAATTTCGATAAAATTTTAACAAAAAAATTGTCGATAAAAATTTAACAAAAAAAGGTCCTAACTTTAAAAAAAAATTCTGTTAAATTTTTACAAAAAATTTTCGATAAAATTTACAAATTTTCAATAAAGTTTTTACAAAAAATCTTCGATAAACTTTTTACAACATAATTTTCGATAAAAATTTTACAAAAAATTTTCGATAAAAATTTTACAAAAAATTTTCGATAAAAATTTTACAAAAAATTTTCGATAAAAATTTTACAAAATATTTTCGATAAAAATTTTACAAAAAATTTTCGATAAAAATTTTACAAAAAATTTTCGATAAAATTTTTACAAAAAATTTTCGATAAAATTTCCATACAACTTTTACAACAAATTTTCGATAAAATTTTAACAAAAAAAATCGATAAAATGTTTACAGTAATATTTCGATAAAATTTTCCATGAAATTTTTACGAAAAATTTTCGATAAAATTCGATAAAATTTTTACAACAAAATTTTCGATAAAATTTTTACAACAAAATTTTCGATAAAATTTTTACAACAAAATTTTCGATAACATTTTTACAAAAAATTTTCGATAAAATTTTTACAAAAAATTATCGGTAAAATTTTTACAAAAAATTTTCGATAAAATTATTACAAAAAATTTTTGATGAAGTTTTTACAAAAAAATTTTCGATAAAATTTTTACAAAAAAATTTTAGATAAAATTTTTACAACCAAATTTTCGATAAAATTTTTACAAAATAATTACAAAAAATTTTTGATAAAAATTTAAGAAAAAAATTTCGATAAATTTTAACATCAAATTTTCGATAAGATTTTCATAAAACATTTTCGACAAATTTTAAAAAAAAAAATTTCTACACCTTTTCATTATATTTGTATTAAAGTTGAAAATCATAAAAGTATAAACCGAATGTTGTGAAATTAGGTATATAAGATCCGGCATGGCCGAATATAACACTCTTACTTTTTTGTTTTAAATTTAATATAAAATTAATATAAACTGGACAACATTTTCACTATGGCCAAAAATATAAGGTGCTTTGATCTACCATGTATCAGGAGGTGGTGGCAATAGCGAATTCAATTGCGGCTTGAACCGAAATGTCAAACTCTATATATAACAAATAGCAGTCTATTTGACATTTCGGGCCAAAGGGTAAATTTATAAATTGCCTGATAAATTCTTGAACCCCATGCAATCGGCAGTTATTTTTCTATATAGACTTCGAGGAGATTCCTTTTTAAAACCAATCAAGCAAAATTAAAATCTGAAGGACCTTTAACGTCTCGTATATGAATTCTTCTTTTGCCAGATGCCAAGGCGAATTAATTAAACGGGGTGAACTCCATCACATTAGTTGATTATTTTCTTGAACATATGTACATACTTATATAATGTCAAATTTTGTTTGCTAGTAAGTTTGCGTATGGTCACCTTACGTAATATCTCCTTTATCCTTAAAAAGAATAATCAGAGAGTTATTTACTGATTTCGAAGGCAACCTGTAATTCGATTGATTATTAAAACTTATGTTAGCATTGTCTTGGCAATATTGAAAAGACTAAAGCCGAATCTAGATCTAGCGGCAACACTGGTTTTTATATATAAACTTCAGATGCCTATGCCTATAATTTTTAATAAAAAAATGTTATTAACTGATTTCGAAGGAAACCTGTAATTCAATTGATTATTGAGAATATAAAAACTTATGTTAGTATTGCCTTGGCAATATTGAAACGACTAAAGCCGCATCTAGATCTACATATATATAAAGTTCAGAGGCTTATGCTTATCAGTGATGCAAACTAAAAGTAGTAGCAATTTGCCAGCACTATTTCAGGCTGGCAACTTATAAATGTCAACTTGCTTCCTCTTCACAGAGTCTTTCGTAATTACTAATTTTTTTTTTTTTAATTCAGTTAGCATAGATCATGGGGTGCTACTACAGAGAAGTATGTTCTTGCTATAAATTACTAATATTTGCCTGAAATATGTTTTTTTTTTCATGATGCATGTATAGCCTTGCCTCGATGTTTTTCTTGGCCAAATAATAAATGTAGCTTTCATGACCTGCCACTAACGTATTTGGTCCAAAGCCTAATGTTAGCCAGTGTTGTGGACATTCACAGACAGTGTGCTTTTTTTCTTCTGTATGTATAGTCTTACCTCGATTTTCATCTTGGCCAGATTAATGTAGTTTTCATAGCCTGTCACTAACGTATTTACACATATTATATCAAAGTACATTTTTGATGTTGTTGTGAAGTTGTAGTGAAGAATACCAGAGTCTTTGGTAGGAATCTCGAACCTAGTCCACTGCCTATTAGCACACCGGGCACCAAAAAAGAAATTTTTTTCGAAAAGTTTTCTGTAAAAATGTCTTTTTGAAAATGTTTTGTAAATATTTAAAAAAAAAAATAAAAAAATTTTTAAAATTTAAATTTAATTTAAAAAATTTTTAAATTTTTTTTAATTTTTTTTTTCTAAATTTTAATGATTTTTTTTTAATTAAGGACCTGTCTGCAATCTATATAAAGTTAGAATGGTTATACTAAATAAAAAAATCCTTAAAAAATTTCCTCATATTGACATCCACATGTGCCTTTTAACTGCTCCCGTTTACCCTGTGGGTTCATTGGCTACCGCTATGTGTATTGCTTTAAATAAAAGTCTTAAATACAAATCAAAGAAAAAAAAACCCTATCAACCTAAAAACAAACAAAAATCGCCCCTCGCAGGGGGTTATTTGTCGCCCGAGATCTCTATGCACTCCTTGCGATCTACCTGTCGCGGTGTAATATTTATTTTACAAAAAAAAAAAATCAAATGAGAATCATTAAAGACGAAAAAAAATGAAAAAAACGTTAATGTATTTACAGTGAAACCTCTCATAACCGGACACTCACGGTCGCGGTAATTTTTCGTCCTTAGCACAAGAGTGTGTACTCGTATGTACATATGTACATTTGCGTTATCAGGGAAATCACCAATCTCATTGAAAATAATACAGATATGAATACAGATATGAATTAATAAAAGAACACAACTCTTGTTGCCATGTTTCAAAGCTTCTTTCTGTTCTCGTATGAGAAGTATTTTGAATAATATTTTTTTTTAATTTAGTAGCCGCGTCCGGTTATTAGAGTGTCTGGTTATTAGATTGTCCGGTTATGCATTTTGCATTTTGTATGGGAAAAATAATGAACATTTTGGATTTACAAAACTTGATCGGTTGTTAGAAGTGGAGCTTATAGGTGTGTCCGTTATGAGAGGTTTTACTGTAATTATCAACTAATGCTTTTAGTTGCATATAAATTTTTTATTAAAAACATATTGCTAAGTTTTGTTCAATGGACTTGTGCCCTTATCGAAATGACAGGTTTAAAACGATTCTAAAACGATTTATTAATTAACAGACAGTGTAGTCACTGTCTAACAGCACTTTTTGGGAACAGAACAGCGACCCTATAATTCTGATAGGGTATGTTGAGTAGATCATTTTTGTAGAACAAACTTATGGTCCAGCACGTCTGCGTTTTTTTTTTTTTTACAGTGGGTCAAAGTTTTCATTTTTTGGTCGAAGGAAGCATTATACTATATGAAAAAATGCTGTAAGTTAATGTCTGAGAGAATTCTTATGGTCAGAGTTGTATTGTGGAATTGTTTGAGGATTATTTTTGTGGAAGATCTTAACCCTCTAACTGGTCTCTTTATGGGTCAATTTGACACTTTTTTCGAGAAAATCAAAAAATATCCTTTAAAAAAGGACATTTAAGGATTAAAATATTCTACGAAAATGTTTGCCGGAAAATTTCAGTGGGGGTCACCAGAGACACCAATGTTGTAAATAAAGCTCTATTATTATGTGTTTTTTTTTTAATAGTGAACAAATGTAACAAACCAATATGAAAAATTATTTAATTATCAAAACAGCCAGTAAATAAAAAAAAAAAAACATTGCAAACTTATTGAAAACAAATCCAACTAAAGAAAAAAAGAAATTAGTGAACCACTTTTCGAAAAAAAAATTAATTTAAAAAAAATTAATTAATTTTTTTTTTGTTGAAAAAAAAAGGAGAAATCATTAATTAATAAATATGAAAATTTATTTGTAATATTTAATATGTGCGTTTTTATTATTTATTTATTTTTTTTTTAAGTTATAAATAATAGTAGTCTTTTTATTATTAAATTGATCGCTATACATACAATTAATGCATTTAAAATTTGTATAATTAATATATCTATAAAAAAAACAAAAATTTACAATAATTTACAAGAGACGGCATAAAATGTTTCGAGGTGAATTGAAGAAATAACAACTAAATAATTTATGTGATGAAGCCAATATCTTTTATAATAATTTTTTAATTTTATTTTGGGTTAAAAATATTTGTTAAAATGTTTCAAGGAAATATGTGCATGTTAATGTTTATAGGAATTAAATATTTTTTAAAATGCAGTCAGTGTAAGCAGATCGAGCCAAATATGATGACAAATTAAATAAAATACAGGTGAGGATTGATTGTAACAAGCGAGTGTAACAGAGAGAGAGAGAGAGATAAAGAGAGAGAGAGAGATAAAGAGAGGGAAAGAGAGTGCATGACAAGTGTTTTAAAATATAAACAAGTTATATGAGAGAGTTGATAAATTATATCTAAAGTTGCCAATAATATAAAATAAATTGTTGTTGTTGTTGGTAGTGTTTAAAAAAATATTTAAGAGAATAACAAAAAAAAAAACAGTTTTCGAATAAAATATTAAATTACAGTTTGCATAAATTTACACGAAAGAGATTTAAAGTTTGTTTTTTTTTTTTTCTTTACTAAAGACTTTTAAGGACCAATTTTGTTAAACTCAGCGCCACGCTCTAGATATTATATAAAATCTAAAAAAAATCCAAAATTTATTTTTGTTCTTCATATTCCTGCTGGCAAAGTATTAAGTAGTGGGTAACGAGTACTCGGTACTCGATAATTTTTTTGAGTACTCAATACACAATATATTTTTACGGTAGTATTTTTAGAAATAAATTTATAAAAATATTTGCACCACGACAATAAATATCCTCTGCTAGTATGTAAACGGATGTATTGAGCACTAATGAGTAACCAATTCAAAAGTATTGAGATGTATCGAATAATTGAAAGTATTAGAAATTGCTAGCACTATTTCGTATACGAACATATAAATTTAAAGCTTTTTAAAAGCAAAACAGTGTCAAAAAAATATTTAAGTTTATTTGTCTGTTTTAAAAGAAATCAATTCTGTTGCTTAATACACTTATATTTCGGAAATCATTTTTCATACAAGTTCAGGTCGTGGTCAAACTATTAACACAGCGTGTACTGTTTTCGGTACATGCTAAAATGCATTTGCTCAAAAAGCTCAATGTTTTAACACTTTCCTATGTGACGCATGTTGATGTTACAATAATTTTTAGAATTACGATTAATTTCGCCAACCTTTTTCATACAATTTCTGACGTTTTAAAACTATTATTAACACGTTATCTGTCACGAGTACTGTTTTCGGTACATGCTAAAATTCATTTGCACTAAAAGCTTAACTTTTTTTGTTACCTCGTTCTTATGCAATTAATTGGTAAACAATAATATTTGGCGCGTGTACTGATAAAAGTACATGCTGCTTGTTATTGAGCTTATTATGAATATGAATCAGTACAAATTCTGAAGATGATTACCTCTCGCCTTGTAGAAAATGCCATGAATAATATGAGCAAGAAAAAGGCAACGATCCACCAAGTAAATAGTAGCGCTGCAAATCATGCTAGGCATGATGATTTATAATAAATCAGAATTTTGAAATCGCATAAAATACCACAATAAGCCGTGCTAATGAATTCAAAGTTTTATCGACATTCATCGCTAAAAGAATAAATAAATTTAACTAAAAAAGAAACTAAAAGAATGTCCATTTAAAAGAAAGTAATTTTGTATTCACCTTTGTTCTAAATTTTTATTATAAATGATTTAAAATGAAATCAATTTTATATAATATGGTTATTATGAGCTTTAAAATATTTTATCATTTATAATATATGTAAATTAGAAGAAAAAAATAGGCGTTTATACAAAACTATTAAGCTTGTTACCGTGTACCAAAAACAGTACACGTGACTTAAATGTGACCCCTCCTCCTGAACAGCATAGCAGGAAACTGGTTAACTTTAGCTTAAGCAAAGGAAAGTCTGGGTTTCTTTATTCAAATTAAATTGTTTGAACACAATTTAATTTGACAGCTTTTAATTTTTAGTAGATATATCAATAGAATTTGAAAAATATAACGAAAATTTTGAGCGATATCGAATTCCGTAATTTGTCTTAAAATTTCAATAGTCCACAAATCTTAAAATACAATTGTGAATTAAAATATAATATAAAATATAATATAAAATATATTATAATTCTAATTATAATATATTATAATTATAATTATATTTATAATTATAATTATAATTATGATGATTATAATTATAATTATAATATAAATATAATTATAATTATAATTATTATTATAATTATAATTATTATTATAATTATAATTATAATTATAATTATAATTATTATTATAATTATAATTATAATTATAATTATAATTATAATTATAATTATAATTATAATTATAATTATAATTATAATTATAATTATAATTATAATTATATATTTATATTATAATTATAATTATAATTATAATTATAATTTGTCCAGAATTTTTAGGGAATTAAAAAAAAAAATTTAAATTTCTATTGTAGTTTAATTACTTATCAAAACACTAAAAATGTGTTACAAAATTATCCTTACAAAAAATTTTAAATGTTGAATTTTTCTGTTTTTTTAATACCTTAAAACTAAGGAGTAGTTAGGACACGAACTCGAGTCGATGAAATTATTCATTTGACAATTTAAAATTATCTTACATCGAAAGGAGATTTGTAAAGCTTTAGCATTCAATTATTTTATCAGGGGTTGAATTCTCGCATACGTATGTATACATACAGTGAGTGACAAATTAATAGAAATTATTTTTTGCAAACTCTGTTCCAGAATACCGAAATGCACTTCTCCATCATGTGTGAGTATGTACATTTTAGTTTTTTTTTTATGTTGTTTTTTCTTTCATACATGTGTGAGAGACTAGAAAATATTTTGTGGTTGTTTATTTATGAGTGAGATGATTTATTAGTTGTTGTTCTTTCTATTCAACTGTGAATTAATGAAAAAATATTTTGTTTTTTCACGCTCAAGGGCTCATATATGAGAATTTACAATTTTGTTAATTTTTTATAAATTAAAAGATCGTAAAAAAATATTCGTCTTAATGTGTATGTACATATGTATGTATATGCACATATTTTGTTGATGTCGCTTTCGGCGTATGCAGCCGTATGTGCTTTAGAAATCCTATTTATGAGAAATTTCGTAAATGAACACTCATAAATGAAAACGTTCTCAAATGAAAAAAAAATGTACAAACATTTATGTGTGTAATATAGAGCACTAATGAGAATGAGATAATTCATTTTTTATCACATATGAATAATACGTATATGTATTCTTCGTTTTTCACGCTTCATTTACGAGTATGTATGCTAAAAAAACAAACAGTTACACTCATTCATGTATGGTCGTAAGTAGAGAATTTTTTGTTGTTCACTTATGACCGTGACAAAGAAAAAATTTTTTTTTAATTTTAGGAATCTCATTAATGAGAAGTAGTTGAATTTTCAATGCTCATAAATTAAAAATTCTAAACCCTGCTCTATTCCGTAATTTTCATTTTCAGGGACAATATGAATTATGAATGAATTATGAATATGCATTAAACATATTGACAACACCGGCTACACCGCTACACGACTACAAATGACGTTGGCTACAATCGACGCCGTGTAGTCAGCTACTGAATTATATTGCAGACGACAGCTACATACAACAAAACTATGACAATGTTTTCTTTCTCAACAAAATACTTTTATCATTTCAAAACAAATATGTACATAAATATATGAATTTGTTCAAAACCTTTTGATTCTAAATCAATTTGTATTTTTAATTGTGTGACATTTTCTTTTGTTGGATAAAATAATAAAATTTGTCGAAAACAAATACAGAAATTAGCCTCAGATGGCTACAGCCACAACGGTGGTCGTGTAGCTATGATGTCGTCAAAGTAATCGTTGTCCTAGAAACGTTTACGTTTTCATTTTGACAGTTTGTAGCTGATAGCTGTTGTCTATGTGTGTAATGTAATAGTTTTTCTTAATTTTAAATTTGGATTTGGAAAAAAAATTATTATTAAAAACTAAAATTACAGAAAAGAGTTTGCAAAAAAGTTTCCCTTAATTTGTCACCCAGTGTATGCGAATGCTTAAAGTAGTTTTCAAAAAAAATCCATTGAATTGTCTATCACGCACTATTTATGTCAATTCTCACATCAGTTTTTTTTTTCACTTTTAGAATTCCCTTTTTCGATATTGAATAAAAAGTACCAAAATTTCTAATGATCATCGGATTTTTTTTTCGAAAAGAGATTATTTCGAAATATTCAATCGTTGTTGTATTCCATTTGTAATTGTTTTTCATTGTATTTAGATTAAAAAATGTTTGGGATAAAAAAAAAAGAATTAAGCTTCTTTCGAATAAAGATTTATTGAGGTGTTAAAATAATATTTATGAATGAAAACATTATTTATATCATTTATGTGCTGTTTCTGTATTGCAGGCGAGCGGTTCGTCTAGAAAATTTACATAGAAATAACTCATAAGATTAGTGCTTTTCATACAAATACAGAAACAGCTCATTATTATTATTTTTCCTTTTTTCGAAAATATAAAAAAAGTCGAATAAGAAGATAAAAAATTTGAATTTTTTACTCTTCCGAGTATTTTTACAATTTTATACGTTTTCATTTCACTTATAATACAGAACGGGGACTGCAGGGTGAAGTGACGAAAATCCTGTGTATTTGAAATAGGGCAAACTACAGCATCTAACGGGAAATTATTCGGATGGTGTAATCTTGTATTCTTCATTCTTAACAGGGGCGATTTTTTGCTTAAGAGTTGTTCTCTCGCTCTCTTTTGCTTAAGCGTTGTTTAATCGTAAAAGCAAAACGTAAGTTTCATAACTAAACTTTACAATTTTTCTCTATCATAATTATAACCAAATTCTTAATTATAAGCAAAAAATACATATACTAAATGGAAAATATCAAGGCATATTTAACAAGGTGATAGCGTAAGGGAGAGGAAATTTCAGCAAAAATTTTTTTTTATTTTTTTTTATATGGGTTTTGACAGTAATATCTCTTAAAATACATGATTAATGTCAAACTCCATTTAAAAAAAAATTTTAAAAATTTCTCTTTAATATTCTGCCTTATTACGGTTCTCAAAGTCGCACTTCGAATCTAGACTTTTGTAATAGATTAAGGATAATACACAAAATTTTTCTTTAATCTATTACAAATGTCTCGAATTCGAGTTCGACTTCGAGAACCGTAATAAGGCTGATTAGCTCCGCCTTGTGCAGTCACCTGGTTAAATATGCCTTGGGAAAATATAAGAATTTTTTTTAATTACCCTTTTAAAACCAAAATTTTGGGCTATGAAAAATTCAAAACAATTTTTATTATTCTCTTAAAAAAAATTACAAAAAAAATAGTTTTAAAGAGACGTGTATGTATGCAGGTAAATGAGCGTGATTGTAAAGTGTTTCAATGTTTTGTTTTGTCTTTCTTTTTGTTTTCGAAACATTGAATTTAGTTTTTTTTTTTTTGATTGTTAAAATCTATCAACAACAATTAAAAGAAAATTTAAAATATATAAATATACTAAAACCACTTTGGATAATTTAATGTCTAAAAAAGTATGGACTATAAAAACTGCTTATACCATCGTAGTTGGTTTCAATGGGTGACAAAGTGAAGTCCAAACGTTGAGCCACAATGTTGTCATTTTTTATATGGATTTGCTGTGGTACACTGGCCTGGTAACTGTTACAGAAACGTGAGCATTTGATACGAAAAAATTGACGGAAAAAATGAAACACAAAGAAAGAGAAGAAAAATTGTTAAGGTAAATAACAAAAAAAAAAAACAAGTTTCAAAATTATGCAATATTAAAAAAAAAAAAATAAAAGCAACTTAAACATAATTAAAAAGTAAAAAAAAAGTAAATCAATAAATATGTAGTAATCATACCCAAATGCCAATGCTTGTATATTATAGATGCCAGGCGTAAGCAAACGCCAATATTCTCCTCTACGTGTGGTACGTATGGGTTTGTCC
The DNA here is from genome assembly GCA_949628195.1 of Phasia obesa. NCBI lineage: Eukaryota > Metazoa > Arthropoda > Insecta > Diptera > Tachinidae > Phasia > Phasia obesa. The sequence goes on from OX451218.1 coordinate 10,899,180, forward strand.
TCTAAACCGGAAACCACAATGTTTGCATCATGTATAGGATAACCATTGACATCTTTAACAATACCTTTAACACCAATATGAGCCATTTTTATAAAATTCAACAGACTGAGTTTATTGCGATGCCATTCGGCTGGCAAAGTGTTGGCGGATGGATATTTGCAACATGACAGCTCAATGGTTAATTCGAAGCAATTCGTAAAAGCATAATTGAAATCTTGCATGCCACCGTTAAGCTCATACCAGTGAGCACCATTTGTTACGCCATTCGTAAATGTGTCATTGCAATTGTTGCCCTTGCGCATAATGGGATGATTATCGGCATACGTGTGAGCCATAAGCTTAAAGACACGATCGTCCGGTGTCAAACTGTCCTCACAGCATTCATGATGGGCACTGATTGGTTGTAAAATAAGTCAGTATCGTGGGGAACTTTAATATGTTTTTTTTTTTATTTTTATAAAATATGTTTTACTAAACAAGATCTTGTAAGTTTCCAAAAAAAAAAAATTAATTTAAAAAAAGAAAACAAATAAAATCTTAACTCGAGTTCAAATATGTTTTTGCTATTCTTTTCGTTCCAAATTAAAATTTTATTTTTTATCATACTTCCTTTCAAAAAGTTTTTGTTTAGTTCTCTTTTTTTTTAGCTCATCTTGTTTTCTTAAATTCAAAAGCAACTTACATTGAATTATCATAAGGATAGCTGGCGACTACAGCACCACCATGAAAATTCGCCGACAAAACGAATGGTTTATTTAAAATCCATTCGATAAGGGCAGCTGTTTCAGGCTGTCTTGTTCGGGCACGTAACTGAATTTGTTGCTGGGTTTCCAAGCGATCGGGAAAATCACGATTTAAATCAACACCGGCTGCATTTGTGCGGCCAATATAATGAGGTAAAGATTCACAACTGCCTTCCTGCAAAATAAAATAGAAAGAAAAAACTATTAATAACAACTAGAATAATAGTAATTGAATATGTTTAACATTCAGAGCATAGTTTTGTGGATTTATACATTTTAGGATTATTAAAAAAAAAAAAAAAACTATGAAAATGTGTGTGTGTTGGCTTTAGAATTTTTTACGATTTAAAAACGTTTTATGGATTTTGTCAAAATGTTGTTTAAGATTTTGCATTAATTGATCTGGCAACTCTTAATGTAATTTAATATTGTTTAAACACATTACACCGATGTAAAGTAGCTCTGAGTAGAGTAAAATCGTGCAAGCGTCATTGTCGTTATCGCTGAAAGCCAATCAGTTCGCCCTTACTGCTCGGGCTTCGATTGGTTTGCGTCTCACTCTAACACTGGCTGATTGGCTTCCTCGAATAGCTGTGCTGCGGTACTGTTATTAGTGGTCGCTTTAATCGGCCACGTGTTATCGTTTTGGTTATCATTAAATTTTTATTCAATTTATTTAACTCGTTTTTTCACCAGAGGAGCACTATATTAAACTTAATCTTTTCACTGGAGGAGAACGATGAAACTCAAGTTTTCACTGGATGAGCAACATTACACTCATTTTAATTTTACCTCGCTGCAGATTTTAAAAGAAGCTAAGGATATCATACCCTGACGCTTTGGTTTCGTACCCCTGCCATTATCTAATTTTTGTTTTGGAACACAAAAAAAAACACATTACACTGTACACTCTACAACAATTTCAAACTTTTTCCAAAACCACGGGGTTCCAACGATTGATTGTGGTAGAGGAGATCAAAAAAATTTATACGTATGTCGGCGTTTTTAAAGATCACATCGGAATTTTATTTTAGAGCCGGTTAAAGTTTCCCAGCTGTGGCCTGTTCTTTCAAAACGTATATTTTTTTGGTCTCCTCTACCTGAATCAAGTGTATGCCACTATTTTTGTGGATTTTGTACAGGTTATACCGTTTGACATATCAAAAATGTGAAAATTTTTCGCATAATCGGGAGAGGGCAAGGGGTAGTTTCCTTACCCCCAAATTTTGCGAACGCTCTACAGGTCATACCGTATGACATATCAAATTGAAATTAAGTATATGCCTTTGGTTTATGGAGATAAAGAGCCGTGTAAATTTTGGACATAATCGGGAAGGAGCAAAGGGTAGTTTACTTAACACCCCAAACCGGAAATAATTAATTTTTCGATTCGAATATACTTTGAGCATATATTCTTTATGCAATATATCCATAAAAATATCTGTTTCCTTCCATTGGGTATGGTAAAGTTGAATGTATGCCACTTCAGATTTTTTTATTTTGTTATTTTTATTATTTAAAAATTGTCTTTATTTTCTTTTTTTAAATAATGTGTCTTTGCTATTATTGTGAATTAAAATGTTTACGAAAATACAATTAATTTTGGAAATATATGGCAATAATGTAGGAGAGTAAAGTATTGTACTCTGATCGAAATGTTGAGCAACATTTATCATTTCACAAGAAAAATTTGTTATTTAAAATTTCAATTTATTTATTTTATTGCATTTAAATATACCACATTGTTTTACAGAATTTTCCACACAAAAAATTTTACAAAAACTTCCACATGAAATAATGCCCATTTACTTTATTTCATAGCTTTGATAAAATGTTGCCAGAAACATTTCAATGTTTCTCCACAGTAAAAAAAAATGTTGCAGAAGTAGTACTCTATACTTCTGCAACATTTTTTCATGACTTTTTCATACAATTTTTTTATGTACATATGTATGTAGTTTCCGCATTCATTCCGCATAAAAAACTGAACAGAGTACTAGGCTTTTAAGGAAAAAAATATGAGATAATAATACAAACCGACACTGTTGCCAACTTTTTCTTACGATTTCCCACCAAATTTGTACTTAAAAACGCCAGAAACCACTAAATTTCTTATTTAGCGGGAATTAACGTGGAAAAATAGCTAAAAATATAAAAATGATATTAAAATTCCGGTAAAGGTATTTAAATTTATAATATAGCCGATACCATGCAATTGTTAAATGTGTGTTCGATTACGCAATTGGATGACGACTAAGGAAATTTAATAAAAACTAAATTATTCAGTTAATCGATAGTTTGTCATATTCTAGGAAAATTTGAAAGTAATTATTTCCTATCCGTTTTAATGTCAATATAGTCTTTCCTGCTAACACAGAGTGGAAAAAAACACACGGACTTGACTGTATAGGTTCGACTCTACTACCAAATGGTTTGACGAATTTATTCACCTATTTTTATTTATGGGCCCCGAAAGACTCTGAAAATCAGTGGGCACTTCAAAAAAGGCGTCATCAGCTTATGTCTAATATCGCATTCGTACTAGGTGATACCGCGTAGTTTTGTTTGATAATAATGCCAAAAAATAATATATTCCTGCAACTTTTTTGAATAACAAAATTAAAAAATATTATTTACTTACTTTTTTCAGCATAACTCACAGCGTCTACTAAATTTTCTATATAGCCACTATAAGATTGAACAAATTTTGTGAACATACTAATACAGGGTGGGCCAAAAGAAACCAAGGGGTGTAAAAGTTTAATAACTTTTTTGTTTATTAACTTTTTTTATTTTTTCTTTCAGATTATATAGACAACACTTGGAATTGTATTATTTAAACCAGAGATCAATTATTTTAACGCAAAGAGCATATCGCCGACATTATTGAAAATTTGATTATGAGTGATGAAGCTCATTTTCATTTGAATGGCTTTGTTAATAAGCAGAACTGTAGGTTCTGGGGTTCTGAAAATCCAAGAGCCATTCATCAACGCCAATTGCACCCCATCAGGTGTACAGTATGGTGTGGGATCACATCTGAAAATGTCATTGGGCCCTACTTCTTCGAGAATGGAGATGGAAGTGCTGTAACCGTAAATGGAGAGCGGTATCGGTTTATGATAGAAAATTTTTTACGTCCTGCTCTTGAAAACAGACCTGGTATGTGGTTTCAGCAGGACGGAGCCACTGCCCATACTGCCCGAGACACAATGGCACTTTTAAGACAAATTTTTGGAGAGCCCTTGGTTTCTTTTGGCCCACCCTGTACAATCTGAACATTTCTAATATCATTTTTTATATGGATTTTGACAGTTAAACTTACAATTTTTTTCCCTTAAATGGAAGTTGAACTCCATATAAAAAATATTTAAAATTTTCGCCTTAATATTTCCCCTTCGTAGTGAGGTTACCTGATTATTGTGCCTTGATATAATTTGTATAAATATTATTTCAACCCTATTGAGTATTTTTTAAGTTTTACTAAAATGAATAAATAAATAAAGGAAACTGCTTTGATTGAGAAGTTCAATCTTAGTATAAATAATCTTCTTAAGTACTAAACTTTTCTTAAAAGTATTAAAATATAGAAATTATTGTAATCAAGAAAGAACACTCGAACACAACATTTTTTGTTATAAAAAACTACCGAATTAGTTAAAACTTAAAAAAAAAAAACTTATATGGTTTCAGAGGTCAACAACAATCATATTTTGTTTGATACCTTCAACTAGTTTTTATTTTGGTTTTATAAAGCAGATGCAATTGATCACGTTTAAAAAAAAAAACTGAATGTCAATGAATATAGATTAATTGCCGAAATGCCGAGGACACGCAATAAGCTGCAAAACGGCAAGCAGCAGAACTTCAAGCTGTTGAGCGGCAAGTGGCTTGTTATTGAGCAGCAAGTGGCTTATTATTAAGCGACAAGTGGTCAGAAAGTTAACGCGATTATTACGGAAAAATGAAGCAAGTCTGCACTGCAGCGAATTTAAGCTATTTATATACAAATCTTCAAAAACACCCTTTACTTGCAATTTGCATAACTTTTTGGCAAATATTTATATTTAGTTTCAATTCCTCCTACAAAAACTAAAACTTGACAACAAATTATGCATGCAAATGCAAAGTAAGCGTAGCTGACTATTTTTTAGGCTAACTGGCAATTTGATATAAGTTTTTGCCTCTGCTCTGGTCGAAAAATTTATCGATAATTAAGTACGAAATGTTTCAAACCCATTTCAAAAAGCAATTGATTGGCAGCGGCAATTTACTTTAAACACACTCAATTACGTTTGTTTTACAAAAGATACAACAAAGTTCAACTGAGTTTTGTACGTGTTATTTAGCTTTAATTACATACATACCTTTAACAAAAAAATGTTCAGGTTTTTAGGTCGGTAAAAACAAAGATATAAAATAAATTTATTGTAAAACAAAATAAAAAAATATAAATTTTGTCCGCAATTAAAAAAACACAACTTGAGAGGGTTTCAAATGAAGAGAGGAAAGTTTATTCAATGTTTAAGCTTTAAAGTTAGCATGTAAGAAGTGCTATATTCAGGCATGCCGAATATGCCCTTCACCATAGTAATGTTAAATATTCCCTTACTGTGTTATGATTTTCAACTTCATTATTACAAATATAAATTTATATAAATTTTTTTTTGTAAAAATTTTATCGAAATATTTTGTTAAAATTTTATCAAAAAATTTTTTGTTAAAATTTTATCGAAAATCTTTTGTTTAAATATTATAGAAAATTTGTTGTAAAATTTTATAGAAATTTGTTTGTAAAAATATTATCGAAATGTTTTTTGTTAAATTTTATAGAAAATTTTTTTGTTAAAAATTTTTTCGAAAATTTTTTTGTAGAAATTTTAACGAAAATTTTTTTTAAAAATTTTAACAAAAACTTTTTTTAAAAAATTTTAACGAAAACTTTTTTTTAAAAAATTTTATCGAAAATATGTAATTGTAAAAATTTTATCGTAAATATGTATTTGTAAAAACTTATCGAAAATTTGTTTGTAAAAATTTTATCGAAAATTTGTTTGTAAAAATTTGATGTGAAAACTTTATCTAACATTTTTTGTTAAAATTTTATCGAAAATTTGGTGTGAAATTTTATAGAAAATTTTTTGTAAAAATTTATAGAAATTTTTTTTTTGTAAAAATTTATAGAATTTTATTTTGTAAAAATTTATAGAATTTTATTTTGTAAAAATTTATAGACATTTTTTTGTAAAAATTTAGACATTTTTTTGTAAAAATTTATAAACATTTTTTTGTAAAAATTTATAGAAATTTTTTTATAAAAATTTATAGAAAATTTTTTTGTAAAAATTTATAGAAAATTTTATTGTAAAAATTTATAGAAAATTTTTTTGTAAAAATTTATAGAAAATTTGTTTGTAAAAATTTATAGAAAATTTTTTTGGAAAATTTTTTGTAACAATTTTTTGGAAAATTTTTTGTAAAAATTTTATGGAAAAATTTTTGTAAAAATTTTAAGGAAAATTTTTTGTAAAAATTTTATGGAAAATTTTTTGTAACAATTTTATGGAAAATTTTTTGTAACAATTTAATGGAAAATTTTTTGTAATAAATTTATGGAAAATTTTTTGTAATAAATTTATGGAAAATTTTTTGTAAAAATTTTATGGAAAATTTTTTCTAAAAATTTATAGAAAATTTTTTTGTAAAAATTTATAGAAAATTTTTTTGTAAAAATTTAGAGATAATTTTTTTGTAAAAATTTATAGAATTTTTTTTGTAAAAATTTATAGAAATTTTTTTGTAAAAATTTATAGAAAATTTTTTTGTAAAAATTTAGAGAAAATTTTTTTGTAAAAATTTATAGAAATTTTTTTGTAAAAATTTATAGAAATTTTTTTGTAAAAATTTATAGAAATTTTTTTGTAAAAATTTATAGAAATTTTTTTGTAAAAATTTATAGAAAATTTTTTTGTAAAAATTTATAGAAATTTTTTCGTAAAAATTTATAGAATTTTTTTTATAAAAATTTATAGAAATCTTTTTTTGTAAAAATTTATAGAAATTTTTTTGTAAAAATTTTATGGAAAATTTTTTTTGTAAAAATTTATAGAAATTTTTTTGTAAAATTTATAGAAAATTTTTTTGTAAAAGTTTTATGGAAAATTTTTTGTAAAATCAATTTTTTACCTGTTTTCATTGTTAAATTATTGCCAATGGTTTTAGATTTTTCTAACTAGATTAAATTCAAATACAATGTTAGTGGCTGCATGTGAACTTATCATAAAATCTGTTTTCTAACAAATGTTTTTCGCTCGATTACTGTTGTATTTTGCAGATCGCTGGCAAATATCAAACTAAGAATTACATTGCTTTGTTTACATTCCATAAATTATTGTACATTCATGAAGAATGAGTTGGAATCTAACAGCAAGTTTCACTAACTTGAAATGCTAATTGATATCAAAAAATTTAACCCTTTGTTGGATTTAAAACGCTGATCATTATTTTTAGTCTCTTTTTATTTTTAGTCTCTTATACATATAATAAAATAGTAACTCATTTCCTGTCTGTCTCTTCTTCTTTTTTGTGTTCGCATCACGCAAAAACTACTGCATGGATTTGAAAAATATTTTGTGAGGAGGAACCTTGGTATCCTGATTCCAATATAGGATACTTATTTCCAATAGAAATTGGAGAAAAAACAGTGAAAGTACGCCGATTTTTTTATACCGATTTAAAGGTACAGGCAAAAGATGGCGCTGTTTTAAAATAAAATAATTTTTAAAATTTTATATAAATTTTAGAATTTTATCCAGGGATGGATACCTTTATATAAAGTAAATACGTAAAACAGTGAAAGTACGCCGATTTTTTTTTATACCGATTTAAAGGTACTGCATTTTGTATGGCATCTTTTATTTTTGAAAGCGGGATATTTTAAATACGGTTGCGCAACAGATGGCGCTGTTTCAAAATTATAAGTAACTCATTTCCTATCTGTCTTTTACAGAGCTTTGCAATAATTTTTAGAATTTTATATACATTTTAGAATTTTATTCAGGGTGAATAATCCTTCAAAACAAAATCGAACAAAATATTGTCAGGACGCACACAGCGTGTGTGGGCACAGCTAGTAGAAAATTAAATTTAAAAAAATAATAAAAAAATGTAGGGATGATTTCGCGGCACACCATGTAAGAATTTTGTTCTATTCGCTATAGATCAATTGGAAAATAAAATTCTGAATTTTTGTTGTAAATTTCGGTTTTTATTTTAATTAAATTCCTTTCGTGAAATTTGGATTTTCCGGCGGAAATTCAATTTTTTTTTTTTGTTAAATATCGTTTTCTTTTAATTTCGATATTTTAATGAAATCTAAATTTTTTTATTGTGATTCAAATTTTTCTTAAATCTTTTTTTTATAACTGCGATTTTTTCTCAAGTTTCGTTTATTTTTGGGTGAAAATTTGATTTTTTTTAAATTCCAAATTATAAACCTTTTTATAGTTTATAATTCTTTAAAATTAAAATGGCGAAAATATGAAAGGAACAAATTTTAGCAAGGCACATTCATCAGGTAACCTCACTACGAAGGGGAAATATTAAGGCGAAAATTTTAAATATTTTTTATATGGAGTTTGATAGTTCAACTTCCATTTAAGGGAAAAATTATAAGTTTAACTGTCAAAATCCATATAAAAAAATTGATAATTTTTGCCTCAATATTTCCCCTCCGCAGTGAGGATACCTGATTAATGTGCCTTGAGTTTTAGTTTCCCAATAATCAAAAATTGTTTTCAAGTTTCAATAAATTTTCAATATCCCTAACGTGTAATCAAATTTATACACAAAAAAATAAAAAAAATTTGTTGGCGACTTAATAAATTAATGTACGCTTTAAGCATGCTAAACATTTTCTCTATAAAAAATCAAATCAATAACCAAAAACAAAGTATAAAAATAATTTCTCAATTTAACACTGTAGGTTAGTTAGTTTTTTTGGCCTTACCAAATATATACAATCAAAACATCATTGCAGCGGAATCCCAGCAAACATGTAGATTTGATCTCAAATAGAAAATAATTTGATATTAAATTCTTTTTTTATGATAAGCGTTTAAAGGTAATTTGAAAATAAGAATTAGAAAAAGCTTTTTAACAAAGACTTTTTTAACAAAAAAGGGATTGAGAAATTTATTTATTATCATTTTTTTCTCAAACGTTATTCTCAAGTGTTTTTTCCAATGTAAATAGTATTTTTTTTTTATTTTAAATTTCATATATTATGGTTTTTAATTAATTTTCTTAACGTATACAATGATATTAGTATGCTATATATAAAAATTTTATCGAAAAGTTATTGTTAAAATTTTATCGAAAAATTTTTGTAAAAATTTTATAGAAAATTTTTTGTTAAAATTTTATCGAAAATTTTTTGTTAAAATTTTATCGAAAAATTTTTGTAAAAATTTTATCGAAAATTTTTTGTTAAAATTTTATCGAAAAATTTTTGTAAAAATTTTATCGAAAATTTTTTGTTAAAATTTTATCGAAAAATTTTTGTAAAAATTTTATCGAAAATTTTTTGTTAAAATTTTATAGAAAATTTTTTATTGCAAATTTTTGGTAAACTTTTATAGAAAATTTTTTTGTAAAAATTTTATCGAAAGTTTTTTGTTAAAATTTTATAAAAATTTTTTTAGTAAAAATTTTATCGAAAGTTTTTTGTAAAAATTTTATCGAAAGTTTTTTGTAAAAATTTTATCGAAAGTTTTTTGTAAAAATTTTATCGAAAATTTTTTGTAAAAATTTTATCGAAAATTTTTTGTAAAAATTTTATCGAAAATTTTTATCGAAAATTTTTTGTAAAAATTTTATCGAAAATTTTTTGTAAAAATTTTATCGAAAATTTTTTGTAAAAATTTTATCGAAAATTTTTTGTAACAATTTTATCGAAAATTTTTTGTAAAAATTTTATCGAATTTTTTTGTAAAAATTTTATCGAAAGTTTTTTGTAAAAATTTAATTTCGTTAAAATTTTATTGAAAATTTTTTGTTATAAATTAAGGAAAAATTTGTTGTAAAAATTTTATTGATAATTTGTTGTAAAATTTTATAGAAAATTTTTTGTAAAAATTTTATCAAAAGTTTTTTGTAAAAAATTTACGAACAATTTTTTTTGTAAAATTTAGGATCTTTCTACAATCTATACTGCGTTATAATGGTGTTCCGCAATATCTCATTTCCTAGAGATATTAGAGAAAAAGTAGTGAAAGTGCGCAATTTTATCGGTTTAAAGATATTGCAAACTTGACAGCACCTTTTATTTTTGTTAGCGGGATATTTAAGACCCTATTTACAGAACCCTACAACAATTTTAGAATTTTTTATAAATTTTAGAATTTTATCCAGGATTGGGTAACTCTATATAAAGAAAATACATAAATATTAGTATGCTATATAGGGTGCTCTGGTAGGCTAGTAGGTAATGTGCTAGTCTATTAGTCTGGGGTTTGTGGGTTCGGTTCCCACCAAAGACTCTACAACGATTGAAGGTCTGCGTTAGTCTCGTCGTGAAATTAAATTTGTATATAATTTTCAATTGTATTATAAATACAATGTTACATAAATAAAAAAATAAATAAATAGTAGAAAATAATTTTCAAGCTGAAACATTAAATAATTTTTCTAACCAAATAATAAAAAGAAATATTTTTGAATGAACATCAATTTGAATTTAAACATTAAATTCTCTACTCTTCTTACATTTGAAAAGAGTTCGAGAATTTACGCTCGTTATGAGACGAAAACCAAAAACGTAGCTAAAACGTTTGAATTTGTGTTTGGTGGGATTAGAAGCATTCAATTTTCGGTTAACGTAAAAATAATTTAAACATTTAAGTGCATGAAGAGTGTTAATTTAATTAAAACTGAAGAAAATAAGTAAATAAAAATTATTTAAAGCAAAAGACATGTTATAAAACAATCACACAAAAAAAAACTAACAAAAAATAAATACAATGTTTTTAAACAAATTATAAATTACCAACATGAACACAGAGAAATTACAGCCTACAATTATTTATTTATGCATGCGTGCCTTCGTCCGTTTTACTTTGAAATACCAACAAAATTTAAAGACCTTGAAAATATTTAACATAAAGTTACTAAATAAAATTGAAGTTTTAAATGCTACACCATTAGTTATTGCTTAGTTATGAGTTAGAATCGTCAATTGTTTTATAATTTTTATAAAATTGTTTTAACGGAGATAATTGTTAATTAACTTTTTTTCTTTGTCATGTGCGATTTAACACTATTTTTTTTCTACGTGTAAATAATCTCTTTTTAGTTGCTCTTTAATTAATTATTCTCTTCAGTTATCACAGTTACGTTCCACTTAGTGATAATACCAAATCGATAACTTGTACTCGAAATATAGTGTTATGTTAGAAATTAATTAATGTTAGAAATTAAAATTTTAAATAATTTATTTCTATTTCTTATCCAATCTTATACAGTTCTATTCAAGTTTTAAGAAACAAAAAAAATGTTATCAAATATGTCTGACTTATCAAAAGTTAAAAGTGATTTATGTGCTTCAATATGTTTGAGGACTTCCTTATACGAGGGCAGTTTGATAATTCTGTGACTTGTGTATTTCCAGCGCAGATACTTTAAATACAACACTGCTTCCATTAATTTTTATTACTAGACTAGCTGTGAGCGTCCTGACAGTATTTTGTTCGATTTTGCTTTGAAAATCATCCACACCGAATTTTAAGACTCTTACTTTTATAGTGCTTTAGTTATAGTTTATGTATTTACTTTATACAAAAGGTACCCATCCCTGGGTTATTACTCAGAAACATATGTTTTATATAAAATTCTAAAATTTATATAAAATTCTAAAACTATATTAGAGTTCTGTAAATAGTGTTGGAAATTTCCCGCTGGTAAAAATTAAAGGTGCTGCCAAGTTTGCAGCACCATTGAATAGGTAAAATTACGTACTTTCACTACTTTTTCTCTATTTTCTCTTGGAAATGAGATATTTTTACGGGAAAAAAATATCCTATATTTGAACCGAGGTACTAAGGTACCTCCTCACATAATTTTATTTAAAAAAAATTGGTGTTTTGTATTCCATTTCGATTACTATCTGCACTATAAAGGGTCTATCTTCGCTATAAAGGGTCGATAGGGTAGCCGCTTTTAATCACACTCGAGCATAAGTGTGGTCACGAGTTCTTAGCGATGTCGAGCCATCACAATACACCAGAGACGAAAGAACAATTAAAACAGTAGGATTTTTCGGTCCATAAGTTCCACATACTCTCCAGATTTAGCCCCTGAGACTATTTCCTGTTTCAAAATTTTAAGAAATGGCTGAGTGGTAAAAGATTTGGTTTAAGCGATTTAGAGGGACTTAAAAAGTGTTATTATTTGGAGGGAATAAAAAACTAAAATGACTCTGAAATAAATGCATCGAGCTAAAAGGAAACTTTATTGAGAAGTGAACCGTTTTTTTTTTTTTGTCGAAAAAAAAAGCTTTTATCTATATTTTTTTATTATTGACTAGCTGTGCCCGTCACTTCGTGAGCCTCCTTGCAATATTTTGTTCGATTTTGCTTTGAAAGCAATCCACACCAAAAACGCTTATTTTTTTAGTGCCGTTATGGTTATGTATTTACTTTATAAAACAGCGCCATCTGTTAGTGATTAGGAATAACTGCGTACTTTCGCTGCTTTTTCTCCACTTTCTTTTGGAATTTAAATATTTTTGCGGAAAAAAGTATCCTATATTGGAATCAGGATACTAAGGTACCTCCTCACAAAATGTTGTTAACATCCATCCATTAGTTTTTACGAACGTCAGCTGCACTCTACGTCCAGATTGTGCCCAGTATCGGAGATATATAGAGATATGTAGAAATTATACTGCTGGAATCTACTAGTCTTAGGCTAATTTCAATATTCCAGTGACCCGATTCATGTCTTCTCTAAATACCCATTGGATCCACTTAAAAATTTCAAATTTTTTTTGATTTTTTTTTTCGAAAAATCAAAATTTTAAAATATATATATCTCCGATACTGGGCACAATCTGGACGTAGAAATTATACTGCTGGAATCTACTAGTCTTAGGCTAATTTCAATATTCCGGTGATCCGATTCATGTCTTCTCTAAATACCCATTGGATCCACTTAAAAATTTCATTTTTTTTTTGATTTTTTTTCGAAAAATCAAAATTTTAAAATATATATATCTCCGATACTGGGCACAATCTGGACGTAGAAATTATATTGCTGGAATCTACTAGCCTTAGGCTAATGTCAATATTCCAGTGACCCGATTCATGTCTTCTCTAAATACCCATTGGATCCACTTAAAAATTTCATATTTTTTCATATTTTTTTTCGAAAAATCAAAATTTTAAAATATATATATCTCCGATACTGGGCACAATCTGAACGTAGAAATTATACTGCTGGAATCTACTAGTCTTAGGCTAATTTCAATATTCCAGTGACCCGATTCATGTCTTCTCTAAATACCGATTGGATCCACTTAAAAATTTCATATTTATTTTTGTTTTTTTTTTCGAAAAATCAAAATTTTAAAATATATATATCTCCGATACTGGGCACAATCTGAACGTAGAAATTATACTGCTGGAATCTACTAGCTTTACGCTTCAATTTTTAAAAATTTTTTGTTACAGTTTGTGGAACGCAGTTAACAGAGGCATGGGACGTATTTAACAGACGAATTTATCTTCACACCCTTAAAGAATTTTGCCAGGATTTTTTTTTGCGATTTCAATTATTTTATAAACTGATAAACTTTTCTTATGTTGAATACCGAGCGATAACTAAAACGAATTTCTTTTAAAGTTTTTCGAATTGCAGATGCAAACAATTTACCATTTTAATACACTTCATTTTGAAATACTAAAAACACATTTGTTACGTCTTTCGCTCGAACGAGTAGGCCCAACAACGAAAAAAGAACTTGTTGATTTTTATCTTTTCTGAGAAACAAAAAATGTGAACTTCTTTGTTAAATTGATTTTAAGGATACACACATGAGTGTCTTCTTCTTCACATTTTGCTTAAACTATTGCAAACGATTTTTAACTTTTTTTTTATTCATTTAGGAATTTTTAGCAACAGCTGGTGTTATCAGTCTACCAAATATAAATGAATCATTTGTCATTTAACTTTTTGCAAAAAAAAAAATACAGGACACCAAACTACAGACGAAAATAATTATTACCTGTGAACGTTCAAAACCATCGGGATTCATAGTTGGCATTAAATAAATATCGGTGGTGTTAACCAAATGCGCCACCTCTAGATTACTGTGATAATTATACAATAGATACTGAGCCAAATAGATTAACAGCTGACGTCCAATAGTCTCATCACCATGCATATTTCCCACATATTTAACCATGGGTGTTAGGATATTACGCTGACGCATATTTTGACCTATTTGCAATACAATCAAGGGTCGTCCCTCCAGCGACCGCCCAATTGTCTCGACACGGGCATTGTCGGGAAATTGTTTCGTTAAGCGTGCAAAGATATCCTCCAAATCGGCTTGTGCTGCATAGTAGGGACGTTGCAAGAAACTTTCATCTTCTTTAATAATATAACCTTGACATAAACTTGGTGTACAGATGATGATGACGAGAGTAATGAAGCAGCATTGTGGAAATAATAAATATTTGTGTTGCTTTATGTGTTGTGGTTGTGGGTGTTTTGATGTTGCATTCAAAGTCAGCATATTGTTGGCTCCTTATTTGGCTGGCTGGTTGGCTGACTGACTGACTGACTGGCTGGCTGGCTGGCTGGCTGGGTTTGTTAGCAGTTAAAAGTGATAGTGATAAGAAGTTTTTAATAACGTAACTGACGCAGTTCCTTTTATTTTATTTTCGTTTTGTTGTTTCTACTGTTGTAATGATAATGTTGTATTGATATTTGCGTAGGCGTTTGAGAAATATTTCTATTTTTAGCTTAAACTTCCTTTCCCCTAACAATCTTGATTTGTTTCGTTACAAACAAAAATCTTTGGTATACTTAAACTGTTAAACTGTTAACAAACAGTCTGCAAGTGGTGGTTTTTATGCGAGATGTATTTGTGGACCTGCTCCACTTTTGCTTATCGTGTGGACGCCTTCTTTTAATTTAAATTAACACTTTTCTTGTTTAAAATGAATGGTTATTATTTTTTAACGGAAATCACGCTTTATTTATTAACCTTTTTTTTTCTTTAAACTTCTTCAAACATTTTTTACTCCCTGCTTTGAGTTCGTTCTTCCCACCAGACTGTGATTGACTTTTATTCAAGTGCTTTTGTGGTTGTATTGATTTTTGTTGTCGTTCGTCGTTTGTTGTGCTGCCACTGTCCGTGCTCATCCACTGGTGCTTCTCTTTGCGATAAGTACTAAAGACTAACTGAAGCATTTTGCTGCTTTATAAATACGTGATATATTGTTCCAAATTAATAATTTACACTGAGTTTTTTTTTTGCTGCTGCCATATGATGAACAAACCAAAAGTGGTGCAAGCGCATGTAAAGTATTTTTCGTATCTTATTTTTTGCAAGAGATTTTAAATGTGTTTGGAAGAGTTGGTGAGCAAAGATTTATTTTTTACTCTGAGAGAGGCTTTACACTACTCTGGATTAAGGGTAATTTTTTTATTTATCTACGTGTTCAGCTAGAGGAGTTTATGAAAAAGAACACCAAGGCACATTTAACAAGGTGATAGCGTAAGGGAGAGGAATTTTGAGCAAAAAATTTTTTATATGGATTTTGACAGTAAAATAGATATTATTCTCTCTTAAAAAACCTGATTAATGTCAAACTCCATATAAAAAAAATTGAAAAAATTTATCTTTAATAATAGCTCCTCCTTGTGCAGTCACCTGGTTAAATATGCCTTGCATCAAGGCATATTAAACAAGGTGATAGCGTAAGGGAGAGGAATTTTGAGCAAAAAATTTTTTATATGGATTTTGACAGTAAAATAAATATTATTCTCTCTTAAAAAACCTGATTAATGTCAAACTCCATATAAAAAAAAAAATTTAAAAATTTCTCTTTAATAATAGCTCCGCCTTGTGCAGTCACCTGGTTAAATATGCCTTGCCTTGCATTTAACAAGGTGATAGCGTAAGGGAGAGGAAATATTAGCCAAAAATTTTTTGAAATATTTTTATATGGATTTTGACAGTAATATCTATTTTATTTTCTCTTAAAATACATGAGTAATGTCAAACTCCATATAAAAAAAATTTAAAAAAATTTCTCTTTAATATTAGCTCCGCCTTGTGCTGTCACCTGGTTAAATAGAACACAATACTAATAGAAAAAAAACAAATTGTTAAACAAAAACTAAAATTAAGGCATTTTTAGCGGTTAAATATAAATGTACAGTGTCGGAAAAAAATTAAGCACAAAATTCTGACACTCACAATAATGTTAAATCATCATGATTGAACTTCACTTATACATATATTATTTTATTACAATTAAGAATAAAAATTTATGCAATTACTGCAATAAAACAAATAATTAGACCATCTGTTAATATCAGCACTGCCTTTCGACCAAAAATTGTTTTAATCTCCAGGGGAGTAAATGTGGGAGAAGGTAATTGTTTGCGGTTTTAAAAGAAAACAAATGAAGATTCCTCCAGAATCCTCCAGCAGCCTGTCCTATACACTCAAAAAGGAAAAGAAAATTCCGAAATTCAGATTTTGCGATATAGTTTAAGTTGAGTTTGTATGGTACTCCACCGATATACGATTTTTGTGTCCGCCAGGATCTGTAGGCTGACCCATAGCTTCGTTTAGGAAGTCTGATTTCCCAATTTCGCTGCCATATAATAACTTAATTTGAGTTTTGTATGGTACTCCATCATTATATTTATGATTTTATAAAAGCTTTTTTAGGTCTTATATGATATTAAAGCAAATGCTAGCATCTATACATATAATAAAACTGTAACAGGTCCGTGTCTGTAAATGAAATATATTTTATTAAATTGTTATTAAATTAAACGATATGAAATACTAAACACTAATTTTTGGAATATTTGTCTGTCTGTGTTCGCATCACGTAAAAACTATTGGATACATTTTAATAATATTTTGCAGGTAGGTATCTTTGAATCTCAGTTCAAATATAACCTCATAGAGGAAGCCAGAATTCCGAAATCCAGCCTTTGCGAGATAACTTGAGTTGAGTTTTTATGGTACTCTACCAGTATATGTAGCCTGACCCATGTCTACGTTTAGGAAGTCAGAGTTTAGCTTCCATATAATAGCTTAATTTGAGTTTTGTTTGGTGCTCCACTAATATACGACTTTATGATTTAAAAAATGTTATTTTTAGGTTATATACGATAATAAAGCAAATACAAACAACATCTATAAACATAATAGATAATACTGGACCGTATCTGTAAATTAAATATTTTTACTTTAGTATAGATAAAGTATAGTGATCATGAAATAAAACTTTTTCTTTTGCATTCCATTTAGCAACAAATTTTTAAAAATATATTTCATGTACAGAAATGGTTCTGTTACAGTTTTATTTTATGTACTAGCTATGCCCACGCACGTTGTGTGTCCTGAGAATATTTTGTTCGATTTTGTTTTGAAAGTACTCCACACCAAATTTTTCAATCTCTTACATAGTTACGTTATATGAAGGTATCCATCCCTGGATAAAATGCTTAAATTTATATATAAGTTCTAAAATTCTAAAAATTATTGTAAAGCTCTGTAAAAGGTGTCTAAAATGTTTTAATAACAATGTAATTCCACAAAGTAAAAATACAAATCAAATACAAATTTTCTTTAATTGGCTATTTGGCAGTAAGTAATTCATATTTTGTCATTATTTAAAAATAGCGCCATCTTTTGCACAACCGTATAACGCTTGCAGAAATAAAAGATACCTTAAAGTAGGCAGTACCTATAAATCGGTTAAAAAGAATCGAATTATTGTAAAGCTCTGTAAAAGACAGACAGTAAATGAGTTACTCACTGTTTTAAAACAGCGCCATCTGTTGCGAAACATTGCTTAAAATACACTGTTTTCAAAAATAAAAGTATGCAGTACCTTTAAATCGGTTTAAAAAAAATCGGCGTACACTTTTACAGCTTTTTCTCCACATTCTCTTGGAAATAAGATATTTTTGCGGAAAAAGGGTGTCTTATATTGGAATCAGGATACTAAGGTATCTCCTTACAAAATTTTGTTAAATTCCATCCAGTAGTTTTTTGCGTGATGCGAACACAAAGCAAGACAGACAGACAGGAAATGAGTTACTATTTTATTTTTGAAAATTTTTAATTATTATTAGTCGAACTGTTTATGTATTACATACAATGAAATTTATAATCAAGCTTAAGTTCGTTTTTATTCTCTCTAAGAAAGAATTAATTAAATTACAAATTAGGTGATAATATTAAAGAAAAATTGGGAAAATTTAATTTTTAGACACCAGCAGGAGCGGAATGCACATTTTCTAGACAGCCACGTCCGTCATCAGCACTCTTGTATCTAATCTACTTAGGGTAGTGTTTAGTTGTAAGTATCATCTATTTAACCAACCAAACCCAAATAAAGGAATACGAGAAAACTTGTATTCAATTATCAATCGTCAGTTGGTGAGAATGAAGTCTACCACTACCTTAAGCTTCCCTCTTGTTGAATATTTTTACTTTTAATATTTACCACCTTATATTTTGTTGGTCCTTCAGCCAACTATTTTATTATATTTTATTATATGTCTAGATGTATAGATAAGATTATTTCAAATACTCCAACAAAGCAAATTGGTAAGAAATAAAAATTACACTGATAAGTATTTAATTACTAATTTTTTTCTTAAAAATGTAGGGGCTAGGCTGGTCAGTAAGTCCTTTTGCGTTTGGGGGCAAGAAATGATATAATGTGGTTTTCTTAGATTATTTTCATAACAAAATAGATAGTTATTAATCCTACTTCGCCTAAATTACGCAAATGTTCTTTGCTCATATCAGAGAATTCACAAAACCTACCATTTCCAGCAACCGATTTTCGATTCATCGAAACCGATTTACGGGTTTTAATTTTTTAAACTATTAAACCGGTTTTGGTATACTTCTATATGAATTATTGTTTACTAGCAGACGTCCTGACAATAGTTTGTTCGATTTTGCTTTGAAAGTAATCCACACGAAATTTTAAGACTCGTACATATTAACTTTAAATAAAGGATAGAATCTGGATAAAATTCTAAAATTTATATAAAACTGTAAAATTATAAAAATTATTGTAAAAGGCGTTTAAAATATTTTAATAACAATTTAATTCCACAATGTCAAAATACAAATCAAATGCAAATTTTATTCAATTGGCTATTTGGCAGTAAGTAATTCATATTTTGTCATTATTTTAAAATAGCGACATCTGTTGCGCAAGCGTGTTTAAAATATAACGCTTTCAAAACTAACGAAGACCGTCGTCACTGGCTATTTGTTTGGACCGGTGGGCGCGCGCGCTTTCGATATGATAACGTCATTACGAATCAACTAAACTTGATATACAAGAAGATGAATCAATATTTCTGTATGTCTTATGGGTCACCCTTTAATTTCAAAAATAAAATCATATTCGCGAAAATTGCATCACATGTAATTGGAACACCCTTTAAATTTTAGTAATTGTTGTTATAGCGGCCATGGTAATACACTTTCTATAAAAATATCAGGAGCCTACCTATTGCTGTTCCTTCAGTCAACTATTTTATTATATGTCTAGATGTATAGATAAGATTATTTCAAATACTCCAACAAAGCAAATTGGTAAGAAATAAAATTTACACCGATAAGTATTTAATTACTAAGCCGCGTGTACCGTTATCAGTACATGCTTCCCAGATTGCTGTAAACATCATTACGTCTCTCATCAAAAGGTATTACCAGCAATTAATTTTAGATGAAAACCTTAAAAAAAAAATCAACTTGGCGTTCAAACGCATTTTATCGTGTACCGAAAACGGCGCACTTGACAGGAAACGTGTTGACATTTTTTTTTATATATGTATTTATTTAAACTGCTTTTTAATTCTAAACTACTTTTCACACAGGCTACCCATTTTTTACTTGAATACTCTCTTGTTAATTTTTTTGGTTTTTCACACCAACTCTCTTAACTTTTTTTTTCTAACTCTCTGTTTACATTCTCCCATAAATCGATTTTTGTTTTAGTTACTTTGTTTATAGTAGATTGTTTCTGTTTGTTATTTATTGCCTAAGACAACAGCGATTGTTGTTATAAGTTTTATTTTGCACAATTTCGAAAATGGCACAAACTACTAAAACGGGTTTTGAACTGTTGGATTTTTTTAGATTCTCTCTTTTTGGTTTTTTTGTACCAAAAGTGTACATAGAGGAATGATTGCACTCGCAGTAGTGCAATGGAAAAGAAAAATCTTTGCCTGAAAAGACTCATGAATTCAATTTAACATTGTTATCTCAACAAGTAATCAATGAAAGGGCACAGAGTTTTCAATAAAATACACGAGAATAATGCAAAAATAGTGTTGTGGGTAAAAGTAATAAATGTGTTATCAGCAAATAAATTAATACAAAAATTTCAAAGAAAAGAATTTGAAAAAAAAAAGAAAACTAAAGGCGGCTGGCTGTACGTAGTAGTAGTTGTATTAAAAATCAAATTCAATTTAGAAAAATAAATTAGTTATTTACACAAGCACGAGAAAAAAGTGTGTTGTATTTTAAAAGATAACACTTGAGTAATTAGTATTTCAATGAGTTGGGTGGGAGGGGGGTAGAGGGAGGTACATACATGTTAGGAACAAAAAGCTTTATTTTGCTTAAGTATGTTAGAATTTGTAAATTGTAAATGTTAACAAAGCTTTAAATTTACTACAGAGCCCATGCAAAACAAGTGCAATCAATTGATGTATAAATTCGTTATTGCCAACAAATACCTTCTTGTTTTTGTGTATTCTTGCACATGCTTATGGCAACACATTGACGCACGACTGCTTATAGGGTTGGAGGTTAGAGGGAGGTAAATTAATGGTTATAGGCATTTCATATATAAGCCAATTATTTGCGAAAATGTATTTATTTTTCAAAGTTTTATTAAAAAATTTATTAGCATAGACTCTATATACTTTGCAATTACTATACCTGCATTTTTGGAAATTACAGAATTAGATGGAGACCTGCTTAATATCTGATTTGAATCGATTTGTTATAAAAGGCCTTTTGTTTGTTACCAATGACCTTTTATTACGAAAATGTATAGGTCAAATGTTAAAAAACAAAAAAAAAAAAAAAATAAATCGGAAGCTTGAACCTTGTTATGTGTTTTTAATGGACTTTTATGTGCTAAATCCAAATCTGTTAACAGATTTTTTCTATCACGTCTAGTTTTCGAGATATTCGTAATTAAATAAAATAAATATATTAAAATATTAGGGGCCAAATTCATAAAAAATATTTTCGTTTTATAAAAGGTTTATGAAACAAATTTTCATACAAAATTTGTTCAATAAACGTTTCATAAAGCAAAAATATTTTTTATGAATATGGCCCTAGATATGTAGTTATTGTGATAACAATGATCGGCAAAAAAAAAGTCGGGAGCTTGAACCTTGTTATGTGATTTTATTGGAGTTTTATGTGCTAAAACCAAATCTGTTGAAAGATTTTTTCTATCACGTCTAGTTTTCGAGATATTCTTATTTAAATAAAATTAAAATATTAAAATATTAGATACTAGCTGACCCGGTCCGCGTTGCTGGCCCTAAGCAAACATTCGTGTTGTATTCAGCGATGCCAACTTAACTCTTTTCGCGCTATTTTTAGTTCTATTTGACTACCTCTAACGCGAAAATTTTCCCTTCAGCACTTTTCACAGTAAAAACAGCAATTTTCTGTGGCGCCATCTGTGAAAAATTAACCCCACCAACTTAGGAACCTCCATCGGCTCATTCGCAACAATTTTGCTAAAGATCATACCATCATCAAATGCACAGCTTACGATTTAAATAATTTTGAGTAATTTTCAGTGGCGCCACCTGTCAGAAATTAATCGAACCAATTTACAATCCTTCATCGGCTCATTCGCAACAACTTTGTTAAAGATCATAGCATGGTCAATTGCACAGCTTACGATTTAATTAATTTTGAGTAATTTTCCGTGGCGCCACCTGTCGGAAGTTAATCGAACCAACTTAGAAACCTTCACCGGCTCATGGGCAACAACTTTGCTTAAGATCATAACATGATTAGATGCATAGTTTAGGATTATTATTTTCAGAACTAATTAGCATAAAAGATGACGTTGCTGTTTTACAAACCTAACGAAAATAAGTGAGATAGAGACAGAAAGCAGCAAGCAGCAAGCAGCTTCCGTAAAAGATAAAGTCTATAAAGATTGTGTCAGTTCGTTTGTTATCAAAGCTCATAAGCCGCAAACTCCATAAGTTTAATATCATAAATACGAAATCAGTACATAAAACTGCATTCTGCATTCGTTTTGGGATGTCCCATATAATGTGATTAATTTGTACGAAAAATACCACGCCCTCTATATTCCCATCCGACCTATTCTTATTCTGATTGTTAGCATCAGCAACAGACCAAAGTTACAACTTTTTGTAACATGAATTATTTTTTTATTTTCTGCAATGTATCTTCTATCACTAACCTTAAGACAATCCTGAAATACTATTTCGGTTTTAGTACTAATGACCGGTCTAAAAAATTCCCCTTTCAGAAAACTAGCGATAAAATTGTTTTTGCTTTTAGTCGCCGCCATGCTGCCGAGTTTTGAGTAAATGTTTTGTTTTTCTATATTAAATTACATACTGTGTAATTTTTTAAGGCATGGCAAAATAACCATATACGGGCACCACTGCGTCATAAAAGACCAAAAAAAAGACTCCTGTCTCCCAGTTTTGCCCAAAGTCCACCAGGTTTTTTTTATGGGCCCTCAAAGATGTGGGGTCTCGATGTCATTTTTGCAAAAAAATTATCATTTACTCAAGCTCATATTTTGCAAACCGTTTGGAATTTTGATATACTCTCTAAGGCAAAGTTGTAGCTCTTGTCATAAAGAACGAAAATTGTGAACATATAAAATCAAAAAAACTTCATCTTCAAGGTCAAAATCGCAAAAAACTTTAAAAAATTCAATTTTTTTTAACTTTTTTCCCCTGTTCAGGTCCATAGCTAGCAAACCGTTCAAAATTCAAGGAAACAATCAACTACAAAAAAGAACCTAAGGTCTCAATAAACAACTTTCTTGAACATATGAACTTCCTAGGAATGATTCTTAACACCGTTTAGGTAGCGCTTAGGTAGCCGCAAAAGTGAAAAATTTCCCGGCTACCTAAGAGCTACCTAAGCGCAAAAATGACATCGAGGCCCCAAATCTTTGAGGGCCCATAAAAAAAAACCTGGAGGACTTTGGGCAAAACTGGGAGACAGGGGTCTTTTTTTTTTTGGTCTCTTATCACGTAGTGGTGTCCGTATATGGTTAGTTTTTTCCGTGTTGCACTGTGTTATATATCATAAGGTCGAAGAAAATAACAAACAAATAATGTTTATTTTTTCTTTTTAAATTAATAAATTTACACAATTCTATATGTACATACATATGTACATCCGTCAGTCGTGGCATTAATAGAATTAAAAGGCAGATTAAAAAACAATTTTAATGAATTGTTGGCATAACATCAATTATTATTTTTTTTAACTGTTTGTTTGATTGTATTTTAACAACTGTTTTGATATTTAAATAAATAATAAAGTTGCATAATTTATTAAATTAAAAAAAAAAAACAATGTTTTTAAATTAAAGAACTGAAACATTTTAAATACAATGATATTCTCATCTACAACAAGCTTTTCCGAATTTAATTCTTTAACTACTTGAACGCTTTTCAATTATTTTAAGCAAAGCAGCACTAATTTTATTTAATTTTGGGGATTTTTTTTTTTGCATCTGAGAGTATCTAAAACTGAATTTAAAACGTAATTTATTACACACTGTGTAATTTTTTAAGTCATGGCAAAATAACCATATACGGACACCACTACGTGATAAAAGACCAAAACAAAAAAAGACCCCTGTCTCCCAGTTTTGCCCAAAGTCCTCCAGGTTTTATTTTATGGGCCCTCAAAGATGTGGGGTCTCGATGTCATTTTTGCAAAAAATGACTATTTACTCAAGCTCATATTTTGCAAACCGTTTGAAATTTTGATATACTCTCTGAGGCAAAGTTGTAGCTCTTGTCATAAAGAACAAAAATTGTGAACATATAAAATCAAAAAAACTTCATCTTCAAGGTCAAAATCGCAAAAAACTTTAAAAAATTCAATTTTTTTTACCTTTTTTCCCCTGTTCAGGTCCATAGCTAGCAAACCGTTCAAAATTCAAGGAAACAATCAACTACAAAAAAGAACCTAAGATCTCAATAAACAACTTTCTTGAACATATGAACTTCCTAGGAATGGTTCTTAACACCGTTTAGGTAGCGCTTAGGTAGCCGCAAAAGTGAAAAATTTTTGCGCTACCTAAACGGTGTTAAGAATCATTCCTAGAAAGTTCATATGTTTTAGAAAGTTGTTTATTGAGATCTTATTATTGAGATCATTCGAATTTGTATGACTTTAACATTGTGTTTCGAATAAGATTTCTTTCGAATCGAAATACGTAATAACCCCCCAAGTCTGGAAGAAGAGGTTTGTTGCTTTATAACACGGGTTCTCTTCGAGGTCTGACCAGTGCCCAAAGAACTGGTACCACGTGAATCGGTTAGGGCTCCAGGAACCCTAGCGTCTGGTGCCCCTATTTTCCGCGAGAGAACCGAGTCAAAGCATTTGCAATCTTTGATATATGGTGAATTGTGATGGTTCCATGTTTCTTCCACAGTTACAAAACGGTGCTATAGCTCGCTCGAACTGCACCTAAGCATGGCCTATTTATAAGGGCAATTTGAAGCTAGGGGTGGTTGATGAATTTTTAGTTAATAACCACTAAAGTGTCATAGATAATGAATAAAAAAAAAAGATTTGGACCACTCAGATTTTTTTATACAGATTTTAAGCACTTTACTACAAAATCAGAACACGTTGTGATATTACGAAAAAATCCCGCTCTTCTATTCTTGCTATTTATTAAAATATTTTACCCTTTTTCCTCCTTTTTATTTAAACTCATTATTACTAATTTATGCACAAATCTTATAAATATTTATGAACAAATAGAACATGCTTCGTCCTTAAATAGATACATTCCACGAAAACACTTTCAATTAAATAACTACAAAAAAGCGGGGTCCTACATATATGTTTACATACTTTGGTAAATGTTTAGACGTCATTGGCAAGTTAAATAATGATAGAAATAAAAAGTAAAACTCTTTTTACTCTTATTATTATTATTAGTTTAGTTTAACGTCATCAAAATTACATTTCAGTTATCATTATTAACGAATCAAAAAAGTTTACGAGGGTAAGTTTAAATTAAAAAGGCTTAAAAAACGACAGGATAATATTTAGAAAAAGACAACGATTTCTAGCAAACACTTTTACAAATTTTAGAAACTTTATTTTGACGAAATTTATGGCACATCTTCACATGCATTTCAATCTATACGCGGTTCGGTTAGTTATTTTAAATCTGTTTGTATAACTACAAATTATGAATCAAGTTCCGAACAACCAGATGAGGCAGTTACTCCGCGTTAAAGTGTGCGAACACGTTGAGGGCAAAGTATCACCGATATTGATATATTTTGGCAAATAAGAAATATCGCCGATAGCTTTTAGGTAGTTAACAACACTTATTTTCGTACTTCAAACAAAGTTTAAAAAAAAATCAAAACAACAAATATATAATTCTCTTACAACATCATTCTCTTGATATTTCATCCTAAAGGTATGCAATTCATTTGTATATAATAAACAGTAAACAACATTATTGTTTTAAAGTTTGCTTTATTTTAATTTTATTTAAAAGTTTTATTTATTATTAATTGCTATAGCGGCCAAAGCAAAACATATTTTGTGAGAAGTTCAAGTGTCTATCTATAAGGGATCAAGCGATACAGTCCTTTGACAAACGTCAAACATCGGAGAATATTAATTAAAAAAATATATTTTTCTATTTTAGTAACAACTTATTGACGTCCCCTCGTATACAAATAATAATAAAATTGTCTGCACAAGGATCAGATAGTAAAGTGAATGTGGGCTTTATTGTAGTAAAAATAAAAAAAGAATTTATGCTAATAAGTGATATATAACATTTTCAACTACACGTGTTATATTTCCTAGACACATTTCTTTGTGAAAATAAATAAAAAGATTGTCCTAAAAAAAACAACATTATTTTTAAATAATTTGTACATCATCAATCTTTCCTAAGGCTTGTTATTATTATTATTATTATTTTTTTTGTGAAGCTAATTTTTTTCTTAAAATGTGGGCTGGTCAGCTAGCTAGTCCTTTTGCGTTTGGAGGCAAGAAATGATATAATGTGGTTTTCTTAGATTTTTTTCATAAACAAAATAAATAGTTATTAACCCTACTTCGCCTAAATTACGCAAATGTTGTTTGCTCATATCAGAGAATTCACAAAACCTACCATTTCCAGCAACCGATTTTCGATTCATCGAAACCGATTTACGGATTTTAATTTTTTAAACTATTAAACCGGTTTTGGTATACTTCTATATGAATTATGGTTTACTAGCAGACGTCCTGACAATAGTTTGTTCGATTTTGCTTTGAAAGTAATCCACACGAAATTTTAAGACTCGTACATATTAACTTTATATAATGGTACCCATCTCTGGATAAAATTCAAAATTTTATATAAAACTCTAAAATTCTAAAAATTATTGTAAAGCTCTGTAAAAGATGTTTAAAATATTTTAATAACAATGTAATTCCACAATGTCAAAATACAAATCAAATGCAAATTTTATTCGATTGGCTATTTGGCAGTAAGTAATTCATATTTTTGTCGTTATTTTAAAACAGCGCCATCTGTTGCGCAACCGTGTTTAAAATATCCCGCTTTCAAAACTAAAAGATGCCTTTAAAGGCATGTTTCATTACGAATCAACTAAACTTATTATACAAGAAGATGAATCAATATTTCTGTATGTCTTATGGGTCACCCTTTAATTTCAAAATTAAAGTCATATTCGCGAAAATTGCATCATATGTAATTGGAACACCCTTTAAATTTTAGTAATTGTTGTTATAGCGGCCATGGTAATACACTTTCTATAAAAATATCAGGAGCCTACCTATTGCTGTTCAAAAAAAATTAAGTAATATTCGTGAAAAACATGTAACTAATGGACACCCTTTAACTCTGAGTAATTATTATAGCGGCTGAAGTAACACATATATTGTAAACATTTCAAGAGTCTACCTATCACGGTTAATAAAATAAGGCTATTTACGTAAACATCATGTCACTGTCGTAACACCCCCTTTAATTTCATTATTTGTTATAGCGGCCATGGCAATTCCCTTTCTATAAGTATATCAAGAGTCTACCTATTACGATTAAAAAAATAAGTCAATATACGTGAAAAAATGTCACTATCGGAACACCCTTTAATTTTTAATATTTGTCATATCGACCGTGACAACACATCTTCTGTACATAAATTTCAAGAGTCTACCTATTACAGTTCAAAAAATAAATTACGTCACTGCTGGAAAACCCTTTAAATTTTATTGTTTTTTTATAGGGGTCATAGTAATATCCCATTTGTGAAAATTTCAAGAGTCTACCTATTATGGTTAAAAATTTAGGCCATATTTATGCAAATCACGTCACTGTCGGAACACCCTTTAATATTTGGGTTCAGTTTTGTATACTTGTTTATAAAGAGAACATAGTTTTAATTACTGTCTGCAAATTTTAAGTGTTTGCCTTCTACAGCTCAAGAAATAAAGACATAATTGCAATTAACACGTTACTTTCGGAACACCCTTTAATTTTTAGGTTGATTTTTTTATACTTGTGTATATATCGAACTAAGTTTTAATTACTGTTTGTAAATTTAAAGTGTATGACTCCTACATTTAAAGAAATAAACACATATAGGTGAGTAACAAGTCTTTAACGGAACACCCTATAAATTTTAATATTTGTTGCTATAGCGGAAACAGTTATACATCTTCTCAGAAAATTTCAAGACTCTACCTATTATGGTTCCAGAGATAAAAGGCGCTGACAGCGAAAACAATAGGGTAACGTTTTTACCCTTTGGGTACGGAACCCTAAAAACACTTCTTTCTTTTAAACATCTGCTTAATTAATAAAGATCTCTTCTTATTGAACAAAACCCCTTGAAAGACAAAATCAAATTTCAATTATTGATTTCAAAAATACTGTGTAAAAAGCTGTGCACTTTTGTTTCTACAATACACCACACCACACTTCTCATATAACAAACGGCAAATGCAACCTCAAAGCCAAAATATACATAGAAGCAAGTTGTCTGCCATACCACAATATGGCCTTACAGCCCAACAACATTTTCATTAGTCAACTGTTCATCTTTTATAGATACAAAACAAAAAAAAAAAAATCCCATACAAGCCCCATACACGACCCATACAAAATAACATCACAAGTGTCTTTCAAGTGTACTTGGACTTGACCAATATGCCGTGTACGCTAATGTACATATGTAAGTGTAAAAAAATTATGTCTCTTTGCACGTTTCTTTGAAGTGCGATCTAAGCAGTGACATAAACATGTTTACGCACATAATTGGTTTAAAATTTTAAAGAAACGGAAGTTGTTAAGACTGAACAAAACAAAAAATTATACTTATTTTTTTTTATTTACTATTTATTTTTTTATACTTGTTTAAAAAAAGTCATTGAACTGTAAAAGTTTTAATAACCAGAGTGGCCATATCCCAGATTAAAAAAAAATATATTTATTTTTAATTTATTAATTTTAAACTATTTTTGCAAGGGGCGTTTTTTTTTATGGTTCTTTGCCCCAAAAAGGGATGTAACTGTCAAACAGTTGCCCCATATGTACTGAATAAATAAAGCAGGCTTACTCAACACGTCTCTTCAACGGTTGCTCCGTGTCACCATACAAATTACATGATTTTTACGTGTCCTTTGAACCTTAAATGGCACCAATTTAAAATGTTAGCAAAGTTCGTATCACTATAAATCCTAATAATTAAAAGTTAAAAAAAAAAAAACTTTCAAATCAAAGGGTGTTCCCATAGGTGACTTAAATTGACTTACATATGTATGTATATGGCCCTCTCTTAGGCAAACACAGAATATGTATTACTTTGTTTGTCCGTTATAATAACAAGTAATGGGTGATTTTTTTGAGGTTAGGATTTTCATGCATTAGTATTTGACAGATCACGTGAGATTTCAGACATGGTGCCAAAGAGAAAGATGCTCAGTATGCTTTGACATTTCATCATGAATAGACTTACTAACGAGCAACGCTTGCAAATCATTGAATTTTATTACCAAAATCAGTGTTCGGTTCGAAATGTTCAAATGTGACAAATTTTGTTCAGCGATGAGGCTCATTTCTGGTTGAATGGCTACGTAAATAAGCAAAATTGCCGCATTTGGAGTGAAGAGCAACCAGAAGCCGTTCAAGAACTGCCCATGCATCCCGAAAAATGCACTGTTTGGTGTGGTTTGTACGCTGGTGGAATCATTGGACCGTATTTTTTCAAAGATGCTGTTGGACGCAACGTTACGGTGAATGGCGATCGCTATCGTTCGATGCTAACAAACTTTTTGTTGCCAAAAATGGAACAACTGAACTTGGTTGACATGTGGTTTCAACAAGATGGCGCTACATGCCACACAGCTCGCGATTCTATGGCCATTTTGAGGGAAAACTTCGGAGAACAATTCATCTCAAGAAATGGACCGGTAAGTTGGCCACCAAGATCATGCGATTTGACGCCTTTAGACTATTTTTTGTGGGGCTACGTCAAGTCTAAAGTCTACAGAAATAAGCCAGCAACTATTCCAGCTTTGGAAGACAACATTTCCGAAGAAATTCGGGCTATTCCGGCCGAAATGCTCGAAAAAGTTGCCCAAAATTGGACTTTCCGAATGGACCACCTAAGACGCAGCCGCGGTCAACATTTAAATGAAATTATCTTCAAAAAGTAAATGTCATGGACCAATCTAACGTTTCAAATAAAGAACCGATGAGATTTTGCAAATTTTATGCGTTTTTTTTTTAAAAAAAAGTTCTCAAGCTCTTAAAAAATCACTCGTTATAAATAATTAACACTAGCTGTGCCCACATACATTGTGTAATCCACACGAAATTTTAAAACTCTTATACATATTTACTTTATATAAAGGTACCCATCTCTGGATAAAAATTCTAAAATTTATATAAAATTCTAAAAATTATTGTAAAGTTCTGTAAAAGGTGTTTAAAATATTTTAATAACAATGTGTAATTCCACAAAGTAATAATACAAATCAAATAAAAATTTTATTTAATTTGCTATTTGGCAGTAATTCATATTTCATTATTTTAAAACAGCGCCATCTGTTGCGCAACCGAGTTTAATATAACCCGTTTTCAATTCATATTACGTTATTATTTTAAAACAGCGCCATCTGTTGGGCAACCGTGTTTAAAATAACCCGTTTTCAATTCATATTTTGTGATTATTTTAAAACAGCGCCATCTGTTGCGCAACCGTGTTTAAAATAACCCGTTTTCAATTCATATTTCGTGATTATTTTAAAACAGCGCCATCTGTTGCGCAACTGAGTTTAAAATAACCCGTTTTCAATTCATATTTCGTGATTATTTTAAAACAGCGCCATCTGTTGCGCAACTGAGTTTAAAATAACCCGTTTTCAATTCATATTTTGTGATTATTTTAAAACAGCGCCATCTGTTGCGCAACCGTGTTTAAAATAACCCGTTTTCAATTCATATTTCGTGATTATTTTAAAACAGCGCCATCTGTTGCGCAACTGAGTTTAAAATAACCCGTTTTCAATTCATATTTTGTGATTATTTTAAAACAGCGTCATCTGTTGCGTAACCGTGTTTAAAATAACCCGTTTTCAATTCATATTTTGTGATTATTTTAAAACTGCGTCATCTGTTGCGCAACCGTGTTTAAAATAACCCGTTTTCAATTCATATTTTGTGATTATTTTAAAACAGCGCCATCTGTTGCGCAACCGTGTTTAAAATAACCCGTTTTCAATTCATATTTCGTGATTATTTTAAAACAGCGCAATCTGTTGCGTAACTGAGTTTAAAATAACCCGTTTTCAATTCATATTTCGTGATTATTTTAAAACAGCGCCATCTGTTGCGCAACCGTGTTTAAAATAACCCGTTTTCAATTCATATTTCGTGATTATTTTAAAACAGCGCCATCTGTTGCGCAACCGAGTTTAATATAACCCGTTTTCAATTCATATTACGTGATTATTTTAAAACAGCGCCATCTGTTGCGCAACCGTGTTTAAAATAACCCGTTTTCAATTCATATTTTGTGATTATTTTAAAACTGCGTCATCTGTTGCACAGCGTTGTTAAAAATAACCCGCATTCAATTCATCTTTCGTGATTATTTTAAAACAGCGCCATCTGTTGCGCAACCGAGTTTAATATAACCCGTTTTCAATTCATATTACGTGATTATTTTAAAACAGCGCCATCTGTTGCGCAATCGTTTTTAAAATATATTACTTTTAAAAATAAAAGATGCCTTAAAGTATGCAGTACCTTTAAATCGTTTTTTTGCTCTGCTTTTTCTCCACTTTCTATTGGGAAAAAAGTAACCTATATTGGAATCAGGATATTGAGGTACCACCTCCTCACAATTTTGATAAAATCCATTCACTAGTTTTTACGTGATGCGAACGTAGACAGAAGGAAATTAGTCACTGTTTTATTATACATATGTACATGTATAGATAAGAAAGCAAAATGCGTTCCTATAGTTGATGTATTTTTATGGTCTCGAATATGAGCTGTCATAGTTTAATAGACTTAATTTTTTTTTCTTTTATAGAATATATCACTCGAAGGTATCGCAAGGTCGAGTAATTATCTCATAGATTTACAGTATATATAAAACTTGTGTATAAAACGCCTCGTACGATCTGTCAAAAATAGCTTGTGCGCTAAAAAGTTTGATAGCGTGGATTAGAAATGTATGTGTGTGACAGACTTTTTGACAGGTCTATACGATTTGATAATCTTTTGAAAAAAATTCATAAAATATTATTTTTTCATGCGATCAGAGTTGCAAAATATTTTTTTTATATGATACACAGAGGAGAATATTTCACCCAAAAAGCTGGCCAAAAAGGCAAAACTGAATTTTAAGAAATCTAAAGAACTAAGTACGCAGCTCGACAGACAACAATATTTTACATTATATTGTAAATTTTGAAGACTTTTAGTTGCGATTTGTAGCTCTGAGACCCTGCTAAAGTCAGATTTATATGTTTTTTTCGGTTTCTGGATGTTTATATGTAATTTTTTTTTCGGCTAAACGTATAAAGGTTTAACAAAGATTATTTTTTTCGCTGAAAGGTTTGATCAAAAATTATTTAAAAAAGAAAATTATGTTTGATACCACAAAAAAATTTGGAATCTCTAATTTTAGAAACAAAAAAAAGTGTGCGCAAGTTCGCGCCATTATTTTTGACGATTTTTTTAAATTTTCACATTTCTTCTATTTTCGCTCATCTTCCCGATTATACATTTATATCGTCATAAACTAATACTAATTAGTAAGGAATTTTTATTAGTTTAACTTTTCTATTTATAAAATATTAAATAATATAAAATGAATATAATAAAGCCTTTTTCATAAAAAAATACTGTTTTATAAGAGCCTTACAATTTTCAAAAAATATTTTTTTTTAATTAGACTGTAAATCATATGTACATACAGTCTGTCAAGAATGAGTTTAAACCTTTAAAATCAACATTTGTTAATTGAGTTTTGCGATTTATACCGTCCTTAGGAATGTGACTTTTAGAAAAATCTTTAAATTTTTAACTTTTTGATTCTTAAATTTTTTTTATTGCATTTTGAAAACAAAAAATTTGACGCATTAAGGCGAAAATTTTTATATTTTTTTATATGTAGTTTGATAGATCAACCTACATTTAAGGGGAAGAATTGTAAGTTTAACTTTCAACTGTCGCCTTAATAATTCCTCTACGTAGCGAGGCTACCTGATTAATATGACTTGGTGCAAGGCATATTTAACCAGGTGACAGCACAAGGCGGAACTAATATTAAAGAGAAATTTTTTGAATTTTTTATATGGAGTTTGACATTAATCATGTATTTTAAGAGAGAATAAAATAGATATTACAGTCAAACTCCATATAAAAAAAAAAAATCCAAAACAATTTTGGCTGATATTTCCTCTACCTAAAAATGGTTTTACACGGCGTGTGTTTGTCATATGACTTGTCAGTTTGATAACCCATACATATGTAATTTCATGTGTTTGTCAAAATAGTCATTTTACATACGGTTTATAATTTTTACTTTCAAACGTACATGTGTAATTACATCTGACATAACCTATAATATATAATTTTTTCGCCACACAGTTTTGTATTGCCAACCACAGCTGATGCAAATGTGCAAACGTAGTGTTTTTGTAACGCTTTTAGTGCTTTTGGTACCACAAAAAAACCTAAAATAGCTAAATATCAGATGCTTTGTCACATCAAAATATAACACGTTCTAAATGAAAAATGTCATATGTATTGTACACATGGAAAATACACATGTTATGTTTCAAAAGGTTTTCATGATGTGTTTAGAATTTACACATGGAAAAGTGACAAGTCAATAAACGACGTGTAAAAGCACTTTAAATAAAAATGTCATATGTATTGTAGACATGGAAAATACACGTGTTATGTTTGAAAGGGTTTACACGTCGCGACATGTATAGAATTTACACATGGAAAAGTGACAAGTCATATGTAAAATATACGCCGTGTAAAAGCACTTTAACGCTATCACCTTGTTACATATGCCTTGCCTTGGTGTTTATGTTGTGGGATTTTTTTTAGTTTGCTTATTCGTTTGATCTGGCAACTTTGAAAAGTGCGTATTTGTATTTTTAACCCAAAATTGCTTTAAATATAAAACAAAAAATTGTACATAAGCATGACTTAAGAAAATTGTTTACGACTTTTAAATAGAGTGGTAATGGTTTTTTGTTTATTGAATCATAGATACAAATCGTTTAATGTTAAACAGAAAAGGTTAAATGTTGAAAAAGAAAGAAAATAAAAAATAAAAGTTTGTTAAATTTACACTTGTATGCTAACGCGGCAATTTTTTGAAGAAACCTTTCATTATTTTTATTTTTCTACAGTTAAATCTTTAGGTTGTTGTGGCCATAAAATCAAATTTTATAAATTACAATTGAATTTTTAAGAAATTTTAATTAATGCATGATTAATATATACTAAAAAATT
Organism: Phasia obesa; assembly: GCA_949628195.1. Classification (NCBI taxonomy): domain Eukaryota; kingdom Metazoa; phylum Arthropoda; class Insecta; order Diptera; family Tachinidae; genus Phasia; species Phasia obesa. Next base: position 10,933,501 of record OX451218.1, read on the forward strand.
GATTAGATGAAGTTGAAAAAATGCAATAAATATATTTAGCGAAAGTGGTTATTTATGTGTATAAAAAAAATAAAAATGTTATAAATTATATTCAAATTTTCTTAACTAATTTATGCAATTTAGCTGTAAAAACTATCGCTTGGAGTTGATAATTTAAAATAAAAAAGCAAATAAATTTTAACTTTTTGCAATTTCTTGCATGGCATTCTTTTTAATTTGCTCTTTTTTATATTTACCTATTTTTTTATTTTTCTTTTATAAATTAACTTAATTAACTTATTATCGTCATATCACGTTTGCAATATTAAATAAATAGAGTAAGGTCACGAAATAATTATTAATTAACAGAAGTAGCAAAGGAAATTAGCAACAAAGATGAACAATTAAACTATTTTCCAAAGATCTTAAAAAAAATATAAAATAAATATTCGGGTATGTTCTGTAATCCGAAACCGAGTGAAATTGAAATCAAATAAATTTTTAAAGAAAAATATAGCTTAGTTGCGTCTATTATTTTAAAACATTAGCAATCAGGGAATGGTCTTTATTCAAATGTATGAAAAATAATATCAAAATGTTGTAAGATATTCAGCCCAATTATGAAAATTCCTGGGGAAATTTTTCCCTTCCCAATGTTTTGTTCTCGGGAAAAATTTCCTTTATTCTAATCTCCCTGGGAGTAGCAAAAAAAGGGAGTGAGAAAATCGGAAACTTTCAACTTCAAAATAATCGAAATTTTTTTTTTAATTTTATCGAAAATTTTTTGTAAAATTTGATTGAAAAGTTTTTTAAAAATTTTATCGAAAATTTTTTTTAAAAATTATATCGAAAATTTTTTTTTAAAAATTTTATCGAAAATTTTTTGAGAAAATTTGATTGCTAGTTTTTTGTAAAAAAATTATCGAATGTTTTTTTTGTAAAAATTTTACAGAAAATTTTTTGTAAAAGTTGTTAGATTTTTCTACAGCTGGATGTCTGTACATTACGGTCAGCGAATGTTATACCTGATGTCTATTTGTATTTTTTGGGTTTAAAAACAAATTTTAAATCCTTGTTTTATATTTATAAATTCAGTACTTATATTTCCACTCTAACTCCTTTTCAAATATATGAGGAAAAAAACTCCCAAATACAGGCATTTTTCCCCCTTTTTAATATTCATAATACATAATTCTTTCCCTCGGTAGAGAAAAGGGAAAAAATTCCCGAGAAATTTCAATTAATAATAGCAGGAATGGGAGAAGGGAAAATTTTCCCGGGGAATTGTTATTCATAATTGGGATGATTAGAATTTAAAATTTCATTCGAATTCAATTTAACTCAGTTTCGGATTACAGAACATACCCGATTATAAGTAATAGTGCTATAATTGGCCATGCCGAATTTTATATACACTTCAGCATATGGTTTTATTACCTTTATAACAAGATATATTTATCTAACTAGGTAGTGTCGTCCGCCCAGCTGATTTAGTAGTATGACATGTCAAAAGTTGTATGTGTTTAGAAATTTTATAGTGCAGAAGTGAGAAAGCAATAAAACACATACACGCCTTCTCAATTTTCTTCTATGTTTTTTGACATTTTGAACTACAAAGCAACAACAAAATGCCATGTTGTTCTTGTATTGTTGTATTTGTTATAGGGACGCTACTACCTATTAAGATGAATATACCTTGCTTTATAATATAAATAATTACTCAAAAGTTAATATTAAAATTACCACAGTACACATTTTCTGGATTTTTTTATTTTTTTATTTTTAGTGAAATTTCGACTTTAAGTGAAATTTTGTTTGTTTTAGTTTTTGTGATATTTGGATTTTTTTATTGTTTTTTTTTTTTGGTTTTTTTTTCTTCTTTTGGTAGAGTTGGATTCTTTTGGGTGATGATGATCATGATTTTTTGATGGGTATTTTGTTTTGGTTTAAATCGTTATTTTTGGGTGACATTTTGGTTATTCTTAATGTTTTTTTTTTGGAATCTTCGGTGATAATTTCACTCAAGAGTAATATTTGAAACCAAAAATTTGGCAAATATGTTTTGAAAACTTTTTTGCTAAAGCGTGTAAATAGTTTGGAATACAAACACCAACTATAGGCTCAACAATAGGAATTTTTTTCCGCAAAATTATAATTTAAAAAAAAAAAAATATGGGTACTATAATCCCACAGTGCACAGTTTTGCCGGGATATATAAGTTGGCAGCAACTTTTATTTTTGTAAACGGGAAACTTTAGTCACTACAAAGTTTTGAGTAGTGGGTACCGGGTATCGATTATTGAATCCTTTCTTTTTGAGTACTCAATACTCAAATGAAAATAGAAAATTTAACGATCGACTTAAAACTCAGGTTAAAGCAAGCTAGAGACGTTGCAACCATTGGTACAATTTGAGAAGGTTGTACACGAGATTGCAGCGATTGTGGGGTTGTTGCAAGGCGAATTCATACCAGGTGGAGTTGATAGCCCAGCTGATTGTTTTTTGCTCTCGTTTTTTTGCTAATGTCTTGTCAAAAATACATTGTTTCATATCTGCTAATCTAATGTCAAAGTTGTTGTTTTGTTGTAGTTGTTGCTCTACTGCTCACACCTGGTATGAATTCGCCTTGGCTTGTTGTATTAAGCTGTGTGCCGGTTGAACGAAAGCGTAATAAATTTTAATTTTCTGTCCTGTTGTACAACACTCTCGCAGCGTTTGTGTGCCTGTCGCGTACATTTTTATATAGTATTTGTGTGTATTGTTGTGACACTCTGTACAAACCCAGATCTGTGGACCTGGGTTGTGCTCAATGCCAGCTATAATTAATAGTATCTTGTATTGTTGTTGTATGTATAGTTGTTGTTGCTACCTTGTAGTTATTATTTTCGGGCGACGTCAATTATAGCATAAGCGATAATATTGAACTCATCTTGCTTTGAGAGAACTTGGCTATACATGTGATCGCATACCTATTTTATCGTTTGTGGAACAATCATTCAAATTGATTACTAGACTTGTTGTTCCAACGGTCGCATCGTCTAAGGCTTGTATAACAGTGCGTTTCTATTATGTAAAGAAAGTAATCAATTCTATTGGGTACCCATAATAAAAGTATTCAGTAGTATCGAGTAACTATCATTAGTAGAAATAGCCAGCAACACCACAACATCCTGTCTAATTACCCAGAGATGGATACCTCTATATACAAAAAAAATATTAGCAGCACTAAAAAAGTCTTAAAATTTTAATGTGGATTACATTAAACGCAAAAGACAAAATTTAAAAAAAAAAATTGCCAGGATACTGAAGAATGCTCGGGCACTGCTAGTACTTATATAATGCTGTAAAATAACTATAAAAGAGGTTTCCAACATTTTTAAATAAAATGGTAGGTAGTCTTTTAATTTTTTCTTACCTTAGCTGCCGCAAAACCATCCGGATTACAGCTGGGCACAAAATGAATCTCTGTTGTGTTCAGGAGCTTTTGTACTTCGAAAACATTGGCATAATTTAAGAGCAAATATTGAGCCATATACAGTACCAATTGGCGGCCCAAAGTCTCATCACCGTGAATATTAGCAACAACTTTCACTACTGGCTTTAATAAATCGCCCACAATCACATCACCGGGACCACTTAGGGCCAAAACATTTATTTCACGATTTTGCAACGACTTACCGATAGAATACGCCCGAGCTAAGTGTGGAAATTGACGTTGTAAATCTGAGAAGAGTGAACCGATTGCGGCATTATCGATATATTTTGGATCATTTAAAAATGATTCATTTTCGACCGTCTGCTGCGCCAGCGCTTTAAAACCACTTAAAGACAATAACAAAAATGCACAGGCGTAATAAACTAATTGGACTGGTTTTAATGACTCACATTTGGGTGACGGCCAACCGTTGCACCCTTTAGAATGCAGCGCACTTGCGCGCATTTTTTTATTCTAAATATATTTACTTTTAACACACAAAAATAGGTATATGTATTTCACAAAATTATAATTTTATTTTTTTTAAATTTACTTTGATGACGTTGTTGTTATTTCATTTACTTCCCGACTTTTTCTTTGTGTTTTCACCCAAAATTTGTTTTCTTATTTTGTACTTTTTATTCAGATATTTATATTAAATTTAACACAAGGCACTGGATTTTTTATTAAATTATTTTACAAAAATATTAAATTAATTTTTCTGTACACAATCGCTAAACAAATCCACCGTTCTTCTTGTTGTTTACTCGGTCGGTCGACTACTTTCTTTTGACACGAAACATAAGATGTAAGTAAGGATGCCAGATAGTAAAATAATTGAACAGCCATTAATCGAAAAAAAGTTTTGTGTAGTGCAAGGCGAATTCATAACAGGTAAACTCAAGAGCTCAAGAGTGTCAAAATGTACTAACATTTTTTTGACAGCCGAAAATGATTTATACAAAAACAAAATGTACGTACTTTTATTACAGAGTTGCACTTTATTCCACTTCGTTATTGTGCCATGGTGTAAAGCTGTCATATTTGCCTCCAATTGGTTATTTTACTACACTAAATAAATAAATCTCAAACACACAACATTAATCAAATAGCATTTTAAAAGTGTTCTTTTAGAAAACACATTTTGTTAATTATTTACAACGAAGATTGCAATCTGGTCTTTAATTTCTATAATCTTACCCGATGTCCACAAGTAATGAATTTTCATCCTAACTTGTAATATAACGTCGGCAGAACTACTGTCAATTTTTTATCAATATCAATACATAGGGCAAGACGTTATTGCATTTGTATTATGATGAATCATTTTTAATTTTTCGCCGCGAAGTTAAGATGTGAAATAAACCAAAACTGTACTTTTTTATGCATGCCACACAATATTAATTGCTTTTTATTTAAAAAATTTGTGAAAGAAATTAAACGTCAGTGTAAAAAATAAAATTAAAATGACATTTTACATCATAATATAATTATCTGTACATGAGCTCGAGATAAATTTTCATCATATAAATTTGACATTCATCACGATATATATTCATCAGGTGTGGAGTTCAGGTTAAGTTCAGTTCAAGAGGAAATCATTTTACTGAAAAAAAAAACACTACACCAAATACTAAAAACCAACAACAACACGAAATTTTTTACTTCATATAAAATAATTTTCCCACCTGAAAAAAAACAACTCGCCCGGTTTCTGTATTTAAGATGAAGAAAATTTAGTATGGCATATTTCTTCACTTTTATTGTTATTGTGGCTCTCAAACTGTATATATTACCCCTGTTTTCATAACTTGTCAAAACATATGGAAAATTTCCAATTTTAATTGACAACCAAAAGAAAGAAATTTTCTTTGAGATCATAATTTTTTGCGAAAGTGTTTGAAAAATTTCAAAAAAAAAAAAAAAACATTAAAACCCAAATATTTTACAAAAATTATTAAACTATATCTACTATAAATGTTTGTGGATAGGAATTATCTACGAATTAACGCTCATTATAAGAGCTTTAACGAAAAATAGAAAGTTAAAATATAAAAAGTACGACGACATTTCAGCACTAGGAAGAAGTATACACCCCATAAAAGTAGAAACGTAATCGCTAAGATAATTGTTACGGAAATTCATAAAGAAAACCTTGAAATTGTAATTATTTAACATACAGCTGCAGCTAAAATGCCTACCTCTAGATCTTCCTCTGCAGCGGATGTGGTACACACTGGCTCGGGACCACAGCCGTTGGTAAAGATTGGTCATTATCTTTTAGGAGCTACCCTTGGTACAGGAACCTTTGGCAAGGTGAAGATAGGCGAACACCAAATGACCAAGCACAAGGTGGCTGTGAAAATATTAAACCGTCAAAAAATCAAATCTCTGGATGTGGTGGGAAAAATTCGCCGAGAAATTCAAAACTTGAAACTTTTTCGTCATCCCCATATTATTAAACTGTATCAAGTTATTTCCACACCCACTGATATTTTTATGATAATGGAGTATGTCAGTGGTGGAGAGTTGTTTGATTATATAGTTAAGCATGGCAAATTGCAAGAGCATGAGGCTCGTCGTTTCTTCCAGCAAATTATATCAGGCGTTGACTACTGCCATCGCCATATGATAGTGCATCGTGATTTAAAGCCAGAAAACTTGCTATTGGATCATAATCGCCATGTGAAAATTGCCGATTTTGGTTTGTCCAACATGATGTTGGATGGTGAGTTCTTGAGAACATCTTGCGGTTCACCTAATTATGCCGCACCTGAAGTAATATCAGGTAAATTGTATGCTGGTCCTGAGGTTGATATTTGGTCGTGCGGTGTTATTTTGTATGCTTTGTTATGTGGTACTTTGCCTTTCGATGATGAGCATGTTCCTACCTTGTTCCGCAAGATTAAATCGGGTATATTCCCCATACCTGAGTACCTAAACAAGCAAGTGGTAAATTTGGTGTGCCAAATGCTGCAGGTGGATCCTTTAAAGCGCGCCACAATTGAGGAGATAAAGAAACATGAGTGGTTTCAAAAAGAGTTACCATCCTACTTGTTTCCCTCGTCAATAGAACAAGACTCGAATGTCATTGACACCTATGCTGTGGCCGAGGTATGCTCAAAGTTTGGAGTTAAAGAGCAAGAAGTACATAATGCATTACTAAGTGGCGATCCCCATGACCAGTTGGCCATTGCTTATCATTTAATCATAGATAATAAACGATTTGCCGATGAGGCGGCTAAAACGGAAATAAACAATTTCTTTGTGGCTGGTTCACCACCACCAGCAGCCCACTCACCCAATGAAAGTCCCGACATTATGGCTGGAGGTTCCGGTTCCGGCACCTCCACACCCGGTAGAACATCTCTTACACCCTCTATGAAACCCCATCCTGAACGTATAGCTCCGCTTAGAGAGAGACAATTGGCCATGTCTATGGTGCAATCACAAGGCGGTGCTGCCTTTCCTGAAAAGGCTGCTCGAGGCACACCCATTAAACGTGCTAAATGGCATTTGGGCATACGTTCTCAAAGCAAACCAAATGATATTATGTTAGAGGTTTATCGTGCCATGAAAGCTCTAGACTATGAGTGGAAAATCATTAATCCTTATCATGTACGAGTTCGCCGTCAAAATACCAAAACGGGCAAATATTCCAAAATGTCATTGCAACTGTATCAGGTGGATGCCAAGAGTTATTTGTTGGATTTTAAATCTTTAACAAACGACGAGGTTGAACAAGGCGATGATGTTATTTTGGAAAGTTTAACACCACCGCCCTTAAGCAATACCGGCATAATGCCCCCGCAACCAACTGGTCATCATACAATGGAGTTTTTTGAAATGTGTGCTGCTTTAATTATACAATTGGCTCGTTAAATGTTTCAACTGCTGTGTAAATTTAATTTGTTGCTTTTATTTTTATTTGGCTCCGTTTTATAACGTAAACAGCGTTAAGTAATTTTCCAATTTGTTTGTAGAGGTTGTATCTATTAAAGGTTTTTAGGAAATTTTAACTAAAAAAAGAATAAGTTTTTTAAGGAAAATTGAGTTTAAAATTAAATCGCCTTGGCTCTTATCAAATATATTCTTTAGGAATATTAAATAAATTTTTAATTCTGTATAAAGATTATTCTTTCTTTAATTTCATGTGGTTTGGTTTTTCTTGAATTAATGTTAGCAGTTTATAAAACTGTTAATTGACGTTAAATTATTTAATTTGTTAACGTGAAACTAACTATACATAGATTTTCGGAGCAACCTTTATTTTTTTTTTATTTTTAACTTTTTTCTTTCTAAAATTGTTATCTTTTCTTAATATTTTGTTTTTGCTTTTTTTTAATTTTTTATTCTTGAACATAACGAATGTTTATAACGATTTTTTTGTCATAATAGAAAAATATATTTTTTATTTACATAGTTTGGTCGCAATAATAATGTTAGTTTTAAGAACATATTTCTTTTGTTAATAAAGTTATAAAAGTATTACAAAAATAGAGAATAAATGAGCATAATTTCATTTTTTTAATATATCAACAATAATGTTAATGAACTTTCAAAAGTATTTTGTCAAAATTAAAGATTTGTCTGCCTTCCGACCATTTTTTATGGAAGGTGAGGGCGAGTTGTTGAATTTAATAACCTACAAGGATACCAGGAGTCTTCTTCGACGAGACGCAAAACTCTTGAAGGCATAAAAATAACTACTATTATAGGAATAATATGAAATATTTTTTAATATACAATTAAATTTTAAAGTAAATTCATTTTATTCTCTCTAAGTTCAACAAATAATTAATTTAAACATTAAAATTATTTTTTAATCTTTATTGTTATCATTGAATTTTATTTAACACACTAACAACTATTAATTAATTACATTATAAAAAAATAATAAACAAAAATATTATTTGTTACATGATTTACAAAAATTAAGTCAAATAAAAATTAATTTCTCCTGTATTAATTACAAATCTCAATAGAAACCAAAATGTAACTAAAATGTTTCACATCATTTTGTCTTCTCATCAGCGGAAAATTTTTTTCCCTTCAGTTTTTCTATTAAGGATTCTATGCTATTGGCTTCGACCAGGCCAATAAATTTATCCACCACAACTCCATTGCGGAAAGCCAAAACCGCTGGTACAGCCCTAACTTCGAAAGTTTCTACCAAATCCGTATTATGTTCGACATCAATAATGGCCAAATCGATTTCCGTTGAATCCTTTAAAAGCTCTTCCATTTTGGGTGTTAAAATTTTGCAAGGATCACACCATTCAGCATGGAAGTTGACAATAACGGGTATATCACTATTGATCACCTTGAAAAGAGAATTGGTTTTTATTTTACAACGAGAAAAATATAAATCTATGTATGCTTAAGAGAAAGTGTTATGTTAGCAGTGGGCAAGAAAAATGATTTTCAGTTTTGTTTGAAGAAAAACATTCACATATTAGTTTTTATTATAAACAAAGAAAATTATTTACATATGTATGTATGTACTAATAATCATATGGGTAAACAAAGAAATAATACGTTAATGTCAGAGTTACCAGCATGGAATAGATTGAATTGAATTAATTATTATTGAATTGAACTAATTATTATTATTAGAAAAAATCTGTATAAAAAACGAATAGAAGTTTTATGAAATTTCGAATGTGTATATGTATACTATATGCCCAGTAAAAAACATATACATTAATCAATAATCGAGCAATAAAGGAGTAAATGCTATGTCAACATTTAGTAGCTAAATTTGTATTTTACATGAAATTTTATGCTTTTTTAGGAGACAAAAACGATTACTCTCTCTGTCGTCATTTTCAAAGAGCTTAAAAGGAGTACTCATGTCTGCGGAGTAATCCATTACTCACAAAGGAGGGCTCCAAGATTACTCTTTGGATGATCCTATTTTTTACTGGGTGGGGTCTCAATAGAATATATATATATATATATATAAATTATAAACGGAATGATAAAACTTTAGTAAATATACCTTTTCCACCTGTGTCACAAAAAAAAATTACGATTTTTATAAAGATTATTGCTCGTATGTAAGTAGTATAGGAAAAACAAATTGTTTAAGAACCCAGACATAGATGTCGACGACCACAATGTTGCCAAAGTGACTCTGGTGAGCATTTTGTTACGGTCTTTGGAAATAAACGACTTAAGGTTGTTTTTTAAATCTAATTATATTTATGATGACACAACCCAATAATTTCCTTGCACATAGGTACTCACTTTTTTATCAAACTCATAATGATCTTTAACAACATATGTTTTTAAGGTCGTCTGTGATTGAGAAAAACATTTTTGGGTGGCTGTCACGGCCAGTGGCGCCAAACGTTGACAGATATTTTGAGCGTTACTTGCGGTCTGGATACAAGACACCAAAAGTGGCATAACTCCATCGGCTGCGATTTTCAACATTTTTGCTTCAGCAATATATGTGTATTCCTTTAAATGACAAAATATTATGAATTAAACAAAAAAAGATAAGATTACAACCAAGAACAGATTTGCAAGGAGAAATATGATGTTTATTGAATTTTAATTTATTATAATTTTTTTTTGCATAATTTTCCATTTATTTACTTGCTTTTATTAAAATAATAACTAATTTATTCCTCTCCTGTCCTATTGTTGCTTAAAAACTTAATGATGAGGTAATTTATGTATTTATCTCACTTGGTAGTTCTTAGTGCCATTTCATTTTACTTACTTTTTTTAAACTCAATTATTTTATAGTTTATTTATGCTTTTAACAAATTCTTTTTTTAAATAAATTAAATTTCATTTTTTCAACTGAAAAAGTAAAAAAAAAATTTTATGAAATGCCAAATAAAAGAAAAATTTTTTGTTTTTGCTTTTGTACTTTCCTTCACAAAACAATGATAACTGATAAAGATTGAGGTTGCCAGATGGGGATATAATATAAACAGTTTTGAAAGCACTGATCAAATTAAAAACGAATTTAATTTAAAATTTCCCATTTTGTAATGGAAAAAGATCAGAATGCAATTCGGCAGTTTAGTCACAATCGCGTTTTTTGTGAAAATTTGTTTGAAACTGTTTTTATTTTAATAAAAAATTTGTAAAATTTCGAATTTTCAATGAATTAATAATTTTTTGGTATTATATATAAGGGTAATTCCACGTCAAATCAACAATGCACTCAAAATGAATACTTCAGATTTTATTGAAACTTTTGTTATTTATATTCCTTGACTCTCTGAATCCAAATATAATTTTAAAAAAATTTAATCTCTTATAGTTTTTATAGCTATACAGCTATAAAAGTCAGCAAATATCGCTTTTTTGCATATGCGCTCGAGGATTTAATATATTCTAATTCCAGTTCTATAAGCCCTAGGAAGTTGAATAATAGCTCATTTTAAAGGGGATTTCATACGCTTTAATTTGATATCAATCATGAAAATACAAATTTTTAACAAATTTTTTTTTGTTATATTTAAAAAAAGTTTTATAAAAATCTTTGAGTTAGTGTCTTTTGATTTTTTTTTTAATTTACATATGTTTTTAAATGTGGCATGGTGAGTACACCATAGAAATTTCAGAGTGGGACCATGGTGAGATCAGAAGTTATGTTAGCAATAAAAAACAATAACATTACACTCTGCTGGTGTCTAATTTTTCTTTATCTCTTTATAATTAAGAACTTTAGTTTAAATAGTTAATTTATTCATTTAAAAAATAGTTCAAATAAAATTCATATAATAAAGTAAATACGTTAGAGAAGCTATAAGTTAAAGCCGCTCTGTGCCATTTATAATCCAATTCTTTTATTTTATATTAAAATTTTTTGATCTATATTTGACAGATTATTATACCTAGTTACAATTTAAACAAGTTTTATGGTGTACTGGGACAAACGCACAACGTTAAATCGACGACCTATAAGCAGGGTAGTCAGATTTATTTTCACGTATTTTGCCAAAATCGATGTGAAAAATCGTCAAAAAAAAGTTTTTTGTTAAAATTTTCCTCTAATATATACAATATTTTTAACAAATCACAAAAATTAAATTTAATGGAAATATCTAAACTACGCCAAAAATAGCAAAAAAGTCGCCAAAATATATTAATAAAGTATTTTGTTTTCTATTTAATATGATTAGTAAACACGAGAAAGGTATAATAATAAATGGAGACCTGACCATACCCTTCCTTAAGATATTTGTTACCGTGTTTTTATTTAGAATATGTTTTATAGGAATTAAATTTATTCAGCATTACTAAAGATCAACAGATTTGTGCCACATGCACTATTTCAATTCATAAAATTATAGCATGTGTTTCACAGTCGAGTTTTGGTGGAATTCATTATTAAAATCGATCTTTCTATCCAGTAATTAACAGCATATAAATTTAAAAACAATCCAATTTTTCTTTAAACTTAATCATCTAATTTGTAAAAAATATTCTTTCAACTTAGAGAAAATAAAACGAACTTAATCCTTACTTCAAAACTTCATTTGTATGTAAAATATAAGTATAAAAAATCAATTAGATAGAATATAATATTTTATATAATCTTTCTAAAACAAAAGTTAATATTTTCTATTATGGTTGATAAGTATCCAAAATTATGTTAGAATTTATATATTTGAATACGAGAAATTTTATTTGGGACTAAGAATTGAAACATTTTAAAATGGAAAGATGCTTGTAAACTTTATATAAAGTTTCCAGTTTCTAGAATAAAATCATCTTTAGAAATTAAAAACGTTTTTAAATGTGAAATTTTCGTAAACTTTAAATAAATTTATGTTTCGAAAGTTTCTGGTTTCCAGAAGTAAAATCATTTTGAAATATAAAAAACAACTTCAATTTTTTTGTTATCCATTTTGATAATCCTTAATTCAGTTTCGAATGTTGGCCAAAAGCCAATGAAAAATCGCCAACAATATCGCCAAATATTTTAAAAATCGTCAAAAAGTCGCCATGTCGCCAAATCCAAAATTTGATCGCCAAATAAGATTGAAAATCGCCACGTTTGGCGAGAAATCGCCATATCTGACAACTCTGCCTATAAGGTTCAAGAATATAAACTTTATGGGTTTGCAAATTAATTTTATATATTCCCTTTCTGTCTGTAGAGAAGGGTGCATAACTGCATAACAATTGCTAGTCGACCTACATATCGAACTATTTATTAACCTACAAATGAAATTTTTGAAGTAAAGTTTTTTTATTCTCTCTATGAAGTTCTACGAATGTCGCCATATTAATTCTTTATGTAATAAATGGAAGGTTAACTCTCAAACTCCATAAAAAAATTTCGCCTTAATATTTCCCCTTCGTAGTTAGGCCCTGTAACAAACTTAATTTCTCATTTAAAAATGTATTGATAGATATATCAAAAGAAGACATACATTTATAAGGTTGTTAAAAATGTTAAAAATTTACAAATCCATTTAAACTTTAATGTTTTTTTTTATTTTGAACATTTTCTTTTTTTAAACATGAGCTAGCTGATGGCCTTGGTTGCTAGTGTTCTTTTTTTTGTAACTTTAAAATAATTAATTATTATTAAGTTTTTCATTAAATAAATAATAAATAAATTAAATTTTTCTTTGATTTTTTTTAATTTATCAAAAATTTCGTTTACAATTCTTAAAAAAAATGTGTTAATGTAATAATTTTAAAAATTTTCGTTTAAATTTTCGAAATCCTATTTAAAAAATTTTGTTTTCCGCGTAATACTTTTTGCTTTGAATACCCATTCAAAATAAATTTTGAAATAACAAATCCGGATGTGATAAGGTTTTCTTCAAATTTCGAACACTAATGCGATTTCTCTGGTGCTTACGTTCCGAGGTGCATCTACAACATGAAGTAAATCAAAGGAAAAAAAAGCATTCAGGAGTTATTATTATGGATAGGAAAATGAGGTGGAGGTGTTGTTGCTGTATTAGAATTATTATCTAGACTTTGGCTATAACTTTAAAATACAATTAATAATTAGCATTTTAATCTATTTAAAAAACATCAGCTTACTCAAATATTTTTTGATGATATTCGATCATAATTTTAACACAATCAGCCAATATTTCACTTTCCTTCAATAGCAAATGAATATCTTGTATGCGAGCGCCTGCTTGTACGGTATGAAATATGGAGGGTGTTATAGACAGTGATAATGTCTCGGCACTAATATGTTGTAAAGGTACTTTGGTTAATCTGATAAATGAAATTAAAATTAGGTTAGTTAATTATTAGATAAGATTGTTGGTAAAAGTAATATCAGACAGTAATAATAATTGACCAAATACATGTAACTACTGAATTAAAAAAAAAAAAATCTACTAATTCAGCAAAAAAGTGATATTCTATCAATATGAGGACGACTCGTAAAACGTTGGAATTATTGTCGCCCCCAACTTATTCTCCAGATTTGGCTTCCAGCCAAAGATTTTCAAATATGGTTCAGCCCCAAAAAAAGGACAATTGACCTAAATGAGGAGTTATCACTGCAACAGAGAACCTTTCGAATATGCTCTTTTCAAAAATCGCTGAAGGAAGTAGGGTATCGAACTTCAAAAGGATTTTATTGAAGTAAAACGTTAATCTGCCTATTTGTTGTAGACTTTTTAACGTTCAATCGTAAACTGTCGTTTGCGCTAATCACTTATTGATTACGTTAGACATGCTGCTCTTTAACGTAATGTAATTATATTGTCTACATATTTAAAAATTTGCTCCGTTTGACTTTACCTTTACAATTTTTTGTTAAATTCAAGGTATATTTATTTTACTAGGTAGTGGCGTCTCTACAACAAATACAACAATACAAGAACAACATGGTATTTTGTTATTGCTTTGTAGTTCGAAATGTCAGAAAACATAGGAGAAAATTGAGAAGGCCTGTATGTGTTTTATTGCTTTCTCACTTCTGCACCATAAAATTGCTAATAACATACAACTTTTGACATGTCGAACTACTAAATCAGCTGGGCGGACGACACTACCTAGTAAGATAAATATACCTTGGTTAAATTTGTATTATTTAAAAAGTTATTTAAAACTTACCTATTAAAATGGGCAAACAAATATTCCAAAGTATTACGATTTACTTCTGGCAGGGAACGTATCAGTCTTCTTAATATTTCCAATTTACTGGGCAAATCAGTCAGCACTAGGAAATATTTTTAATATGTATAATAATTTTATTACTATTTGTTAAGTAATAGCTTTTATACTTACTCCACTGGTTGGGTTTTCCTATAAATGTTTTAGCTTCATTGGCCGATATTAAAGGACTTTTTATTTCTCTGAGAAATAACTTTAAGACGCCAGCTAAAGTGTGTATGTCTATGTTGTGTTGCCTCAAGGCCATATAATCGTTAGCATCAATGCTAAATCTTAAGGCCTGCATCTTATTGTAGTCCCCACATTGCCTATAAATTCCCTCAATGGGCTCTGTGGACTTGCGATACTTTTCCTCAATTAGTTGACAGCAGTCGACGACAATTTTGGGCACCGTTTTGTGTATTTCATCTTTAAGAACCAGCTCGATTTCGGTATCGAAACAGGGCTCGTCTTTAAAAAGAAAAAAAAAAAAAATATTTGGTTCTAAATTTCTCTCTCTCTCTCTCTTTTACTAAATTTTTTAAATTTTTTTGCAAAGAGAAAATGCTTGAAGATTCTGCTCTTAGATTCTTTTAACTTAGTTATAAAATTCTACAGAAATAGAGTGTTTTTTTTTATTTTTAATGGAACCAAGGCATATTTAACCGGTGACTGCACAAGGCGGAGCTAATATTAAAGAGAAATTTTTTCAATTTTTTTTATATGGAGTTTGGCATTAATCAGGTTTTTTAAGAGAGAATAATATCTATTTTACTGTCAAAATCCATATAAAAAAAATTGAAAAAATGTTTTGCTGAAATTGCCTCTCCCTTACGCTATCACCTTGTTAAATATGCCTTGAATGGAACTTTTGAAATTCTTGAGGAGACTAGAAGCGATCAAAATACTCACCAAGCATTATGGTAGTATTTGTTAAAATGTGTTTGTATGTGAAACAGCGAATATGATGGATGAAAAATCAAACATTTTTGATGCATACACTTTTCACGTTTGGAACGTGTCTAGTCCTCTTTAGGAATCGAAATTTTTTTTTATTCAAAGCTTTTATTCAACGTATATTTATCTTAATATAAGATAATATATTATCTTAATAGTAGTGTCGTCCTTCCAGCTGATTTAGTAGTTCGAAATGTAATAGTGCAGAAGTGAGAAAGCAATACGTTTTTTTGATATTTCGAACTATAAAGCAACAACAAAGGCTAGGACGCCACTACCTAGTTAAAATGGTTTTACACGACGTGTATTTGTCATATGACTTGTCAGTTTGATAACCCATATGTAATTTCATGTGTTTGTCAAAATAGCCATTTTACATAACGGTTTTAATTTTTGCTTTCAAACGTACATGTGTAATTAGATCTGACATAACCTACAATGTATATTTTTTCCGCCGCACAGTTTTGTATTGCCAATCACAGCTGATGCAAAAATGGAAACGTAGTGCTTTTGCCACGCTTTTAGTGCTTTTGGTACCACAAAATAGCAAAATATCAAGTTGGCATTACAGGATGCCACATGCTTTGTCACATCAAAATAGAACACGTTCTAAATGAAAAATGTCATATGTATTGTACACATGGAAAATACACATGTTATGTTTGAAAGGGTTTACACGACGTGTATAGAATTTACACATGGCAAAGTGACAAGTCATATGAAAAATACACGCCGTGTAAAAGCACTTTAAATAAAAAATGTCATATGTATTGTACACATGGAAAATACACATGTTATGTTTGAAAGGGTTCACACGACATGTATAGAATTTACACATGGAAAAGTGACAAGTCATATGACAAATACACGTAGTGTAAATCCACTTTAAGATAAATCTACCTTTCCTTTATTCTTTAACATCTTAACTCAGATTTTTGAAAATATTTAATTATTTTTCTTACCATTGTAAATATTTTGCTCTCTTAGTGTTTGTATGCTGGGTCTCTGTTTCCAAAAATTACTCAGTTTCATCCAGGCTACAAATTTGGAAGGTTGTACTTCTATTTGCGTTGTGCTAGCAATTGAATCTTTTTTTGTCACTCTCATGCTGCTAGACTTTTTACGTTTATTTTGTATTTCCTGCTTGGAAAATTGTTCAAATTTCTTGCTTAGTTCTTCCAGCTGTAAGGCCATTGCCTTTGAGTCCTTTTCCTGGCCAATCAATTGTTTTTCCAATTCCTCTACTTTAAGTTCCAACTTTTGTAAACGTCTTACACACTGCGAAGAAGAACAATTGGTGTTGTAAGATGAGGCCGTAGAAGTGGACGAAGAAGTCATTTTATTTAAATCGGATGTAGAGGCGGAGGATACTGGAGTGTTGGGAATGGGTGGAGAGTTAGTATTTAACTCGTAAAGTCGGCTTAGATCTCGCGTACTACTACTTTTGAGTAGAGTAAGTTTTATGGGTCTCGGTCTAGGCTCCTTAAGTAAGATAATTCCCTCGGGCCTTGAATTTGAATTTTTAGTTGTAATAATACCGTTAGCACGTGCGAGGTTACTGTTTGAACGCGTATAACTAGGCGTACGATCGCGAAAACAATTCATAATGTTTTTGTGGCCTCTACGTTCGTTGGCTGCTGAGCCTGCATTGGCGATAAGAATGCCCGCAGAATCTGGTGTTTGTGGCGCATTTTGCTGAGATGAATTAAAATAAGTTGACTGCTGCTGCTGCTGCTGTTTCATGCTTTTTTTTATACCTACAAAAGCCTCTAAAGTGCTAACAAAAGAAGGGCTGGGGAGCAAGAAATGTATTTTGCACTCATACAAATTTTACAATAACTTGCGGTCAGTTTTGTTTTGTTGTGTTTTTTTTTTCTTTTTTATAGTTTTATCTGTTATTTATTTATTAAATTATTTTTATATTAATACATATGCAGTGTATTTGTATATTTTAGCTAATCACTCATGCACATCATTTGAAAACAAATGCAATTTTAATTTAAAATTCTTCTATTCTTGTTATGAAAAATGGTTCTTTTTTACAAACACTGCTCTTGTTATGACAAACCATTCAATTGTTACGAGTATTTGTTGTGGGAGCCTATTGAAAATTGATTCCCATTGTATCTTATCGCTTCCCTAAAGTTTAAAAAAAATATTAATTTAATCGTTTGTTTTTCATTATCATTATCTATTCGAAGAGAAAGAGCCATTTTTGAAAACAAATACGTTATTTATAACAGTTGCTTGCTCATTACAATTTGCTCTCTGTGCTCTTTTCAATAAAACATGGAATTTGAAAAAGGGGGCAAAATTGTAAGTGGGGGATTTTCATTGACTTGAATTGTTTTGTTTTTTATTTCGTTAAGGCAGTTTTTTTTATACTTTGTATGGATTTGTATTTATTTGATGTTGATTACTCACTTCCCATCAGTGTTTAATTCTTGTCAAGGTGTATGTTTCCCACTGTTAAGTGTTGTGGACGTCGTATTTATGTTTAAATTAAAATGGAATTTAACCCGTTGACGCTTTGAAATGCTGATTTATCTTTTCAAAGAAATTTTAATATTCTATAAATAAACTTTTAAGGGTGGTCAAACAAAAATTGTTTTGATTTAAACTTCTTCTTCTTCTTCTTTAATTATGCCGTTCAACCTGGAACGGCAGTATGATGAAAAAAAGGCTTCTGGAGACAATAAGTCCATAGTGAAGCCTTTACTTAATTTATGTTATATTTATTTATATTTTATAGTTTTCGTTATTTTAGTTTTCGTTAGTTTGTAAAATTATCTTTTATTTCTTTTAAATTAGTTTATATGTATGTATTTTATTTATTATTTTCATTATATATTTTAAGTTTCTTTTCATTTATTAATTTTCCTTGTATTATTGAGGTTATACACGATAACCAGAACAATTGCACATGGCTGATTAATGCAACCACCAATTAACAGCTAATCGTGGAAGCCAATCACCCAGTGCGAGAGTGAGACGTAAACCACTCGAAGGCCTAGCTACAAAATCGGCCTGATTGACTTTAAACGATAACGACAATGACGCGCGCACGTGTTCCTCCACCCAGAGCTACTTTACGAATCCAGATTTAAACTTATTATTCACCAGCCGTGCCCAAACACGTTCTGTGCGTTCTGACAATATTTTTTTCCGATTTTGCTTTGAAAGTAATCCACATCAAATTTTAAGACTCTTATAGTGTCTCACGTATATATATTTACTTTATATAGAGGTACCCATCCCTGTATAAAATTCTACAATTCAAAAAATTATTGTAAACCTCTGTAAAAGATGTTAAAAATATTTTAATAACAATTTAATTCCACAAAGTAGAAATACAAATCAAATACAATTGTTATTCAATTGGCTATTTGGCAGCAAAATTTTGGTAAAATCCATCCAGTAGATTTTACGTGATGCGAACACAAACGAAAAGCAGACAGACTTTTATATTCAATCATCTTTCATCAGTTGGTAAGAACGAAGTCTACCACTACTCAAGGCATATTTAACAAGGTTTATTTATATTAGCTCCGCCTTGTGCCTGTCACCTGGTTAAATATGCCTTGCCACTACCTCTTCCCTCTTGTTTGAGGTTTTTTTTTCTTTATTATTTACCACCTAATATTTGTTGTTGCTTTAGACAACCTTAGGTTAGCAATGAGAGAAACTTTCTTTATTTGTTTTGTCAACATTAAGCCTAACTTTGACCATGCATTTACATATGTATGTATATGTTTATAAATTGTTCGACAAATTAAATTAAATATTCAATAATATGTACATATGTACATATATATTGTAAAAATCAAATCGCGCTTTTTAGGGTTCCGTACAAAAAGTGTAAAAATGTAACCCTATTGTTTTCGCTACAATGTCTGTCCGTCTGTCCATCTGTCCGCGCCTTTTATCTCTTGAACCGTAATAGGTAGACTTTTGAAATTTTCACAGATGATGTATAGCTGTTGCCGCTATAGCAACAAATACTAAAACTTATAGGGTGTTCCGATAGAGAGGTGTTATAATAGGTAGACTCTTGAAATTTTCACAGAAGATATGTAACTGTAGCCACTATAGCAACAAATACTAAAACTTATAGGGTGTTCCTAAAGTGACGTGTTATTTGCCTTTATGTCTTTATTTTTTGAGCTATAGGAGGCAACCACTTAAAATTTGCAAACAATAATTTAATCTATGTTCGCGTTATAAGCAAGTATACAATATTAAACATAAAATTAAAGGGTGTTCCGATAGTGACGTGATTTGCATGTATGTATATGGCCTAAGTTTTGAACGACTCTTGAAGTTTTTACAGGAGGTGTATTACTATGGCCACTATAACAAATAGTAAAAATTAAAGGTTGTGCCGACAGTGACATGATTTGCATACACATAGACTAATTTTTTAACCATAATAGATAGACTCTTGAAATTTTCACAAATGGTGTATTACTATAAAAACAATAAAAATTTAAAGGGTTTTCCGACAGTGACGTCTTTTGCATGTAAAACGACATATTTTTTGAACCGTAATAAGTAGACTCTTCCAATTTGTATAGAAGATGTGTTGCCATGGCCGTTATTACAATTACAAAAAATTAAAGGGTGTTCCAACAATGACATGTTTTTCACGTATAGTAACTTATTTTTTTAATAGTAGTAGGTAGACTCTTGATATATTCATGGAAAGAGAATTGGCCATGGCCGCCATAGAAAATAACAAAGTTAAAGGGTGTTCCGACAGAGACACGATTTGTACGTAAATAGC
The DNA here is from genome assembly GCA_949628195.1 of Phasia obesa. Lineage (NCBI taxonomy): Eukaryota > Metazoa > Arthropoda > Insecta > Diptera > Tachinidae > Phasia > Phasia obesa. The sequence continues at coordinate 10,953,795 of OX451218.1, forward strand.
CTTATTTTTTGAACCGTAATAGGTAGACGCATGTATATTTTTATAGATAGTGTATTACCATGGCCGCTATAACAAAAATTGCTATTTAATGTATAACAGACATACCTACGTTAAATAAAATCTGTCTTATACCAGTGAACCGATCTATATTATATATTATAATTCGAAAATAGGCTTTATATTTATATTTTGATTTGTTGATATTTTAGGTGGGCGTGGTTCTTTTCATACAAAGTAAATATTACTTATCGTATACTTAGAGAACTATAATTACAAATCTTCAAAGTGAGTAAGAGTAACTCATTTTTACTTTACCATACGCAGTATAGGTAAGGTATTGTAATTACGAAAAAAATCGATGTCGGGATTTCGAACGATTTATACGTTTTAAGATCTCCTGAACCCATTTTGACTATTTTCGCGATGATGTCTGTGGCTATACTGGTCATACCGTTTGACATATCAAAATGAAATTCAGTATGTATCTTTGGTATATGGAGATGAAGAGCTGTATAGTTTTTGGGCATAATCGGGAGGGGCAGGGGGTACTTGACACCTTAAACCGAAAATAATTTTTTGTTTGATTGGAATATACTTTTAACTTTTATTCTTTACGTAATGAGTATATCCATAAAAATATCTGTTTTCATTAGGTATGGTAGAGTTGAGTGTAGGTCACTCCAGTTTTCTGAAAGAGCATAGTTAAAATTAAAATTGTCTTGACCGAAACTGTGGGCGTAGCCATTTCAACTGAATATTAATTTAAATATAACAACAGATCTATAGTAGTTAGGATCTTGATATCTACTTTTTTAATAATTTACTACTAATGCGCTTAGTCAAGGCTAAAATGGTAGGAATTGGAAAGGTGAGCCTTGCATCTTCTACACAAAGTTTATAATAATCATTCTACAACTAAAGAGCTATTTTAGCTAACAGGTTCTTAATTTTGAAGAAATGACTGCGTTATAACAGTTCGTAAATATGTCAAAAATATAACTGAACGGAACAAAGGGCGTGACATCTCCTATTCATAAAGTTTTTTTTTAGCTAGAAATCTTAAACTTTGTGTGGTAACTTGCTAATTATGTACATACATAGAAAAACAAAAATGAGGAAAAATTAAATGGGCGAGCGTAACACTTGCCATACAGTGTCATGGCCGCATAACGGTAGATCTATGAATGCTACAGTTTTAAAATTTTATGTGATCAACTTTTTTATTAATTGAAATTGAAGGAATACGATCAGTGGATATGGAACTTTACATACAAACTAAATATAAATAAACTTACATCAATAGATCTATCCTGGATTTTCATACTTTTTAACCGACTTCAAAAAAAGAAGGATGTTATCAATTCGTCTGAATGTTGCTTTTTTATGCTTGTGCCCGCAGAACTCATTCATTTCCGAACCGATTTTACAAATTTTTTCTATATTAGAAAGGAAAAGCTTACAGATTGGTCTCATTTTAAAAGAAGTTCAGAATTTTGAAAATTAAAGGGTGTCCCCATACAATATACGTGTTTTTTACGTGTATTATGAACCGTAAAGGGCACCCTTTTAAAATTTTAAAAAAACTGCATGTCATTATAGCTGCCATTAACAGAACTTAATAAAAAAAAAAAAATAAACTTAAAAATTAAAGGGTGTCCCCATATGTGACGTCAATTTAAATATATGAACCATTTGAACCATTGTAGACAATCACTTGAAAATTGGACAGAATGTCCAATATTTATAATCAGAAATCAAATATTTATAATTAGAAGTTAAAGGGTGTCCCAATAGTTGATATAATTTGATGTATATTGCAAAACTTTTGAACCGAGAGACGGTTGAAATATTCAAAGAACCTATATATCTAAGTCCTTTATAACATCAAGTATATAATTTAAATTTGGAAACTAAAGGGTGTCCCCATAATTGATACAATTTTACCTATCTAGCCCTATCTTTTGAACCGTTATAGACAAACACTTGAAAATTAGACAGAATCTCCACTACTATGTCCCGTATAATAACATTAATAAATATTTAAAATTTTAAAGGGTGTCCCAATAGTTGATGTAAATTGATGCATATGGCCAAACTTTTGAGCCGTTTTAGACAGACATTAGAAATTTACAAAGAATCTGCCCTTTAAAATAAGTGTTTAATTTAAAATTGCACATTAAAGGGTGTCCCCTAGGTGATATTGTTTAAGCTATATGGCCATATCTTTGGAACCGTTACTTTTTATTACTGTTTCAGTAATAATAAGTGTAAAAAAATAAAGGGTGTCCTCATATCTGACGTAATTTGTCGTATATGGCTTTATCTGCTTAACCGTTACGGATAGACATTTGAATGTACAGAACGTATATTACTTGTCCGTTAGAGCAACAAGTATAAAAGTATTTGATTTGAGTACTATTTCTTACACATTACTTTCTTTTAAATTTTTAGTTCAGAATTGATGCACATATATTTGTTTTGTAGTCGGTTTTTTTTTGGAAGAATTATTGTGTATATAGACAAACCATAAATAGGCGTGATTGAAACTGGGGTAGTGGCATGTCCTATACAAAGTAAATAATAATTTTCATACATCTGGAGAAATGATATAAAACAACATAATCACCCTTATCGCGGTTGTCAATTTTGTGACGTTTTTGGGCGTTTTTCAAGCGTTTTTACAAAATGGTATCGCGGTTGGCAAACACGCCAGCGTATACGACACTTTTTGCAAATCTATTACTAAAACGGTATCGCAAAGGACGTATTTGCCTGTCAAAATTACAAAAAACTGTCGTTAACTTTTTTGCTCACGACAGAGTTTGATAATTGAGAAAATATTTTTAAAAATGGAGTCAAATAAAATGTAAGATGAATAAAAACCATATTTAAAGTTTTTTATTTAAATTTTAGTGTTTTTTTATTTATTTTAGTATAAAAATTACCACTCTCGCACAATTTTCTAAGTTGGTGGAATTAATGGAAAAAAACCTTATTTGGCTAAAGGATACAATAAAGGATTAAATAAAATTAATATAAAAGAAGAATGGAATGAAGCTGCAGAAGAGCTAAATAGTATAGGCCCTCCGTTTCGTACAGGCGATGGTTGGTTAAAGGTATGAGTATGGAGATTTTAAATTCAAATTAAAAAAAAAAAAAACTGTCACACAACAAGGCCGAAAGTCATGCAACAGGTGGAGGTGCTTTTAAGCAGTTTGTTTTGACACCAAATGAAGAGGCTGCAGTAAGTTTATTGGAATTGCACAGCATAAAGAACCTTTCGGACTTAAGCGTGCTCGTTGCAATTCCGCTGATCATACACTTTCTGCTGATGAAATATTCAACTTCGTAATTGACGAAAGTACTGAAACTAGTACGCCTGCAAAAAGACAAAAATAAAATATTTCGGGAACCACTAAAGATTTAAGTCTGCCTGAAGAACCTTGCTGTTCGTCTAAAATATTTTCAAACGATGAGAACGTGGATCCTGGTGCTTCAAAAAAAGTTCGTAAAAATACAGAAAGTCGTAAACTAAAATTGTTAGAAAAACAAGTAGAATATCAAAAAGAAATTAGTTCAGGTTTAAAAAAAAGTTTGACCGAAATAGAAGGAAAACTTTAGAATATTAAGAGAAACTAAAATTATATAAAGAGGAGTTAGAAAGAAAAGTAAAACACCGCAATGAACTTTTAAAACTAAAAGTAGATTAACTTGAAATTAAAAAAAAGAAAATGGAAATTGATTGCTTAAAAAATGACTTGTAGTCCTTTATTTATAATAATAATAATAATAATAATAATAATAACAATTTAATTTATAAAAAAATTAAATAAACTAGTTTCTATACTCATTCATTATTCTTAACCTTAAGCTTGAAGCATTTGAATCATCCTCTTCGCTATAGTCAGGTACATTCATATCTTCGTCAATATTATAAAGAATACATATATTGTGCAATGCAGCGCAAACAGAAATAATTTTTCCAACAAATTCTGGAGTATAATGGAGTTGCTACCAGTAAACATCGAAAACGATTTTTTAAGACGCCTATAGCTCTCTCCACAATATTTCGAGTTTTTGCGTGAATATTGTTGAAGTTACTTTCTGGAGAACCATTTACAGTTGACCGAAAAGGTGTCATCAAGAATGTATCTAAAGGATAACCAGCATCGCCTAAAAATGAATATGAATAAATTACTTTATAGAAAATATCACATTAAAAAATACATGCACATTTATGCATATGTACATACATACCTACCTAGTAACCATGTATTTCTTTCTCCACTCTGGTATTGCTCTTTTAAGTGGTGTTTTAAGTCGCTTATATTCCATATAAGAGAATCATGGCACGACCCCGGATAATGGGATTGAATATATCTTATTACAAGCTTGTGGTCACATACCTTTTTAAAATTAATAAAAAGAAAAATAAATTGCACAAGCTTTAGGAAATGTGTTTGTTTCTTATACATACCACCATTATGTACAAACTATAAAATCCCTTTCTGTTTAGATATTTATATCGTCGTTCAACTTATTGCTACATGAGTCCCGTCAATACACCCTATAACACCAGGAAATCCAGTTTTCCAGTTTTTTGATTTCATTTTTTTCTTCCCCATTTGTTACAAATGAGATCCAACGGGGACAAAGTTCACTGTACATTGCATCAATGCATTCATGAAGCGCATCGATTACGGAGGACTGGCAAAGGTTAACACTTATATATTTTCCAACCCCTTTCTGGTAACTGCCTTCAGCAAGTATCCCTAGAGTTGCGATGAGTTTTACTTCTTTTGAAACTGCTGATTTCTTTGTGGGTTCTTTTAATCTTGATGAAATTGTTCGAAGAACATATTTAAAGGCCGTTTTATTAAGCCTAAAATAACTAACAAATCTAAAAAAAATGTTTAAGTTTTAACCAACTAATAAATAAATACAACACAACTTACTTTTTGTCAGGCAAAGAAAATATATTGCACTGCTGCCTTAAATGCTTTTTTAAGCATGCCTCTGAAATAACAACGTCTTCTTCATCTTCTGAAGATGAATAAAAACCAATACTCAGCATACCTATTTGTTGAAAAAATTTAAAGTTTTTATCGTTACCCGCGTAAAAATATATGCATGTAGGTAATTTAAATTTTTTTCTTATTTTTCTTATTTTGTAATCAGCTGTGAATTGTTGACATTTCATAATAAAATAAAATTAGTTATTCTGTTACAATACGACTCTTTTACAAATTGGCATAGGCGTAAAACTTCCGCGATACCATTGAATTGTAAATACGCCAGCAAATACGCCATTCGTCTAAAAACGCCTACGCCAACCACGATAAGGGTGAATAGTTTGTAGAGACGCGGCCAAGAATAGACTAAATAAGAGCAATAGGCGTGGCTTCTCCCAGACATATATGTATGTAAGTAAATTACAATCAGTATAACTAGACAACTAAATTATCGTATATCATCAAACTTGATGCATGTGATCAAGTTGTTTAGTCGAACAACAACAAAAAAAATGGAAAGTAGGAAATAGTGGGCGTTGCATAAAATCAGTGAAAGCATACACATAAGTCTTTGTAATCCTGATGACTCCTAAGCATTGCTATTAGTTTATTTTATTGAGTCCGGTAGTAAATATTTACCTTTTTAACTAACCCCCGAACAGTAAAATCCAACAATTCTGAAGTGTTTTTTAAGGTAAAATGCAAGTGCAAGTTTATTGAAAAAAATATATAATTTCGACAATGTTTTGTTTTATTTTTGTTCGTTTATACAATATCAAAGTAATTTATATTAAAAATAAAGCTGCCAAGCAACGTAAATGTACAATAATAATAAGAATAATAAAAATTTAAAGTGTGTGTAAAAACATGTTCAAGTAAATTAAAATAAATATAAGTTATTTTTGTTAAAAATTCCCTAATTACAGTTTGTTCACATAAGGCAATACAGTTATTTATTTTTATATTTAGAGTGGGCAAAGTGTTAGCGGTACAAATTACTTTATTTGTGATAAGTTTTTTATAAAGTTTGATAATTTCAGGGTGTAACAAGATTAACAACAATAATATTGATTATTTTTAATTAAAGTCCTCTCAAAGGCAAAAACAATACTTTTTGTTTGTGTCTTTTTTTCATTTAGGTTCGTATACATTAAGGAAGTTAATAACATTTTAGAGTTTAACAAACTGAAACAAAATTAATTTACGCTTATGGCGATTCTTGTTGTTCGTTGGCTTTTTTTTTGGGATATGTTCAAATATATAGTTAAATTGAAGGTTAATTGAAACAGTCAATAAACATGCTTAGAATAACATACATATTTCATGATGCCAATTTTTTAACATTTAAAAGTGTTACTATTATAAAAAAAGAAGCTACAACAAGTATTTTAGTTTTCTGACCAGATTAATTCACATTTAGATACTTGAAAATTAGACACATATGCATGTTTTTTTTTTTGACAATATTTGAATAATGGAAATAAATTGAAAAATTTTAATTATAAGCTACTAAATAGCTTAATACGAAGCACATTAGAAAAGCTATTAAGCCCTTTTCTTTAGCTCCAGCTGCACTGTTGGCAGACTTAAGGGATAGATCTCCAACCATGGTAGACTCTTGTTGCAATTGTTGTGAAGAAGCACCAGCGGTGTTTGGTTGGATGGGAGCTAAAGGTGCAGAGCCTGCTGCTGGAACTGCAGTTTCTGCTGGTTTATTGGGGTCTACACCTTCAGCAGCTACTTGTGGTTGGGGTGGTGGAGCTGGATAGCAGGCAATTTTTTCTACTTCTATCATTTTCGTAGCATCATTTGGATCAGTTTCATTGACACGTACTGGCACACAAATTATACCACCTGCTGGTGGCTGTTCAGCATTCTGGGGCGTCTGTTCAGCATTCTGGGGCGTCTGTTCAGGATTCGCAACGGAAGCATTTTGAACCATATCAGGAACTGCGGCTGGTACTGGAGCCATGGGTGCCAAAGGTGCTGGTGTTTCACCGGCAGCTGCTGCTGGTGCCTGGGTTACACCATTATTAATAACAGTTGCCCCATTTACATCAGTAGCATTGACAGGTTGTCCATTATTAATAATGATAATTCTATCATGTCCACCATCAGAACTGCCACCGCTAGCTGCTGGTGCTTGTTCAACAACACGGGTTTGTGTGGGTGTAAGTACATGACCCAAAATAGCACCGCCAAGTGCACCGGCAGCTAAACCAGAACCTATATTAAAAAAAACAGTCTTAAGTACAATTTTGTAAACTCTTTCGTAATTGTGAAATTAATAACATAAAATACAGTTTTTAATATGCCAATATTTCAGAACGTCATTAAACTTTCAATGCAAACAAGGTTTGTATATCCATAAAGTTTTAGCACCTTCAGTTATAATTACACTTAAGCAAGCTTGCATACTTATAAAATCTTTTCTTTGTTAACAACCAAGGCATATTTAACCATATTTAAGTTAAATATGCCTTGGTTAACAACGAAAAGAAACATTAATTTTCCTGATAAATATATATTTTTTTAAAATTACCTTGACTGAATTTTGTTTACTTTATAACACGGTCTGTATAAAACATTTTATTTGTTTTATACTTATAAACGAATTTTAAATTCTTTAAGGTAAAAACAATTTATTTGATAATGTTTGTTAAACAAAAAGTTATCATTATTTTTAATAAGCGTAGACTTATTATTAAAATATGTATAAAAACAACAATTTTGCACATTTATATTAAAAGTGACAAGATAAACTATTATGTGTGAAAGATAAACACAGCAGTTTCAGTTTACTGAATTGCAATTTAAATATAAAAATATATATGTATTTTATGTAATGCTAGGGAACGTTGTTTTGTTTTCTACGAAAAAAATCATTTCAGTTCTAAGCAATTAATTTTACAATAAATTAAACCAATAAAATTATCATTGCTTATTTCTTATTTTATTTAACTGAAAAACTTTCACAATTGCAAAGTTAATTACAAAAGTGAATGTCAATTTTAAATAATGAAAAAATCTAAATGAAATTAAGGAGTTTTGTTAGTATGATGTTGAATAGGTCTTGACATTCGAATGATGATTGTAGTTTTAGGTATTTAAAACTGATGGATTTACATATGTATATAAAAAAAATATTACATAACTTAATGAAATGTTGGAATGACAAGTTAAAATATAAAAAAAAAGTAAAAAATCACTTACCAAATCCTAAACCAGACGAAGTTTGCTGGGGTGGTGATGAATACATTACAGCTCCTGGTGGCAAGGCGTTACCAGCCGGCAAATATGTAGCGCCTTGCGGCAAGCTTTGAGACGGCGGATAATAGGAAGCACCTGCAGGCATACCACCGGCATGATAACCACCATAACCACCGGCAGGCATACCACCGGCATGATAACCACCATAACCACCGGCAGGAAATGCACCGCCAGCTGCATAACCTCCAGGAACCTGAGATGGGTTATTGTAGTAAGTTGCGCCTGGTGGTATAGCATGGTTCTGAGGGGCTGCTCCATAGTTGGTACCTGTAGCCTGGTTATAGCTAGGAGGAGCAGCACCATAACTAGGCTTCTGATATACGGGTGGCGGTTCATGCATATTAGTTTTTGCTCCTCCAGCTACATTTGAAGCCGAATATGCTGGTGGTGGTCCGGCATTATTTTGATTGGGCACATTCCATCCTATAGGCTGATTATTCGAATTCGGGGCGCTAGCCGGACGATTAGGTTGCGAGTTATAGTTGGGGTAACTTAATTTAGCAACATCTGCATGCGAATTACTGCCGCCGCTATCGGTGTGATAAGTAGGTTTTGTTACACTGGTACTTGGCTGACGGCGCGTAGTGTAACCACCACCTGACGATGTTTTACGACTACTACCACCCAAGGCTCTTTTGGCTTCACATATTGGTGCCGTCGCTATTAACACACTTACTAACAAAGCGACCACTAATTTTTGTGGTGCTGCAGACATCTTTTAAAATATGTAATTTTAATCGCCTGCTTTTTTACTAAAGTTTTTATATTGCGACTGTTATTCGTTGAAAATTACCTAAGAACTAAAATAATATTTTACCAAAATAATCGAAAAACAAATACATTAATTCCGTACTTGTGACTTGCTGTTGACGCGTTATTAATAAATAATTCGCTTTATGTACTAATTTAATAACCAGTTATTTACCTCTTTTCCTCTTCAGTAGTATTATTGATAATTTCACGTTATGTTTTGTCTGTTGTTAAGTTTATATTGAATTTCACCAACAAATTAGCAAACCAAAGAGTGACGCAGTTATAACAACAAAACCGTGAGAACAAATTAAACAAAATATGGCAATTCTAAATAAATTTTCACCACATAAGAATGCCACTACAATACACCACACTGGCAACTGTGATAATTGGTTTAAAAAAGATTGGGCAACACTTTTTTAGAAAATATTTTCTTCACCAGTAGGAAAGCACCTCGTGTAAACATATTTTTGTTTACTTTTGTTTTCTATACTTCTTTTGTAAAAGTTGAATTGAATATAATAAAATGTCTACAAGTGTAAATATAAGACTAGCGTTAGATCGTGTAAATATGGGTATGTTGGCTCAAAATCAGACAAATGCTCCACGACTGTATACACCCGGCGAGGTGGTTACAGCCCAACAGGGATTTATGAAGGGCCATGGGACCTATGTGGAGGGTGAAGATATTAAAGCTTCCGTAGCTGGTGTAATTGAGCAAGTAAACAAATTGGTTTCCATTAAGCCTTTAAAAAGTCGTTATGTCGGTGAAATTGGCGATGTGGTTGTGGCTCGCATAACAGAAGTGCAACAAAAAAGATGGAAAGTGGATACGAATTCCCGCTTAGATTCAATCCTACTTCTTTCCTCAGTCAACTTGCCAGGTGGTGAATTAAGAAGACGTGTAGCGGAAGATGAACAAGCTATGCGCAAATATCTTCAAGAGGGTGATCTAATATCTGCCGAAGTACAGAATATATATGATGAAGGAACTTTATCGCTCTATACTAGGTCTCTAAAGTATGGCAAACTTTCGCAAGGAGTTTTAGTAAAGGTGTTTCCTTCTTTAGTTAAACGGCGTAAAACACATTTTCATAATTTACCCTGTGGTGCCAGTATCATTTTGGGTAATAATGGCTTTATATGGATATCCCCTTTGGTCAATTTCGAACAAGATGGTGGTGATGGTGGCTTTTCACAAAATCTTTCCGAAGTTATACCACGATCAGATCGAGAAGTAATTTCTCGTTTAAGAAATTGCATTTTGGCCTTAGCCCATTGTAAAATGATGCTCTACGATACTAGTATTTTGTATGCCTATGAAGAGTCTATGAAATATGAAGTACATGAATTGTTGCAACAAGAGGCCATATTTGATGTGGCCTTTTTGACACAGCATCGTTTAAGACTGCAGGAGGAGTGATTTTTAATAAATTAGTAATTAAGTAAATGTTTTTGTTTTATTATATTTTTAACGTCGATCCGAAAAATGACTTGAAAGATTATGTTCTTAAAGTGATTTATTTATGAGTAGATGTGCCCGTCACGTCGTGGGCGTCCTGACTATATTTTGCAGAATTTTGCTTTGAAAGTAATCCACACCAAATTTTGAAACTTACTTTTGTAGTGCTTGAGTTATGGTTTATATTTTCTTTATATACAGGTTCCCATTCCTGGATACTATTCTAAAATTTATACAAAGTTCTAATATTGTAGAGTTTTCTAAATAGTGTTTAAAATATCTCGCTTTCAAAAAAAAACTATAAAGTTTACAGTACCATTAAATCGGTAAAATAGCGCAATAAGACTACTTTTCTCTTTAAAATGAGATATTTTTGCGGAAACAGTATTCTACATGTATTTGAACCAAATTTATTATAATCCATCTACAGGCAGACAAAACTCTAAAAATTGCTGTTTTGTATTGTATTTCGATTAAAAACTGCGACAGAAACAAAATTTTTTAAAAATACTTAATGTACAGGAACGGTCCTGGTATAGTTATTCCAGAAGAGTTATTGGTTTGTAATACTGAGGGTATTTTTATTTGAGAACTTAGAAATACACACAATTTTTATGATCAATAAAGAAAGGTTGGTCATTTTAAATCAATACAAATTTTACAACAATTCTTGCAAAAAAAAAACCGACTTCAAAACAGACAAACTTAAAATCATGTTTCTTTAAGACGCTAATTATACAATGCTTATATTATATTCGAGGAAGATTGTAGCGGGATTTTTTAAATGTCGTAGCACAAACTGTCAATTCAGATAAAAAAATTAATTTTTGAATTTAATAATCAGTCGATTTTCTACCGGGGGCAGTGCTTCCGGAGTATATAGGGGCACAAGATCTCAGGGTTGTGGTCCTTTTCAGGTTAAACCAATCCCAAACGACTGTATGGCGAATCAAAAGTTTGGCTATATACATAAAATTACACTAACTATTGGGACACCCTGTAATTTCCGAATTCAAATTTTATAATTGTTATAGCGGTCGTAGCAATACAGGTTCATTGTAAATATCAACCGTCTGTCTGCAACGGTTTAAAAGCTTGGCCATATACATACATCAAATAACATAAACTACTGCGACACCCTTTAATTTATAATTTTAAATATATATATTTATTAAACAGACATAGTAATGGACATTTTGTCTAATTGTTAAGTGTTTGTTAATAACTGTTCAAAAGATAGGGCCATATATATCAAATGACATCACCTATTGCAACACCCTTTAAATTTTAATTTAAATACTTGTTATAGAGGACTTTGTCACACAGATTCTTTGTAAATTTTAACTGTGTGTCCATATTCATCAAATTACATCAACTATTGGGACACCCTTTAATTTATAATTTTAAATATTTATACTTGTTGTTATACCAGACATAGTAGTTAATATTCTGTCTAATTTTCAAGTGTTTGTCTATAACGGTTCCAAAGATGAGGACATAATGTTAAAATTACATCAATTATGGGGACACCCTTTAATTTATAGATCCAAATTTTATACTTGTTGTAATAGCGGACTAAGCAATATAGGTTCTTTGTAAATTTCAACTGTATATCTATACCAGTTCAGTTTACATTAACTATTGGGACACCCTTTAATTTTCAAATTCATATTTTACACTTGTTATTATAGCGGACTTAGCAATACAAGTTCTTTGTAAATTTCAACTATCTGTCTATAACGGTTCAAAAGTTTGGCCATATATATATCAAATTAAACCAACTAATGAGACACCCTTTAATTTCTTTGAAATATTTATACTTATTATAACAGACATAGTAACGAACATTCTGTGCAACTTTCAAGTGTTTGTCTCTAACGGTTCAAAAGATAGGATTATAAAGGTGAAATTACGTCACCTATGGGTTCACCCTTTAATTTTTAATTTTATTTTTTAATTACTTTTTGTTATTGGGAGCTATAGTGATACACATTTTTTTTAATTTTAAATTGGTGACCTATAAAGTTCATAATACACGTAAAAAACATGTATGTTGTATGGGGACACCCTTTAATTTTTAAAAGTTTAAACTTCTTTTAACGGTACCAATCTGTAAACATAACCTTTCTAATAGCGAAAAAATTTTTAAAATTGGTTCAGAAATGACCAAGTTCTGAAGGCACAAACATAAACAATAAAACAACACACAGACGAATTGATAACCTCCTTCTTTTTTTGAAGTCGGTTAAAAAGAAAGTTGTTGAAAACGTTGGTAATTTTTACCCCCCGTCTCCATTAGACGTGTCTTAACAAAAGTCAAACTTCATATTAAAAAAAACATTATTTTTAAAACTGTTTTTTTTATATGAAGTTTGACTTATGTTAAGACATGTTCGACATGTTGATAGCAAATGAAGACGGGAGTTTATGGTTTGTTTATTTACTTTTGCCAGTAATAATGTCATTGGTAAAATTTACCAAGGCATATTTAACAAGGTTATAGCCAAGGCATATTTAACCAGGGAGTTTGACATTAATCAGGTTTTTTAAAAGAGAATAATATCTATTTTACTGTCAAAATCCATATAAAAAAAAATTCAAAAAATTTTTTGCTCAAATTTCCTCTCCCTTACGCTATCACCTTGTTTAATATGCCTTGGTTATAGCGTAAGGGAGAGGAAATTTCAGCAAAAATTTTTTTGAATTTTTTTATATGGATTTTGACAGAAATATCTATTTTATTCTCTCTTAAAATACCTGCCAGTCGTAAAGTAGCTCTGGGTTGGGGAACATCGTTCGCGCGTCATTGGCGTTATCTTTTAAAGTCACTCTCGCACTGGCTGATTGGCTTCCTCGTGCAATCGTTTTGGTTACCGTGTATAACCTAACAAATTTTAATCGAAGCTGAATTTGGAACTTCCTATACGAAGGTATAGGTCGCGCAACAGATCCTGAAGGAGGCTAATGGAGTATACCTGGCAATTTGTGAATACGATTGTTCCGCCAACCAAACTTAGAGTTAAAAAATAAAAAGTATGCACATTTTTAGGTTTTACTGTTATGAATTATCCCTGTCCTGGCGTCATAGATAAACGGATAGAAAAAACAATAATTTGTAGCCCAAAGTGCAATGTTAAAAATTTAACATAGATGAACGAACAATTATTTCTGTGTGAGTTAAAAAGTGAGTTATAGACATAAGTACATACATACATAGATATGTATGTACATACTCGTACATACAAAATGTAACACGTGGGGTAAGGAATACTAATCAACCTAAAAGACACAATAGCAACAACAAAATGTACGCAAACGAATGTCTGGAATGTTACGCAGTTTGCACTGGGTTGACACATACATACATACACAATGCAAATAACGGTACATTTGAAAGTGTGAGTGTTTTCGTAAAACACCCAGACAATGGCTGAGAATCCAAAAAAATATACAGTTATTTTAATGCATAGCACACAACTATGCATTGAAATAATAAACATTTAGAGAGATTTTAAAGAGAAGAGCATAATTTCTAAGGAAATGTTGGGGAACTATTAAAGTTGTAAAATAAGAAGGCGCACATAAATTCACTTCAACTAGACTACTAAGCAACAGGCAGAATATTTTTTTGTTTAGTGTAAGTTCAACCATTAAACAGGGCGTTACAAGAAGCGCAAAGTAGTATTAAAATAAAATGTCGAATAAAAATAAAAAAAAAATAAAATTATTTTAAAGAAAAAATATAAGTAAAATTTAAAGCATTTATAAGTTGGACTAGGTATATGATTTGAAATACAACAGTTAAAGCTAAAATATGCTAAGACATTTTTATGTGTGTAGAGAAAAAGCCTTTTATTAAACATAGCAGAAAAACTAAAAAATCTGTGAAAAAAAAATAAATATTTGCTGAATCGGTGTAATATTGTTTGACCATGGATTTTCGAAACCTTAACAATGGAGCTGGAGCAAACAAATATGTCTGTCCCAGCGATAGACAATTGGCATTGAGAGCAAAGTAAATTTACCTTATGAAAAATGTTTATATGTATTTTTATAACAAACTTACCCCATTAGTTATTAATAATAATTTATTTTTTCTGACTATAACCCTTTTTAACGCAACTCCCCATCTTCCTGTCCATTAACAAACACACGCACACATAAACTCTTACATATTGAGTAGTGTATACACCACAGCAATAAGATATTTTATTCCCTACACACACATACATACATATATATACTTATTTGAACTTCAATTTTGTGTTGTTCTTTTTGTGGTGTTTTTATTTTAACCAAACAAATATTATTTTACAAATGGTGGTGTCTTTCCAAGAACAACAACAATAACGTTTATTTCCTTTTAACAAACTCTATTGCAATTTGTTTTATGGTTGTCGCTTTTTTAATATTGATATTTGTTGTACCGTTATAACAGTGTTGCCATAATCCCAAATTACTTTTGCACAGCCAACGCATCAAAATTATCCAATGCATATGTACATGTGTGTGATATGATCTCAGGCCGTAGATTACACATAGCTAGTCAACTACAATGTCAAAAACCTAAGCCTTTTTTCAAAAAACCTAAGTCTAAGGTGGTATTTGTAGACAAATTTGTATAATTTTGCCCCACAGCAACAAAAGAGCACATAGTTGTATAAAATGTATTTTTTTTTTAAATTAATTTTAGATGTTAAAATTTAAAATATTTATTATGTTTTTAAATAAAACTATGAATTTTATATTTTTTCTAATATATTTATGTACGAAAAACGTTAGATTGAATACTAATTTGAAATAATTATTATTTTGTATTGAAAATTTTCATCCCCTAAAGCCTGGTACTCTGTTCAGTTTTTCATGCGGAATGCTGTCATATTACATACATAAAAAATTTCTATGAAAAAGTCATGAAAATATGTTGCACAAGTAGTACTCTGTTTTTGCTGTGGAAAAACATTGAAATGTTTCTGACAACATTTAATCAAAGCTGTGAAATAAAGCAAAGGGGCATTATTTCATGTGGAATTTTTCAAACAACAGCTGATCGCTTGGCTTTTGTTAATATTTCTAAAACATGTGGTATACCTAAAAACAATAAAATCGTAAAATTCTTATAAATCGCGAGATAGACACCACATTTTAAAGGACAAATTTTCCTTGAGAAATAATAAATGTTACTCAACATTTTTCACAAATTCGAACAGAGTACTAGGCTTTAAAGACCAAAAAATACAATACTGTGAGAAATAAATTTCACCTAACAATTGTCAACAAAATTAAATTTAGTTTTTGTTAAAAACTTGGAAATACACTAAATTGTTGATGAATTTTGAGTGCAAAAATTTGTAATTATTTAGATTTTTGGAAAGTGTAACGATATAGCACGTAATAGTATCTTATCGTAAGTAAAAAATTTACTCCCCTATAAGTGTTGAATTCACACCGTTCCCGTATGTGTGAAGACATGTATAGCAACGTTTTTGACATTTGGAGAGTTGGCTATCTGTCTAATTTATTTCTGAGGCTATATTCTTTTGTAATATTGTAATTTTGACCTGTTTGTCTTTTATATTACGAATTAAATGAAATAAATAAATGTCTAGGAGGGCAGATCAAAAGCTCAGACTTTCTGCTTAAAAGAAAAAGGGATTTTGTAAAGTTTTAAATACATTTAAGCTAACAAATTACACAAAAAATCTCATTTCGTATATTTCATGGCATAATAATACACATAGACTATATAACCATATACGGACACCACTACGTGACAAAAGACCAAAAAAAAAAGACCCCTGTCTCCCAGTTTTGCCAAAAGTCCTCCAGGTTTTTTTTTTTATGGGCCCTCAAAGATGTGGGGGCCTCAATGTCATTTTTGCAAAAAAATGATAATTTACTCAAGCTCATATTTTGCAAACCGTTTGAAATTTTGATATACTCTCTGTAGCTCTTGTCATAAAGAACAAAAATTGTAAACAAACAAAATCAAAAAAATTTCATATTCAAGGTCAAAATCGCAAAAAACTTTCCCCTGTTCAGGTCCATAGATAGCAAACCGTTCAAAATTCAAGGAAACAATCAACTACAAAAATGAACCTAAGATCTCAATAAACAACTTTCTAGAACATATGAACTTCCTAGGAATGATTCTTAACACCGTTTAGGTAGCTCTTAGGTAGCCGGAAAATTTTTGCGGGTACCTAAGCGCTGCCTAAACGTGTTGCACTATGTTATTATGCCATGGTATATTTCAAGGTATATTTTTCTTATCTTACGTCCGCCCAGCTGATTTAGTAGTTCGACATGTCAAAAGTTGTATGTGTTCAAAAAGTTTATAGTGTAGAAGTGAGAAAGGAATAAAACACATACACGCCTTCTCAATTTTCTTATATGTTTTTTGACATTTCGAACTACAAAGCAACAACAAAATGACATGTTGTTCTGGTATTGTTGTAGGGACGCCACTACCTAGTAAAATAAATATACCTTGGTATATTTCGTATTTCCTATTTTTTTTTGCTTTTGGCAACACCGCATCAAAATATTTTTATTTCTCTGGCATGACAAACAAGGTGCTCAGTTGTTTAGTATATGCATGAATGATTTTGTTTTTGGTAGCTGTTAGTACAAGATAATTTCATTAAGTTGTAACCCTTCGTGTTGTTATTGTTGCTGCTAACATAAAATAATAAAATACATTAAAAATAAACATTAGATATTTTTGCATGATATCTTGCAGTTAACTATACCATATGGTTAGTTAAAAAATCTGAATAATTTTATTAACGCGAATATGTCGTTCTAATAATAACATACATAAATAACTAGTGAAAAAATAAATTAAACCTTGTAGAAAGTGCTCACATATGTACTTACATATGTATGTTCTTATGAACAAATTATATTACGAGCGAAAAGGAATAAAACACAATTTTTTAATGTTATACCTGTTGCATGTCAAGTATGAAAATGTGTTTAAAATTGAGTTTGATACATTTTTTTTAATATTTTCAATTGGATTGGTATTGTATTAAAACTAGTTTTTATTAACATTTTAATAAAACTTTGATACAAAAAAAACTTCCATCAGATGGTTTCTTTAATATACATACATATTATGTATGTATATTAAATTACATTACATATTATGTATGTACATATTATGTATGTTTGTACATTCAAATAACACTGCTAAAGAATGAGTTTTCCCAGCAATGTGATGTTTAATCTAGTGACCATTTAACCACAAAAGGAATAGCTATACATGTGGTACATACACATGTATGTATGTTTACACACACATATGTATGTATGCATATGTAAATGTGCAAGTATCTGTTACAACTTTTTCTACTAACAATAGTAACCCAGTGAGTTAAAACCTATGACACTCAACTTTACCACTTACACTACGTCTTGTCTTGACGAGCCATTGATTTGTTCAAACCATTGAACAAATTCATGTGAGCACATTAAAACCTCTCTTGGAGGCCGACGTTGTCGATGTCATATTCTTGTTCAAACAGCATTGTTCGCACAACGATGTCTGCCCTCAAATGTTGTGTTTAGTATAAAACTTTTGATTTTTAAACAACACCATCTGTCGATCAAGCTCGCAAATCAACCACATTACATTTCGACGGAACATGGACATCGATACGTTTTTTCCACACAGAAGAAAATAAGAGGCCGTCTTCACTAGTCATTAAATTGAACAAAACATTAACATGACGCCGGCAGAGAAACGGAATTAATCTTGTTATATGTAGGTGACAAATGGGTGTTTATTTCATTTTCTGTTTAAACATAATTTTCTGTTTTCCAACAATGTTGTTTGAATGCTTATTGCACAGCAGATAGTAGGAGTGCCATAGCGCAACAGATGGCGCTGTTCGCAAATACTACTGTCAACCTAGTGCTGACTACAGACAACGCAATTTGTTTCTGCAACACGTTTCACATTCAGGTTTCATGTTTTGACACAAACACTGAAACCAACAGTGAAAACATAAACGCAATCTCAGTTCTGTTATTCAGACGACGCAATCTGTAATGAATTGAAACAGATTTCAGAAATACATTGCGTTGTCTGAAGCCAGCTTAAAATACAACAACAACGTCATTGTCATGTTATAAAAGAGTTTTTATAACAAAGGTTTTAACAACCATGTTAAAACATTAACACGAGCAGTCTACATTTAATACTAACATGAAAGAAATAATTAGAGACACCCCCAAAGCACATTTATCAGGTAAACTCACTACTCACTTAAGGCGAACATTCTTAAATTTTTTACTTTACCATACGTAGTATAAGGTAAAGTATTGTAATTATTAAAAAAATAGAGGTCGGGATTTCGACGGATTTATACGTTTTGAGGTCTCCTGAATCCATTTTGCCTATTTTCGCGATGATGTCTGTGGGTGGATGGGTGTGTATACCACTATTTTTGTGTAGTTTGTACAGGTTATAACGTTGGACATATCAAAATGAAATTTGGTATATAGAGATGAAGAGTTGTGTAAATTTTGGGCATAATCGGGAAGGGGCAAGGGGTAGTATACTTACTCCCAAATTTTGTGAACGCTCTACAGGTCACAATAAAATTCAATATGTGCCTTTGGTATATGGAGATGAAGAGCTGTATAAATTTTGGGCATAATCGGGAAGGGGCAAGGGATAGTTTACTTAACACCCCAAATCGAAAATAATTAATTTTTCGATTCGAAAATACTCCATAAAATCCATAAAAATATCTGTTTCCATTTGGGTATGGTAAAGTTAAGTGAAGGCCACTCCGGTTTTATTTTATGTATATGTAGTTTGACAGTTAAACTTCCATTTAAGGGGAAATATTAAGGCGAACATTTTTAAGTTTTTTTTTTATATGGAGTTTGACAGTTAAACTTACATTTAAGGGGAAATTTGTAAGTTTATCTGTCTGACGGAGGGGAAATATCAAGGCAAAAGATATTTCCCCTCCGTAGTGAGGCTACCTGAAAAATGTCCCTTAAACACCACTTTATTGAACGAAGTTTAAGAAATTTAACTTTTTATCCCATTTTATTTTATAGCATTGATACCATAAAAAACAAAACTTCGAATACATTTTTATTTACACAATTTTTATTACTCGTATTATTTTTTTGCTATTTTATTTATTTGTCAAGCAATATACTTGAAAAATAACCCCAAGGCTTGACAAGTCCTTATTTAAACGTTTTCTTTACACACCCACCCACACAAACACAACAGGCATTTAAAATTAAAGCATTATTCTATCTTTTACTTTTCTAGGAGGGAAAAATTGAATTGATGTTTTCATATGTATAAATTTTTACAAAAACTAAATCGAAACTATTTTTTTCTTAAATCAAAATAAAAATGCATAAAAATGATTACTTAACTTTAACTAATTTACGTTTTACTGCCACTAAAGGTACATATTAATAGAAACAAGTTTAGACTTAATGTATCTTTACGACAAAGAGAGCCTGTGGTGTATTTAAATGGCAATAAGATTGTAATTAATTGCCAATTAACACTTGAAATTATTTTTGTAAAATATTGCTGCAGAATATGATAACAGCTCAATTAAATTAATGAAGATTGCACAAACACACAGTAACTTTTTTTTTTTTAAATGGGAACTTGTAAAACAATAGACGCCATTTACGCCAACTCCACACAAACATAATGACGCCAAACAATTGTACACAGAATACAAGTTTCACTCATTAATAGAACAACTAATACATTACGGTTTAATGATAATGGCGTCTTTTATATATCCGGTTACTGCATGTTGTGGATATGTGTGTGCGTGCGTGTGTCATTTTAAAATTAAAGTGTTTTAATTAGTGACCCTTTATATGTACTTCCTTGCAATTTCATTGGCTTATTAGCAAAGAAATACTTGCATTCATGCTTTTAAGTCAATTAAATTACTCATACGCCCCAGATTTTTATTAATTGTGAAATATGTACCCTGCAAGAACAGTGACCATCAATTGAGCAATCATTTGAGTGTCACTGATGAGAAATTTTTTCTCATTGCGTAGAACAGAGCTACCATCACGTTGTTAAGGGCATCATCAGATTCGAAATTTTTATATTTATTAAAATACATTTTAAAATTAGTTTATAAATATTTATTTAATATATAATTTTACATATTTAAATATTTTTATTCGCTCAAAAATGACTGCGTTCTACTGCCATTCGTAGGCTTCTTCGAAATTCAATCGCTCCCTGCTACTGTAAAGCATCTGAAATATGAAGAAATATATAAGTTATAAAATATTTTAAATGGACCAAAGTATGTATATACCTCGAGGATGATTATCAACTCACATAAGCTTCTCCGGGAATTGTGGAACAAGATTAACTTGAGTACCTGCCTACTCGGCCTAACCTCACTGTGGTCTTACCACCGAGTGAAACTTAGGCGTAGACTAGCGCCCCCATTGTGTAGTATAACAACACTTTACGATTGTCACCAATCGCTTTTTGTGTATGATACAGTCACAATGAGTAGCAATTTATATAATATGGCAAGCTTTTCCAAGGCAAGCCTAGATCCACATTATAACCTCTTGCTTAGGGGTTTGGAGACTATCCAAACTCCGTCTGTTGAGAGTGCAACAGCACACTTGATCGACCGTGCACCATACCTACATAAATCGATCTTAAACCAGAACCACCACGTGTACCCCCGAAGGGGACCTCACCAATAACCGGTCGCAGAGAGGATAGGCTCTCTGTGGGGCCACCGATTCCCCTGGTACCAGTCCTTTGGGCACTGGTCGGGCCTCGAAGAAGACCCGTGTTATAAAACAACAGACCTTTTCTTCCAGATTTAGGCTCTAGGAACCCTAGCGTCTGGTGCCCCTATTTTCCCCGAGTGAACCGCGTCAAAGCATTTGCCATATTCCTGCAGTGACAATTGGAACCCCCGGGGGTAAGCTTCTCCGGGAAGCATATTTTTCTCATCTACCTTCCTCATTGTACTTCTCCAGCAGGTCTTCCGAGCAGATTTCGAGGATGTCAGCAGTATTCCCCGACGTTGATTTTAGCTTAGGCAAATATGTATGTAGTCTGTGAAGAATAAATTAATAAAGTAAAAATTTGAATTAGTTACTATTGCTTGAGTGAAATTTGCTTCCTTAATTTCAGCCCTACCTCTTCTGCAGCAACAAGGGTCTTCAAGGAAAGAATGCTGGCGACTCCATGTTAACACATTCTATATTTTTAATAACTTTTTTATGCACCAAACTACTTTTTACATTTATTTTCTTTTCATATTTAATATTTTAAAAACACGCGGATATATTTTACAATTTACGACTCAAAATACAGTGGCAGAGTTGTATTTTACAAAAAATTCAACTCTGCTACTCACATTCATTTTTTTATTTTTGTGTATGTATGAGTTTTCATTGTTCATGTGTTAGTTTCAATCATAGATAACACATAGATAGTCAACTGAAACGTCAAAAACCTAAGTCTCTTGTCAAAAAACCTAAGTCTGAGTATGTATTGGTAGGCAAAATTGTATAAGTGTTGGTTTAAAATAAAAATTCCCCACAGCACCTAAACTGCACATAGTGGTATAAAATATTTTGTAAAAACAGAATATTTTTTTACATTCAATTTTAATTTAAAATAATTCTTTTGTTTAAATATTTGGAAAGTGCAATGAAATATAGCGTAATAGTGTCTAAAAGTGAATAAAAATTTTACTCGCCTAAGTGTGTTGAATTCACGCCGTACCCGTATGTGTGAAGACTTTTGTAGCCACGTTTTTGACATTTGGAGAGTTGGCCATCTATGTGTTATCTATGGTTTCAATCATCCATTTTTTGTAGGGTATGTACATACATATGTACATATGTACATATATGTATGTATATGAAATTTAGTATGTGCTTTGGTATGTGGAGATGAAGAGCTGTATAGGTTTTGGGCATAATCGGGAGGGGACAAGGGGTAGTTTCCTTACCCCAAATTTTGTGAACGCTCTACAGGTCATACCGTATGGCATCTGTAGATGAAGAGTTGTGTAAATTTTGGGCATAATCGGTAAGGGGCAAGGGGTAGTTTACTTACTCTCAAATTTTGTAAAGAAAATGTCACAAAATTATAAATTACAAATTCATATACAAACAAAAATTTTCGATAAAATATTTATAATTTTTCAAAAAAAGTTATTTAATTTTATAAAAGCAAAATAAGTATTTCTACAACAATGTCAGAGCTTACGATGTAGGCGTCGTCTTCAATATCATTACAACACGGCGACAATTGTAGCCAACGGAATTTGTTTTCATTTAGCTGCGTCGCCGCTGTCTTCTATTTCTTTAAAGCATGAATAATGAGTTTTTTTTCTCATACGACTTATTTTCAATTATGTAAAGAGTCAACAATATGGATAATGCTGTACATGTATGTATGTATAAATAAAATCACCGTGGTGAAGGGTATAGAAGATTCGGCGCGGCCGAATATAGCACTTTTACTTGTTTTATACAATTTCTAATACTTAAATGTTATATTTCCACTTTACTATTGTTTATATAGTTTAATTAATATCTGAATTAAAATGATATATTCTAAATGAACAATAAAAAGGATAAATATGAAACCAACTTTTGCTGTCATCTTTACTCAGACAGTTTACTGGCAGTTAACTTTATTTTGAAACCGACATTTGTTTAAAAATATTCAACAATAAAGTTAAGAACGGATATGTCCTGTAACCGCAATGACACACTTATTCTCATACAAATGTGACAAGAGATTTTTACTTCCTCTTATATTTTTATAGCCTAGTTTTAGGCTTTTCCAACACATTTAATGGAAAAAAATGTATTTTAAAGCAAAATATACTAGAGAATTTTGAAGTAAGTCCTAACTGGGTTTTATTCTCTATAAACTGAGAGTAAATTTTTTTACAAATTTAGTGATTCATTTTAAAGAAAAGATAACAAAACATTTTTATTTTAGACACTAACAAAAAGTAATGCTTTTTCCGGATCAGCACAACAACTTTTGTTAAAGCCATGCTGAAAATCTGTTGTTTTTTAGGGTTCCGTACACAAAGTGTAAAAACGAAACCCTATTGTTTTCGCTACAATGTCTGTCCGTCTGTCCTTCTGTCCGTCTGTCCGTCTGTCCTTCTGTCCGTCTGTCCGTCTGTCAGCGCCTTTTATCTCTGGAACCGTAATAGGTAGACTCTTGAAATTTTCACAGATGATGTATAGTTGTTGCCCCTATAGCAAAAAATACTAAAACTTATAGGGTGTTCCAATAGAGAGGTGTTATTTACGAAAATGTGTTTATTTCTTGAACTGTAGGAGGGATACACTTGAAATTTACAAACAGTTATTAAAACTTAGTTCACTATATAAACAAGTATAAAAAAATAAAACTAAAAATTAAAGGGTGTTCCGATAGTGGTGTGAAATGCATGTATAAGGCATAAGTTTTGAACCATAATAGGTAGACTCTTGAAATTTTCACAGAAGGTGTATAGCGATGGCCGCTATAACAACAAAAATTAAAACTTATAAGGTGTTCCAATAGAGAGGTGTTATTCACAAATATGTGTTTATTTCTTGAGCTGCAGGAGGCATACACTAAAAATATGTTAGCAGTAATTAAAACTGAGTTCGTTATATAAACAAGTATAAGAAAATAAACCTAAAAATTAAAGGGTGTTCCGATATTAGTGTGATTTGCATGTATAAGGCCTAAGTTTTGAACCGTAATAGGTAGGCGCTTGAAATTTTCACAGAAAGTATATAACTGTGACCGCTATACTAACAAATACTAAAACTTATAGGGTGTTGCGATAGAGAGGTGTTATTCACGAATATGTGCTTATTTCTTGAACTGTAGGAGGAATTCACTAAAAATATGCAAGCACTAAATTAAAATTAGTTCGCTATATAAACAAGTCTGAAAAAAATAAACCTAAAAATTAAAGGGTTTTCCGCCAGTGACGTGATTTGCATGTATAAAGCCTTATTTCTTGAACCGTAACGGGTAGACTCTTGAAATTTTGTACAGAAGATGTGTTGCCACGGCCTATATGACAATTACTAAAAATTAAAGGGTGTTCCGACAGTGACATGTTTTTTACTTATAGTGACTTATTTTTTAATCGCAAGAAGTAGACTCTTAATATATTTATAGAAAGGAAGTTGCTATGGCCACTATGATGAATAATAAAATTAAAGGGTGTTCCGACAGTGACAAGATTTTATAAACCTCTTGAAATGTTTACAGTAGATGTGTTACTTCGGCCGCTATAACAAATACTTAATTGAAGTGTATCCATTAGTAACACGAATATTACCTTATTTTTTAACCGCAATAGGTAGGCTCCTGATATTTTAATAGAAAGTGTATTATCATGGCCGCTATAAAATCAATTACATATTGAAATTTAAAGGGTGTTCTAATTATGATGAATTTTCGCGAATATTACTTTATTTTAAAATTTAAGGGTGTCCCGTAAGACATAAAGAAATAAACAACTGGAATTTTTAAATTATACTGAACATAGTACGGAACCCTACGTGTGTGAATGTAACTCGCACTTGACTAATTTATTTATACATCTCACCACTTGTTTTCTCATCAACACCTCTATTGCCTAAATAAATTCCTTTTGCTAAGAAAAACAAACTTAATAATTTGTATTTTTCTTTAATAAAGGCAGAATAAGAAAGAAAACTTTTGCCCATTTCCTTATTTGAAATTATAATTAACTTCCTTGCCTAAATGGCTTCCTATAATTTCAGCACTAACTTTAACCTGAAATCTTTTATTTATTTATTTTTTTTTTTTTGTAAAACAAAAACACTTCAAATCTTTTTTTATGTCAAGTGTACAACAAATATATTTACAAGAAAAAGATACTTTTACTTATAAATATATACATATGTATACGTAGTACATATACATATTTAAAAGCATACACATACATATGAACATTTTGTTGTTTAACAAATACCTCAAAAGGCCTCAAGACATTTCATAAGCAAATATGACACAGTAGTACAAAAATTTATAATAAATCGACATAAAAACTTAAAGATAAATCCTGTAGTATTAAATACTTATAAACAAAATAGAAAGTATTAAATACTTATAAACAAAAGCAAGCAAGAGTTCCTTCTCACTGTACTATAATTCACTTTACATTAAAAGCACTATAAAATACTGTTGTCATAGTACTATATTAAACATGACTTAATAATGATGTCTTCGCATCGAAAGCGCTCGCCAACAGTATCAAACCAACAGCCAGTGACGACGATCTTCACCGAAAGGTATGGCAACACTATTTCATTTGCTGCAAATCCCATCAACTTGATACCAACACTATGAAATGTTTTATAAATTATTAAAATAGCGAAGTTTTGCGCTAAATATGGAGAACATAAATAAGCCATCAGAACAAACTGCTTGAATTTTATGCAGACTGGAGTGCGGTTAGGTATCCTCGACCCTCTAATTCAGACTAGGAATATTTTTTTAGACTGCAAAAGCAATTCTAAACTATTCTGACCCTAATTTTATACATCAAAAGAGTGGCTAGATGTAGCTCTGAGGTATTACAGGATAGTTGGTAAAAATATCCCAATTTGTTCCGACAGAAAAGCCGAAATAAACTCATTATTGGATGTCTATAAGACATTCAGATTGTTTTGCAATGCCGAACAGCTCTAGATGAGATAGCGACAATTCAGGCAAAGACAAAGGGATACCCGGAAATATAATAGCAGACGAAATTGGTAGATCTGCTAGAACCCTCCTCGAGATAGCTCAACTAGTGAACATTCCACTAAGTTGCTGCAAACTTATACTCCTATTGCCGTTCTCAACTCAACTAAGTTTGGTCGTCTGTCAGCCAACCCAACTTTGACTCAACCAAATTATTTTTTTTGTGTTGTGGAACACAACGATTTTTAGTTGTGTTTGACTCAACTGCTAATAAGCAGTTGTGTATATTTCTCGTTTTTGTCAACCAAACTCATACAAAATGGTAAACCGCAATGCCATTACACACAACCAAAAAGTCAACCGCATTTAAGTTGTGAATAGCAATACCGATTTATGAAAGACGACCAAATTATTAAAAAAGTTGTGAACCGCAATAGGGGCATTAATTTTCCGCATGAACTACTGGATAACATACAGACCAGATAGATCAGATATCGAAGTCTCCTGCACGATCTCGAAAATCCTCTGGCCTCAGCATAATTGCAAGAAGGCTGCAAGTCTGCTGAGTACTCTTCGAGGACAGGTGGGCATACTAGCTGGTGTGGTAATCTATATCTATCTATATACATATAATAATATAGTAACTGATTTCCGTTTGTATGTCTGTACGTCTGTCTGTCTGCTTTTATTTTTTATTTTTTAAATTTTATGAGGAGGTACCTTAGTATCCTGATTCCAATATAGAATATTTTTTTTCCGCAAAAATATGTTATTTCCAAGAGAAAGTGGAGAAAAAGGAAAGTAAAGTAAATACATATACCATAACTGAAGCACTAACCACTAATAGTTGGCGCTGTTTTATAAAGTAAATACATAACCATAACTGAAGCATAGTTTGAGGCGGCACTAAAAAGTAAAGGTTTTTGGTGTGGATTGCTTTCAAAGCAAAATCGAACAAACTAATGAAAGGATGCTCACGAAGTGGCGGGCACAGCTGGTTTTCTATAAAGTGACTTCTGCAGAAGTTGTTAGAATGATCTCTTCCGACAGTGCGGCGTTTCTTGGTGCAAGGCTGCAAGATCTTGCAGATCTATCGGGCTGTGACATTACTGGGATAAATAAATTTACCTGGGCTTCGAGACGGGTATGCAAAAGACTTAGTGTGTATTTGCAGGAACCCTAAGGATCTCCTCTGCGTCCTTCTTTCACACATTATAAAGGGACTAAGGAACCCTAGTGAGTAGGTTTTTAATACACAACCGGTGACTTGTGCAACCCGACCTAATCTAATCGACGCTAAAGAATGTTTTATAATTTGAATATGTTGATCTAAATTAAAAGTGTTTATTTATAATTTATTTTATAAATCAATTCATAAATTATACAAAAGGCGCCGGAAAACTAAAAAGAAAATTATTATTTCTTAATATTAAGAACATAAATGTACGATGTATGTACATAAAAAAATTACTGACAAAAAAAAGTATAATCTAATGTTTGAATTTATGTATACACCCTGAATACCATGACTTCGGAGACTACGCCTTATATGTGATAAATGTACACCAGTCGTACAATCGGTAATTTCTTCTAGTCGGTCACCCATCTTAGAGATTGGACATTCAGTTAAAATATGTGAGACATAACAACATCACATTGAGGGCACCTTGCTGGATCCGTATGGTTATAATAATGTTGGGTATTGAAGAGAGTTTTGCCAACTCTAAGTCGACTCAACATCACGTAATCGCTTCTAGAAAAGCCAATGTAATATCTGGATCTGGGATGAGTAGGATAGAGTTGTTTTTGGAAACCATGGAATTGGTGCGAAATTATATTTGGTGTACATGGAATGTCGGTTATTTCCGGAAGATCTTGAGCTGTTTTGGCTAACCTGTCCGCATATTCGTTACCTTCAATACCAATTATAATTAATAATAATTAATTCATTAATACATTTTATGAAAATGTTTATGTGAATTAAAATTAATAATTTTAATTTAATTATTAACCGACTTCAAAAAAAGAAGTAGGTTATCAATTCGTCTGAATGTTGCTTTTTTTATGTTTGTGCCCGCAGAACTCAGTCATTTCTGAACCGATTTTAAAAATGTTTTCTTTATTAGAAAGGAAATGCTTACAGATTGGTCCCATTTTAAAAGAAGTTCAGAATTTTGAAAATTAAAGGGTGTTCCCATACAACATACGTGTTTTTTACGTGTATTATGAACCGTAAAGGGCACCATTTTAAAATTTTAAAAAACTGCTTATAACAGAAATTAATAAAAAAATAAACTTAAAAATTAAAGGGTGTCCCCATATGTGACGTAAATTTAAATATATGAACCATTGTAGACAATCACTTGAAAATTGGGCAAAATGTCCAATATTTATAATCAGAAATTAAATATTTATAATTAGTAGTTAAAGGGTGTCCCAATAGTTGATGTGATTTGATGTATATTGCAAAACTTTTGAACCATAACAGAGAGACGGTTGAAATTTACAAAGAACTTGTAATTCTAAGTCCTTTATAACATCAAGTATATAATTTAAATTTGGAAACTAAAGGGTGTCCCCATAATTGATATAATTTTACCTATCTAGCCCTATCTTTTGAACCGTTATAGACAAACACTTAAAAATTAGACAGAATCTCCACTACTATGCCCGTATAATAACATTTATAAATATTTAAAATTTTATAGGGTGTCTCAATAGTTGATGTAAATTGATGAATATGGCCAAACTTATGAACCGTTTTAGGCAGACATTTAAAATTTACAAAGAATCTGTCCTTTAAAATAAGTGTTTAATTTAAAATTGTACATTAAAGGGTGTCCCCTAGGTGATATTGTTTAAGCTATATGGCCATATCTTTGGAACCGTTACTTTTTATTACTGTGTCAGTAATAATAAGCGTAAAAAAATAAAGGATGTTCTCATATCTGACGTAATTTGTCGTATATGGCTTTATCTGCTTAACCGTTATGGATAGCCATTTGAATGTACAGAACGTATATTACTATGTCTGTTAGAGAAACAAGTATAAAAATATTTGATTTGAGTACTATTTCTTACAGATAACTTCCCTTTAAATTTTTAGTTTAGAATTGTTTTGTAGTCGGTTTTTTTTGCAAGAATTTTACTTTTTATGCCTCTAAAAAAATAAATGTCTGTGAAAAATATTTTCTATATATTTCTTAAAATTGCTAGTAGATCAAACAAATAAATTTTCTAAATTATAACTGCCTTTTTCAGCTTATTGAACTGTTTAACCATCAGTTTGTCTCTTCGTGTAAAACCTAACCTTCAAATACATGTCGGTGTACAAGTTTGACAGATAAGTTTTGAAAATTTAGCATTGCCTTATTTGGTCCCAACGTGCATCGGCTCCTTATTAGGATATTTTACTTTTCCCTCTATATTGCACATTCTTTAGATTATCAATGTTATTTGTAAAAAAAAAATATGTAGTCTTCTCTTATAGCAGAGTGGTGTCTACAAATACAAATGCCATTAACCTCGTACATATTCATGTACGTGTGGACATTTGTATATGTGTATTTTTGCATTAACCAGCCATATTTAATTTCCCCTCCTTATTTTCATCTGCACAATTTTTAGTGTTAAAATGTGTAAATGTGTATACCATATCTGTACACTTGCTGAGTTGTAATCTGAGTTGAAGTAACATATACTGGGACATATACATATGTGTGTACATACATATATTTTTATTATTTAAAGTAATAAGTAACTTCGGTCCACTTCTGAGAGCAAATCTATGAAGATACCGATCTTTTAATTGCAAACGGTTTCATTATTCGTTAAAAATACTTTAAATATACTTACGTAAATGATAAACCATTAATTGTAATATTTTTAGATTAACCGAACATTATAAAAACAACAAATTCATATTTCATGATAAAATAAGGAATCCTTAGAGCTGATACGTTAAGAAAAAATAACTAAGGCCCATTATTATAACTAGCCTTTAGCAAAAGTTAGGATTTTGTGATATTTGATGCAACCCAGATAACTTGCGGACCTAAATAATGGACCGATAAGTCATATATAGTTTCCACTGTTTTTTATTATAAGGAATCAGCAAAATTAGTAAATAAGATAAAAAATGAAAATTTTATCGAAATATTTAAAATCGTAATTCACAAAAAGAAAAAATCGAAATTTCAACAAAAAATCTACACTTCACCAAAAAGTTAAAAATTCACAAAAAAAATTAAAATTATTTATTTATTTATTTAATAAGAAACTTAATAATAATAAATTATTACAAAGTTACAAAAAAAGAGCACTAGCAAAAATTAAAAATAAAAATTCATTCAAATCGATTTTTCACATTATGGGGGTTGTGGGTTGGATTCCCACCAAAGAATCTGGGAGTTTCACTACAACTACAAGACTTCGAGGTCTTCGTTACTATGCTCAATAATTTAAGTTAGAATATAGTTTGTAATTGCTTTGTTATATTTATTAAATAAAATTTGAATAAATAAAATTAAAAACGATAAACCGGATATTTAATGCAGAATGTCATTTCACCACAAATTTAATATTTCACAACAAAAATCTAATTTTGTTTTAATTTAACATATTTGCCAAAAATTTAATAATTTCCAAAGGAATCAAAATTTTACAAAATTATTAAGATCTTAAAAGAATATAGTTCATCAAACAATCGAAATTTCACTAATTCAAAAATTCACTAAAACTACGAAAATAATATGAAAAAATTTTAAAGAAATATAAAATTCATAAAATCAACACAAAAAAATCAAAATATAACCAACAAACCAAAATTTTAACAAAAACTTGAATATTCAAGGTCAATAAAAAAGTATTCGATTTATCAAAAAGTAAAAATTTTTCCTAAAAAAATAAAAATTTTAAAAAATTTAAGTCTCCTATATGTCGTAAATTTAACAAAATAGTAAAAAAAAATAATCTCCAGACAAAAATCTAAATTTAACCAACAAAGTGAAATTTCATTAAAAAAAATCTGGAACAGCCTACCTATACTCATCTTTTACCATACCCAATGCAAATAGATATTTTTATGGATATATTACATAAAGAATATAAGTTCAAAGTATATTCGAATCGAAAAATTACAAACAATTTATTTGGCAACTATGTTTTTCGATTTTATTAACAATAGTTTTGTTATTGCTTTCTTTTTTACAACTAATCTCTTTTTTTAATAGAATGTAAATAACTCTGAATACATCAGGGTTGGAAAGCCAAATTTTAATAATTAAATAAGGTCTTAAATTGCTTTAAAGAAATAGAAGACAGCGGCGACGCGCTAAATGAAAACAAATTCCGTTGGCTACAATTGTCGCCGTGTTGTCAGCTACTTAATGATATTGCAGACGACGGCTACATCGTAAGCTCTGACATTGTTGTAAAAATACTTATTTTGCTTTTATAAAATTAAATAACTTGTTCAAAAAATTATAAATATTTTTTCCAAAACTTTTTGTTTGTATATGAATTTGTAATTTACAATTTTGTGACATTTTCTTTTGTTGAATATAATAGAAATTAGCCTAAGTTGACGACAGCCACAACGGTGGTCGTGTAGCCATGTAGCTATACTGGCTTCAAACTAATTGTTTACCTATAAACGTGTGTATTTTATTTTTGACAGTTTGTAGTCGGTATCCTGATGTTGTCTATGTGTTTTAAAACAGAGATCTCATCTATTTAAAAATCAAACGCATGTAAAAAATATGTTACTCTATGTACACACATACATACATATGTATATTCTTAATATTAAAAATATATTATGTTACAGTCATGATTTTCATTTTCACAGAAATATTGAATTTTTTTTAATTTTTCATAAATTGTTTGTAAAAATATTTTTTTTGTAAAATTTTAAACAAAAATTTTTTTCGGAAATTTTTTAAAAATTTTTTTTTGGAATTTTTTTGTAAAAATATCGTTTTGAAAATGGAGTTTTGTAAATATTTAAAAAAATTTTTTTTAAATTTTATTGAAATTTTTTTTTTAATTAAGACCTCTTCCTGCAAATTATATTGAGTAAGAATGGTCAGACTAAAGCAAAAACAAAAATCTTAAAAAAAAAATTTCCTCATATTGACTCCCTATGTGCCCTTTAACTGCACCTATTTACCAGGGTACCCCTGTGGGTCCATTGGCTACCTCTATGTGTATAGCTTTCTATAAAGGTCTTTAATACAAATCAAAGCACAAAAACCCTACCATCCTAACAACAAACAAAAGTCGCCCCTCGCAGGGGGTTATTGACCCCCGAGATCTGTATGTACTACTTGCGATCTGCCTGGCGCGGTCTAATATTTATTTGACAAAATAGCAAAAGAAAATCATTAAAGCTGAAAAAAATTGAAAAAAAAACGTGAAAAAAATATTGGTAGGCGTGGTTTTTGGCCCGCAGCCTCTAAAGTAATAATCCCTTTCCACCTGTGGTGAATGTTGCAATTTAGTTACCTCTAGACAGGGTTGGAGAACTGTGCAATTAGGAATGTTTATTATTGTGAGAAAAAGTAAATAAAAAACTTTATTGAATGAATTTTATATGAAACTAGCTGTGCCCGCTACTTCGTCAGCGGTAGAGAATTATACCGACAAAATTTAATTCTCATAAGAAAAAAAATACATTTTATATCAGACTTGGGGGATATCAATTACATTTTATAATTAATTACACATGCAATTACTAATTACATGTAATTAGTAATTGGAAATTTTCAATTACTAATTACATGTGTAAATTTCAAACTATTTTTTTTTTCACAATGTCAATGTCTACGGAATATTAAATGAAAAAATATATATTTGACCGCAAAGTTTTCAAAATACCTTCATGAAGGTGTGCACCGTAATCGAACATGGATGCAGTTTTCGTATTGCTCGTTTGAATAATACTGTTGATCATGCAACGCAAGATAAGCTTGAAATTTTTAGGAATATAATTGAATTTCGTTCAATTGGAAGTAATGATTACTGCCTAATTACAATTACAATCACTTGTAATTTGTAATTGAACTTTTTCAATTACAATTACATGTAATTAGTAATAGAAAATTCCCAATTACTAACAACAAGTAATTGTAATTGAAATTTTTCAATTACAAATTACAAGTAATTGTAATTGATTTTGTCCCTGATTTCAATAACAATTACTTGTAATTAGTAATTGGAAATTTTCAATTACACATTACCTGTAATTGTAATTGAAACGTAATTGAATCCCCCCATGTCTGTTTTATATAGGGAAAGACACACCATCATAAAAGTGCGGTTATAACGCATATTCGTAGAAATTGTTCGATGTTTTTTCTTTACAAACCATCAGTGAAAGTAGACCTTTCCAACGCATGTACTCGTTTGAAAGTCGGTTGAGTGAATTTCGAGTTATAAAATCATAGGACAACTTATTTTTATATATATAAAAGATTGTACCAAAAAAGTGTACTAGTGTACCACTAATGTGTCGATTGTTCCAAACTTGGTACAATTGTTCCACAAATCCCAACACTAGAAAAATTTAATTGGGGTACCCCTCGTTTTATACAATTGTACTTTTTAATTTAAAATAGTTAAAAAAAAGACAACTGTATCAACTTTACCATCCGTGAAATATCTCCCAAATGAAATAAATAAAAATAAAAAAAAAAATGATATAACCCCCAACAAAAAATTCAAAAATCCCATACAAATTGAAAGTTATTTCATAACTTCCAATAATATTCCAATAATAAAATTGGAAGTTATTTCATAATGAAATAACTCCCAATTTTTCATTGGGAATTATTTCGCAATGAAATAATTCCCAAATGAAATAACTTCTAACTTAATTCTGTTGAGAGTTATTTCATTTATTTTGATTGGGAGTTATTTCATTTGACTAAAATTGCATTATTCTGGATACAGAGAAAACTTTTAGTCAGCGAAGTCGGTGTTGGTTATACCATAGAGGTGAAAATCCTTGCGCCCGGCCGAATACCGGCTATGCAGGAAAACTTTAGTAAGCGAAGCCGGTGTTGGTTAAAAAAAGGAGAAGAAAATCCTTGGAGGAGAAAATCCTTGCGCCCGGCCGAAGGCCAGCTACACAGGCCGGGATGGCTCAATGATCTCTCTATGGTATATGGAATAGCGACTTCGCTAACAAAATATTGTCTGTATAGCCGGCCTTTGGTCTTATATCTATGATATATGGTATGATATGGACCTCCTTCATCGGGAGGTACCTGTTATACCATAGAGGTTAAAACAGTTAAACAGTGCCCGGGTGCAAATATAATATGTATTGGGAGTTATTTCATTTTTGTTGGGACTTATTTCATTTGGGATTTATTTCAATTTTTTTTTTTTTTTTTTTGTAAAAATATAATTGTTTTTAATTAACGGTCAAGTTTTTGGATCATATTTCATTTTGGCGTTGGGAGTTATTTCGGTTTTTTTTTAATTTGGAAGTTATTTCATTTTCGTTGGGACTTATTTCATTGGGAGATATTGCATTGGGAGTTATTTCATTTGGTAGTTATTTCACGGTACCTCAAATTTCATTCAATTCGTTTTTTGTGTAAAAAGAATTAATTCAAAATTTGCTAGTTCGTAACGAATTAAAATAAAAAAAGAATGATTCATTTACAGCTCTGAAATATTGAATAAATATTTTTCTTTGTTCTTTTGTTTTGTTAAATAAAACCTTTTGCTTAAAATTATTCAAAAAAAAGTCTTTTTAGTTTTTGCGAAAACTGAAGTTGTACGAATAGGGATTTTACATACTGTATAAACACAAGCAACAAATTTTCATTGTAATGGCTACATTTTTTGCCCAATATTTTTTGAAGGACCCTTTACAGTCGTTAAAGGCTGTGTGAATATAACGTGTGTCGTTTTTGTAAGTAAAATAACACAAAGTAAAGAATGCAGATAAAAGTAAATGTTCTATATCTGCTTTAGTTTGGTTGGTTGGTTTAATTAAACTAACGCTGTTGGGTTTAAGGTCGTTGAGTGCAACAAAAAAAAGAAAAACAAAGAAAAACAATTCTATATTATTCTATGTGTTTTTGTTTTATTCAGTTATCACCAACAAGTAAAACAATAGAGAAATAAAAGTAAACAAAGAATGAATTAATTAAAGTTGAACTTGAACCAACCACTGAAACCAACCCTTAAACCCATCGCAACAACTTGTGCTTTATTTACCCATATAATGCTAATTTGATTGAATTTTGATTTGTAATTAATGTTTCAGGAACTTGAACAGGTTAATGACTGACAAAGTTGATGGTAAAAAAAAAAGAAAACAAACTAGGAAATGTTTTGTTATCATTTAACATAAACCTTTGTAAAGGGTGTTTTTTTTATAGAGGTATAGAACATTAAGTTGCAATAAAACAACGATGGATTATTCGATTGACATGAATTTTATTTATCCGAAATATAATCTTGTGGCATTATATTTTAAATATGATTTCTGGCATATGACCGCCACGGCTGGCGCGGATGTAGTCCAACCTGGACGTCGAATTTTCGATGACTTTTTCCAACATTTGTGCCCGTATATCGGCAATAACACGGCGAATGTTGTCTTCCAAATGGTCAAGCGTTTGTGGCTTATCCGCATAGACCAATGACTTTACATAGCCCCACAGAAAGTAGTCTAGCGGTGTTAAATCACAAGATCTTGGTGGCCAATTCACAGGTCCAAAACGTGTCTCTCAATAAATCTATTGTGGCACGAGTTGTGTGACATGTTGCGCCGTCTTGATGAAACCACATCTCCTGGACATCATGGTTATTCAATTCAGGAATGAAAAAGTTAGTAATCATGGTTCTATACCGATCACCATTGACTGTAACGTTCTGGCCACCATCGTTTTTGAAAAAGTACGGACCAATGATTCCACCAGCCCACAAAGCGCACCAAACAGTCAGTTTTTCTGGATGTAACGATGTTTCGACATACACTTGAGGATCACCTTCACTTCAAATGCGGCAGTTTTGTTTATTGACGTAGCCATTCAACCAGAAGTGCGCTTCATCGCTAAACAAAATTCGCTTATGAAAATCGGGAACAACGGTAATCTCGTTTTGGGCCCATTCGACGACTATTTGCAAGCGTTGTTCAGGCGTGAGTCTATTCATGATGAATAGACAAACCAAACTGAGAATAAATCACTTCACAGATGTTAAATCGGACGCCATCTTGAAAAGTAATGACAACTTAAAGTTCTATACCTCTATTAAAAACACCCTTTAATTTCGAAAATTTAACAATCGTTATAAGCAAAACTTTCCCAACCTATTTATCTTTGCAGGTTAAGAACTGGTTGGAATAGTTCGCAAATTCATGAACCCCTTAGACCAGATGAACAGGCCGCCATAATTTCCGTTATAAAACGCAATGAAGAATTGGAGGTAGCAGAACGCCAGCGTGTTGGTCGATTAGTGGAAAGAGTGGAAAAGATTAAATCGCGGGCTGTGGAACGTGGTCCCAACTGCTGTCGCTTGTGTGGTGATACATTTGGTATTCTACGAGCTCAGCGTATAATCTGTGAAGATTGCCAAAAATCGGTTTGTTCGAAATGTAGTTTAGATATAAGTATACGTTATCATACCACCGAAAAGACTAAGGAAATATGGTTATGCCGCATATGTTCAGAAACACGTGAAATGTGGAAGAAAACAGGTGCCTGGTTTTTTAAAGGTCTTCCCAATTATGAAGTGCCCAGTTCAACAACATCTACACCCACCAGAAACACTCCGGCACCTTCGAAGTCGAGTGAAATGCTAATAAGCCAGCGTAAGGCCCAAAGTTGCCAAAGTACACCCACACGCAATGTGCGTGTCAAAAAGTTGACTATACGAGTTTGTGATTCTAGCAGTTCGGATGAAGAAGATAGTGGCAAAGTGCGCGTAACAGCTGTGGATAATGCTTGTGACAATATGAATCAATTGTCATTGACGGAAATCGATAAGACGGTAGCCAAAAATGGCACCAAAACCAGCCCCACTGTAAGTGAGGGCAAGCTGCTTAGAGAAGATAGTTTTCGCATGCGCACATTTGGCTCCATCCGCAGTTTTATAGATGGCTCTACAGGAGAACGTAAACTTTCGAATGCATTTTTCTTTAACAATCGCTCGAACTCTCGTTCAGAGGCCGCTACTCAACCGGAATATGATACCATATCAACTGCTTCGACAGTTTATACCACAGCTTCCATGAATAATGCTGCCCCCCATCGTCGAGAAAGCTCAAACTATTGCTCCAGCCAAAGACGTAGTTCGGTTTCTTCTTCGTGGTCGATAAGTGATAGTTCTTCGGGAAATTCTGCTACTACGGCTTCCATGACCACCGCTAATCAACCCAATGCCCATTGCCGTGATCCGTTACTGGGCTGGCTCGAAGTGGCCATTACCTATAGGGAAAATTATCATACTTTAGATGCCACCGTGGTTAGAGCCCGTGATTTGCCACCAATGGATTCAGCTGGCTTGACCGATCCCTACTGTAAATTGAATATAATAACAGCCGAAGGTACGGCCAAATATATGCGATGGCAAAAGACAAGATGTGTGCATAAATCACGTAATCCAGAATTTAATGAGACTATACAATTTGTGGGCGTCGAACCGGAAGAGCTGGGTAATGCTCTGTTGTATGTGGCCATATTTGATGAGGATAAGTATGGACATGATTTTTTAGGAGCAGCTAAGATTGGTTTGTCAACGGTAAGTATAGAGAGAGAGAGAGAGAGGGAGAGAGAGAGAAAGAGGGAGAAAGAGAGATAAAGAGGGAGAAAGAGAGAGAAAGAGGGAGAAAGAGGGAGAAAGAGAGAGAGAGGGGGAGAGAGATGAGAGAAAAATGAAGAATAGCAAAGCTTTTAAAATAACTAGAAATCTTGAGTTTTGTTATAAAATAAATAGTTTTATTTACTATTTTTACATATTTAGATTAGTTAAAATTAGTTCTCAGCAATTCGAACCTATGATCGAATGGTCGTACTTTTACTTGTTTTGCAAGAATGTTATAAAATCTTAAATAACACTACTTCACAAAATTTCAACAAAGTCGTGACCAAATGAATCTGACACTTGATCTGTATGTAAAATTGCTCACTGAATCCGAATATGAAATCAAAATGGTCAAAAGTGGACCAAATGCGTTTGGTCAAAAAACTGTTCTCTAGTGTTATTAATAATGCAATTTATACCTACATGCATTTTTTTAATTTTATAAAAATCTAAAAATGGGATAATTCAATTAATCTTCTATAACTCTGTGATTTTTGCACCGATCTGATTCTTATTGGACCCGTAATATTTGTATTGAAATAAATTAATCTCGTAAGTGATGAAACTAAAGAAAAAGTTATTGTTTGGTTTAAAAAAAAGAAGTTGAAAACAGCAAAATTTCAAAAAATCATTAAAATTTTCGTGAAGTTCAAGCTTTGGTCAACTGTAAAACTCTAAATTCTTAATCAATTTTTGCAAGCGTTCCGTGATTGTTTTGATAATTTTATTGTCTTTCAACGGCAAAAAAGACTTTCAAAATCCGCCAAGCTGTTTTGAAGGTACGTTCACTATAGTGACATAACCTTTTTAGAAAACGCAAAAAACGGTTATTACGCAATATCTCGAAAACTGTTCTACTTTTGACCATTCTGACTTCATATTTGGATTCAGCGGACAATTTTACATATAGATTAGGTGTCAAATGCGTTTGGTCAAAAAACTGTTCTCTAGTGTAATTTAAGATAGTCTAAATAATGTTTATGTTCGAAACATCTAGAATATGTAAGTTTTTTACAAAAATGTATTTTTTATTTTAAATCTTTCGTGTTTTAACAATTTATTCAATTCAAATCATTTTCGAAAATTTTGTTCGAAAAATTCGAACATGATTTTTTTAATTTTTTAATCAAAGTTAAGATGATGAGTATAAGCTTTTCAATATAAATTATTAAATATTTGAATACACAACTATATGAATGATTTTCATATGAAATTGCATTTTTGGTTTGTAATTTCGAAATAAAAACTTTAAAGGTTTTTTGTAAAATTAATATTTGTATTATTTTTTTTTTCTCTAAGTAATAAAAAAAGTGGACGTTATGCCAATAAAATTATTTATTTTATTTATTAAACAAAATTCAATAGCAAAATTATCCTTCAACTCTTAAAAATTTCGTAAATGCAATTGATAAAATATTGAATAACTTTGGTTTCTATTACTTTAAGGTTCATAATACCCATCAATACAGAATTTCGGTACCCTTAGGACCCGAAGATCAATACAGCAATGTCGCTGAGATGTCTCAAGATTGGCCGCATGGCAAAATTTTAATATCCTTGTGCTATAATAGTAAAAAACGGGCCTTGGTCGTTAATATAAAGCAGTGTGTGAATTTAATACCCATGGACAATAATGGCAGTTCAGATCCATTTGTTAAATTGTAAGTTTTTTCTTTTCACAAACTTAATTTCTACTTTTAGTGAAAATCTCATTATGTAATTTATTTCTTCCTAGACAAATGAAACCCGATTCCCATCGCAATAAAAAATTTAAAACCAACATCAAATGGCGAACTCTCAATCCCATTTACAATGAGGAGTTTTACTTTGAGGCCAGCCCTCATGACCTTAATAAACAATCTTTAATTATTACGGTATGGGATAAAGACTTGGGCAAAAGCAATGATTTTCTGGGCAGCTTAATAATCGGCTTCAATAGCAAAGGAGAACGTTTACAGCAGTGGTTGGATTGTATACGTTTGCCAGATCATTTTCATGACAAATGGCATTGTTTGGCTGGAGACAATCCATTGCATCATTAGTTCGGATTTTTGGGTAACAAGTTAATTTACAATTTTATTCAACAGCAGCATTTAACAATCTTAAGGAA
Organism: Phasia obesa; assembly: GCA_949628195.1. Taxonomy (NCBI): domain Eukaryota; kingdom Metazoa; phylum Arthropoda; class Insecta; order Diptera; family Tachinidae; genus Phasia; species Phasia obesa. The sequence continues at coordinate 10,993,961 of OX451218.1, forward strand.
AAATAATAAAAGAATAAATAATATGTTGGTTTAGTTTGAAACTTAAGTATTTTTCCTCCAAATATACTTTTTTAATTTTTATAGAATATAAAATATTAATATATTTTTTTTAATAAATTTTTTTAAGTGTCCTTAAAAGGCTTAAGTTTATTTTACAAAATAAAAAGCAAAACAAAATTACAAAAAAAAATAATAAATTTGTCTCAACAAAAATTAAAAAAAAAAATATTAAGACTTTGTATTTGCAAAATAAAAGATAAATATTAAAGCAGAATATGTTTTTGGTTTTTGTTAAGTGTCTAGAACAACTTTGTTTTCGCCGTTTTGTACATCAAGCTTTAGCTAAGCTAAAGTAACCTTCGACATCTGTTAACATAAAAAATTTAAAATATCGTGTCTGTATCAAAATTTATTGCGGAGTTAAAATGTCTAATCTCGCCATTTTAAAAAGATTTGAATAAAATGAAATATCCTAAGGTTCCCCAAATATTTTCGATGAATTTAGTAGAATAAAAAGTTTTCGAAGACGCAAAACTGGCGGCATTATCGATTTGAAGACGTAGCAAAAGCAATAACAAAGTACATACCTGAAATCAGAATTCAGAAGTTTTCATTTATGAACATTTCTAATTTCTATAATTTCTAAAATTTTGTATTTATTTTTAACGCTCATAAACGAACAACACAAAATTTTCTGTCCCTTCTGTTTTTTTTTAGCATTCATGCATGAACAGTAAAAAACAAGAATTATCCATATTATTCCTGTATGAATGGTGATAAATTAACTTCTTCTTATTAATGCTGGTTTACATAAATGTTTGTATAATTTTTTTCATTAAAAGATTTTTCATTTGTGAGTGTTCATTTATGAAATTTCTCATAAATGAGATTTCTTAAACACTGAGCTTGTTCGGAAATGTATCACTGCGCTGCATCTCATGCTCAGGACGTTCGAAAATGCATCAGTTGGCATCACTGCAAATGTCGTGTGTTCCAAAATGCATCACTGAAATAGATGATGTGCAAATAAACGTCAAACACGCATCACAAAAATGACTGATGCAATGGTGAGTGATTGTTTTATTAAGTTAATTACATTTTTAAAATTCTGCATATAACGAGTGATTTTTTAAGAGCTTGAGAACTTTTTTTTTTAAAAAAACGCATAAAATTTGCAAAATCTCATCGGTTCTTTATTTGAAACGTTAGATTGGTCCATGACATTTACTTTTTGAAGATAATTTCATTTAAATGTTGACCGCGGCTGCGTCTTAGGTGGTCCATTCGGAAAGTCCAATTTTGGGCAACTTTTTCGAGCATTTCGGCCGGAATAGCCCGAATTTCTTCGGAAATGTTGTCTTCCAAAGCTGGAATAGTTGCTGGCTTATTTCTGTAGACTTTAGACTTGACGTAGCCCCACAAAAAATAGTCTAAAGGCGTCAAATCGCATGATCTTGGTGGCCAACTTACCGGTCCATTTCTTGAGATGAATTGTTCTCCGAAGTTTTCCCTCAAAATGGCCATAGAATCGCGAGCTGTGTGGCATGTAGCGCCATCTTGTTGAAACCACATGTCAACCAAGTTCAGTTGTTCCATTTTTGGCAACAAAAAGTTTGTTAGCATCGAACGATAGCGATCGCCATTCACCGTAACGTTGCGTCCAACAGCATCTTTGAAAAAATACGGTCCAATGATTCCACCAGCATACAAACCACACCAAACAGTGCATTTTTCGGGATGCATGGGCAGTTCTTGAACGGCTTCTGGTTGCTCTTCACTCCAAATGCGGCAATTTTGCTTATTTACGTAGCCATTCAAACAGAAATGAGCCTCATCGCTGAACAAAATTTGTCGATTTCGAACATTTCGAACCGAACACTGATTTTGGTAATAAAATTCAATGATTTGCAAGCGTTGCTCGTTAGTAAGTCTATTCATGATGAAATGTCAAAGCATACTGAGCATCTTTCTCTTTGGCACCATGTCTGAAATCTCACGTGATCTGTCAAATACTAATGCATGAAAATCCTAACCTCAAAAAAATCACCCATTACATGCATACATACACACATTAATACAATTATCACAATTAGTGCTTAATTCGAACATTTTTTCACGCTCATCTCACTTGTGAGAAATTAATAAAAATTGTAAATTCTCATATATGAGCACTTTCGTGAAAAACAAAATGTTTTTCATTTATTCTCTTTTGAAAAGAAAGGCAAAAATAAATCATCTTTCACTCATAAATGAACAAAAACAAAATATTTGCTAGTCTCTCACACATGTAGAGAAAGACGCAGAAAAACTAAAATATACATACTCACACATGATCGAGCAGTGAGTGAAAATTTCGGTGCTATACCCAAAATAATTATGAAAAAACTAACCGTCTGCAAGCCGTTGAACGGCGTTTGTTTGCTTCGCATGTGACTGGTAACAAAAAAAGGAGTTTGGTAATAAAGGGTGACCAAAAATTTACATATGTACGAATAATAATGTGTGTGTTTTTATAGAGGTATAGAACTTTAAGTTGGCATTACTTTTCAAGATGTCAAGTGATTTATTCTCAGTTTGGTTTGGCAATTCATCATGAATAGACTCACGCCTGAACAACGCTTGCAAATAGTGCAATTTGAGCCCAAAACGAGATTACCGTTGTTCCCGATTTTCATAAGCGAATTTTGTTTAGCGACGAAGAAACTGCGCATTTGGAGTGAAGGTAATCCTTAAGTATATGTCGAAACACCGTTACATCCAGAAAACTGACTGTTTGTTTCGTGCGCTTTATGGGCTGATGGAATCATTGGTCCGTACTTTTTCAAAAACGATGGTGGCCAGAACGTTACAGTCAATGGTGATCGGTATAGAGCAATTATTACTAACTTTTTCATTCCTGAATTGAATAACCATGATGTCCAGGAGATGTGGTTTCATCAAGACGGCGCAACATGTCACACAGCTCGTGCCACAATAGATTTATTGAAAGACACGTTTTGGACCTGTGAATTGGCCTCCAAGATCTTGTGATTTAACACCGCTAGACTACTTTCTGTGGGGCTATTTAAGTCATTGGTCTATGCGGATAAGCCACAAACGCTTGAACATTTGGAAGACAACATTCGCCGTGTTTTTGCCGATATACAGCCACAAATGTTGGAAAAAGTTATCGAAAATTGGACGTCCAGATTGGACTATATCCGCGACAGCCGTGGCGGTCATATGCCAGAAATCACATTTAAAATGTAATGTCACAATATTATCTTTCGGATAAATAAAATTCATGTCAATCGTATAATCCAGCGTTGTTTTATTGCAACTTAAAGTTTTATACCTCTAACCCTATACTTGTTTTATTAAAGCATAAAGGACATAGGATAGGGACATTAGGATAGGGAAAGGCACGTCTATCAAATGGCCTCGATGGCTAGAAGAACCATCTGCAATAATATTAAAGTTCGATTAAAAGAATCGCTTGGATTTGTTTGTTGTTTCCATTTATTTAAATTGATTTGTTTTTTTTTTTTTTGTTTTTTGTAGTTAATTCCGTTTCTTTTAAATTTTACATTTAGACCTCTCTATTCACTTAGTTTCGTTAATAACTATGTGGTATTATTAAATATCATTTTCATTACGTTCAATTTGATTTAAATTATTTTTGTTTAAGACTAGTGTTTTAGATTATCGAGCACTAACATTTTCTCTTGCTCTTTGTCTTTCTTGTTTATCTAATTCCTTAACTAAATGTTGCCTTTAATGAAATTTAAATTAAATTTAAAAAAAAATTATATTACAACAATTATTTGGCTAAAGATCAAGTGCTTTTAGAAACTTAATTCTTTTTGTTTTTCTTTTACGTTTTTGCTGTAAAAAGCTGTAAGAAAAGAAACCTTAAAACTGTCAAGAAAAATTATTATACAAAAAAGTCGGCAATTTCACACAATAACAAAATAATAAAAACAACCAAAATACAAAAAATCTGACATCAGCCATAATTAATTTATTCTCTGGCCGCTTTTTTAGTTCTTTTCGTGGTTGTGTGTTGCTGTGTAGGGTTTGTAAACGCTGCTGCACCAATGGCTGAGTTTGAGGTGTTGGGTGTATTAGGTGTACTATGCTTATTTTTGTGTAAACGTTTATGATAGCTTTGAGCCAGGGAATTTACTATGGAAACCACAAAATAACACACCATACACATGACAAATGTTTCAAAACATTTCGACAACAAATTGCCCGATTCGGCTGGTGTGGCATTGCGTTGACGATGCAAACGTTGTTTTTGGTTGTTGAGAAAACCCTTAAAGGGTTCTTGTAGTTTTCTTCCTATTACAGGTATGACTGCCAACATATCTACGGCCTTTTCAATCAGCGTTTCGTTGAAGGCAATAATTACGAAAACTTTTTGTATGTGCATTTTTACAATAGCCTTGCCGATGAGAGTGGCACCAAAGAATGTCCAGAATGGCACCAAAAAATGGCCACAGGTTATACCAGCTAAATCGAATAAGGGATTTGGTATCTGTAGAAAAGTGAAATGACAAGAAAGAAAAATAAATAACAGACTCTTAGAAAATAAAAAAAATATTAAAAGATTGTTAAAATGACGAGAAATACAAAAATGAAATAAAATGTAACACATATGAAAAGGCGTGAATTTTAAATAAAAAAAATCCTTTTCTTAAAAGTATTGCAATTCTAAAGCCATATTTTATTTTTGTTGTCGTTTTGGGAATTTCGAAAAATTCGAAATTAACTTCGAAAAATTCGAAAATTCTTTTTAAGCAAGATCTCTAAGATTATAATTGTTTGAAATATATTTGAAAAGTTAAAACAAGGCAAAAATGTTTTATAAGACAAATTCGCAGATTTTGTTAAACAATTATTTCTTTAATAATAAAATTTTAATGTGAAAATATTAATTTTAGAAGAAGGTGATTATGTTTTATGACTATTTTTTAATTTCGAAAATTTTGATTATTGGCGCTAAAAACAAAAAAAAAACAAAAAAAAACAAAATGAATAAGAAACGAAAAAAAAACTTCGAAAAAAATTAAATGCTTTTAAACTTATTATTTAACGAACTTAGAAAATACTAAATTAAATTCGAAAATGTTTGTTAAGAGCATTTTCTAGAATACTTAAAAAATAACTACAATTAATATCCCCATAATTAAAAATCGAAAAAATACTATATATATATAATATAATTTGTAAAAAATAAAATATTCCGAATTTTTTAGCTGTTCTGTATTTCACTGAGTAATATATGTGACCCGGTCTATGAAAAGGGAAAAGGTGACATATGACTCAAAAACAAAATTTCGAAAAATTAGCTGTTAAAGATAAACAATGCATCAATAACAAAAAGTGGAAAATTTTTTTTTGAGTCATAAGCCACCTTTACATGGGCCGGGTCACATATACATACATATATATTTTTTTTTTTGTTCTATTTCTAATAAATATTGTTTGTGAAGTTAAAAATAATTAATTAATATTTTTAAACAAATCTTTATTTAAGTGTTAAAAAAATTAATAATAATTTAAAAGTAGAAATTTTTATTTTTCTTTGTTTTATTCCACACTTTTTCATTCCCCGTGAAATACAAAACAGTGACGATAGTTTCAATTTATCCATATTAAATGAAAATTGTTGTAACTTTAAAAAGTTCGAAAATTTTCAAAACAAGTTCAATAATTTTTTTTTCAGGTTTTTGAGTTAGGTGATGTAATAATAAAAAAAAAACAAAAATAATAACTTACACTGGCACAGGCTAGAATTCCAAGAAACCCGATTTTTTCTACAACACGTTCCATAAACAATTTTCCTCTATCCATTAAGCTTAAATTCGTTTGATTCTTTTTAGCTTTTAGGGCTTCAAATTCAGCCAATTCTTCGGCATCATCGGGATCATAGCCAGACAAACGTGCTGCCTTGGCCATAAAATAGGGTGGCAACTCACCCAGAGCAGTGCCCGCGCCCCACAAAAAAGCCTCAAAACGTACCTTAGACATTATAGACCAAATACTAGGAATTTTCTTAACATAAGGTTCATCCGGGCAGATTATACTGAAAAAATAATGGAAACAAATTTTAAATAGTTAATAATTAATTGAAAAAAAAAAAGAAATAACTCACTCATCCGGATATGGCGGCTTCGGAAAATTCAAAGAATTGCACTCATAGGCTGCTAAAGTAACACTAGCTATATGCGGTCCCAAATATAGTAAAAAAGTATGCAGGCCCGTACCCAAGCCCACAGATGACAAAATCCCCAAACCAGTCCAATACACCACAAACCAGGTATTATTTTTTAAAAACTCCACTATGATTTGATGGCGACCGGGCGTTTGATATAAAACAGCTATAAAACTAGCTATAATTAAAAATAGACCGAACCAAGCTTTTCTTTGCATCAATCTGGAAGTTAAATATAAATTGGTAAAAAAAATGACATTAACACAAATCTTTTAAATGATAAAACAAAACTTACTTTCCAGTTAAAGTCTTTACAATTTCAATTACTTCTAAATTACAATACGACAGTGTTTTTGTTGGTTGCCTCCATAATACTAAAGCCTCGCGTTCAGCTTTAAGCTTTTCCTTTTGTTGTTTATTCAATGGTTTCGTATGTTTTACATTCATTATTGGAAATGCACCGTTATTAGTTTTCCTAAGTTTAAGTTTATCCACTGAACTATTAGCTGAAGATGAGGTTCCTAATGGTTTTTTTGCTGCTGTTGGTGATAATGATGATGATGATGAGGTTGTCTTTGTTTGTTTGTTGTTGGAGTTTTCTTTATCTACATTTTTGCGTTGACGCGTTGTTTCTTTGTCTTTTTTATTATGTTGTGACATTTATACAGAGAATAAAAATTAGTTTTCTTGAGTTATTTGCTGCTGCTGCTGCTGTTACTATTGTTGTTGTGGGTTTATTAATTTAACTAAAATTAAAAAAAAAAAAACAAAAATATTAAATTTATTATTTCACTTTAATAAATATTACTATATAATTACAAATTATATTCGAACTTAATTAACAAGCATAGTAACTAAGATCTTCACTCGTTATGGTCAAACTACCCAGAGTTTTTGGTGGGAATCAAACTCACAACCCCCTACTGATAGACTAGAACATTAGCTATTAGCCTTTAGCTACATTAGCTACACAAAGATTTTATTACGTTTTCTTAAGAATATAAATAGTTCTTACTGTTTATTGGATTAGAGATGAAGGGCTATATTTCGAATATTCCCAAATTGTGTATCTTGTGTATGACATGAAAAAAAAAACGTAGTTCGAAACTTAAGCAGTTTAAATTCTAGGCTATACAAAATTTTAATTGCTATGAACTGACCCATTGTAAAAGTTTTCATACTAAAATTAAAGTCTGTGCAGATGTAGTTTCTTAAAAACTGCTGTTCATTTTCTTGAAGACTAAATAAGAGCTTTTATCAATCCGTCAACAAAATACAGTTTCCCGTTACATGCTCCGAAGGTAAACCATCGTCTTCATTTGTTTTCAACATGTCTTAACATAAGTCAAACTTCATATAAAAAACCAGGGGTCTAATCGCCGCATTCGATATCGAGCAAAAACTCCCGTAATTTTTCAATTTGGGATCATGACACTCGATATTGAATAAAAATTATCGTAATTTTATTCAACAGGAAATATTTTGAAACCGTGTTTTCTGGCTCATTTGTTGACTTATTATTATTCTATTACAATTTGATCAAAATAACGATCCGATACATGTCGAATTACATAATTAGCTTACTCGGCTCGTATCGAATTTGTTACTCGATACGATAGCTTACTCGATATCGAATGCAGTGATTAATGTTTTTTATATGAAGTTTGACTTTTGTTAGGGCATGTTAATGTCTAATGGTGACGACAGGGGGTAACAAACTGTTAATAAATATAAGCAAAGCAAGCAATCTATTCTATACTACTCTATATAAATAAAATCAAATGTCTTTCGTTGGTAATCGCATCACTTACTGACTAATAACATAAACAAGGGCGTAGGGCGTAACGACGTCTAGCGCCTAGGCTTTGAACAATTCTAAACCCCCGTCTTTATTTGCTATCAACATGTCTTAACAAAAGTTAAACTTCACATTAAAAAAACAGTATTAAAAATAATGTTTTTTATATGAATTTTGACTTTTGTTAGGTCATGTTTATGTCTACTGGAGAAGGGGGGTAAATAAGAGCGCAACGTTTTGTAATAAAAAGTAATGTTAACTTATTTTGTTTAGTAAAATCTAATAAACTAAGGCGCAAAATAAAGATAATATTGCTAGATAAAGCAGAAAATAGCTAAAATGGCACCAAACAAGGCGAATTGAATACTAGGTAATCGCAATCTGGCAACAAAAACAACCACAATTTATTTTTTTGTGTAAAAACACCCACAGTTGTCAAATACCCAAAGAAAATTTAAAAGAAAAGAAAAAAGAATATAAATTTGTTAGTTTTTGCAAAATATCAAGGCGAATCTATAACAAGTGATTGCAGTGGCGAAAAGGCTTATCATATGCATGAAAACGAAAAGTCAAACTCCATATAAAAAAAATTATAAACAAATTTTTTCTATATGAAATTTGACAACTGCAAAGGAAGCGAAAAAGCCTGAATTCGCCCGTGCAATCAACTAGTATTAATTCGCCTTGAAAAAAAATATATTACAATATTTGAAGTAAAAAGTGAAAAAACGTGAAAAATAAAAGAAAATAATCTTAAAGTGAAATAAATTTTTATTTTATATATTAAAATGTGTCGCAAAGAAAATGCGAACAAATTTTCATCTAACAGGGTATAAAATACATATAGAAGAAGGTTTCCACCTGGGCTATTAGTTTTACCTAGTATTCAATTTGCCTTGTGACCACCCTTACAAAAAAAAAAAAAAAAAAACAATAACATTTTGTTTGCGCCTAACTTCACTATCTAACGCCGTGTCAAAATTATATTTTCCAATTGCCAATTACCTTGAAGCCGCTATTTAGGTTTGCTTCATACATTTTGTATGTACATGAGCATTTTTGACAGTTATTTCACGCCTTACGCTCTTGTTTAGGTTTAACAGTTAAAAACGACTGCACCGATTTGGGCAATTTTTTTGTTCTTTTAATCTTTATCATGACCAAACTTAGGTTTGTAAGGAAATAAAAATTGGCCACTCCTACTTTTACGCCCATTTTTTAAGTAGCTAGAGAACTATAATAAAATAATGTGCATAGTAAAAAAAAAACACAGTCTGCATTAGGACGGTGGGCATGGTGCTTCTTATACAAAGTGAAAAATAATTTTTATGTACCCAGACTACTACAATATCTAGTCTTAAGGCTTTGCACAAGTAACCCTCACGCCAATGTGCATAATTTGTTAAGAATAAACTAAATTTAAATAAAATATTAAGTACCTTGTTTGATAAAAACATTTTTTTTTTAATAAATATTAGATTTTGTTGCTTCTTTGTATGAATCTGCATAGAATTATTTATAATGTGTTTGCAGATTTACATACATATGTTCATACATGTACATACATACACACATTAGCATTGATGTAATTTTAATATTGATGTTAATAGCGTAAAGAGAGATTTATAACGATAACTAATCCAAAAACGGGAAGGATGGAGGGGTTTTTTAAACAGTCTTGAAAAATTAACGGTTAATGACACGAATTAACAAACCACATACATATGTACTTTTGACATAAAATTTTATATATAGTAGATAGTAAAATCAACATTACCTAAAGTTTTGTCTGAAAAGTTCAGTAAACAGCAGATATCAGCATAAGTCAGCCAGCTTGTGTGTACAAATGTACGTGAATATAAACGATTCTTTTATAGTTTTTTTTTTATTTTATTTATTGCTTACAAATGCTTACGCTGACAAAGTGATTTTAAAACCTCAAGATTATGAATAAATAATATTTTAATATGAGAAAAGTATTATGATATAAAGGGTATTCCGTAATGTACGCAAGATTTAAATTTGCCGCCATGTGTACAGTAAAGGGCAGACAACTCTGAAAAAAATTAATTGACAGCTGACAGTTTAAAGTTATTAAAAACATTTCAACATTTGTATATAAAACCATACTAATCTTCATGGCTATGATAATCGATAAAATTGCCATATTAAAATTTAGTGCGTTTAGGTTCTTTTGTCATTTTTCGGGGGCGAATTTGGGCTAGAGGCACTATTGAAGTGTTTTTTAAATAAAGATTGGTCAAGTAGGGACTCTTTTTAGTGCTTATAATATGGTGAAATGCTAACATTGTTCTTTCTGTCATAGACAGAATTTAAACGTTGACTTTTTCTCTACCCTGACAAAAAAAGGCATGTTTTTACATGGCTTTTTTGTCAGGGTAGAGAAAAAGGTTCGATTTTTTTAAACTCATAATACAATGTTAAATAATACGAAGACATTTTAATAGTTTTGTAAATGTTTATATTTACAGGGCAGTTACTCTTAATGCAACACTCCTCCCGTTAACTAATATCTATTGCAAAAATGATATTGGATGATCGGAAACTAAACGTGCATCACAAAACTGTAATCAAGACAATGCTTAAGTATGTATATAAATAGTCACTAAGGCTAAAAATTATGAATTTGATTACAAACTATCTATTACCCCAATTAGTATATTCACCAGATTTAGGCCCTCGCTTCTATTTCTTGTTTCTAATTTTTTAAGAAATGGGAAATGGCTTTGAGAAATCTTATTATTCGAATGAAATAAAAAAAAAACTTAGAAGACCCTGGACTATATCTATCCAGCATAATCTACTTGTGTTGAGAAATAAAATGTTTTTTGCTGGAAAAATATTATTTATCCAAGAAGTCATGGAATTACCCTCATGTTATAAAAATAGCGTTTTTTTCCACAATAACATTTTAAAGGAATAGATTTGTTTAAATCTACTAAAATTAGATACATGTGTACCTTTAACTTACCAAAATGACACAAAGACTACGTCATCCGAATGATTTCTCCTTAGATAAAATACTCACAAGTCGCAGCTAATATTAAAGATACATTTTTTATTTTTTTGTTTGACATTAATCATGTATTTTAAGAGAGAATAAAATAAATATTACTGTCAAAATCCTTATAAAAAATTTTTTTGCTGATATTTCCTCTCCCTTACGCTATTACCTTGTTAAATATGCTTTGACTCGGGTTTTTTGACGTAATTCGCATCTTAAGCAAAATTATTCGAATCGCGGAACCTTGTTTTTATCAAACCAAAAAAATTCTATGAAAGTTGCTAGGAAAAGCCCAACAACGGCAACGCTGACTACATGCAAATTAACTACGGATGATACTAACACAGCCTACTGTTAAAAGCATACTGCTGAAAACATACGACTGAAAACGCACCAATGACAAGAAACCACACAATGTTTAGCTTTTTTTGTTGTTATTGATGCATGTTTTCTATTTAAATTTAGGAGAGAAGAGATCTGATTATCAAGTGCACAAACAAAAAGAGTAAAATATATCAAACAACAAAAACAATATTTTGTAATAATAAATTATTATGATGCCAGATCGCTGATATCCAGTTCAAGGATTATGAAAACAAAAAAATCGCTGGGAGGGGCAAATTTTTTAATTTATTGCCTTATTATAACTTTAAAATTTTAATCTCCATATAAAAGAAGTCTAAGTAAGATCTTATATGCGTTGATATAGTTGAACGAATATTCAAATAACGTCATTCGTTCTAAGCTTATTCTAAAATCCAACTAGTCAAAAATGGGGAGAAATGGCATTTTTTGGGTTATCATTTTTCTAAAAATAAAAAAAAAAACAGAAAAGGTGGCAAATCATTAAGTAAATTATTGTAAGCGAAACCACAATACTTGCAGATCTGCAATTTATTTAGTTTCTTTTAAACATTGCTAATATACGATTAAAGAGAGCTATGTATATCTTATACATTTAATAAAAGCTAGGAAAGTTCTTTACTTAATAGGCGGTAAGTCTGCTTTTTACATGTTACATCAACACAGTTATTTCATGAAAATCTCAATATACAAAATCGTTAAAGTTTTTAAACAGCGCTTATGTAAATTAAGAAACCTCAGGGATCAACAGTAATACTGTGATAAATGCAGGGATGCAACTGTAAAGTTTTTGGTCCTGTTAGCTTCGCGAGTAATTAGTCAAAGCTCTAGCTATACTGTTCTCTATATATAACGGTATCTTACTAGCTTTACGATTTTATCAAAAAGAAAAAAAAATTAACCCGATCTGGCTACACTAATCTTAATTAAAAAACAAAAGAAATGAAAAAAACAACAATAAATATACCGACAACAATGAGTAAATAAAATCAATTTAACACGACACCAGATAAATTTTCAAGAATTTTTCTATGGCTCGTTGTAAAAACATAAAAAAATATTACATTTACAGAAAATCGCATATTATAAAATGTGTCACATTTTTTTCAGAGGGTTTTTTCTTAGCAAAAAAGAATCGTTCTTTATTTAACATTGATTAGCAATTATTTGGTGTGGTACACTGCCAATGTTTTTTACCTTTTTTGTGTTATAAAATATCTTTACGCTTTGTTTTTCTTTTTACACTATGTTAAAGCACATTCTTAATACAATTTATAACTTTTTCGGCTACGTTTAACACTAGATTATCTTAATTTTATCAATAAAATGTTACAAAACCAACCACCATACAACAATTATTTTACTCCACTCAACTAATCTATTTTACTTCAATTAAACTGTACATGTAAAGAAAACAAATATGATAGTTGTTTAACAAACATTCTTACAGAGTTGCATTAAGTAGTAGTATTTTGTTAATAAAATGTAAGGCCAATACGCAGCTTAATGAATTTTAGTATGTGTAAAAAACAGTCTGAAATTCAAGTCTGGATATTTTCAGGAAACTTTTCGATTCAAAAAAAAAGAGCTAAGAAGAAAAGGGCACGGTTTTTACTATTGCAGAGATGTTATAACAAAATGTGTAGACTTTTTTTCTTCAACTTAAACATAAATTAATGTTCTGGCAGTTGTTTGGTAACGGAATTTTTGACATTTCATATTTTTTACACTTTTTAAAATATATTTTGTTAATTTCGATACAATTTTATTGCGTACAAAACACAATAAGATTTTATAAACACGACTACATGAATTTCATTTCTACAAACGGCATGATGAATTTTATTTTTGTAAAAATAAAGGCAAAATGAAAGCTGCAATCCGGCCATTACCCAAAAAAAGCCAGCTTTATATATTCTACAATATTTTAATCAAATGCTCTATCGCCTGTTAAAGTTACTACACCTTAGTGTTTTTCAACAAACACAACAGACGAATATATTTATTAGAGCATGACCATATTTTTAAACTAGTGAAGCAAAAACAATATTAACAGATATACGTATTTTATTATATTTGATATGGCTTTTAGATTACTAAACAAACACTCTAATAGTTCTGTATTTGACATTATTTAACTGATTCAAATGTTGGTATTAAAGTAATATATAAAACTAGATATTTTAAATATACATATGTATATAAAATTAGAAAATTAAAGTACTTGATTATCATTAAAAATTATTTTTGCGAAAAATGCGACAATAATGCAGGGGTGCTGCTTTTCAATACTTTTTCTTGTTAAATTTAGGATTTGTTTATTTATTTCAACACAAAAGAAGCTCCTAAGGCCAATTATTTTGTTAATAAGAAATATTACATAATTTTGAATCTGGTGAAAGGTAGCAGGTTAACTAAAAGTACAATTACTTTTGCTTAAGCGGCCTTATCATTATTCTTCAGTATCTTATTGTTCATATTATTTTTGTTTTGCCATATACTATACAATAAGTAACACAATAATTTCAAATAAAATATGGTGCAACTGCTTGGATGTGCAATAAATATCAAAATTCTTTTGATTTTCGCCAAAACATTGTACCACCATCCAATTTGACCAAAAATAAACGATAATATTGTGGAATAAGAAAAATAAAACAAACTTACTCGAGTACAGAGTGCCTCGATAGACTGATCGGTAGCTCGCTAGTCTATCAGTCTGGAGGTTGCGGGTCCGATTCCTATCAAAGACTCTGGGTGTTTTCTGTAGACAAGCAAAAAGCTTTGCAGAGGTAGAGTTGTCCTAAAAAAAAAACAAAAATGTGTAGTCATTAACAAATTTACTTTTAAATTTTTAAAAATTGTAATCATTTGTATATATGTGTGTATTTGTTTGTTAAAAATAAATATTATGAATAAAATTTATTTTGAAATTATTTTTTAAATAATTTATTGCAAAAACGAATACGATATGCAATAATAAGCAATCTGCAGCATTTGATTACTAAATGATGGACAATTATGTCAGTTTTTACCATTTTGACACAATAATGCTGGTAGATGTAAGATGTTGCAAGTGTGAATAAGTATTTCAGTTCTTCAATATCTTCCATGTGTAACCACAAAATGTACTTTAGTGTGTGAAAAGGCTCTTAATTTGTATACTTTTAAATGGTATCTGAATCACCCTGTTTTTTCATTCCTTGGCCGAATGGCAGCATTGTCGTTATTGTTGGCAAGCTTTTTGACAAGTAAACAATTTTACTAATTACAAACGAAATTGAGAAATTTTTCAAATTTTATTAAATAAATTTTGTGAAATAAACTTTATTTGTTATATTTTTCGAACAGCGTTTGGTACTTTGAGAGATCAGTGCACCTTGCAATATTTTTACAGCTTTTAAGCGTGTTTCTACACTGCAGCGACATTTTAGCGTCACCTGCAATTGCCATTGTCTTCAATAGTTTTTAGCATGGACTCTGAGACACCGGCTGCAGCAATGGCAGACAGCAATACAACAAGCAATAACTTGCCGCTTAATGAAGTTACTCCCATGGAAACGGATGAAAATGTCAACAATTCTGATAATTCTGGTGAAGCAGGGGGTAAGTTGATGTGAAGCAATGAAATAACTTGTAATGGAAAAATATAGAAATATAAATCCTATGAATTAAAAAAACGTGTTTCTGTATTTAAGGTTTTCTCAAACAACACATGGATACCGACAATGCCAAAAGTGAAGGCCAGTCTGTAGATAATTTACATCTCGCTGAATCTGCTGGCAATGTGCCCTCACAAACGGAACAATTGGATGCATCGCATGAGAATTTAGACACATTGGCAGCTGTCTCTGCTGCTGGAGCAGAAGTTAATGCAAATCCAGCACAGCAACCTCCGTCACAAGCAATGGAAGCTTCATCCAATCAGCCAACAACCGAGGAAACAAATAAAAATGTCAGTAATAGCAATACAAATAACAATCAACCACCAGTTATTACACAACCAACGAATCCTCCATTAGACGAAGAGGATGCTAAATGGCATACAGTCGGTATCTTTCAAGGGCTATCTACTACCGTCACCAGTTATATAGATAACACTGTCTGGTCTTCTTCAGGTCTTAATCTAAATGCTGAAGATATACCCGATTTAAGCCAACAAGCCCGTATTAACTTGGAACCGGGTACGGCATATCGTTTTCGTATCAGAGCACTTAATTCGGTAGGAACCAGTGATTGGAGTGAGATATCTAGTTTTAAAACATGTTTGCCTGGTTTTCCAGGAGCACCTTCTGCCATTAAAATATCCAAATCATCGGAGGGCGCTCATCTTACCTGGGAACCGCCACCAAGTTGTGTTAGTTCCAACGAAATTGTGGAATATTCCGTTTATTTGGCAGTAAAACCAGGCAAAGAAAAAGAAACCAAGGCTGGACAAAGGGCTCCTGCTCAATTGGCCTTTGTGCGAGTTTATGTGGGAGCTGCTAATCAGTGCACAGTTTCTCACACCTCTTTGTCAGCGGCTCATGTTGATTGTTCCAACAAACCGGCTATTATCTTTCGCATAGCCGCCCGCAACGAAAAAGGCTATGGACCAGCTACTCAGGTGAGGTGGCTACAGGATCCAGTGCAAAATTCTGCCAATAATCCAGGTTTGGGACCCAATAGTTTACTTTCACCTACACGTGTTAAACCTGAACTTACCGGCGCCTCTCCTAACAAGCGCTTTAAGGCAGCAGTAGGTGGTGGTGGTGGGCGCTAACGAGGACTAATTTTGAGTAAACTTTTTACTCAAAATTTATTAAATATTTTTTTTGATTCTTTGTAAAATTAAATTTATAAAATAGAAACAACTCTTGTAGATTATTAATATGCATCTCCATAGTTCTCTTAAATAATTCATTTAATTTCAATTTACTCCCTACCAAGTTTAATGTACTTTATAAATACTTTTAATTTATATATAAATTATGAATAAAACATTGTGTAAAAATAAAAAAAATCTATTTCTAGCGCCGAAAAAGGCGTTTTAAATAGAACCAAAAGATTTCGATCTTTACGGACGCGTAGTTTTTTAATCGAACTTGGCTGGTTTTGTGACAAAATCAAAATCCATAATACCTATTGTTTAATGTTGTAACATATGTGGGGATGTCGAGAGTTGTTCCTGGAGGAAAGACATTAGTTGAAACAGCTAATGTTGAGTTGATATTCTTTGATAGTCATTTCAGAGCGTAGGAGTGTTTTTCAAAAACCCGTGGTAACCTGCGGAATATTAGTAGATCGATTTTAGCACTATTTATAAGTTTAACTACAAATATAATTTCCTCACAACATCTAAATTGAGCAGATAGTGCATTCGAAATTATTTTGAATAAGATATACAAAAACAAAAAATCTGTTGTAAAAAGATACATAAAACACCTTTTTTGATTTTTAATAAAAAATATAAAATAAATCTCAATTTCTTTATTTAACGATAAATTAACAATAAATAAGTTAACAATAAGTTTTAAACAGCCTTAACTTTGTAATATTTCAAATTATCTGAAATGTAAACATAAATTTAAGAGAATTTTACTATAAAGTCAGGAAACCATCTACACTTACCTTCTATAATTTGGCACTGTTGCTCTAAATGCTCCTCGTTATTTGAATCCTTTAAAAATGTTTCTTTTTTAATGGATAGACTATAATCCGGACCATACGCTAAGAAATCGTCATTATCCGACGATATATCATCGTTCAATGAGAGATCACAAATTGCTGCAGTTAAAGAGCACCAATAACGACTAGTGTTAGGAAAATTGTAACCACCACCTCCTAGTATTACACATGGCAACTGAAAACTTAATACATATTTTATGCATTCTATAAGGTCTTCAGGTATTAAATTAGAACCTCCTAAAGGATCACCTACAATAACATCACCTCCACACTGTACCACCACAACATTTGGCTGGTAAATATCAAAGACTTTGCAGCATATTCTAAGCAAAAAATTTGTTAATATTTATATACAGTTTAACTTTCAGCCAACTACCTTTTAAAACATTTTATATAGTTTGGTCCACGTATACCCGCTTTATAGGGAAAATTAACGGTATAGCCTAGACCTCCATCACAACCGCTATCCTCTACCTTACCAGTGCCTGGATAGTAACCACACTCTAACTGATGAAATGACAAACAAAACACTCTTCTACTGGAGGCAAAGGCCTTTTCCACCCCGTCACCATGATGATTATCTAGATCTATGTATAAGATTCTTCTAAATTTATTTGTTAATACTAAGATGCCCAAGACAATGTCATTGATATAACAAAAACCAGCTGCTTTATCTCTTTGGGCATGATGCCAACCTCCACTCCAATTTATTATAACGTCCATTTTGTTGTTGGAATTGCATAAGCAATTACAGGCTGTCATAGTGGCGCCGGCTATAGTACATATATAATGTTTTAAACCCGCCCAGGCGGGACATTCATAGGAAAGACCGTGGCAGTCAGACAAAAATGAACTGTCAATGTCTTCCAGCTCATCATCCGTGTCTAATAATTTCTTATCTTGGGAAATTAGCTTACTTTCATAAATGTCGAGTTGTTTTATATAGTCTTGTTTGTGATATTTCCTTAAATCGGCTGAATTACAAACCAAAGGTCTAATTCTTTCCATATGTGTGAGTAAACCATAAGACCGTAATAAATTATGGGTTAAGGAAGCCTTTTTTAAATAGTAATTAAGCCTTTTAATTTAATTTAAAAAAATAGTTCCATAATATTTAGTTACCCTTCCTCTAACAGCCGGATTTTTATCAGCCTGCTCAATTAAGTTTTCACTGTAAATATATTTCACTTTTCTGTTCATTTTTTAAATATTCTACTATTTATTATTTTTTATTTCACCGCCTTTTTTCAAATAATTTGTGTGCCTATGGCAATATTTTCAAAGCCCAGCTGATTTTTGTTTTGTTTTGTAAACAATAATTAATTTCAAGGTAATCGCCAAGCAGTTATTGACTTATCTGTAACCTGTTTTTATATGGGGTTTGACTTATGTACCACCCCTAAAGTTTATACATAAAAAATTTAGTTGTGCTGTATGTCCTTCCCTGTCACAAAGTACTGTGAAGGAAAACTTCTTGTATTTAAACCAAGCTAGAGTCTGGTAACGTTATAGTATTTGCCGGCATTTTTAAAATGCTGCCATATGGGACGAGAAGACCAAAACAGTTTTAGATGCACTGGTTGGCAATGTTTTTAATTAAAAAACACAGCACTTTTAAATTTAAATGAAATATTTTAATTCTATTTTTTAATAAGCACAAGGTCTTTTTTATAAAAATGTTTTATTAATTCATATTCTCGATATTTCGCTACACCATTGGGTAGCATCTTCAGGAAATAAAAATAGTTTTATAGTATTTAATTGAATGAAAATATTTTCGTATTAAAAAATAGAATTCAAATATAAAAACAGGTCAAAAACTACAATAATTATTAAATTTAAATGAAATTTTTTCTTTCTTGGATTGAGTAAATATTTGAATTAAATAAATATTTTTATGTTCTGACAGCGAGATAGTAATTGCCGACATTTCTAAGTCCCCTTTTACATTAGAAAGAAACAAGGCAGACAGACGAAATTTGTAGGCAAGGGGTTGAAGAGGTAGACTGTGTATTTCATGACTCTTGTACTGGAAATTTTTTTGTTTCTCTTTTCTGCTTTTCGTTTTTTTCTGTGTTGTTTCACATTATATTGCTCAAGTTGGCGTCTACTTGCATAAAATTTCTCAACAAAGTGCATATAATACATACATATTTTCAAACACACACACATGTAAAGTAAATAAATTCGAAAGTAGTATCTGCAAAAATCTGTCTGTCTTCTTTATATCCAATCGTGCAAGGTTTAAGACAGAGCAAAAGAGAATTGAAAAAATGTCTGCCCTGTTTCTGTCTATTGTAAAAGCAGTCTAATTGCCGACATTTTTAAATGCTGCCATATGGGCAAGGAACCCAAAACAGTTTTAAATGCATTGTTTTACTCTATATATAAATAAAAAAACTTTTTTTTTAAATCTTATCTAATTCATTATCTCATGTATAATTTCATTATCTCTTGAATGAAATTAGACATTGAATAAAAAACAGTGTTATGGTTTATATAATTAAGATTCCGTATCCAAAGGATAAAAACGTTACTCTATTGTTTTTGGTACAATGCCCGTAATAATTTCCGACTGTCAGCGCCTTCTATCTCTGGAACGGTAACCTAGTGTCTATACCTGATATAAATTCGTCTTGACAAAAATCAATTTTAAAGTTTAATTTTTATCAAGACAAATTTTGTTTTCCAATAGGGCCGAGATATTTGCTTATGTGACATTATTTTTTGAACCATAATAGACACTTAAAATTTACACAGCTCTGAAATGCATGTATGTAGTTTGACAGCATTCCGCACGAAAAACTGAACAGAATACTGGGCTTTAAGCAAGGCGAATTCATACCAGGTGTGAGCAGTAGAGCAACAACTACAACAAAACAACAACTTTGACATTAGATTAGCAGATATGAAACAATGTATTTTTGACAAGACATTAGCAAAAAAACGAGAGCAAAAAACAATCAGCTCCACCTGGTCTGAATTCGCCTTGGCTTTAAGGTAAAATTAGTTTATTTGTATCGTGTTACTTTTTAACATTTCGTGTCGTTCAATTTTGTGGCTAAGTTAGACGAATCGTAGCTGGAAACTAATAATGTATTTCGTAATTTTCTTGAATTAAATAAATATGTGTGTTTTCTGTCAACCATTTTTTCTTATTATATTTTTAATTTTCACAGATTTGTATGGCTTTGTTTTTTTATTTTTCGCGGATTTTGCTGTCTGTTATATACCAAAGTTTGACATGCTTTACTTCAAAATCTATTTTCTGTAGATTTTATTTAGTATGCTTTACTTATGTTACAGTTTTAGTCAGCTGATCCGTAACTGCTCTATACAAATCAACTAATTCTACCTTTAGAGAGAATATAATGAACTAAGGAGGCCGTCTTTACTAGTCATCAAATTCAACAAAACATAAACATGACGCCGGCAGAGAAACGGAATTAATTTGTGAATGTTGTTATAGGTGACGAACGCGTGTTTGTGTCATTTTCTTTTTAAACATAATTTTCTGTTTCCAACAATGTTGTTTGAATGTTTATTGCACAGTAGATAGTAGGAGTGCCATTACGCAACAGATGGCGCTGTTCGCAAATACTACTGTCAACCTAAAATACAACAACAACGTCATTGTCATGTCATAAAAGAGTTTTTATAACAAATGTTTTAACAGAAATGGCAAACGACATTTATTGCTAACATGATGTTAGTGTTAATGTTTATCATTTTATGTCTAACGTAGACTGGGGGTAAGTGGTAGTCTTCACTAGCTAGCCATCAACATGTCTTAATAAAAGTTAAACTTCATATAAAAAAATATTTTTATTACTGTTTTTTTATATATGAAGTTTGACTTTTCTTAAGACATTTTGAAGGCTAATGTAGACGGGGGTAAGACTGACTTCAACAATTAATTTGATTTTTTTTGTTTTATTGAATTTTTCGTAAGTATTTTTTTAATTTTCCTTTTTCAAAGTTTAGTTCTTTAAGCAAATTTGTTATTTGGATGAAATAGACTTTTCATTTCATTTTGGAGGAATTACGACTTTTTTGTGAATTCTCGATTAAGTTTTTAAAAAAGAAGGACTTGGAGTATTTTGAAATTAAACAGTTTAATTTTTGAATTATTTTTTTTATTGATTTCTGAAAATGTATTTTTTTTTTATAATACATTTACATAATTTTTTAATTAATTTTTTTTTTAATTTTTGCTATGAAATTTTTGTTTAGTTCTTGTATATTTATTTTCTTTTTAACAATTCTCATTTAGTTTAGAAATAATTGTTCTTATGTTTAAAAACTATCATTGTATTTAAGTTTAGTTAACTTATTTTTTTTATATTATTAAAACTAAATTAACTAAAAAATAAAATAAATAAGTATAAAATTTCTTAAATAATTAATTCAAGTGTTTACTCAAAAATTACAAATATTTTTTTTTGCATTTTATAATACAATTTTTTGAAAAACTTATTTTTTTATTTTTTTAATTAATAATTAGAAATATATATATGTTAGGTTGCAAGTATCAGTCACATAATTTTAGTTTAAATTTAATTTTAATTTCATTATAATTAAGTTAAGTTAAGTTGCTAGAAGTTTACAACAATTATTAGATTTAATTTTTTAGGGATTTCTATTTATTTACAAAATATATTTAACTTTAAAGCTTCAAAAGCTTTAAAGCTCTTTTTCTTAGTTTAATAACAAAATAATTTACTCAATTTACTATTTAAACTACATGCGATCTATTTGTGTCTCTTGGGCCTCCAATTCCGGCTCTTCCGCCAATGTATAAACCCCTTTTAGAGCATGATTACTAACCGAGTCCATAGAGGATTGTGTAGTGGGTGTCAAATTATCCATGAGAGGACTGCCTAATGAATTTATTGCATTGCAAGTAGTAGGTGGTGAATTGGCTGCTGTACAAGTTGGCAACTGAGACAGATTTGTTAGGGGCAGATTGATATTTGATTTTAAAAGGTTGCTAGACGTTGAAGCCGTTGAATTTGGATCCATAGTTAGGATAGGCACCAATTCATGATTCACATAGTTCTTTAAATTGTGCATATTACCCAAATCTGTGTCGACATGGGAGCCAAATACTAAAGATGTGGGAGTGCCTGCAACAAATTAATTTTTAACCTTAATAATTATGATTCCTTGCAAATACCATTTAAATGAAAAACCAATGCAAACCTTACTTACCCGTTACCAAAGTTTCTTCGGTGGGATTTCTTTGATATAAGTTCTGCTTCTTTTCATATGGTCAGGGTGGCATATAGTAGTTCGTATCCTCATTTGTTGTCTCCATGTTGGTTGATTTCTTAAATTCCACCACAATTTTTATACGATTTACAATCTCCTCATGAATGACATTAAAACACATGGCCGTTAGGGCCATACCTGACATTATGTATATGGAACAAAACCATACGGTTGTATTGGCATCACGGCGAAAACTTGGCATCATATCACCAAATCCTATAGTCGATAAACTCATAAAACAAAAATATATACCATCCAGTAAAGGCCAGTCTTCTAGCCGATACAGCACTACAGCGCCAAATAATATATAGATAATCATCATGCAGAAACAAAGTAATATGGGAGCCAATATGGCTAAACCATGCATACTACCGCGAGACTCACTGGCGCTTAAAGAATCCAAGTCGGGCATTTGTATGCTATTATTGCCCAAAGATTGTTTTTCGGGCGTTTGAAAATTGTCGGGCATAGAGCCGGCCCTTACATAGTAAGGTTCTTGCATGGCCTGCTGCTGTTTGCGCAGCTCCTCCTGTTGTCGTTTGCGCTTCATACGTCTCTCCTTTTCCGCCATACGCTTTTCATCGTAGCAGCAATAGCCACAGTTGGAGCATAAGCAACAGCACAAAGCTTTGGAGAAAACTTCTCGTGCCACCTTGGCTAAAATGCCACCCGTGCTAGAGAGGTAGACTAGGGTAAGAGGTATGCCAAAAAAGGCATAAGCTAATGTTACTAGTCGTCCTAGAGTTGTGCGCGGCGCTATGTTGCCATAACCTAGAAAAATTGTAAAATGTTAAGTTTATTAAAAAATATATATTTAAGTTAATAGGGATTGAAAAACAAACGTCTCAAAATATTTTGTCTACATAATTCGAAATTTCAAGACTGCTACATGGTCCTTCGAACCCTTAAATTAAATACTTAACAGTTAAATTTTTTTTTACCTTATGCGAATTGCACCTGTAAACAAATATTGCACGAAGCTTAAAAAACCGTAATTTGCGGTAAAGCAGCTTACGCACAGGAATGCTAGTCCACCACGTTTTTTCCTGTGAAATTTTAAACTTTGCGCAGATGGACTTTATTTCTAATTTATTGTGGACTGGACTGGAGAGAAAAGGAAGAGATAGACACTGGAGCTTCCACTCCAGTGGAAAAGTGGTTAAGTGTTAGCGAAAGATATCAGTGTCAATAGTGAAAAGAATGGGAAAGCGGTTTTAAAATGACAACTGTGGCAATCAAACTCAATCCAATAAGGAAAAAACTAATTTCTTCCGTGGCTTGGAAATTGATGGTGTGAGAAAAGCTCTTAGTATTCTATAAGTCCAAGAAAGTGATAGGGAACAGTTACATTACAACAGCGACGAATGTGTACTGAGAAATGGCACAACACCTTCAAATATCATCCAAACTCGATACAAAATTAAGGAATATATTGTTTGAAGATTTTGCTTGGAGGAGCCTAGGACTGTTTTATATGTTATGTGCGTGTTAATGTACAACAACGGAAGGCATTATACGGAGGACCACAAGTAGGCAAATACTGAATGCGAAACTAGATATGTGAAAGGAAAATTAATAGTCGAAAGCCAGATTTTTCTAAAGCCGAAATGAAATATTATTGATTTCGTACGACTCATAGTTGAGCAAGAAAATCGAAAGATACCAGTCGAAAACTGCCAGTCACTGAAAAACAAAGAGGATTTTAAAAATTTTCCAAAACATAAGTAGTCTGGCTTAAAATTCTTAATAACGACTTTGATAAATGATGATCAGGCAAAGATGATTTTATTCGAAAATTGATCATTCAACGTTGCCATTTTTAGCAACCATTCTAACCATTGTTTGATTGTGTATCTTTCCATTGAATTAAATTGAGTTAATCTGAAGTTGAGAAATGTCAAATTAAATGCAGAAAAAAAACTTGACGTTTAGGTGTGGTTCACATTCAACATCGGCCCTTAAAATTTAACCACCCGATATTAATAAGACATTAAGTTAATTAAGGTGGTGTAGCTTAAGTGGTTAGCACATTGACTACTAAGCAATGGTCACGAGTTCAATACTCAGCCGAGGCAACATTAATTTTTCCGATATGTATTAATTTTTCTTTATTAATAATTCATATGACAGCGCCCTCTTTCGCCGGTATTACCCACAGAGCACTAAATCGTCGGCGAAGTAAACTAATTATAAATTGGCTATGCTGGCTTCCAACTAATTCGCCTAAATAACACCAGAGGCGCTGCAATAATGTTCTAAAAATAATCCAAGGCGAATTCATACCAGGTGGGAGCAGTAGAGCAACAACTACATCAAAACAACCACTTTGACATTAGATTAGCAGATATAAAACAATATATTTTTGACAAGACATTAGCAAAAAAAACTAGAGCAAAAAACAATCAGCTGGGCAATCAACTCCACCTGGTATGAATTCGCATTGAAATAATCATAACGTGCAATTGCAGTGTTGCCAGATGCGAAGCTTTTTTTTTAAATTTATTTCAAAAGCTTTACTATCACTAACCAACTGTCTTATCTACTGCTATCACTTTCCGAAGGAAGTAACACATTTAATATAGGCATTAATTGCCTGAGTTTTACTTCTCTTAAAAAAAAAATGACCAGTAACGGCAAAAACATACGATAAAAACTACAAATACAAAAACTTCAATAAAAGAATTTGGTCCTTCGAACCATAAAACTGATTAATAAATTCCATGTTCTCGTTTATTTTTTTTTTGAGCTCAAAATTAAATTCTTGACGATTAAAATCTTAGTGAACGAATAACATACATTTTTTTATTTTTTTTTTATACAAACATAGATGTATAGAGAGAATCTTAAAAACGCTTAATACTGCAATAATAAATAAGACATTATGTAAATGACAATAATGACCAATAATGACAAAAACATGCGAATACGAATACGACAACAAATACAAAGAAAAATAAGAAACTTGTAGGAAATAATACAACATCTGCCATAACATCTAACAATACAAATACACTGAAATACAAAACAATAAAAGTTGTCTTAACTATGTATGTACATGCACAGACATGTGCCCACATGTTCTGCAATTCACTAAATCCTTATTGTATATATCTGTTCTGGGAATGAAATCGAAGGAAATAAAATCATTTTTAATAAGACTCCTTTTATGGGTGCATGGATACACAATTTGTATTGACAAATACAAAGAGGAGGTACTTGTTAAAGGACAATACAAAAAGGAAGGGAAGGGAGGAAAATGGAACGTAAATGTAAACTTTAACAATCAATAATCAATAGATAAGAACGTTACCAAACTTAAGACTTTGGGACACTGTGTAATATTGTTTGTTGGCAGTAAAATAGAAAATATTAAAGGAAATACGAGGGACTTCTATATTTGTTAAAATAAAATTGGTACCACGAGGCTTAAGATGTTTAAATTTAAAAAAAAGACTTAAAAAAATATTGATTTATTCTTTTGATTTTACTCCAAAATATTGGTCCTTCGAACCCCTTAACAAATTGTAATTTCTTTTTAAATTGCTGCACTTATTTGTTTTCTCAATTACTTTCAATATATATATATATATATATATATATATATATATATGAAAATCATGTAAACTTTTAACACATTTGGGACCACAGCATACTCACACAGTGGGGGATTTGACTTAAAAATGGAAATAATTCTGTAGTTTTAAAAAAACGATAGCCGAATTTTATTTATTTAAATAATTTATACAGTAAATGAAAATTTAAAAGAATTGATGTAAATTCCACAATTCCCAAAAAAGAGTTAAAAAATCCCCAAAATGGGATTTTTTTTATTTTTATTTGCCATACAAAAAGCTAAAGAAAAAAATTTCTAGTGTATGGTAATTACAAGCAAGAATGAAAAAAAAAATAGGAATATCCGCCCATAAATTTTAAACGTAACACAAATGACGCAAACTGTGTCCTTTTTAAGGGGCAAACTATGTAATCAAACGGATGCCTGTGATCGATTCAATAAAAAAATTTTATGATGATCGGAAAGTTTTGACATGTACAGCATTATCCATATTGTTGACTCTTTACATAAAATAAAATAAGTCGTAGGAAAAAAAACTCATTATTCTCGCTTTAAAGAAATAGAAGACAGCGGCGACGCAGCTAAATGAAAACAAATTCCGTTGGCTACAATTGTCGCCGTGTAGTCAGCTACTTAATGATATATCGAAGAGGATAGCTACATCGTAAACTCTGACATTGTTGTAGAAATACTAATTTTACTTTTATAAAATTAAATAAATTTTTCAAAAAATAATAAATAGTAACGAGTGATTTTTTAAGAGCTTGAGAACTTTTTTTTTTTAAAAAACGCATAAAATTTGCAAAATCTCATCGGTTCTTTATTTGAAACGTTAGATTGGTCCATGACATTTACTTTTTGAAGATAATTTCATTTAAATGTTGACCGCGGCTGCGTCTTAGGTGGTCCATTCGGAAAGTCCAATTTTGGGCAACTTTTTCGAGCATTTCGGCCGGAATAGCCCGAATTTCTTCGGAAATGTTGTCTTCCAAAGCTGGAATAGTTGCTGGCTTATTTCTGTAGACTTTAGACTTGACGTAGCCCCACAAAAAATAGTCTAAAGGCGTCAAATCGCATGATCTTGGTGGCCAACTTACCGGTCCATTTCTTGAGATGAATTGTTCTCCGAAGTTTTCCCTCAAAATGGCCATAGAATCGCGAGCTGTGTGGCATGTAGCGCCATCTTGTTGAAACCACATGTCAACCAAGTTCAGTTGTTCCATTTTTGGCAACAAAAAGTTTGTTAGCATCGAACGATAGCGATCGCCATTCACCGTAACGTTGCGTCCAACAGCATCTTTGAAAAAATACGGTCCAATGATTCCACCAGCGTACAAACCACACCAAACAGTGCATTTTTCGGGATGCATGGGCAGTTCTTGAACGGCTTCTGGTTGCTCTTCACTCCAAATGCGGCAATTTTGCTTATTTACGTAGCCATTCAACCAGAAATGAGCCTCATCGCTGAACAAAATTTGTCGATAAAAAAGCGGATTTTCTGCCAACTTTCCTAGGGCCCATTCACTGAAAATTCGACGTTGTGGCAGATCGTTCGGCTTCAGTTCTTGCACGAGCTGTATTTTATACGGTTTTACACCAAGATCTTTGCGTAAAATCTTCCATGTGGTCGAATAACACAAACCCAATTGCTGCGAACGGCGACGAATCGACATTTCACGGTCTTCAGCAACACTCTCAGAAACAGACGCAATATTCTCTTCTGTACGCACTGTACGCATTCGTGTGGTTGGTTTAATGTCCAATAAAGTAAACTGAGTGCGAAACTTGGTCACAATCGCATTAATTGTTTGCTCACTTGGTCGATTATGTAGACCATAAATCGGACGTAAAGCGCGAAACACATTTCGAACCGAACACTGATTTTGGTAATAAAATTCAATGATTTGCAAGCGTTGCTCGTTAGTAAGTCTATTCATGATGAAATGTCAAAGCATACTGAGCATCTTTCTCTTTGGCACCATGTCTGAAATCTCACGTGATCTGTCAAATACTAATGCATGAAAATCCTAACCTCAAAAAAATCACCCATTATTTCCTCCAAAATTTGTGTTTGTATATGAATTTGAATAAAATAAAATTGTCGCATACCAATAAATAAAAATTAGCCTAACTTGACTACAGCCACAACGGCGGTCGTGTAGCCATGTAGCTTTGCGGTCTTAAAAATTATGGTTTACCTACAAAAGTGTGTATTTTATTTTTGACAGTTTGTAGTCGGTATCCTGATGCTGTCTGTGTGTTTAAGGCGTCTAGGTTTTAAAACAGAGATCTCGTCTCATCTATTTAAGAATCAAATGCATTTTAAAAAATATGTATAAACATATATTTTTAATATTAAAAATATGTTATGTTACACTCATGATTTTCATTTTCATAGAAATATTGATTTTTTTTTTAAATAATTCGAAAATTATTTGAAAAAATTTTTTATAAAAATAATTTTTGAATTTTTTTTTTTTAAATTTATTCGACTATTTTTTGGTAAAATTACCAAAAAAAAAAAAAAAATTCGAAAATTTTTCTGTAAAAATATATTTTTAAAAATATTTAGAATTTTTTTTGTAAATGTTTTGTAAATTTTTTCTTTTAAATTTTTGTAAATGTTTTGTTATTTTTTTTTACTTAAAAAAAAATAAATTTCTTAAATTTTTCAATAATAAAATAAAAATAAATTAAAAAAATAAATTTTTTAAATTTTTAAAAATGTTTCAATAATGAAATAAAAATAAATTTAAAAAAATAAATTTTTAAAATTTTTAAAATTTTTTTTTTAATTTTTTAAAATTTTTTTTTAATTTAGTACCTTCCTACAATCTATATTGAGTTAGAATGGTCAGACTAAAGCAAAAAAAAAATTTTTTTTTATATTTACACCCCCCCCATGTGCTTTTACCAGTGGGAACCCTGTGGGTCCATACCTCTATATGTATTGCTTTCTATAAAGGTCTTTAATACAAATCAAAGCAGAAAAACCCTATCAACCTAAAAACAAACAAAAATCTCCCCTCGCAGGGGGTTATTAATTCCCCAAGATCTGTGTGCACTCCATGCGATTTGCTGGTCGTGGTTTAATATTTATTTAACAAATAAAAAAAGCAAAAGAGAATCATTAAAACCGAAAAAAGTGAAAAAAACCAACGTGAAAAAATATAGGTGGGCGTGGTTTTTGGCCCGCAGTCCCTCCAAAGGAATAATCCGATGTTGCTGAATTGCAATCCCGAAATTTTCGAAACTATGCCTGGCAAATTAGTGGGCTTAAATTGTCTATACCTCATCTGGCGCCTTGGTAAAGGACATTTCAACGTCAACACGGACAGACGGGCATTGCTTAATCAACTTTTCTATGTCTAAGGATCCAGAATATATATATACTTTATGTAGTCGGAAATGAATATTGTAGATTTTATATATATACCCTTTTCATCGGTGGTGAAGGGTATACAAATAAAAATTTTATTTTTAAGAATCGATTATCTCCCAAACTGTCTCTCTTGCATATTGCTCATTTCATGCAAAATGGTCATATCTCAAAAAATTACAATTTTTAAGTTATTAAAGAATAATTATTTATAACTTTTTTATGTGTAAGAAAAATTTCAGAATTATATCTCAAGCTAAAGCGAATTTATTAACACAAATAGTTGTTATATATATTTTCGAGATATCACTTTGTTGCTTTAAAGGAGCGATATGTTTATCACATTTTTTTTTTGTAGAATTCAAGTAGCGAAAATTAACAGCAACAATTAGATTCTAAAAGAAGAAATTTCCATCGCTTTTAGCTTTTTATATAGATAAGGTGGGAGTAAGGGAATAAGGCGACTTCTGGCTGAGGAATATAAAATGTCCCAATACAGAATTTAGGTTTGACTGCACCTCTTCCATAGCCATTTAGAGATTCTATGTAATCATACTGCCAGTTTAGGAACTATAGAGATATTTAAATTTTTTTTTCCGACCTAATACCCCACTGTGCATCAAACGGAGCATGATAACCTATATAATTTGAACAAATCTCAGTTTTTTATTTTTCTTTTCTTAAAAAAAAATAAAGGAAGAACATTTTATGCTTGATTTGAAGCTGAATAAAATTTAAATACTAGAAACAAGCAGGGGGACACATTTACAAATAAGAGTCTTTTTATTATTTGCCAGGATCAGCAATTTTTAAGGAAAGAACCAAGAAATTTACATTTGGTTCTTTTTTTTTTCTTTTAATATTCTTTACAACTTTCGACAGCCAATATATACTTGATAACAAAAACATACATGAATTTTCAATACTCGTACTTAAGCAACAACGACAACAATAAAGTCTTGATAACAATAATGATGATAGCATGTCCTTTTTCTTTTTAATGCAAAATATATTCGTATGAGTTTCAGCTTATCATTGTATTGATTGCAAGCAATCGTTTTAACACTCATACAGTTGTTTACATTTACATTTACCAGATAGAAATGGAACATTCTCTTGAATTATAGGCAAGTTTTTATGTCCTTTTTTTCTTTATTGTTAACAAAGTTTCCTTTATGGACATCGTAAGGCCAGTTTTTAATCAATTTTATAAACAACAATTGTTACAAGTGCTTAATAAGAGCTATTTAGAGGACATTTTAAAACCCAAGAAATGCCAATCTGTCTGTGTTTGTTATTCAGCGTTTGGCGCTCGAAATGTTACCAAGTCCAGGCTGCTGTAACAACTTATGATAGCGTGCGGTGAAAAAAGTGAAAAATTTTAAGTTTAACTGTCAAAATCCATATGAAAAAGTGATTATTTTCAGCTTAATATTTCCCCTCCGTAGTGAGGCTACCTGATTAATATGCCTTGAATTGCATGCTATAAATAGAGAAGAAAACAATTCTTTAAAAAAATATAACTTTATTTACAAAAAAACTTAAAAATTTGAAAATTAAAACGGACGCTCTGCACCAATATAGTCGTCGCACATAGGGGTATTTTGCCAATCTAGCCGGACATTAGGCTAAAAATTAATTTTGACAAATGTAAAAATTCAAGTACGCAGCTCGACAGACAAGAAAATTCGGCATCGTATAGTGAATCAAGGCGTTTGCTTGAGATTTGTCGTTTTGGGACACTGTTAAAGTCAGGAAAGTTGAGTAAATCGTATACGTTTTTATTGAACTTAAAAGATTTTGAGAGGTTTGCAATATATTTTTTGGTGGCTAAACGAATAAAGATTTTGCATTGATTTTTTTTCTGTGAAAGGGTTTATTAGTAGCTACTTATGTTAATTTTTAGAAATTTTTTTTTAATTTTTAATGATAAAAAACTTCGTTCAAAATTAAAAACAGGTTTTTTTTGTAAAATTTTTGGTCAAAAAAAAAAAAAAAGTAAAAAGCTTTTTAAGAGTGATCTCCATCGCGATCCTAAAAATGTTATATATCACTACAAAATATACGATCTCTTCTTTTATGCTGTAAAAAAAAACGTTGCGCATATTTGCACCATTTTTTTTGCGATTTTTTGAAAATTTTACCTTTTTCTGTTTTTTCTTATCTTGGATAGGTATATACGAGTAAGAAACCCTTGTATATTCATAAAATGTTTTGGTTTTTAATAACTGAAGGAAGATCTATTTTATTTAAATCATTACATCTAACATTGTTATTACCTGTACAATAAACAATGTAAATATCAAAAGAGATATAGAAGTAGATGCCCTCTCTTTCGGACTAACTACTTTCCACGCCAGAATTCGTCTATTTGAGAGCATATTACACCTGTCATATAAACTGTCAGTGAAAAAATGGCAAATAAAATCTGATGCGGACAAAGCCATTGTTAACGCGAGGAAAAAAATATCCAAGAAAAATTTTGAAGTGAATTAGGGCTAATAGTGGGTATACTGAAAACAGGATTTGGAAACACCAACGATGGTAACACTAGCAGAAGATTTTTTTCCAATCCTGAATTAGCTGCAGAAATAACTGTACTTAACGGTGAAGAGGATTCAGATTCGGAAGAGGTCTTTGAAGAATCCGACGAAGAAGAACCATGGCACTCATCATCACAAATTACAAAAATATATTTTTAATAATATTCTTGGGAGGCGGGGAATGGTTAGGCATTGGAAAGCTTAAAAATGAATATTTTTAGGAAATTGGCAAAAAAAATAAATTTTTTTTTTCACAGGGACGTTTTGGAGGTGGGATTGGAGGAATACCTCCACCTGCCTGTACAAATTTATGGTTTTAAGAAGTATGTAATCTATTTCTTTTAATAATTGCATTATTTTTTCAATTAATTTTTTATTTCACCGCCCACAAAAGTGGGCGGGGCGAAAACTGGCATTTGAGAATCTCTTGAATCCAACTTTAAGTTTTTGAACATTCTTTGATCTTAAAAGTTGTAATTGCTAAACAAAATGACGGGAAAATCAAAAAAAAACTTGCATTTTTCAGAGGTAGGATTAGTTCTTCCAAGGGGAACTTTTTTCTCCTTGATCCGATTTAATGATAACAGGTTTTTCTGCAAAGTTTCATTAACCTAGGGGCACTCAGTACATTTTTAGAGCTTATATTGGCTGATGTACAATGTGCTCTACGCATGAAAGTCATAAAAAAAAAAAAAACGTCAGATTTAATTTTGATGATACATTTTTTACGGTTCGGCGATATAAATATGTGACCGCTCAAACAGTTTGAAGGTTTTCAAAACCTTAAACAAGGGATCTAGGCTTGCCATGTTCTATAAATTGCTACTTATTCTGCAATATTCGTATTTCACAATGAGGGCGCTAGTTTAAGTTTTAATTTCACACAGTGGTAACATTGTGTAAAATGAGGATCAAACTCCTTATAGAAAAGTTTTTTTTTTTAAATTTTGACATTAGGATTTCAAACATATAAGCAGCTTCTTTACCAATGCAATCACCTGTTTTATATTTACCTTGTTTTAGGATCGTGCTAAGGCAAGGCGAATTTATAACAGCTGATTGCAGTGGCGAAACATCATATGTTTGTAATCCAAATGTTAACATTTTAAAAAAATTTTCTATAAGAAGTTTGATCCATGAGAATGAAGCAAAATGTCTCATTTTGCACAATGTTACCACTGTGTGAAATTAAAGCGTAAACTAGCGAGAGAAAAAAAAGAAAAAATATATAACAAAATATAATAAAATAATAAAAATTATATTATAAAAAAAATTGTTTATATATGGATCAAGGGACATTTAACGGGTAGCCTCAGAACGAGGGGGGGGGAGGGTAATATATAGGCGAAAATTTAAATTTATTTGTATATGGATTTTGACAGTTGAACTTACATTATTTCCCCTAAATGGTAGTTTAACAGTCAAACATCGTATAAAAAATTTCGCCTTATTATTTACCCTCCGTAGTGAGGTTACCTGATAAATGTGTCTTGATATGGATTTTGACAACTGCAAAGGAGGCGAAAATGCTCGAATTCGCCCATGCAATCACCTAGTATTAATTCGCCTTGTACCAAGGTGAATCTTTGAATTCACCTTGGGGCTGTGCAACAAAAATGATAGCATATTGTCATACCTTTTATTTAATGGCCTTTATCCTGATTATACCTTACATGCTTACATTGTGAATAAACGCACAATTTCTTTATTTTTCTCATAAAAATAGTATTCATTTTTATTGATTTATAAAATTGTTTCTATTAAGGTTATAAAGAATTTAATCAAATTGTTGTGGAAACATTTTTCCAATAAAATGCCCTGTCTATGGAAATTTTCCGTATATTTGTGCTTCTTTGGCGAATTATATTCATTCGTTTTATTACAAACTTTATTTCTTTGTGGCTTTAAAACCAGCATCATAATCATTGACTTTTTGATACAAATAAGAAAATAAGACAATATCATTTCAATAAAAATATGTGGATTCTCTTGAGTTCGAGTATCACAACAGTTTTGTGAAAATATGGCGTTTACGAGTATTGACAATGACAGCAGCAGCAGCAGCTGTGTGTACACATACAAATGTGTTTTGTGTTCACAATCTTAAGTACAAATACAAAGAATATGAATGGAGAAATACTTATAAGGGGAAAAATGACACTTATTCATATTGTTAGAACAAATAGAATAAAAAAAAAAACAATGAAAGAATGAATGTAAAAAAACTTGTGCCAGTATTTATGGCAGCAGCGGTATGAAAATAGAACAAATAATTGGCGATGGCTTCTTGGGAATTTAGGTTATAAAATTAGCAAACAAACTACTACTTTGTAAAAAAGAGGAAACACAGTAAAAATGAGAAAAATAAAAATATAGAAGCAATTGTGGGATTGTGTTTAAGTGACACCACAAGAAACCAAGCGTATTGCAATTTAATTTAACAGGGGTTTTGAATTAATTTATGAAAATGTCTAAACATGCATGCAAGTGCGAGTTAGACTCACACACGTAGGGTTCCATACTATGTTCAGTATAATTTAAAAATTCCAGTTGTTTATTTCTTTATGTCTTATGGGACACCCTTAAATTTTAAAATTAAAGTAATATTCGCGAAAATTGCATCATAATTAGAACACCCTTTAAATTTTAATATGTAATTCATTTTATAGCGGCCATGGTAATACACTTTCTATTAAAAGTTAAAAAATAAGGTAATATTCGTGAAAAACACGTCACTAATGAACACACTTCAATTTTAGGTATTTGTTATAGCGGCCGAAGTAACACATCTACTGTAAACATTTCAAGAGGGTATCTATTACGGTTTATAAAATCATATCACTGTCGGAACACCCTTTAATTTTATTATTCATTATAGTGGCCATGGCAACTTCCTTTCTATAAATATATGTATTAAGAGTCTACTTATTACGATTAAAAAATAAGTCACTACAAGTGAAAAACATGTCAATGTCGGAACACCCTTCAATTTTTAGTAATTGCCATATTGGCCGTGGCAACACATCTTCTGTACAAAATTTGAAGAGTCTACCTGTTACGGTTCAAGAAATAAGGCTTTGTCATGCAAATCACGTCACTGGCGGAAAACCCTTTAACTTTTACTATTTATTATAGTGGCCATAGTTATACACCTCCTGTAAAAATTTCATGATTCCACCTATTCATTAAAAACTTAAGCTATATACATGCAAATCACGTCACTATTGGAACACCCTTCAATATCTAAGTTCAATTTTGTATACTTGTTTATAAAACAAACATAGTTTTAATTACTGTCTGCAAATTGTAACTGGGTGCCTCTTACAGCTCAAAAAAAGACATAAACGTAAATAACACGTCACTTTTGTAACACCCAT
This sequence comes from Phasia obesa, assembly GCA_949628195.1. Classification (NCBI taxonomy): domain Eukaryota; kingdom Metazoa; phylum Arthropoda; class Insecta; order Diptera; family Tachinidae; genus Phasia; species Phasia obesa. Next base: position 11,029,157 of record OX451218.1, read on the forward strand.
TTTAGTATTTTTTGCTATAGTGGCCGTGGCAGTTATATACTTTTGGTAAAATCTTCAAGAGTCTACCTATTATGGTTCAAAACTTCCAAACATACAAAGCACACCACTATCGGAACACCCTTTAATTTTTAGGTTTATTTTTTTTAGACTTGTTTATAAAGCGACCTAAGTTTTAATTACAGTTTGTAAATTTTGAGTGTATGCCTCCTACAGTTCAAGAAATAAACACATATTCGTAAATAACACCTCTCTATCGGAGCACCCTATAAGTTTTAATATTTGTTGCTATATCGGCCACAGATATACACCTTCTGTGAAAATTTCTAGATTCTACCTATTATGGTTCAAAACTTAGGCCTTATAAATGCAAATAACACCACTATCGGAACACCCTTTAATTTTTAGGTTTATTTTTTAGACTTATTTATAAAGCAAACTACGTTTTTATTACAGTTTGTAAATTTTTAGTGTATGCCTCCTACAGTTCAAGAAATAAACACATATTCGAGAATAAAATCTCTCTATCGGAACACCTTATAAGTTTTAATCTTTGTTGTTATAGCGGCCACCGCTATACACCTTCTGTGAAAATTTTAAGAGTCTACCTATTATGGTTCAAAAATTATGCCTTAAACATGCAAATCATACCACTATCGGAACACCCTTTAATTTTTAGTTTTATTTTTTTATACTTGTTTATATAGTGAACTAACTTTGAATTACTGTTTGTAAATTTCAAGTGTATCCCTCCTACAGTTCAAGAAATAAACACATTTTCGTGAATACCACCTCTCTATTGGAACACCCTATAAGTTTTAGTATTTGTTGCTATAGCGGCAACAGCTATACATCATCTGTGAAAATTTCAACATTCTACCTATTACGGTTCCAGAGATAAAAGGCGCTGACAGACGGACAGACGGACAGACATTGTAGCGAAAACAATAGGGTTACGTTTTTACACTTTGTGTACGGAACCCTAAAAACGTTATTTCCAGAGTACCGAAATGCTAACTCTCTGCTCAATCGTGTGTGAGTATGTGCATTCTGTTTCTTTTCATACATGTGTGAGAGATTAGAAAATATTTTGTGGTTGTTCATTGATGAGTGAAAGATTATTTATTTTTTTCCTCTCGTTTCAAAAGAGAATAAATGAGCAAATATTTAGTTTTTCAAGCAAGTGCTCACATATGAGAATTTACAATTTTCTTGATTTTTCATAAATGTAAAGATCGAAGAAAAATCTTCACCTTAAGCATTCGCATAAATATATGTATGCAAATATTTTGTAATGTGCAAACTGCCGGCGTATCTAGTAACAAAGTCATTTCATTTATGAGAAATTTCATAATAAAAACTCATAAATGAAAACATTCTTAAATGAAATCAAGTAAGAGTGCTATATTCTATACCCTTCACCACGGTGATTTTATTTATACAGACATGTGGAACAAGATTAACGTGAGTACCTGCCTAGTTGACCTAATCTCACGGTGGTCTTACCACCGAGTGAAATGTAAGCGTAGACTAGCGCCCCCATTGTGTAGTATAACAACACTTTACGATTGCCACCAATCGCAATTTGTGTGTGATACAGTCACAATGAGTAACAATTTATATAATATGGCAAGCCTTATCCTGAGCAAGCCTAGATCCATATTATAGCTTCTTGCTTAGGGGTTTGGAGACTATCCAAACTCGGTCTGTTGAGAGTGCAACAGCACACTTGATCGACCTTGCACCATACCTACATAAATCGATCTTAAACCACAACCACCATGTGTACCCCCGAAGGGGACCGCACCAATAACCGGTCACAGAGAAGATAGGCTCTCTGTGGGGCCACCGATTCCCGTGGTACCAGTCCTTTGGGCACTGGTCGAGCCTCGAAGAGGACCCGCGATTTTTATCACAGACCTTTTCTTCCAGAGTTAGGCTCTAGGAACCCTAGCGTCTGGTGCCCCTATTTTCCCCGAGTGAACCCCGTCAAAGCATTTGCCATTCCTGCAGTGACAATTGGAACCCCCGGGGGGTTATACAGACATGTAAAGCATTATTGTTGATTCCTTTCATAAATTAAAATAAGTCGTATGAAAAAAACTCATTATTAATGCTTTAAAGCAAAGACCCCCAACCAAAACAACTGGTTAAAATGAAATTGCATTGGTTTGCTAAATATTTAGCAAAGTGACACAAACCTACCTTGTTGAAAGCTGGTAAGCTACTGATTTACAATTTTTACATGTTTTGTTCTCTTTTTGCGATTCTGGTTGAGATTGTGTATGTGCTCACAGACCCTTTGGGGTTTGCGTGGGGGCTCTTGCTTTAAAGAAATAGAAGACAGCGGCGACGCAGCTAAATGAAAAGAAATTCCATTGGCTACAATTGTCGACGTGTTGTCAGCTACTTAGTGATATTTAAGCCGACAGCTACATCGTAAACTCTGACATTGTTGTAGAAATACTAATTTTACTTTTATAAAATTAAATATCTTTTTCAAAAAACAATAAATATTTTCTCCAAAATTTTTGTTTTGTTTGGTTGAATAAAATAAAATTGTCGCATACAAATTGTCGCATAAAAATTAGCCTAACTTGACTACAGCCACAATGGTGGTCGTGTAGCCATGTAGCTATACTGGCTTCAAAATGACCTACAAACGTGAGTATTTCATTTTTGACAGTTCGTAGTCGGTATCCTGATATTGTCTATTTGTTTAATAGCATCTAGGTTTTAAAACAGAGATCTCATCTATTTAAGTATCAAACGCATTTAAAACAAGTATAATTGCTGTATTCGGCCGTACCGAATCTTCTATACCCTTCACTTTACATAAATTAAGTCGTATGAGAAAAAAACTCATTATTCATGCTTTAAAGAAATAGAAGACAGCGGCGACGCAGCTAAATGAAAAGAAAATCCATTGGCTACAATTGTCGCCGTGTAGTCAGCTACTTAATGATATCGAAGACAACAGCTACATCGTAAACTCTGACATTGTTGTAGAAATACTTATTTTGCTTTTATAAAATTAAATAACTTTTTGGAAAGACAATAAATATTTTCTCCAATATCTTTGTTTGTATATGAATTTGTAATTTATAAATTTGTGACATTTTCTTTTGTTGAATAAAATAGAAATTAGCCTAAGTTGACTACAGCCACAATGGTGGTCGTGTAGGCATGTATCTTTGCGGGCTTAAAAATAATCGTTTATCTAGAAACGTGTGTATTTTATTTTTGACAGTTTGTAGTCGGTATCCTGAGGTAGTCTATGCGTATAATGCATCTAGGTTTTAAAACAGAGCTCTATCTCATCTATTTAAAAATCAAACGCATTTAAAAAATGTGTTACTCTACATACATTCTAAATATTAAATATATGTTATGTTACACTCATGATTTTCATTTTCAAAGAAATTTTGAACATTTCTTATAAATATTTCGAAAATTGTTTGTAAAAATTTTTCGGCCAAATATTTTTTTGAAATTTTTTTGGAAAATTTAAAAAAAAAAATCCTTGAAAAGTTTTCTGTAAAAATGTATTTTTGAAAATGTTTTGTAAATAATTAAAATTTTTTTTTAATTTTTTTTTCAAAATTTTTTTTTGAATTTTAATGAATTTTTTTTAAATCTAGCACCTGTCTGCAATCTTTATTGAGTTAGAATGGTTAGACTAAATAAAAAAAAATCCATAAAAAATTTCCTCATATTAACCGTTTCATATCTAAATATTCAAATATTTTGTACCCGCAGTAGAAATGTCTACAACCTCAGCCATCTTATACTTATTTATAATCCGATTCTCCGATTTTCCATTATCATTCCCTGGATTTTATCCACTACTTCTACAGTGTTAAGCTCTTCCTCCATTTTTTATAAAGAGCAATTTTAAAAACCTTGATCGTTCCATATTTTTTAATTGTTACTTTGGCCTTCAGAATGGATCATATGAACAAATCTTCGAGATCTGACCAGTGTCTCGAAATGGCTAGTGGCATGGGTATCGATAGCTTTAAAGGGATTTCTCTAAATCTCTGTGACTGGTTGGTTGTTGCTGCGGACCTTCGAGGAGTAACATGCTTTGGACCTAAATCTCAGATAGGACGATTTAGTCCAGTGTAATGTTGCTCTCTCTCTTTCTCTACAGAGGAACCAATAGCATTTCGGAAGTTAAATAGTCTCCAACTTCTAAACAGATTTATTGAGCATTTTCCTACCCGGAATGTTTTGAAATTGATCCTTGGATAGGTAGACGCATTGTTTTTTTTATCAAATAAGGGAACAACCGTCGGGTTAAGGCAACACGCCAGGCACTGACGTAAATCTGTATCATCATATTGAGTAGATTGTGAACAACTCAACAGACTGACGCTTCTCAAACAGTGTTGCTACAGCAGCCTTAAGTTAGTAATATTTCAAGTGCCGGGTGGTTAAATTTAAAGGGCCGATGTTGAATGTGAACGACACCTAAACGTCAAGTTTTAATTTTGAAGTTTGAAATGTAAACAAATGTCCATACATCCATACAAATTGCTGCAATAAAAATTGCACAATATAAACACAAATGCAATATTAAAAAAGAAACGAGAAAGATTGAAGCGACAAAAGTTGCATAATGTAATCCGGGACTAAATAATTTGTATGATAATCAACATCGGCCCTTAAAATTTAACCACCCTTTACAATTATTTAGTGGCGAATTACATTATGCAACTGGTGTTTATATTGTGCAATTTTTATTGCAGCAATTTGTATGGATGTATATATTTGTTTACATTTCAAAGTTCAAAATTAAAACTACAAATTAGAGGACAAAGCGAATTTAATTCCTCTCTCCCCTCTCGCCTACTAACAAAGAATTGCACTCACAAAAGTTGCACAATGTAACTCGGCTCTTAATACACTGCTGTTGAACAATGGCAATATGCATATTATTTTAAAAGAACATAAATTTATTTAGTGTTGAAATATTTATCTTGTTCTTCTCTTAAAGCATACATTTCACAATATTTCATATTCAGAAGTACATAAATATATTTTGCTGTCAAAGCCATTGCCTACAACATACGACAAAGTGTCAACAAAGAGCAGTTGCTTTATTATTTCTAATGATGAAAAATTGATATTGAATTACCATCATCATCATCATTATTATTACCGGCATCATCATTAATCTTAACATCATTATGATCATTACCATTTTCTTGGCATTTGTTCTGTTGCTTCTATTGCTAGATGTCTTTAACAAATTGCTTTTTTATACACAATTTTTTAAAATTATTCTTTCTACGAGGGCAAATCAATAAGTAGATATAAAAACCTTTAATAGCAGTCAAATCTAAGGATTAAGGTTTATGGATATGAAATCAATTCGAGTCTGAAAATTGGTGAAAATATTTTCACCAATTAAAAGTTTTAATTGGCTTCAAAATAAAATTTAATTAAATAATTAATTGATTCAATTAATGGTTTAATTATTATTTTTTTGTTATGTTTTAAACAAATAAACACACATATATGTCGTTCCAGGTATCGCAATCACTCAGAATTTGTAAGAAACTGGTGTCATTCGGAGACCCTCTGAAACTCTCCACTTGGAACAGCTGATTTTTCGTGACCGTATCTGCAGTTGCTTTATATCTATGAAACTTTCCACTATGTGGACGCGCCCAGTATCACTCAGCTGTGCTTCCTTCTGTTGTGGATTCGGCGAGATACTTAAACAAGACCATAAGTCTTATTTTCGTTCCATACTTAATCCACTCCCGAGGACTAGACTGCTGGAATATAAAAGGGCGCCCAGACAGGGAACATAGTTTTTTGTATATTTGTTTCAATACAGCCTAAAACTAGGCTTTTAATAATATGTTTTCAATAATACAAATTTATTTATTTGTTTTTTTTTTTGGATTCTGACCAAAAACAATTAGTAAATGGCAAAGGAAGCTAAGGGTGTGATTTCCTTAGCTTTCTCCAAAATCTGCAGCGCGGCCTATACCTTCGTATAGGAGATGAGACTCCAAATTCAGCTAGGTAAAATTAAAAAGAGTTTAATGGTGCTGTTGTATTAAAAAAAAACAAAACTTGAGTTTATTAGTTCTCCTCGAGTACTAAATTGAGTTTAATGGTGCTCCACCAGTTAAAAGTTGAGTTTTTAAAATGGTGCTTCTCCCAATGTCCGACTTATTGAAATTAAAATTTTTAGGTTATATAATGGGTCATTCAAGTAGAGATACTTGATACTTCAATAGCATTTTTTTAAAACAGATCACGTGTGAGTCGTGTCATGCTGTCATGTTATTTTGTTGTTTAGTATTGTTTGGCATTTTATAATGGAAAGACTTACGCCTGCGCAATGTTTACAAATCGTTCAACTTTATTATGAAAATTCACGTTCTGTGAGGAAGATGTATCGTGCACTTCGCTCAACTTATGGTCAACATAATCAGCCCACTGAGCGTATTATTCGCAATACCATCACCGAATTTGAGACCCAACATTTATTATTGGATAATATTCGACTGAATAGACCATATCCAGCATGCTGTGAAGCAAATATAGCGGATATAGCTGAGAGTGTACACGAAGACCGTGGAGAGTCGACGAGTCGGCGCTGTTCGCAGCAACTCAGACTGACGTATGGAAGGACTTGGCGCATTTTACGTCGAGATCTTAAATTGAAAGCATACAAAATACAGCTTGTGCACCAACTGAAGCCGCTCGACCTTTCCAAGTGACATAGCATCGCTCTATGGGCTCTTGAAAAGTTGCAAGAAGATCCGACGTTTTCGAAGCAAATTTTGTTTAGCGATTAGTGCCCATTTCTGGCTCAGTGGGTATGTAAACAAACAAAATTGCCGCATTTGGGACGAAGAGCAACCTGAAGAGATTCAAGAGCTGCCACTTCATCCAGAAAAAAATAACGGTTTGGTGTGGTTTGTGGGCCGGTGGAATTATCGGTCCATATTTCTTTAAAAATGATGCCGGTGCGAACGTAACCGTTAATAACGACCGTTATCGTGCCATGATAACCGATTTTTTGATGATTGAAATTGAAGCTCGTGATCTCGAAGAGATTTGATTGCAGCAAGATGGTGCCAACTTCCCACACATCGCATCAATCAATGGATTTATTTCGGTGAGCATATAATTTCACATTTGGGCCACCAAGATCGTGTGATATTACACCGTTAGACTCGCTCTTTCCTGTGGGGATATGTAAAGTCTAAAGTTTATGCGGACAAAACCGCTTCGCGTCAGGCCTTGGAGGAAAACATCACGCATGTCATTCGCCAGTTACCAGTCAAAATGCACGAAGAACGAATCATCGAAAATTGGACTCAACGGATGGACCATTTGCGACATAGCAACGGCCAACATTTGATAGACATAATCTTCAAATAATAAATGCCAAAGAATGTTCTTTCAAATGATAATAAACATTCTCCATTAAATTTGAATTTTCTGTCATGATTTTCCAAATACATATAGAACTTAACCTCGTACGTGGCATTTTATATCATTTATTTTATTTTGTCTCAAATTGTTAATAAAATAGTGGAAGTATTGCGTACGTTTGGCGCTTCTATTGTATTTTATTTTATTTCATTTTACACACGCATACAAATTAAGTGAAATGAGCAAAATGAAGCATAAGCACAGGAAGAGGAGGAATTTTTCCATTTAAATGTCATTCAATATGGCTACATTTTGTTGTTGTTGTTGCTGTTGCTCATGTTGATGTGATTTTTGTTTTGTTTTTTCTTGCAAATAAACGCTCAAGTATTTATATTGACATTTTCTTTTTTTAATTTTATTTTTTCCAAATACCCCACTTGCCTTTTTCACCACCTCCCTTACCCCCCTTCCCACATTCTTTAAGAGCAAGAAACAAGTTCTTGTTTCTTTAGTTTTTTATTACAACACTTTTTTTCCAGAGGGTTAAAGTTATTTATGTCAATTTTATGTTAATAAAAAATAACAACAACAACATAAAATTGACACATTTTGTTAAAGTGTTTTTGTAATGTAAATAGTTGACAGTTAAAAAAAACAAAACTGACATTCTACGCCAGATGACAAGTATTAAAAAAATTTAAGATTAATTTGTCGTATATTAAAAATATATTAAGGAGATTTGCCTTATATACAGGGGGATAGGCGCTCAATAGTTTAGCAACATTACGCTGCTGTATAGCAACCAAACAGCTAATGACAACTCGCTAATTTTGTAGAATTAATCGACCTGTTATGTTGTTTGCAAGGCTTCGCACAATTCATCTCGTTTTTCATCGATCGAAGTAAACTTTTCTTTAATAAAACTGAAATTCAGCTGAAAAAGTGTTGTTGCCTTCACATTAGCTGACCAGCCGTTGAATAATAATAACTAATGACAATAATCTTTGAACCAAATGTTTGTGTATCGGACCATTACACGTTGCAATAATACACAGCCAGGTGGCCGACAATGGTTTGAAAGATAAAGACCAGAATTCCATCTAATCAACGCCAAAGGGCAGTTCAAAAAAAAAAGGCAGCGATTTTTAATCAGTCTGCTCATTCAACATAATTCATTCAACATAATTCACGAGAAAGCGTTTTTGCTCGAGTTGAGCAAAAATCTTAACGAGTTTACTTGGCTCCGTATTTGAAAATATAAACTACGATTAAAGCTCTAAAATATACGAACAACACTGGATTTAACACCTGCATAAAATCTAGCACAAAAGTGAGCTCGCTCATCACGATCACAAAGGTTTTAAAGCACTGGCACATTGGTGGTTGTTGCTTGAAAATGTGGCATTTTATGAAAATTTTTACATTTCACCAATTTTAATCGAGTGGTTAAATTTTAAGGGCCGATGTTGAATGTCAACCACACCTAAACGTCATGTTTTCTTCGGCATTTAATTTGAAATTTCTCAATATAAGACTCAAATTCAATTTAAACCATGGAAAGATACACAATCGAGCAACGCGTTCAAGTTATTCAGGCTTATTATGGAAAGGGGCGTTCAAATCAATACACTTTGATTTGAACGCCCGTCGTGCATCGTACACTTCGCAATTTTTTTCGGTCAATTTAATCGTCCAAATGTGCGTACAATCGGAAAAATCGTGCAAAAATTTGAGCAAACCGTGTCTGTAAGAGATGTGAAAACACCAGTACATGCTCGTACAGCACGAACTGCAGAAAATATTGCTGCTGTACGCGACAGTGTGGTTGAAGAGCCGTCCACCTCAACAATTGCCCAACAATTGCACCTCTCACGCTCGTTGCAGATGAAAATTATGCATAAGGACTTGCATTTGCACGCTTACAAGATGCAATTGACTCAAAAACTAAAGCTTCTTGATCATTCCAAACGTCGTCAATGATCAGAAGAAGTGGCAAGAAATGGCCACAATGGATGATCAATTTTCGAAGAAAATCATTTTCAGTGATGAGGCACATTTTCTCCCCCCTGTAGATTCGTCAATAAGCAGAATTGCCGCATTGGGGCGAATGATAATCCAAGAGTCATTTTCGAAAAACCAATGCACCCACAAAGAGTGACTGTTTGGTGCGGCTTATGGGCTGGCGGCATCATCAGGCCGTATTTTTTCCAAAATGTGGCCGGTCAAGCAGCTACTGTGAATGGTGTTCGCTATCGTGACGTGATAATGAACTTTTTATGGCCCGAATTGAAAGATATGGGGATGTGGACGATATGTAGTGTCATCTAGACGGTGCCACTTGCCACACACAGCTAACGAAACAATGGCGACAAATTCAATGGCCGTATTATCTCACGTGGTGGCGATGTCAATTGGCCGCCAAGATCATATGATTTGACACCATTGGACTTCTTTCTTGGAGTCATTTGAAAGAAAAGGTGTATGTCGATAAGCCAGCAAGAATTCAAGAGCTTCCTTCACACAAAGTTTTTTGTTTCTTTAAATATATCAATTGTGGCAAGCTGTTTGCAACATGTTACTCTGTTTTATTGAAACTACAGCTTCTTCACATGAAGCCATACAATTGTTGTACACAGAAGTCTGTGATCAGTGCCCTTGTTGTAATCACCATTAACTGTAACGGGTTCGATTTCCACTAAAGAAAAAAAAAAAAAAAAATGCTTCCATAGACTTATTGGAAGTGGCCTAGTCTATCAGTCTGGAGGTTGCGGGTTCGATTCTCCCACCGGAGATAAAAATGCTTCCATAGACTTATTGGTAGTACTCTAGTTTGTTAGTTTGGGGGTGCGGGTTCGATTCGCACCAAAGACTCTGGGTATTTTCTGCAGACAAAGCGCTTCGTGCTCATAAAACAACTGCTCCTCCTCACTAAGCCATGCAATTGTGGTACAAACAATTCCGTGATCATTGCCTTGTTGTGATTAGCATTAATTGTAACGTTTGTGTCGTCATCGTTTTAGAACAAACACAGATTCCTTTTAACCATAAGTGAATTCATAGACATTAGTATTGCCCTAGTCTACCTGCCTTTTGCAGGTTCGATTCCCACCAAAGAAACTTATTGATAGTGTCTTTCCCGAAAAATGGAATGGCCTGGCAGAATGTATGACGGGGTTGCGGTGTTCACATATGGTTCAAAGATGGAAACTGGCACCGGTGCTGGGGTCCACGTTCTAGGAACTAGTACATGCATGTCGTAAAACACTACCAGATGAATGTAGTGTGTTCCAGGCAGAAGTAATGGCGCTTCTGTAGGCCACCGAACAGATGAAAGGACAAGCTCTGAAAGCCTTAAAAGGACACCGTGTCAAATCAATGCTGCAAAAAGGATATCGATGTGCTGGCGGACAAGTATAAGTATAGGCTAAGATTGAGCTGGGAGTCATTGCAATGTTGTGGGCAACGAAATCGCTGACGAACTCGCAAGATTGGGCTAGGAGGATACTGACCTAGATAGAGAATCGGTGAAGTCACCGTCTGTCCGAGTGGGTAGTAAAGGGAACTTACCGGTCTTGGGAAGTTAAGGAGGATTGCAGTGCCTCACGGACAATTTGGCCCAGACTTGAGGCTGTAAAAACCAAGCTACTTTTAAGTTTGCACAGGAAAGTTCTGAGAGTTGTGATAGGTGTGATCACTGGTCATTGTGTCATTAGAGCAAGAACCAGTAGATGGTTTACTGCAACATCAGACTTCTGTAGGATGTGTGTGGGGTAAAAGAAGAGTTGAAAACTCTAGAGTATATTGTATGTCACTGGCCTATTTTAATAAGGCCGTAGACTTAAATAGCTGGGTGAAAGATTTCTCGAAGGGATCTACGACATCGCTCAGTGCAAACTCGAAGATGTGGTCGGCTTTATCAAGGAAATCGGGTGGCGGAGTGATAGGTAGCAGGTCACATATAGGTCTCTCTTTTTTCGTTTTGATTTTTAAGATTTAGTTCAGCTAAAGGGAATCACAATGGACCTTCCGGGTTTTCATGTGGATGTGCCATTTCTAGTACAATCCGGCTTAACCTAAGAAGTACTGTAAACACTTAGTTATCTTGAGTGGGCGTGAACAGGCCTACTTTTTGTATACTAATCTGGGATTATCATATCAAATTAAGCTTAAAAAGTTTGTTTACCGCCAGCAGAACAGATGAAACTTAATGAAAGCTTTTTATGTAATTTTAATGCAAACAAGTACAACAATGTTTCTGCCTGATAATATTTATGTGAGTTTATGTTTGAGTCCTTAAACATAAATTAATTTTGAAAAATTCCTTTTGTCCATTTTGTAATGAATTTTTGAAAATTAATTGAATTTTGTGCAAGTCACTAACATCCTGCCAAACTGTCTGAATCTATTAGAATTTTTCTTGCTACAACTTACTCCTGTCTAGTAATTTTTCATGTTCAATTTTAATAACTACTTTTCTACCAAGTCAATATAAACCCACAACACTCTGTTGATGTCTTTACAAGTACACTTACCAATTGTGGTTAACACTGTTAGTGAGTAGAGAAAAGCTTTGGCGAAATTCCATTCATGATGATGATAATGCGGATGATGTGCCGCAAGACTGTGTTGATGGAAAAGTAGAACAGCTTCCGTTGCTGGTGTCTGGCCATTAACATCCGTTTCATGCGGCAATTGCAGTACAGCATCCTCATTCAGTCTCTTAATTAATTGGTCTTGAAATTTTGCTATCTCTAAAGCAGCCAATCTTTGGGATACAAAAAATGCAGGTAATTGTTAGTTAAGGAAAATTGTTATTGAATGCAACTTTACAACTTACTTTGTCCAGTTTTCTTTGTAGAGAATATTTAGGGATACGGTTATATCCCATATATTTTCAATAGTCTTCTGACGCACATCATAAGTATCCGGTGACAAGGCATATTGTGGCGTAAAATCTTCACCATAACTGAAATCGTTGTTTTGCAGTGATATCATGCCCTCTAACATTTGGGCTGAAGAAGATGATGATGATGATGATGATGATGACGACGATGATGTAGATGATGCTGAGGAAGCTGATGATGAAGAGGTTGAGACATTTATGCTGGCATTATCAAAATGTTGCTGTTGTTGTTGTTGCTGTGTATGATACATGTTATTGTTTGTTGTTTCGATGCCACTCCCACTTGTACTACTGCTGCTGCTGCTGCTTCCGACGCCATTTCCCGTGTGCTGTTTGTGTGGTTGTATGTTGCGTTTTGTTGAGGCCAACGTTCGTTGTTGTTGCAAGTAAGCGGAATCTTCACTTTCAATTGTTAAAAATATAAAAGAACCTGCAATGAATCAAACACAAAGAAACTTGATGAAAATATACAATCAAAATTTATGGTTTTTTCGTCTAGTAATGAATTATTTAAAATTTAACAATGGTGGCGTATGATTAATATTTATTAGGAGCAACATATAAATTAATATAAATCATACGTCGCAGTATTGATTAAAAAAAAATTTAAAATTTTAGACAATTAATTAAATAAAAACAAATTTAAATAATTCCTAAATTAGTTTTTCACATGCGAATGTCGAAAAGGGAGCCATTATGGAAGAGGTCTTCATCTTCAGACTCTTAAAGTTTGTTCCTATTTTAGGAGTTGAAAAATATTTTTAAATTATTCTTAAATTCGTTTAGAAATTTAAAATTCCAGCTGAAATAAATATCAAGTTTAAAAGAAAGAATCTATTCATCAAAAGTAAAGTTGTTTTCCATTTTTTTTCTGAAGAAAGTTACATTTAAAGATGTTAGTTGGCTTTACTTGGAAATTTGATAATAATGATTGTAAGGGGGGTTCCCACTAAGGACGGGTTGATGTTATATTTCATACATAATGCAAACTAGTGTGTATGGTGCAGGTAATATTTAAAATACCCCATGCACTTTCGTATGGTGGCACGAATCCTAATGTTCAATTACTCAATTGCTTAGATCTAGGCTGTCTTTAGCCGAAAATTTGGAGCATCGGATGGAGGTATACCGACGAGGTTGCGGCGGCCTTTTGGCCAATATTTTGTTCCACACATAATTGAACCATACCAATATTATCAAAATAAAAAGAAATGACAATAATTTCCTAAATAATTTGTGTTTTATTCAAAATCAACATCGAACCTTAAAATTTAAACACCCTTTATTAAATGGAGATGATGTGGAGACCTTAGCCTTAAGCAAATTTGAGCAATTACCATAGACTCTGTGATGAGGAAGATTATCGACATGTCGGCAGTCTAAAATCACTAAAGTCGAGAGCAAAAAGCTAGTGACAGCATGAGACTCAATGAAAGTAAGATATCAATTATTGAGGAATGAAGGTGAACCACCAAGAAGTAAGTAAGTGGTCTGGTGCGGTATCCCCCTACAAGTAGCATAAGTAGCAGTTAATATAAAGCTATCTAACAGTTATTGTTTTATAGTTATGTATTGGCTAAAGGTATGTATTGAACGTTACCCACAGTCGATGAAGACTTCGAACACCGGAGGAGGAAGGTTAGGCAATGTATAATATTATAAATAGCAACTAATGTTAAGCTATCCAACAATTATTATTTTTTAGTAATGTATTGTGTAAAGGTATGTATTGAACGTTACCACAGTCAATAAAGACTTCGAACATCGACGGAGGAAGGTTCTGCAATGTATACTATTAACGAGTGATTTTTTAAGAGCTTGAGAACTTTTTTTTTAAAAAAAACGCATAAAATTCTCAAAATCTCATCGGTTCTTTATTTGAAACGTTAGATTGGTCCATGACATTTACTTTTTGAAGATAATTTCATTTAAATGTTGACCGCGGCTGCGTCTTAGGTGGTCCATTCGGAAAGTCCAATTTTGGGCAACTTTTTCGAGCATTTCGGCCGGAATAGCCCGAATTTCTTCGGAAATGTTGTCTTCCAAAGCTGGAATAGTTGCTGGCTTATTTCTGTAGACTTTAGACTTGACGTAGCCCCACAAAAAATAGTCTAAAGGCGTCAAATCGCATGATCTTGGTGGCCAACTTACCGGTCCATTTCTTGAGATGAATTGTTCTCCGAAGTTTTCCCTCAAAATGGCCATAGAATCGCGAGCTGTGTGGCATGTAGCGCCATCTTGTTGAAACCACATGTCAACCAAGTTCAGTTGTTCCATTTTTGGCAACAAAAAGTTTGTTAGCATCGAACGATAGCGATCGCCATTCACCGTAACGTTGCGTCCAACAGCATCTTTGAAAAAATACGGTCCAATGATTCCACCAGCGTACAAACCACACCAAACAGTGCATTTTTCGGGATGCATGGGCAGTTCTTGAACGGCTTCTGGTTGCTCTTCACTCCAAATGCGGCAATTTTGCTTATTTACGTAGCCATTCAACCAGAAATGAGCCTCATCGCTGAACAAAATTTGTCGATAAAACACATTTCGAACCGAACACTGATTTTGGTAATAAAATTCAATGATTTGCAAGCGTTGCTCGTTAGTAAGTCTATTCATGATGAAATGTCAAAGCATACTGAGCATCTTTCTCTTTGGCACCATGTCTGAAATCTCACGTGATCTGTCAAATACTAATGCATGAAAATCCTAACCTCAAAAAAATCACCCATTATAAATAGCAACTAATGTTAAGCTATCCAACAATTATTATTTTTTAGTAATGTATTGTGTAAAGGTATGTATTGAACGTTACCCACAGTCAATGAAGACTTCGAACACCGACGGAGTTATGTATTGTGTAAAGGTATGTATTGAACGTTACCCACAGTCAATGAAGACTTCGAAAACCGACGGAGGAAGGTTCAGCAATTTTATTTTATAGTTAGTTATTGGCAATCTTGTCTTTTGCTGTAATTTTGTCGGTGATAGGTTTTCTGGTACATCTCTGTTTAAGAGACAATTAACCCTTAGATTGCAATTTTGGTCCATCTAATTTCAATAACCAAAAACAGAATTCTGACTTTTGTTAAAAGATGTTCTGTATGATTAAAAAGATATAAAAAAGAAAATAGAAACGAAGAAAAAAGATGACAACATAAGCTCGAAGACTAATCACCTTAAGTGCCAACTATATCTATGGAAATAAAAACGATGTTAATGAATATAATTGTAGCACTCGCTATTGATTACCTCGCCAACGACATTTTCGAAGAAGTGTAAACCAATGATGACCAAAATGCTTAACAACAGGTGCTTTTTTTTAACTACAATCCGGCTAACTGAAGAGCCTCATATGGTTTAGTATCGTCTCATATATGGCAAATTTCCTTGCTAAACAGACATTCTAAGGACCTTTTTTTATGTGCAATAATTTCACTAACGCTGAATACAGTTTTATCATTTTGAGATGAGACTTAATCGTGTAACTCGCCATGGTGACTTACCATCAGTGTTTGAATACAAACAAAATACGTGATACACGACCCGATAGACGGGATGATAGTGCGATAGACCATTAGGCTGGGGGTTGCGGGTTTGATTCCCGCCAAATAATCTGATTGTTTCCTGCATTTCAGATTGCTTTCTGGCTGCCATAGGCTATCAACATGGACTTGACCCGCACTAATTGGAAAACCCAATTCCTGTACACAATATGTTCTATAAAAGACACCATGATGATCCCGTTGCCGTAGTTGCTACATGACCTACAACTTTGTTTTCTTATATAAATTTTTTTCATATTTTTTTTGTAATTTCTTTTCTTTCATGTTTTTTGTACATTTCTTAGTTTTTGTCCTGTTTCGTTTTCTTGCAACATCATAAAGTCAAATGACTTTTGTATTTTATGAGGTTTTTTGTGTGGCTTTTTTGCTTTTTTTTATGGGGAAAAATGAAGAACATCTTTTTTCTCTCATGTCCAAATGTTGTTTGTTGCCTTTTACAACGGCAGCATAATTACCAAATATTCATTAACTTTTTTTCAAGCTTTTGTTTTTGAACAATATGAAAGTTGTGTTTGAAAAAAAGAAAAAAAAATCTTTTTGTGTTGAACATGAGATTTAAAAAAGAAAAGCAAATTTTGAAGGCATATCTTGAAAGTAGCTTAAAGATAGTTTATAGTTGAAAAGAGTTTTTTAAATTATAGAATTTTAAAATGTTTAAACAGAAAGTAAAAGCTAAAAAAACATTTTACATCAAAAACCCATTCAGACTGGCATTAAAGGATACTTTACGTAAGTCCTTATTTTCTCAGTAAAGTAAAGAATTATATACCTTCACGCAATATAAATAATTCTATAACTTTCTTGGGAAAAGCGGAAGGGTAAAGACAGGTGATGGTGAAGAATAGAAATAGAAAATCTGGATTTTTTTTAGAACAAACGTTGCAGCACATCTGGTTGAAGCTAATATGGTTATTATTGTTATGCGTCTGGTTTTTCTAATAAATGAGCATCGTTAAATATAATTTATTGATTAATTAACAATAAAAAATAAACTGATATTTTATGCTGGCTGGACTTAATTCACCATTTATTTTAGATTTAAGATACAAATACTTATTGATCTTCTTCAATTTACAACGCACAGTTGTTTTTAAAACATTTTGTTTTTATAATAATTCCGTAATTCTTCAATGACTAAAGAAATGTATTGAATGTTACCCACAATCGATGCATTTCTATTAACCATACGTTACAGCAGCTTGATGTTAACTTGCAGCTATGCTTCTGGTTGTTCTAATAAAATCAAAAAACATTTTTTTTTAAATGAGTTTTGCTAAATACAATTTAATTATTAATCAAGATTAAAAAAATTAACTCTTTTGAACTTCTGGACTTAATTAACCTTTTATTTCAGATTACAGATGTAAGTTTTGATCATCTTAATTTACATCGAACAGCCGTTTCGTTTATATAATGCAATAGCTCTTGAATGACTAAAGGTGTGTATTGAACGTTACCCGCTGTTGATGAAGACTTCGAACACCGGCGGAGGAAGGTAGTATAAATACCAAATAATGTAAGGATATCAAACAATTGTTATTTTATAGTATTAATGTATTAGCAATAGATATGTATTGAACGTTACCCACTGCGTATGAAGACTTCGAACACTGGCAGAGGAAGGTTCTGCAATTTGGACTAGTATAAACAGCAACTAATGTAAAGCTATCAAATAGTTGTTGTTTTATAGTTATGTATTAGCAAAAGGTATGTATTGAACGTTACCCACTGATCTCTGTACTTAAGTCTATTATATATAGCAACCGGCGGAGGAATGTTCTTCAACGTATACTAATATAAATAACAAAAAATGTAAAGCTATCAAACAATTGTTGATTTTAAGTTATGTATTGAACGTTACCACAGTCAGTGAAGACTTCGAACGCCTGCAGAGGAAGGTTCTGCAATGTATACTAGTATGAATAGCAACTAATGCAAAGCTATTAAATAATTGCTGTTTTATAGTTATGTATTAGCAAAATGTTTGTATTGAACGTTACCCACTGATCTTTGCATATTAGTCTATCATAAATAGACACCAGCTCAGGAAGGTTCTGCAATGTATACTAGTATAAATAGCAACTTATGTAAAGCTATTAAACAATTATTGTTTTTAAGTTATGTATTGCCTAAAGGTATGTATTGAACGTTTCCACAGCCAATGAAGACTGCGGACACCGGCGGAGAAGGCTCCACCGATGTATATGTATATACATTTTATATAGGTATATATGTTTTCCTTTTTTGTCTTTTACTGTAATTTTGTCGGTGATAGGTTTTCTGATACGTCTCTGTTTAAGAGACAATTAACCATTACATTGCAATTTTGGTCCATACTATTTCAATAACCAAAAACAGAATTAGGACTTTTGTTAAAAGATATTCTGTATGATTAAAAACATAAAAAAACGAAGAAAAAAGAAAGAAGATGACAACATAAACTCGAAGACTAATCACCTTAAGTGCCAACTGTATCTATGAAAATAAAAACGAGGTTAATGAATGTCATTGAACAAGTTGATTTAAGAGTATTTTTTAAGATGACATCTTAGTTTTTATTTTTGTAGTAAAAAACTCAGTTGTCAGTTTAGTATTTAAGGGGTAAATAAGAGAGATTGAATAACAAATAAACAATAACGAATGCTATTGCTTTGAATGCAGGGGTTGGAGTTCGAATCATTGCAAATTAAAAAAGCTGTAGTTTTGCTAATTTTTATGTTTTATTTAAACATTTAAGTTTATTGCAAACATATTTCAAATTTTAGGTGATCGAGGTAGACACTTCGTCATTTATTTAAATAAAATGAATGGTCGATGTTCTATGGCCGTTAGCGAGTTCCAACTTCAAAATTGCTGACATAAATTGTATTTTGATTTGCATTTTAACCGTGCATTGAGCTGGGCTGTAACAATTTTTCATATAAGAGGACAAATTATTTAAGTTCGGCCCCAATGTACAAGTGTTGTAGGACTTTTGGTCTTGTTGGGTTAACTTCCTTTCTTTACTTTATAGGGCTTCAATCGTAGTTTGTTTTAATATACGACACATTGAACATATCGCTCCAATTGCTTTTCGCTTTGTCGCCAATGATGACAATGAAACCTGGACTTTATCTGTCGAACCATTATTTGAATGGATGTCTACCACCATGACTCTTTTTTTTATACAATCAGAATAATTTTTTCATACGTAAATGTCGCAGCTGATTAAGAATGACTGGATGCGAATTTCCAGTCAAATACAAAGCAATATTATTATTAAAGTAGGGGGAATATCGAAGCAGACCACTTCCATAATGGGTCCCTTTTCGACCCGCTTCCGTCCTCTATGATTATGGGCAACCGAAATGTAATTTACAGCAACCTACTTACAATGAGTCACGTGGTACAACCAGCCTTTAATCTTGACTTTAGTGATTTCAGACTGTCGACTGGTAACTGTCGGCCTTCTTTCTCATCACGCAGTCTCTAGTAATTGCTAGCATTTGTTCAAAGCTCAGGTCCCCCATGGCATTCACATTTAACAGACTTCCACCAGTGGTCCTGAGTCTTATGCTTGCCAGTGCTGGACGTTCACGCACAATGTGCGCTGCCATCTCAGCCTCTTTCCTTTCCCCGTCTCCCCTTTTGCCTCTGCCTCTCACCTTTAGGCATGAGCTGTAGAGACTCCGCGTCGACGTTGAAGGAACGTTTTGAGGTGCGTGCTTCCGAAAAAGATCATTTACATTTACCTCCATAGCCGCAAAAGTATCTTCATAGGCTGACCAGTCCACCCCTTGTCATTCTTCTTCGATATTCTCCCTTGGCCAGTGGCACCGGAGTTCCTAAAGAGATTAACCTCTCCACCTCTAATGAGGCTCCTTGTCCATCCCTATCGAAATATCCCGGTTCTACGCCATAGGAGAACCTTCAGATATTAAACTGTTCACCCCTTGCGAGGCGTTCCTGTTCATCCCTTCTGAATTCTTCCCTAGGCCATTATTGGAGAAAACGTTCTCCATCCACACAGAGCTCCTTATGCGTGGGTAAGTCTAGATTGAAACTGGAGGTCGACCGCTATCCAGAGTTCGCATACTAAAGGCCAAGCAACCCTGGCGTATGCTGTTCCACCGTGTATTAGGGGAGCTGTTAACGACTAGTCCTCTTTAACTACCATTTAATTAGCCAATCAGGTTCTCGGCACAGCTACCAATCATCTTAACCTTACAAGTGGAATACCAAGCTATAACATTGCTGCGTTCGATAACTTTTTTTTAACTGCAACATAAAGTGATTAGCTGGCGTGGACTAGAAAATAATATAATCAAAATGATACAACTATCAGTAAGATAACACTACCTGTGAAGCTTTTTGCTTGTCTCTCTTTAGCAGGAATCGAACCCATAACCCCTAGACTGATAGACTAGGGCGCTAGCGATCAGTCTATCGAGGCACTCAAGACACTTAATTGATTGCATCGTTAATATGATAGCAACACTTTCAGTGCTGACCCCCTGTATGACTGTTTTCTTACTTTAATGATTCTTAGGTGATTTTAAAGGTTTATTTAAGGATTTAAACCCCTTTTTAAGGCCCTTAATTTAATGCTTTAATATAAAATGTTCCTTTTTAAATTGTATACTTCCATTTGATAACATTTCTTTCATTTATTTGAAGCCTTTTTCCTCAGTCATTTGGTTTTGACGTTGTTTGTAATCTTGTTTTGTTTAATTATTGTTTTCTTTTTTTCAATTTCTACTTTATTTAATATAATTTGAAATATAATGAAAATAATTTGTCGGCCACAGGCATAAAAGGATTTTCTGCCTTTCATAGCTTAGAATGGCTTTGTCTGTTTTTTTTCCCAATATTTATTTGCAACTAAAGTTTGTCTGTAGATTTGTGTCTGTCTCTGCCTATGTGTGTCTATATACTTGTATGTTCTTTGCTTATTTTGTTTGCAACTGACACTAAGGATTTCTAGCCAATTAAAATGAGAAATCCTTTGTGATTACTATTTTATTTTATACATTCTGACGTCTACCATTAGCACTCATGCTATTTTTAAAACAAATACTAACAACACAACTTGTACTTTACTAAATGCCACTTCCTTGCCGAGTACTCCGTTCTGTGTACTGCGAGCCGACAGATGTTTGGTGTTGATTAATTAATTAAAAATCCTTTTTTTATTTATTTTTTTTCGATAGTCAAAGTTTTATTTGTAGAAAATTCTATGAAAATAAAATCATAGTTTGCAGAAATAATGCAGAAGATGGTTTCTTTTAAAGTTACTTCAATTCATTTAGCAGGTATAAAAGGATGTTTATACAGCAATGAGTAGGTTGTTTTTTTCCCATTTAACGGCCAACTTGATAGTTTAAGCTTCTTATAAATATTTGTTTGTTAAAACCACTTCACTAAACAGTTAACCAGAAAGGAGCTCACTGAATACAATTTATTGATTAACAATTTACTTAACTTTTATTTTGGATTTAAGATGTAAATACTTATTGATATTCTTCAATTTACATCGCACAGTGGTTCTAAAACATTTTTTTTATAATAATTTGGTAGGTCTGGAATAAATAAAAGTATGTATTGAACGTTACCGACAGCTAATAAAGACTTTGAACACCGGTGTAGGAAAGATATGCAATGTAGACTAGTATGTATAAATAGCAACTAATGCAAAGGTATCAAACAATTGTTGTTTTATAAATATGTATGGCCTAAAGGTAAGTATTGAACGTTACCCGGCGGAGATGTCTCTATCAATAATAGCAACCGGAGAAGGGAGGTTATGCAATGTTGATTAGTATAAATAGCAACTAATGCAAAGGTATCAAACAATTATTGTTTTATAGTTATGTATTAAATAAAGCTATGTATTGAACGTTACCCACAGTCGCTGAAGACCTTGAACACGGGCAGAAGAAGGCTCTACAATGTAAACTACTTTAAATACCAAGTAATGTAAAGGTATCAAACAAATCGTAGGAAGGTTCTGCAATGTAGACTAGTATAAATAGCAGCAAATGTAAAGGTATTAAACAATTATTGTTTTATAGCTATATATGGGCTTAAAGTATGTATTGAACGTTGCCCACTGTCAACGAAGACTTCGATCACCGACGTAGGAAGGTTATGCAGTCTAGATTAGTATAAATATCAACTAATGTACAGGTATCAAATAATTGTTGTTTTATAGGTAAGTATTGGCTAAAGGTATGTATTGAACGTTACCCACTGCCAATGAGGACTTTTAGCAGCAGCGAAGGCAGGTTATGCAATGTAGATTAGTATAAATAGCAACTAATGTAAAGATATCAGAAAATTGTCATTTTACAGTTATGTATTGGCTAAAAGTACGTTTCGAACGTTACCCACAGTCGATGAAGACTTTGAACACCGGCTGAAGAAGCTCTGCAATGTAGAATACTATAAATACCAACTAATGTAAAGGTATCAAACAATTGTTGCTTTATAGTTATGTATTGACTAAACGCATGTATTGAACGTTACCCACTGTCAATGAAGACTTTGAACATCGGCGAAAAAAGGTTCTGCAATGCAGACTAGTATAAATAGCAGCAAATGTAAAGGTATGTAACAATTGTTGTTTTATAGCTATATATTGAACGTTACCCACAGTCGATGAAGACTTCGAACACGGACGGAGGAATAGTTTGCAATGTAGACTAGTATAAATATCAACTAATATAAAGGTATCGATAATTTTTGTTTTACAGTTATGAATTTAAGGTTAAATAATTATTAATTTACAAAATATTTCAATTTCAAATATTTAATTTTTAAATATAAAAAAAAAAAATATTTTCCCCTTATTTGTCTTGCAAGGTTTTCTTGTACAACTCTGTTTATGAGACAATTAACCCATAAATCACAATTTTAATTCATATAATTTTATATAAATTTAATTGTATATGAATTTTCTTAATAAATTAATAAAATAAAAAAAAGATGTTGTGTATGATTAATAAAGATAAACAAAAAAATAAAAACTAAGAAAACAGATGACAACATATGCTCGAAGACTAATCACCTTAAGTGCCAACAACCATAGAAATAAAAACGAGGTTACTTATTGTCATTGTAGAAGTTGTTTTAAGAATATTTTGTAATAATTGAGAACTTATTGAATGACAAAATGTATGTATTGAACGTTACCCTTTGTTTATTATTATATGTTCGAATAATTTATTATAAGTTTTTTTTTTTGAACTCATCAGAACTTATCTTATCTTATATTGTATCCTAATTCACTTTGTAGTAAGACTTTGAAAAAATTTTTAAATTTATTCAAGGTATTAAACGTTACTTTAACAAAACTCCTAAAAATGATTTACCTTTGAAATTTAAGAGGACAAAAAAAACTTCGCAACAACTAAAAAGTAGAAAATCTATAAAAAAAAAGATTAAACACGATAAAAGCTGTAACAACAAGTTTCAAATTAAGGAAAAAGAATTGTAATTATTGTAAGGGAAATGGAACGAATACATGACATGTCACATAACTATTTCTCAAGTGGAACGGAACAAACACATGACTTGTTACCTAACTAGTTTCATAGTGCTAGGTACCGGTTTGCAAGGAATTCCTAGACATCTTTAAAATTATATTAAGCTGATCAGCCATAATTTTATTTAGAAATGCGTCATAGTAGGCTATTCATATTTCCGACTTTAAGCTTCATTATTACAAATATTATATTTGATATAAAAAATTATTTTTGTAAAAATCGAAAATTTTTTTGTAAAAATTTATCGAAAATTTTTTGTAAAAAATTTATCGAAAATTTTTTGTAAAAAATTTATCGATTGTAAAAAATTGTAAAATTGTAAAAATTTATCGAAAATTTTTTGTAAAAAATTTATCGAAAATTTTTTGTAAAAAATTTATCGAAAATTTTTTGTAAAAAATTTATCGAAAATTTTTTGTAAAAATTTTATCGAAAGTTTTTTGTAAAAATTTTATCGAAAATTTTTTGTAAAAATTTTATGAAAATTTTTTTGTAAAATTTTTATAGAAATTTTTTGTAAAATTTTTATAGAAATTTTTTTCTAAAATTTTTTGTAAAAATTGTATAGAAAATTTTTTGTAAAAATTTTATCGAAAATTTTTTGTAAAAATTTTATCGAAAATTTTTTGTAAAAATTTTATCGAAAATTTTTTGTAAAAATTTTATCGAAAATTTTTTGTAAAAATTTTATCGAAAATTTTTTGTAAAAATTTTATCGAAAATTTTTTGTAAAAATTTTATCGAAAATTTTTTGTAAAAATTTTATCGAAAATTTTTTGTAAAAATTTCATTGAGAATTTTTTGTAAAAATTTCATTGAGAATTTTTTGTAAAAATTTCATTGAGAATTTTTTGTAAAAATTTCATTGAGAATTTTTTGTAAAAATTTCATTGAAAATTTTTTGCAAAAATTTCATTGAAAATTTTTTTGTAAAAATTTTATCGAAAATTTTTTTGTAAAAATTTTATCGAAAATATTTTGTAAAAATTTCATTGAAAATTTTTTGTAAAAATTGTATCGAAAGTTTTTTGTAAAAATTTTATAGAAATTTTTTTTGAACATTTTTTGTAAAAATTTTATAGAAAATTTTTTGTAAAAATTTTATCGAAAATTTTTTGGTAAAAATTTCATTGAAAATTTTTTATAAAAATTTTATGGAAAGTTTTTTGTAAAATTTTTAATCTAAAGTTTTTTGTAAAATACAAAAAATTATATTTGGAATCGTTTTATATACATTATTTATTTTAAGTCACGCATGATTCCTTTGTAAATTTATTAAATAAATATTTTATGATTATAAAATATTTATTCCCAAAAAATAAATATTTTATAATCATAAAATATTTATTTAATAAATTTACAAAGGAATCATGCGTGACTTAAAATAAATAATGTTTTTTGTAAAAATTTTACAGAAAAACTTTTTGTATAAGTTATGACCTTCCTGCAATCTATATTGCTTTAGAATGGTCAGACTAAAGAAATATGACCCCCAATGTGCCTGTTGACTGCTCCTTTCTTCTTTCTATAAAGGCCTTTAATATAAATCAAAGCAAAAAGAACATACCAACCTAAAAACATACAAAACAACTACAACTACTGGTGCGATAAACTGGTGGCAGGCTAATATTTATTTAACAAAAAAAAAAAAGCAAAAGAGAATCATTACAGCCTCGAATGGAATGGTTTGATGTTGCTGAATTGCATTAGCGAAATTTTCGAAACTCTGCCTTAAAATTTCTATATCTCTTATGGTGCCTTGGCAAAGTTGATTTCAACTCGAAAAGGTTCCAGAATATATAAACTTTTTGGGTCGAAAATTAATATCGTAGAAACAACACACGGAATGACAAACTTATATATACGCTTTCCACATGTGGTAAAGGGCATAAAAAGGATCTATAAGAGAAATCTATTATATTTTTAGGTAGCATGCTTTTAAGGCCATTACTGAAGTAGTTATATACATAATATTTATGGATGATAATTAATTTTATTTTTTACTTTTAATGTATTTATTTGCAATAGTTTTTATATATTAATCTATGGTAACGTTCAATACATAAAAATTTTGTTTTACGTTAAAAAATCCCATAAATTATTTCAGGATTAATTAAATATAACGAAAACTACATTATTGGCCATATATATTTTTTCATATTGTTAATTTTTCAAAACCCAGTTTAAAAAGAAAAGAACCATCCCATGCAGCTGTTAAATGAAAATCAAGCAGATGCATTATTTACATCTGTATACTACCACACATATAATGTGCATGTATGTATGCTCAAATATTTACACACATACTAGTGTCATTAATAATGACTGTGTGATTATTATAATGATGGCATTCACAAAAACTTTATAATTTGTTGTCACTCACTTTATAAAACACAAAAAAATAACCAAACACTCTCCTACACTCTTATACACTCTTATACACTTCAATGTATACATTGACACAACATTTTTGTCGATAATGCTTATAATGTTTTTCTTTTAATTTATGGCCTGTTATGTTTTCCACACCCCTACACACTCTACACATTAACTGTCACTCTCTGTATCTCGCTCTTCATCACTCATAACATGTACGTAATTTATGTATTTCTATGTATCTGTATCAATGCTTGTTTGTATGATGCTTCAATCTGAGTTTCTGAACAATTATACATACATACATATGTATGTGTGTATTTGCCTCTGTACATAATTAATTAGTTTGCCTTGTACAATGTCCTGTTAGATCAAAAATGGTTATTTGATTAAAATTTAAATATTTTACGGATTTTTTAAGAAATGCAATTTGTAGAAATGTGTTGCCTATTTTTCAGGGAGCAATTTTATGGGAGTGTAAAATCTGCTTAAGTGAAGGATAAAAACTTTAATTTTATTTTTTAAAAGTTTTAAATAAATCTTTAAGGTATTCAATATACTTTACTGGCCACATTTATCTATACATCGGTGCAAAATAAAATTGTAACTGGGCGGTGTTTGTAAAAGTAACATTTTTTGCAAATTTTGTTGCTGGTGCTGATATCAATCGAAATGAAATAAAAACGTAAAAACTGCGAAATGAATTTTAAAAAAATTTTGTGTAGTATACCTTTTTTCCCTCAAAATCTTTGACTTAATAATGCTAAAATTTGGCAGCACCTTTTTTATTTATCGGTTCAATTGTAGTATACCTTTCCCCCCTAAAATATTCGATTTAATAATAAAAAACTTGGCAGCACCTTTTTTATTTTTTTAACGCAAAAGATGCTCCGAAGTATATCGGTTCAATTGTAGTATACGTTTTCTCCCTACAATATTCGATTTAATAATAAAAAACTTGGCAGCACCTTTTTTATTTTTTTAACGCAAAATATGCTCCGAAGTATATCGGTTCAATTGTAGTATACCTTTTCTCCCTGAAATATTCGATTTAATAATAAAAAACTTGGCAGCACCTTTTTTATTTTTAAACGGAAAAGAAGCTCCGAAATATATCGGTTCAGTTGTATACCTTTTCTTCGTAAAAATCTCCGTTTTAATAATGATGAAAACTTGGCAGCACCTTTATATTTTTTTTTTACGGAAAAGAGGTTTCTTAGTATATCAGTTCAATTGTAGTATACCTTTTTTTTGCGTAAAAATCTCCGATTAAATAATACTAAAAAATTGGCAGCACCTTTTTAATTATTTTTAACGGACAAGAGATACCTTAGTATATCGTTTAATTTTACTACACCTTTTTTCCGTAAAAATCGAATATTTAATAATGCTTTGCAGCACCTGTTTTAATTATTTTTAACGGACAAAAATACCGGTTCAATTGTAGTATACGTTATTTTTTCTCGTAAAAAGCTTCGATTTTATAATACTAAAAACTTGGCAACACCTTTTTTAATTTATCGGTTCAATTGTAGTATACATTTTTTCGTAAAATATTCGATTTAATAATGAAAACCATGGCAGCACCTTTTTTATTTTTTTAGCGGAAAAGAGGCTGCGAAGTATAACGGTTCAGTTGTATACCTTTTCTTCGTAAAAATCTCCGTTTTAATAATGATGAAAACTTGGCAGCACCTTTATATTTCTTTCGGGAAAAAAGGTATCTTAGTTCAATTGTAGTATTTATACCTTTTTTCGTAAAAAATCTCCGATTGAATAATACTAAAAAATTTTAACGGATAAGAGGTACCTTAGTATATCGGTTAGTTGTAATATACCTTTTTTCCACTTTTTTTAATCATTTTTAACGGACAAAAATACCGGTTCAATTGTAGTATACCTTTTTTTCTCGTAAAAATCTTCGATTTTATAATACTAAAAACTTGGCAGCACATTTTTCTTTAGTTTTAAGGGAAAATAGTTACCTAAATATATCGGTTCAATTGTAGTATACCTTTTTTCCGTAAAAATCTCCGATTAATGCTGTAAACTTGGCAGCACTTTTATACTTTTTTTAAACGTCAAAAAGAGGTAACTTAGTATATCGATTCAATTGCGATAAACCTTTTTTTCTTTAACAATCTTCGATTGAATATTATTAAAAACTTGGCAGCACCTGCTTTTTTTTAAAAGAAAAATGGATATCTTAGTATATCAATTAAACTGTATCTTAGATATCTAAGTTAAATCCAAAATTTTTATGAAAAATCTCGGATTTAACAGCACTGAAAACTTGGCAGCATCTTTTTATTTAACGGAGAAGAAGTATCTTAGTTCAACTATACCTTTTTGGTATGGAAATGGTGAATGGATTGACACCATTTTTCCGAAACTAAAGCTAGTAAGTCCCTTGCAGAGCGCCCCCTATGGAAAGTATACTGACGGTCGCTTAGTTAACTGTTAGACTCCAGATACAAGATGAAAATTTATCATAATTTCCAATACCACAGAAAGCGTAGATCAAACTGCAGGCAGTTTTAAATTTAATTCACCAGCATGATACAAAGTGCTGAAGAGAGTCGCTAATGGTCGTGCTGTTGTTAAGAGCTCCTAAGACCATTTTAAGAATTACTTGCAAATTGTCCAGTCGGACAAATATTCAGGGGTCAGTGAATATTTGGTCATCGGTTAAAAGAGTCGGAAAATAAAGTATTATAAAAAACTAATGGCTTTATATATTTAAGAAAATTTTACAAAAACTAGTTATGGAATCAAAAAAAAAAAAAAACAAAAACCAAATAATAATCTTAAGTCACATGGTACTTAACAAAAAGATACAGTGCTTTACACAACCTTATAATCCCTGATATTTAATAATAACAGTATTATCTGATGACAGGCTTCTTCCTATTTCCCACAAACTTCTACTATTAGCATAGAAGTATGTTCACCTTAATTTACATACTACACATGTTAAGTCTTATTAAACTTGTTTTATAAATGTTTTTTTTTGTGCCTTTTCTAAAAGTTTATTGATCTTGATGATGTCTAAACAAATTTTATGCCTCTATGCTTTTTTGTGAAAACTCTATTACTCGTACTTAACCCAATAGAATTTAACCATGTGTGAAAGTTAAAAGTCTATGAAAGAAAGTCCTCTGTCAGTAAAGAGGATTTTAAAAATAATCATATACATGTACCCTTTTAATGTTGATTTCTTTTTTTTTTACTCTGAAGGAGGTAAAATGAAATAAAAAAAAATTTTAAATAACATTAAGCAAAAGGCTTACAAAGCAATTTGGTAGCACTTGTATTAGTTGTAGGTATTTTATGTTTTGAATTCTCAAGGTTAAAATAATTTTTTTTTATGGATGGCACTTCAACAGATTTCTCGTTTGTTTTTTTTTTTTTTTTTGCAAATCCAGTATAATGGAAAATAATTTAATTTAATTTAATTTGAGGCAAAATAAATATTTGTTAACCCACAAATTTATTTAAATTGGAGTAAGAAATAACAAGAACTAATAAACAAAAGCACAGAAAAGGTTGTATTTTTTCTATTGGCTGATTTGTAAAGTGATTTATTTAAAAACTAAATAAATAAATGAATAAATAAATAAATCAACGAATAAATAAATTAATAAATTAATAAATTAATTAATAATTAAGTAAATAAATAAATATATAAATAAACAAATAAATAAATCTATATCTATACATATAACAAAATATTAACTCATATCCGTCTGTCTGTCTGTCTGATTTTCGTTTGTGTTCGCATTACGTAAAAACTACTAGATGGATTTTAATAAAATTTTGTGACTAGGATACCTCAGTACCCTAGTCCCAATATAGGATACTTCTTTTCCCCCCAAAAAATCTTATTTCCAAGAGAAAAAGGAGAAAAATCAGTGATAAACGCAATTTCCAGTTTAAAGGTCCTAAAAATTTTGGTTTAAAACTGCGATATTTTCAACATGGTCTTTTTCAACACGGCTACATTTTCAACACACTTTTTTATTAGGGTTCCGTACACACAAAGTGTAAAAACGGAACCCTATTGTTTTCGCTACAATGTCTGTCCGTCTGTCCGTCTGTCAGCGCCTTTTATCTCGGGAACCGTAATAGATAGACTCTTGAAATTTTCACAGATGATGTATAGCTGTTGCCGCTATAGCAACAAATACTAAATCATATAGGGTGTTCCGATAGAGAGGTGTTATTCACGAATATGTGTCTATTTCGTGAACGGTAGGAGGCATAGACTCAAGATTTAAAAACAGTAATTAAAACTTAGTTCGCTTTACAAACAAGTCTAAAAAAATAAACCTAAAAATTAAAGGGTGTTCCGATAGTGGTGTAATTTGCATGTATAAGGCCTAAGTTTTGAAACATAATAGGTAGACGCTTGAAATTTGCACAGAAGGTGTATAACTGTGGCCACTATAGCAATAAATACTAAAACTAAACGGGTGTTCCGAAAGAGATGTGTTATTTGCCGTTATGTCTTTATTTCTTGAGCTATAGGAGTCAACCACTTAAAATTTGCAGACAGTAATTAAATCTATGTTCGCTTTCTATTAAATTAAACCTTAAAATTAAAGGGTGTTCCGAGAGTGACGTGCTTTGCGTGTATATGCCCTAAGTTTTGAACAATAATAACTAGACTCTTGAAGTTTTTACAAGAGGTTTATTACTATGGAAACTATAACAAATAATACAAATTAAAGGGTGTTCCATTAGTGACATATTTTTGACGTATATTACCTTATTTTTTGAATCGCAATAGGTAGGCCTGAAATTTTTGCAGAAAGTGTATTATCATGGCCGTTAGAACAACAATTCCTAAAATTTAAAGGGTGTTCCAATAGCGATGCAATTTTCACGAATTTGACTTTGATTTTAAAAAGAAAAGGGTGCCCCATATGACATGAAAAAATTAACAACTTGAGTTTTTAAAGGCGTACTAGACATAGTACGGAACCCTACGTGTGTGAGACTAACTCACACTTGACTGATTTATTTTTTATTTCTATTTTACTATTACGCAACAGATGGCGCCAGTTGAATACAATATGTATTTTTACTTTGGGGAATTACATTGTTATTAAAATATTTTCATAACAATAAATAAATAAAACAAATGAATTATTCTAAGTAATTTCGACTGTCGTAGCAGCTCAATTTTTTAAAAAAAGTCCACCCGACATGATCTTAAGTTTGTTCGTTGCTAGTGTACAGGACATTCACACACAAGCTGTGAGCTGCCGTCTCATCCTCTACCTTTTCAGTTATAGTTTGCAAATATGTTCTTCCTCGTGATGTTCTTAGTTGGCCAATACATGCAGATGAAATTTGAAGTCAAGCTTAAGTTCGTTTTATTCTATTTAAGCAAGAATAAATTAAATTACAAATTAGGTGATTAATATTAAAGAAAAGTTGGGAAAATTTAATTTTCAGACACCAGCAGAGCGGAATGTACATTTTCTAGACAGCCACATCTGTCATCAGCACTCTTTGTATCTGCAAAGTTAGGTTTGATACTAGATTAGTATTAAATAAAATCGAATGTTGGAAGAGAAACCAATTAAAAACAAGTAGCTTTCATTGGTTGGCTGAAGCAACAACAAACATAAGGTGGTAAATATTAAAGTAAAAATATTCAATAAGAGGGAAGCTTCAGGTAGTGGTAGACTTCGTTCTCACCAACTGACGATTAATGTTTGAATACAGTTTTCTCGTATTCGAGAGTCAACAATATGGATAATACTGGGAATATACTGCGAATACTGAGAATATAGCGCTCCTGCAACAGCATACAAATTTTTAAAAATATGTATCATCTACAGATACGGTCCTTTTTAATTATTTGTATAGAAGATTATAATATTTCAAATGCCTGCCTGTTAATTTTCAGCTGAACATTGTTTGTTTGAAACTTTATTTTTTTTTTTTTTGATGAAATTATTTTCAAATTAAAAACTTGTTTAAACATTTTGTATCGTTTAAACAGCATTTAAACAAGATTCCCTATTTTGTTGACATGTATTTTTTGGTAAAAACTTAAAAAATTATTAAAAAAATGTAAAAACATGCACATGATGTTTTAAACGAAATAAAATACTCGTACAACAGCAACAAGAAGAAATTTGTTTAACATTTTTATTTAATTTTTTTTTTATAATTTTTTTTTTGTATGTAGAACTCTTCTTGGCCTCAAAACATGTTATCCTTTACGATAATATTTTGAAACAAGAGCTTAAAATTAAAAAAAGGGGAGATGGTAAACAATTTCTATACAACCTCGAATAAGTAAAGACGAAGAAGATGAAGAAGATGTTAAGTATAATCGTATGGTAATAGTGTCAAAATCATCATCATCATCATCATCAAGATTTACATTTGGTTGTATACTTGCATTTGAAAGACCAACAGCTGGTAATGATATGTTGTATTACAACAATAATTACATATATACATCCATAGTTATAATTCGTTTACTATATACACATACATAACACACATTCATATACATATGTATTTGTTAAAACAGTCAAAATTAAAAGTATGACAGCAGTCGATATTTTATAATTAATTGCAAAAAAATCTGTATAGAGTTTTATAATTCTACTATTTTAAGGGCCGATGTTGAATGTGAACCACATCTAAACGTCAATTTTTTCTGCATTTAATTTGACATTTCTCAATTTCAGACTAACTCAATTTGAACCATGGAAAGACATTACACAATCGAGCAACACGTAAAAGTTAACCAGGCTTATTATGAAAATGGGCGTTCAAATCAAAATGCATATCTTGGACTTCGTAATTTTCTCGGTCAATTTTATCATGCAAATATGCGTACAATCGAAAAAAAAACGTGCAAAAATTTTAGTAAACCAGGTCTGTAGGAGATGAGAAAACACCAGTGCATGTTTGTATAGCTCGTACGGCAGAAAATATTGCTGCTGTTCGCGATAGTGTGGCTGAAGAGACGTCCACCTCAACAATTGCACCTCTCATGCTCATCGTTGATGAACATTATGCATAAAGACTTGCATTTACATGCTTACAAGGTGCAATTGACTCAAGAACTAAAGCCTCTTGATCATTCCAAACATCGTCAATGATCAGAATGGTGGAAAGAAATGGCAACGTTGGATGATCAATTTTCGAAGAAAATCATCTTCATGAGGCACATTTTCAGCTCAGTAGACTCGTCAGTTAGTAGAATTGCCGCATTTGGGCGAATGATAATACAAAAAAGTGATTGTCGAAAAACCAATGCACCCACAAAGAGTGACTGTTTGGTGCGGTTTATGGGCTGGCAGTATTATCGGGCCGTATTTTCAACAAAATGAGGAGGCCAGTCAGGCCAAATCAAACGCATTTAAAAAAATATGTTACTTTATATACATATATACATACATACATACATTTCATAGAAATATAAAATTTTTTTTAAATTTTTCGAAAATTGTAAAAAAAAATTTTTTAATTTTTAAATTAAAAAAAAAAATTATTTTTTTTTTAATTTAGGACCTTTCTGCCATCTATATTGAGTTATAATCGTTAGACTAAAAAAATCCTTAAAAAAATTCCTCATATTGACCCCCTATGTGCCCATTAACTGCTTCTATTTACCAGTGGATACCCTGTGGGTCCATTGGCTACCTCTATGTGTATTGCTTTCTATAAAGGTCTTTAAAACAAATCAAAGCAGAAAAACCCTATCAACCTAAAAACAAACAAAAATCAACCCACGCAGGGGGTAATTGATCCCCCGAGATCTGTATACTCTCCTTGCGATCTACCTGTCGCAGTCTAATATTTATTTTACAAAAACAAAAGAGCAAAAGAGAATCATTAAAGCCGAAAAAATTAAAAAAAAAAAACGGAAAAAATATAGGTGGGCTTGGTTTTTGGCCCGCAGCCTCCAAAAGAATGATGCGATGTTGCTGAATTGCAATCCGAAAATTTTTGAAATTATGCCTGACAGATTGGTGGGCTTAAATTTTTTGTATCTCTTCTGGTGTCTTGGCAAATGACATTACTACCCGAACACGGACAGACGGACAGATGGACATCGCTAAATCTACAGTATGTATGTATAAGGATCCAGAACATATATATACTTTATGAGGTCGGAAATGAATATTATAGAAATTACACATGGAATGAAAAATTTATATATACGCTTTCCACCTGTGGTGAAGGGCATTAAAAGACGTCACACAGTTTTCTCACTTCACATTGTACTCCGAATTACATTAAATTCTGTTTTTCATTTTCCTTATAACCAGATTAACGTGAGTACCTGCCTAGTTGGCCTAATCTCACGGTGGTCTTACCACCGAGTGATATGTAAGCGTAGACTAGCGCCCCCATTGTGTAGTATAACAACACTTTACGATTGCCACCAATCGCAATTTGTGTGTGATACAGTCACAATGAGTAGCAATTTATATAATATGGCAAGCCTTATCCTAGGCAAGCCTAGATCCATATTATAGCTCCTAGCTTAGGGGTTTAGAGACTATCCAAACTCCGTCTGTTGAGAGTGCAACAGCAACACACTTGATCGACCGTGCACCATACCTACATAAATCGATCTTAAACCACAACCACCACGTGTACCCCTGAAGGGGACCTCACCAATAACCGGTCACAGAGAGGATAGGCTCTCTGTGGGGCTACCGATTCCCGTGGTACCAGTCTTTTGGGCACTGGTCGGGCCTCGAAGAGAACCCGTATGTTTTAACAAACAGACCTTTTCTTCCAGATTTAGGTTCTAGGAACCCCTATTTTCTCCGAGTGAAGCGCGTCAAAGCATTTGCCACTCCTGCAGTGACAATTGGAACCCCCGGGGGTGCAATCTTCCAGGGAAGTACATTTGAATAACTCTTCCGTAGGCCTATAGACAACATACCAGGCTATTATTTCCAAAAAAAATAAGCTCGCCATCATTAGCCGTTTGGTTGTTACATCGGCGTGAATTTGATAAGACCTTGAACACTGACCCCTGTGAACATTGTTTTGTTGGCCACTGTTTGTGACCTCTTCTAAGGAAAAATTACAAGAAAAATCTTAAGCAAATAGATACCACAGTATCTGTGAAGAAAATCAACAATTTTATTTGAAGATTATGCATAAATAATTTATATGTATGGATATAGCAATTCACATACACATAGAAGTACGCATGTGTGTGTGTGTGTAGAAGTGTTTAAATTTGTTAACAAGACACAACCTTAAGCAAATATTACTTTCCTACCAAAGTTCTAGAAATAGAAGAGATGTCAATCTGGTCTTTCTTAGACACACACACATCCAAACACACACACACCCATTCAAGACTTTATAAAAGGGTGGTAGTATGCAAAATACTTGCACTTGCTTGTATAAAATTTGTTATTTGTACATTATGCGCATATAAATTCATGTAATAATGAATGATTATTTCAAAATTCATACATACGAGCATGACAACACTACTCAAATTGGAGTTTATGCTTGTATTTGTATTTGTATGTGTGTGTGTGTATGTGTATTTTTTGTTTTCAAGTTAAACGTAAATAATTGGATAAATTTCGAAGGGTTTCTATGTTGGTCAAAGCAATTATGTAACTGGGAGGAGATGAAATTTAAATTTTTTTCTCTTAATTCAACTTAAAATAACTATGAAATTGATGTTTTAAGCAACATAAAAGAGGAATTTATTTATGTAAAGGGTGTTTTTTATAGAGGTATAGACATAAATTGTATTTATCCGATAGATAATCTTGTGTGGCATTACATTTTAAATATGATTTCTGGCATAATTTCCTAAATAATTTTGTGTTTTATGTAAAATCAACATCGGCCCTTAAGATTTAACCACCCTTTATTAAATGGAGATGTTGTGGAGACCTTAGCCTTAAGCAAATTTTGGCAATTACCATAGACTCTGTGACGAGGAAGAATATCGACATGTCGGCAGTCTAAAATCACTAAAGTCGAGAGCAAAAAGCTAGTGACAGCATGAGACTCAATGAAAGTAAGATATCAATCATTGAGGAATGAAGGTGGACCACCAAGAAGTAAGTAAGTGGTCTGGTACGGTATCCCCCCTACAAAATAATAATAAAAATAACCATAGCCTTAAACCATTTATGCAGAATACCTTTTGCGGTATTCGCTATGTGCTAAGTAGTGTCATTCTGCTAGAATGATGTAACAAACAAATTTCTGTTCCTTACTTTGGGCACAAAAATATGTATTGAACGGTACCCACTGTGGATGACGACTACGAACACCGGCGGAGGAAGGTTTTGTAATGTAGACTAGTATAAGTAGCAATTAATGTAAAGCTATCAAACAATTGTTATTTTATAGTATTAATGTATTAGCAAAAGTTATGTATTGAACGTTACCCACAGTCGATGAAGACTTCGAACACCGGCGGAGGAAGGTTCTGCAATGTATACTATTATAAATAGCAACTAATGTAAAGGTATCAAATAATTGTAATTTTATAGTAATGTATCGGCTAAGAGGAAGTATTGAACGTTACCCACAGTCGATGAAGACTTCGAACACCGGCGGAGGAAGGTTCTGCAATGTATACTATTATAAATAGCAACTAATGTAAAGGTATCAAACAATTGTAATTTTATGGTAATGTATCGTCTAAGAGTAAGTATTGAACGTTACCAACAGTCGATGCAGACTTCGAACACCGGCGGAGGAAGGTTCTGCAATGTATACTATTATACATACCAACAATTGTAAAGGTATCAAACAATTGTAATTTTATAGTAATGTATCGGCTAAGAGTAAGTATTGAACGTTACCCACAGTCGATGAAGACTTCGAACACCGGCGGAGGAAGGTTCTGCAATGTATACTATTATAAATAGCAACTAATGTAAAGGTATCAAACAATTGTAATTTTATGGTAATGTATCGTCTAAGAGTAAGTATTGAACGTTACCAACAGTCGATGCAGACTTCGAACACCGGCGGAGGAAGGTTCTGCAATGTATACTATTATAAATAGGAACTAATGTTAAGCTATCCAACAATTGTAATTTTATAGTAAGGTATCGGCTAAGAGGAAGTATTGAACGTTACCCACAGTCGATGAAGACTTCGAACACCGGCGGAGGAAGGTTCTGCAATGTATACTATTATAAATAGCAACTAATGTTAAGCTATCCAACAATTATTATTTTTTAGTTATGTATTGTGTAAAGGTATGTATTGAACGTTACCCACAGTCAATGAAGACTTCGAAAACTGACGGAGGAAGGTTCTGCAATGTTATTTTATAGTTAGATATTGGCAATCTTGTCTTTTACTGTAATTTTATGGCTGATAATCAAATAAAAGTTCTTTACACGTTTGCTGGCTTTAGCAATAATTAAAATTTCAGAAACCCATAGCCGATATTTTGCTTCGAATACTTATTTTATTTTTAGTTTTATTTTTATTTCTATAACTTTTTAATAAATTAAAAAAAGAAAAATAAATAAATAATTTCTGTTGCAATAGACCACTGCAAACTCAAATTAAAAACTTACCTAGCAAAGTATAGGCCAATAGGAGAGCACATATCCCCAAATTGGTTAGAACAGCTGACCAAAATGTTTGGGCATTATGACGACTGTGGTGGCGGCCTTTTGTATGTCCACCATAGCCGCCATGCGATTTCGTTGATATCGATGATTTGTTTGTGTTGTGACCTCGACTGTTAGTTGTGCTGTTGGCATTGCCACCAAAACAAGCACAACAACACAATTTTGGAGAGGCGGGTCGATTATGTAAATTACTTCGGCTGCTTGTTTTGCTGGAATTGGCAGTTGTGCTGTGTAAATTTAAAGGCACTGTACTGCTGCTGTTTGAAGTTGTATTGTTGATGTTTACGCTATTGCAATTATTTGTGACCACAGAATTTGAAGCAGCAGCAGCAGCAGCAATATTGCTGGAATTAGCTTGTACCGTATTCAAGATAAAATTGGCGGGTGTTTGTGGGTGTTGCTGCTGTTGTTGTTGTAGTAGCTTAGTCGAACTTTTTAATGTACCACATGCAGAGGAGACATCTCCAATTGTTGTACACGAAACTAAAGATAAATTATTTGTTGTTAGTGATGGCGGAGTTGTTGCCACAGACATGCTGTGCTGCGTTACCAGAGGTGGTAAATTTAACAAGGAGGATGGTGGTGGTTGTGGTGGTGTGATAAGTGGCGGAGATGTTATAGTAGTCATGGTTGCAATTGGTGGTCCTGGTCCTGGTCCCATGCCCAAACCAGATGTTGCTGTTGTAGGATATTTTAATATACCTGGCGGCATGTTGTTTGTGATTGAGGACGGGCTGGTGTTTAGACCCACTTCAATGTCCTCTAAAGTGGGCATGGGCAGCAGGGGTGTTTTAAACGTAGTGGTCGATGAACCAGGCGTTGTTGATATGTTGAGTGATGATGTCGCTGCCATTGAGGTTGGTGCTGGTGACTGTGACGTCATCATACCTATGGTCATATATGACGAGGGCACATTGACATACTCTCCACTGGAGTTTAATGATGAAACCATGCTTGTGGTTAGACATGTTGAGGAGGATGATGGTGTTGGTGGTGGTGGTACTATAGCATACTGCTGTTGCTGTTGCTTTGCATGCTGTTGTTGTGTGTCCATATTCATGTTGCCAATAATTGGGTTATTGTTAACATTTGTCTGTTAGTTTTTATGTGCGAATTTCTACTTATTGCTTCGTTTGATAGTTTCTAATTTGTTCTTGTATTTAACAATTGAGTTTCTTTTTTTATTTTCTCACACACACTCACACACACACATACGTACACATATGTACACCATCATACTGTTATGTCTGCTTGTTTTTTTCTGCTTGTTTGTGGTCAAATAATGCCTGTTCCTTCTGTGCTTTCCCACTTATTCTTTTTTGCTTGTGTTGGCAATTAAGGATTCTGTTGAAATTTCTATTATTGTTGATATTGTAGATTTAGAAAACTGTAATAGAAGTAAGAAAAAAAGATTGTAAGCTTTAATTGCTTGTGGTTAATAAAAATCAAATTGGATAACATACATAGTTTTGAAATTGTTTTCTAAGATAATTTTGCTTTTATTTCAGCCAGTTTGAAATTTCTTAAGTTTGTAAAGCAATTAAGTGTAATATTTATTTTACTCTTCCGCAACTGATTAGTTTACCCTACATGTTTAGTTTTGCTTAAAGTTTTGCAGTTTTTTTTAACTGCCTAAAAGTATGCCTTTAAAAAGTTTATTTAAACTAAAAACTTTTATGTGCATAAACAAAAAAAAAAAAAAAAATATGCTGACATTCCTTTAACATAATTCATAATTTATTAAGTGAAAAAAATTTAGTTTGTCCCACTTTCATCGAAAACTGTATTTAGTTTTGCTTCAAATTTTACTTGCTGTTGTGAAAACTTTTACTTTTGCTAAGATATCACACTCTGGGGTTACAAAGTACCTTTATACTCGTGTATAAAATGAAAAATAAGTAACTTTTTTTGTAACACTAATTTCCCCAGTTCTTTGCTGCTGTTTGTTTGTATGTATGATCAAGTGTATCCAGTGCACTTGAAACATCATCACCAACATTATTAAATAAACGAAAAAAAAAAAAAATCGGAGTGCATTATGTTGCTGTTTAATAATGAACATGTTGAACAATTTTTTGCTGTTGTCAAGTTGTTGTCGCTAAATTGAAACTAAAGAAAAACAAGTAAAAGTGCTATATTCGGTCGTGCCGAATCTGCTACACCCTTCACCACAGTGATTTTATTTATACAGACATGTACCGAATTATACATATTGTTGACTCTTTACATAAATTAAAATAAGTCATATGAGAAAAAACTCCTTATTCATGATTTAAAGAAATAGAAGACTGCGGCGATGCAGCTCAATTTAAACAAATTCCATTGGCTATAATTGTTGCCGTGTAGTCAACTACTTAATGTTATTGAAGACGACAGCTACATCGTAAACTCTGAAACTGTTGTAGAAATACCTATTTTGCTCTTATAAAATCAAATAACTTTTTCAAAAAATTATAAAAAGTATTTCCTCCAAAACTTTTTGTTTCAATATTAATTTGTAATTTACAATTTTGTGACATTTTCTTTGGTTGAATAAAATAGAAATTAGCCTAAGATGACGACAGCCACAACGGTGGTCGTGTAGCCATGTAGCTATACTGGCTTCAAAATAATCGTTTACCTATTAACGTATAAATTTTATTTTTGACAGTTTGTGGTCGGTATCCTGATGTTGTCTATGTGTTTAAAGCATCTAGGATTTAAAACAGAGATCTCATCTATTTAAGAATCAAACGCATTTAAAAAAATATGTTACTCTATATACATACATACATACATACATACATACATATGTATGTATATTCTTAATATGTTATGTTACAGTTATGATTTTCTTTTTCACAGAATTATTGATTTTTTTTTAAATTTTCGAAAATTGTTTGTAAATTTTTTTTGGAAAAATATTTTTTTTTAATTTTT
Source organism: Phasia obesa (assembly GCA_949628195.1). Taxonomy (NCBI): domain Eukaryota; kingdom Metazoa; phylum Arthropoda; class Insecta; order Diptera; family Tachinidae; genus Phasia; species Phasia obesa. Next base: position 11,069,463 of record OX451218.1, read on the forward strand.
TGTAAAATTTTATTCAAAAATTTTTTGGAAATTTTCTAAAAATTTTTTTTTTAATATTTTTCTGTAAAAATATGTTTTTGAAAATGTTTTGTAAATATTAATTTATAAAATTTTAAAATTTATAAATATTTATTTTTTTTTCTTTTAAAATATTAAAATATTGATTTTTTTTTAATTTTTCGAAAATTGTTTGTAAAAATATTTTTTTGAAAATTTTTTGTAAAATTTAATTCGAAAATTTTTTGGAAAATTTAAAAAAAATTTTTTTTAATATTTTTGTGTAAAAATATCTTTTTGAAAATGTTTTGTAACTATTAAAAAGAAAAAGAAATTTTTATTTTTTTTCTTTTAAAATTTTTAATTTTTTTTTTAAATTTTATAATTTTTTTTAATTTATGACCTTCCTGCAATAAATATTGTGTTAGATTGGTCAGTCTAAAGCAAAAAAAAAAAATCCTTAAAAAAATTTCTTCATATTGACCCCCTAGGTGCCGATTACCTGCTGATATTTACCAGTGGATACCCTGTGGGTCCATTGGCTACCTCTATGTGTATTGCTTTATATAAAGATCTTTAATACAAATCAAAGCAGACAAACTCTACCTACCTAAAGACAAAAAAAAAATCTTCCTCGCAGGGGATTATTGATCCCCCGAGATCTATATGCACTCCTTGCGATCTAACTGTCGCGGCCTAATATTTATTTGACCAGAAAAAGCAAAAGAGAATCATTAAAGCCGAAAAAATTAAAAAAAAAACGTGGAAAAAATATAAGTGGGCGTGGTTTTTGGCCTGCAGCCTCCAAAGGAATGATCCGATGTTGCTGAACTGCAACCCTAAATTTTTCGAAACTATGCCTGACAGATTGGTGTTCTTAAAGTTTTTGTATCTCTTCTGGTGCCTTGGCAAATGACGCTACTACACAAACGCGGACAGACGGATATCGCTTAATGTACTTTTCTGTGTGTAAGGATCCAGAATATAGTTACTTTATGGGGTCGGAAATGAATGACAAACTTATATATACCCTTTACGCCTGTGGTGAACTGTATATAAAAATATTCTCCTAAAAGTAGGCAACATTTCTGTAATGTATAAATTTTTTTAAGGTATGCAATTATAAATGTACTCCTCGATATTTGATATTCAAAAATTTCTGTTTGTGTGTTTGTGCTTTAAAACTATAATTTTTGTAATTTCAAAGAACTAAGTTTCTTATATCCTTAACATTAATCAGATCTGAGTAACTAATATTGTTTTGTGTGTTATAGTCGTTTTGCATGTTTTTAAAAATCCACAAACAAACCAACAAAACCATAAAACAACAAAAACAAATGTTCACTTCTAAGAACAAACATAAACACTATCTATTTTACACATTTACACAAACAACTAACCCAGAGTTGTTGCGAGTCACATTTATAATTATTCGTGCAGTTTTATACCAATATTGATTTGCGCTAGGAACTATGCTACGGAAATTGTGCTTAATTTTATAGCATAGCATGGAGAATGGATTTAGACCCTTAAGTTGGCTTCTTGCATCAGTCTCCTAATTGATTAACACTTAAACGGTGTTAAGAATCGTTCCTAGGAAGTTCATATGTTCTAGAAAGTTGTTTACTGAGATCTTAGGTTCATTTTTGTAGTTGATTATTTCCTTGAATTTTGAACGGTTTGCTACCTATGGATCTGAACAGGGGAAAAAAGGTAAAAAAATTTAATTTTTTAAAGTTTTTTGCGATTTTGACCTTGAAAATGAAGTTTTTTTGATTTTATATGTTAACAATATTTGTTCTTTATGACAAGAGCTACAACTTTGCCTCAGAGAGTATATCAAAATTTCAAACGGTTTGCAAAATATGAGCTTGAGTAAATGATCATTTTTTGCAAAAATGACATCGAGGCCCCACATCTTTGGTGGTGTCCGTATATGGTTATTTTGCCATGACTTAAAAAATTACACAGTGTGTAGGTAATAAGTTAGTTTTATTAGTCTGGAGGTTGTGGGTTCGATTCTCAAAAAGGACTCTGGGGAATTTTTGCAGGCAGTATTGTTATTTATATAAAAAAAAAACTTAAAAAATTATATGACACCTTTCTTTTCCTTTATAATACATTCAGTAGTGTGTTTTAAGTCCTTCGCTAGCTTATACACGAACTACCGGGTATTTGTTTGAATGCCTTAGTATATGTATTAGTATCTCAAACACACCTAAAATACAATCTCTATTCCATGTATATGAATTGTAATAGTGATTTACCTTCTACTTATCCCGCATAAATTCAGATTTTTCATTAGGTAAAAGCATACTTCATTGCATAGTTTTAGGCTGCTTTCATCACAGAAACTTTTGTGTGCATTTGAGTGTTGTTTTTTGAACAGAAAAGTGTTTGTGGCAAACTTATAACTTCACAGAGCCTACAGTCAATTTGAAGTGAAAGTATTTTTACAAAAGCAAATGCCTGATAATGTTAGTTTTCTTCTTTCTCCTTTAGAGAGTTTATTTTGTGTGTGTGTGTGTGTGAAATAAGGATTTTAAATTTCTGGTTTATAAATTGTTACACAAAAATGTCTCTAAAATATGTGTTTTAAATGAATCTGAAAAGGTGATTGAAATAAAATATGGATAAGGAAATCATAAAAAAATCAATGGAAAGGGTTAAAAACAATTTAGAGATGAAGTTGGAAAAGGACATTCTAGATTTTAATAAACTTAACTAAAAAGGTTTTAAATAATAATATCCAGTTTCGTACCGATAGCAAAGCTGCGATACACTCCTTATCAGGCGTTTATACAACGTCCAGTGTGGTTCGTGAATGCCGGACATCTCTAGATGAGATGGCGAGACATTCCAACCTGGAACTCTTTTGGATGTCAGGGCATGCGGGAATGCCCGGAAATGAAACTGCCGACGAACTGGAACCTATCTTAGGGACCAGGAGATAGATCAATTAGTTGGTGTTCCGCGCAAACCAGATGGTCGAACGAGCCCACCTGTATGATCTCGAGGCTTTTATGGCCTCAGTATGATTGCAAACGTACTGCAACCCTACTGAGAACCCCTCGAGGACAAATTGGCACACTAGTGGCTGTGCTGACAGGGCATTGCACTATAGGTGCACATGCTAGGAGATTAAATCTGCCGTATAATGACTTCTGCAGAAGTTGTCAGGACGAGGAGGAAGAAGAGACGGTGAAGCACCTCCTCTGTCACTGTCCGGCCCTATCTACGGAAAGGGCGGCGCTGTTTGGCAGCCCGTTACTACAAGAGCTTGCAGACTTATTGGGCTGCGATATTAACAGGATAAATTCATTTATCCGGCTTTCTGGATGGTTTTTGCACCAAACCTAAAGTGTGGATCAATAGGTATCTTCCTGCTCATCCCTCTTTCGGGCGTCACTACGGGACCAAAGGGACCCAAGTGAGTCGGTTTTCCCTCTACACGGAGCCGGCAACCCGTGCAACCTAACCTAACCTAATAATATTTTTTTTATAATAAACTAGCTATCCCCGGTGCGCTTCGCTACAGCCACCCACAAAAAATCCAATAAACACAAAAGAAAATTATGACCAACCTTTAACGCGAAAACGCACGCTATTCTCAAGTCAAAAATGTTCCCATCCATTCTGTTTTTTGCTAGTCTATACTATACGTATTGACACGATAACAATTTTTTACTTTTAATGGGATGTGCCACTTCCAGTATTGTTATCCAGTCTATATTTTGCTAGACTATGCACATTAGTATGAGGGTTACGTGTGCAAAGTTTCAAGACTATACCTAATGTAGTTCTCTAGGTACGCGATAATAATTTTTCACACTTTGTTTAGGAGGTACCACGCCCTCCATTCAATTTCAGTCGGCGTTTCTCTACACAATGTATCTTAATATGGGGGTTACTGATGCAAAATTCCAAGGCGGTACCTATTGCAGTTCTCTAGATACAGGATAATAATTTTTTACTTTGTATGGGGGGGGGGGGGGGGGGGTACCAAGGCCATTGTCCCAATTCAGCCTATGTTTTTCTAGAGTATACACATGTGTATGGGGTTTACTTGTACCCACTTTGAAGACCATACCTTTTATAGTTTCAAGTTTCAAGACTCTACCTAATGTAGTTCTCTATATACACAATAATAATTTTTCACTTTGTATGGGAGGTACCACGCCCACTGTCCCAATTCATTCTGTATTAGCGAAATTCATGACACTGTCGGAATACCTTTTAATTTTTTACTATTTGCTATAAAAGCTTTCTGTGAAAATTTCAATATTCTACCTATTATGGTTCTACCTATATAGGCCATATACATGTAAAACACGTCACTATCGGAACACCTTTTCATTTTTAGGTCTATTTCTTTATACTTGTTTATATAGCGAACAAAGCTCTAATTACTGTTTGTAAATTTGAAGTGTATGTCTCCAACAGTTCAGAAAATAAACACATATACGTGAATAATACGGCTCTATCGGAACACCCTATAAGTTTTAGTATATGTTGTTATACGTGTTGCTTTGTTTACATTTTACCAACACAGAACAATTTTTTTTGCACCAATTAAAGTTTTAAATTTTAAAGTTTTAAATTTTAAAGTTTTAAATTTTAAAGTTTTAAATTAAAATTCAATTAATTTTTTTAATTGATTCAAATATATATTTGTTTAAAACGGAACAAATAAATTTCGTAATTAAACAAATAATTGAATCAATTAATTAATTAATTAACTAAATTTTAGTCTGAAATCAATTAAAACTTTTGATTGTTGAAAATATTTTTTTCTGTGTACCTCAATCAAATTAGTTGCCTGAGCTGCTTCAGTTTTGTGTAGCTTTATTGGGCACCCTGTAAACACACATTGTTTCATACAAACACTTTTCAACTAAACAACACTGTATATGAATGTCCAATACATTAGCTAGCATTACGCATAGGACCACCACTGGCAAGCACATATTATACAACTGAAGCGAAAGTCGATAGTTATCAGTCGCCAGTCTGAAGTCACTATGGTCCCTTTACCATCTTTCGATAATCCTCCTACATTTATTTAAATGTAGGGGGAATATCGAAGCAGACCACTTTCATAATGGGTCCCTTTTCGACCCCCTTCCGTCCTCTAAGATTATAGGCAACCAAAATGTAATTTACGGTAACCTTGCTTTCATTGAGTCACGTGCTACAACCAGCCTTTAATCTTGACTTTAGTGATTTCAGACTGTTATTTCTATATTTTTTCACTTTCTTTTTATTTTTTTTTTCGATTGTAATGATTTTTTTTTCATTTTTTGGTTAAATAAAAAAAATCGATAAAATATTAAAAAATTTCCATAAAAGATAAAATTTAAAAAAAAAAAAAAATTTTGATTTTTACAAAAAAAAATTCGATCAAATATTAACAAAAAACTTTTTATAAAATTAAAAAAAAAAAAATCCACAAATTGTTTAAAAAAAATCGATAAACTTTTTACCAAAAAGAATTTTCAATAAAATTTTTACAAAAAATTTTCTATAAAATCTTTTCAAAAAAAATTTATAAAATTTAAAAAAAAAAATTTACAAAAACAATTTCCTTTAGAAAAAATTTTTTTTTTTTTTACAAAAAAAAAATTAGATGAAATTTTTACAAAAAAAAATTTTCGATAAAATTAAAAAAAAAAAAATTTCGATAATTTTCGAAATTTCGAAATTACTAAAAATTTTCGATCAAATTTTTATTTAAAAATTTTCGATAAAATTTTTACTTAAACATTTTCGATAAAATTTTTACTTAAAAATTTTCGATAAAATTTTTACTTAAAAATTTTCGATAAAATTTTTACTTAAAAATTTGCGATCAAATTTTTACTAAAAATTTTCGATAAAATTTTTACTAAAAGTTTCGATAAAATTTTTACTAAAAGTTTCGATAAAATTTTTACTAAAAATTTTCTATAAAATTTTTACTAAAAATTTTCTATAAAATTTTTACTAAAAATTTTCTATAAAATTTTTACTAAAAATTTTCTATAAAATTTTTGCTAAAAATTTTCGATAAAATTTATAGAAAAAATTTTCGATAAAATTTGTAGAAAAAATTTTCAATAAAATTTGTAGAAAAAATTTTTGATAAAATTTGCAGAAAAAAATTTTGATAAAATTTGCAGAAAAAAATTTTCATAAAATTTGCAGAAAAAATTTGCTATAAAATTTAGGAAAAAATTTTCTATAAAATTTGTGGAAAAAATTTTCTGTAAAATTTGTGGAAAAAATTTTCCATAAAGTTTGTGAAAAAAATTTACCATAAAATTTGTGGAAAATTTTTTCTGTAAATTTTGTGGAAAATTTTTTCTGTAAATTTTGTGGAACAAATTTTCTGTAAATTTTGTGGAAAAAATTTTCTGTAAATTTTGTGGAAAAAATTTTCTGTAAATTTTGTGGAAAAAATTTTCTGTAAATTTTGTGGGAAAAATTTTCTATAAAATTTATGGACAAAATTTTCTATAAAATTTGTGGAAAATTTTTTCTATAAAATTTGTGGAAAAATTTTTCTATAAAATTTGTGGAAAAATTTTTCTATAAAATTTGTGGGAAAATTTTTCTATAAAATTTGTGGAAAAATTTTTCTATAAAATTTGTGGAAAAATTTTTCTATAAAATTTGTGGAAAAATTTTTCTATAAAATTTGTGGAAAAATTTTTCTATAAAATTTGTGGAAAAATTTTTCTATAAAATTTGTGGAAAAAATTTTCTATAAAATTTGTGGAAAAAATTTTCTATAAAATTTGTGGAAAAAATTTTCTATAAAATTTGTGGAAAAAATTTTCTATAAAATTTGTGGAAAAAATTTTCTATAAAATTTGTGGAAAAAATTTTCTATAAAATTTGTGGAAAAAATTTTCTATAAAATTTGTGGAAAAAATTTTCTATAAAATTTGTGGAAAAAATTTTCTATAAAATTTGTGGAAAAAATTTTCTATAAAATTTGTGGAAAAAATTTTCTATAAAATTTGTGGAAACAATTTTCAATAAAATTTGTGGAAAAAATTTTCTATAAAATTTGTGGAAAAAATTTTCTATAAAATTTGTGGAAAAAATTTTCTATAAAATTTGTGGAAAAAATTTTCTATAAAATTTGTGGAAAAAATTTTCTATAAAATTTGTGGAAAAAATTTTCTATAAAATTTGTGGAAAAAATTTTCTATAAAATTTGTGGAAAAAATTTTCTATAAAATATATGAATGCTTCCTATGTCCAAAGTGCGATAATGCTTCAAGCAGTGTTTAATTGTATTTCTTTTCTTGTTAGTAATCATCTTAAATTTTCTTTTAACTCATCAGCGTATACTTAATATTATTTACTAAAAACCACAACACTCATACGTTACGCGGTTACTGCAACTGAAAATACCTTCAACAATTTCTGTGGAATTTTTTTGAAGTCTTTTTACTAGCGGAATGGCAGTTGTTTGCCAATCGACTTAACAGTTTCATTAAAGTAAAATTTTCGCTACCTCCTCCATCACAATACAGTGGTTGTAGGTTATACTTGGCAGAAAATCTTGTACTCTAGCTCCTTGTTGTAATAAATCTCTTAATGTCTTTACATATTAAAGCGTTTGATTGTATTTGTTTTCATATTAATCATCTTAAATTTCCTTTTGACACACTAGCGTATACTTAATATTATTTACAAAAAACCACAACACTCATACGCTACATGGTTATTGCAACGGAAAATACATTTAACAACTACTAGGGATTTCTGTTTTTTATAATTATTTCAACAACAATTAGCAAGATGACAGAAGTCTCAAAAAAAACATTAAATATTTATTTAAAAATTCTGGTAATTAAATAAATAAGAGGGAGAAATACGATACAAATTTCAATAATGAAAGTATCATTGAAAAAAAAAAAAAATAATAACGACAATATTAATCTACTGCAGTGTATGGTAGATACGTGCTTAACCAAACAATCCACATGATTATTAACAAACAGCGAAGAATTTCGCTTAAATATTCTATACATGTGCGCAAATACAACCAAAGGAATTAAAAATAAATGTCACTGTATCAGTAGCTACATTATTTCAATTTAATTTAACAAATATTGAAGAAAAACAAAAAAAGAAAATGTTGTTTCAGCAGCACATGGAAAATAAAATTAACTGCAGTGGGTAAACGGTGGTTAAACTAAAAAAATCGTTGCATTATATATACAAAATTTTGTGCATTCACATGAACTCTTGTGAGTTTCATGTACTGTATTCTGAAAAGATTTACATGTGCAAGGATTGAAACACGCACTAATTTTGTCTGTTTTAATATTTTTATTCAAGAAAAATATGTTATTGCTAGATGTAGCCACCTTTGGCTTGGCTAATGGCCTCAATGCTGTTTGGAAAAGCTTTACAATCTGCAGGAATGTGGCCTAATGGTATGGTATTTCGAGCCGTTTTTGGTAAACTCTTTAAGGTACATACATATACATCGTCCTACATTGTTTAGTTGATATTTTGTCATACAGAATGAACTATATAAAAATGCATTGGACCATATGAAGAATGCTGTGTGTTAGGCAATACTAGCTGGGAAGGTTCTGGCTTGTCTGCAGAAAACACCCAGAGTCGTAGGTGGAAATCGAATCTGCAATCGCTAGATTGATAGACTAGACAGCACTGCCAATCAAGCTTGTGAAAACTTTGGTATAGAGTCGAGTTTTTTTTAAGGCAGAGATGAATTCTAAAGAATTTTTTAAGTAGTGCTCAAGGAATCAAGGTAGGGTTTAAAATCATTTCAAGAGGGGTTTATTTTATTTAGGGGTTTATATTTTATTTTACACCCTGTTGAATGAAAACAAGTGGTGGGCATCTTGTAGCCTTACCATCCAGCCATTTATCGCACAGGCCTAAATCTGGAAAAATTGTTAGCTGGTAGCAAAGTCGTCGTAAAATTTATAGATTTCTGACATTGTGACTACTCACATGTGTACCCGATGAAGAACTTGATGGGACAGCACTTTTTTCTTCACTAGATTAGGCCGCTTTTACTTCAAATTGATAATGAATCAGTTTAAAAGTTCTGAATAATATACGCCCGTATTTCTTGTACCCCTTTCGTGATAATTGTTGTGAATTCGCCCGGCACTCTCTCCTTGCCCTTCTTGGGTGCATATACACCGAAAGAAACCCACTGAGTTGATTGTTCTTTGGCCTCTGAGGTATTGCGATGGAGCTATGCCTCGTTCGCAGATGAATCTCGGCTCCTGAACACTGCCAAAAATTACCCTGAAGGTATGGTAGGTAGTTTTCCTTATAGGTTGAGTGTAAGTCTTTGCGGCATTGCTCGCCTTTAAAATATTTACTGAATGTTCGTTGTTGGCAATTAAAAAGAAAAACTACCTTAACATAAGGACCGGAAGTTCGAAGATCGTTTTTGACTAAATCTATTTTGTGCCTGAGTTAAAGCCTTAATTAATTGATTATTATTTATTGCAAGTTATAAGTGATATTTTTCTTATATTCTATATTTTGCCAAATTTTCATGACTTTATTCCACTGTGCAGTATTTGCACGTTTCATATTTAAACCAAAAAGAAAAAAAAAACCCTACAGAGATAATTATATAAATGTAAAATATGTTAAAATAAATGAATAAAAAGAAAAGCAAACAAAAGAAAAGAAAAAACAACATGAATAACCAAAGCAAAATGATGGAAACAAAAAAAAAAAAAAAACAATATTTATTTTACGAGTACAAATATACCACATTAATGTGCATTTAATTTTTGCTGTCACAAATTCTATCATTACCGTCGGTCGTCTTTGTCATTCTCTTTATATTAATTTTGTTTTGTCTTCCAGATATTTGCAAACATGTCGTCGCTGACATGGCCAACTGATGTAACTGACATTTTTTGTTTAATGTAGAAAAATGAACTGGAATCGAATCAAATAGTCTTCCTTAGGCATGTTAATCTTATTGAAGAAGTTTTATGTTTGTGAGTGTATTACAGTTGTGTCAAAAAAGTTGAAAAAATTTAATTATATCTGTCAAAATACAAATTCATGTGATTTTGCTCAAAAAGTATAAAATGCGAGTTAGGGCAATTGGTCATGCTAGCGGCAACATAGTCACATGTACAGCTACATAAAGGGTGTACTTTGTATAAACTTCCTCACTTGAAATTAAAAAAAAAATAACAACAAAATTAATTAATTAAATTAATTTATTAAAAATTAATTAATTAACTTAATTTTGTATACTGTTGGGAGGAATATTCCCTGGCACATATGTTTTACAGAAAAAAATTAGTTCAATTAATTTGTTAATTAATTCAAATGCAATATTTGTTAAAAACAGAACAAAAAAAAATCGCTAACTAAATAAATAATTGAATCAATTAATTATTTAATTAAATTTTAAACTGAAGCCAAATAAAATCTTTAATTGTTCAAATTATTTTTTTTTCTGTGTAATCAGTTTGCAGTTGTTCAGGAGACTAAGCAGCCTAAGTTCAACGAAACTAATGATTATTAGGCTTCAATCTTAGAAAAATATAAATTTTGTATGAATGTAAACCAAGATATCCAGGCAAGAATTTTCCATGGGGTAAATTGATAAAGTTCAAGTTGCTGAATACGGCACACAGTGGGTTTAAAAACGTTTTATAATTCGTTCATGAGATTTCTTAATGAAATTTCAAAGAGGCAAGCAAAAGTATTTTTGAGTGGTTGCCCCAATAGGATAAAGAGAGGCTTGTGGGTAAACCCCCAATAATGGGTACCTCATGCGAACATTTTTTTAATTTTCATAAACATTTTTTTCATTACTTATTTTGTTTTTGATATAGCGGACGCATGATCATGACTAATTTGTCATTTTAATATATCGGCTGCACTCGAAATAAAATCGCACCACTTAAGAATGGCTGCACTGATTTCGACAATTTTTTTCAAGTCTTCATCATAACCACACTTAGTTTTTTAGGGTAAGCAATATTGACCACGCCCACTTTTTTAAGTAGCTAGAAAAGTATAATAGGCAGATATTTGAAATTTTGAATTGAATTTGAAACATTTCGCCCCCCTCCTATCTGCCTATTATCGCTCAAAACTTAGGCCATATACATGCAATTCAAATCACTATCGGTACACCCTTTAATATTTAGGTTCAATTTTGTCTACTTGTTTATAAAGCGAACATAGTTTTAATTATTGAAAATGAAAAGGCAATGTTTTCTACTTGATATCTCAATATGAAGTGAAAAAATATTTTATTTCATATAAATATTAAAAACAAATAAAAACATAGGTAACTAGACTAAAATTATTTTTTAAATTTAAAGTAAAATTTGTTACAGTATAACACCCCTACTCAAATTTACTTTACATAATTAAACCTAGTTTTTCAAAACAAAATTAGTGCTTCGGTGCTGTAGTAGCTTTTGTAAGAGAATCCGCTATCATATCATCAGTTTTGATAGTATAAAACTCAATTTCTTTTGCATTTTTCTTTTCCCTTATAAAATGATGACGCACATCAATATGTTTAGATCGAGGATGATAAACATTTGTTGATGATAATTCTATTGCACTTCTGTTGTCACAAAATATTGGGGTTGGTTTATTTTGAATATCTGAAACAAGTTCAAAATAAAGACCTCTTAAACATAAAACTTCTTGTGTAATCGCAGACATGGCCATGTACTCGGCCTCAGTTGGCGACAGAGCAACGGTTTATTGCTTTTTACTGCTCCATGAAATAGCACCAGACTGCACAATAGCACTAACCGCGTAACCTGTTACGGACTTTCTCTCATCGGTATCATTAGCCCAATCTGCATCTGAGTATGCCATTAATTCATTGTTACCATCTTGACTGTAGCAAAGTTTCGCGTGTTTTGTTCCCTTTAAATATCTAAACATTCTCTTTACTGCATTCCAATGATCTTGACTTGAATTGTTATTAAAACGACTTTAATAACTTACTGCGTGACAAATATATGGCCTTGTGCACTGTGTCAAATACATCATACTGCCAATTGCTTGCTGATAAGGAAAACTTTCACATAATGATTCTTTTTCGTTTTTCTTTTTAAGTTTGTGATTCGGATCCATAGGTACTTGTACTGAGTTACAATCAATCATATCATATTATTGGTCTAAAAATATCTTTCCATTTTCTTTGGTAATTCGAATATTTAAGCACTTTTTAGCTTCTCCTAGCAATTTTATACGCAATTCTTTGCATAGTTTTGAATTTAATTTTTCCTTAAAGTCTGTATCGTTGCTTATTAATAGCATATCATCGACGTAAATTGCTAAATATGTTCTTTTACCATTCCTGCAGTAATAATACACGCATGAATCATTTTTGGACCTCACAAAACCAATCTTTGGTCAAACTTGGTCTAATTTGCTGTTCCAAACTAAACTCGCTTGCTTTAAGCCATACAAAGCCTTGTTAAGTTCTAAGACCGTGTTTTCTTTTTTGCATTTAACACCATCTGGTTGATTAATAAATATTTCTTCATTTAACTCACCTAGTAAAAATGCTGTTACTGCATCCATTTGCTCGATTTCTAAATTATATTTTGCTGCCATCAACATTCTTAAAGATGTATAGCGAATTACTGGCGAGTATGTTTCCTCATAGTCAATGCCTTTTTTGGTAGTGTAGCCTTTAACAACTAAACGCGCTTTATACCTCTTTGAACCATCAGGTTCGTCTTTAGTTTTAAAAACCCACTTCGTTTTTATTGAATTTTTGCAATTGGAACGACTTACTTCAGTCCAAGTATTGTTGACTTCTAATGAATTAATTTAAGTGTTTGCCTCCTACAGCTCATGCAATAAAGACATAATCGTAATTAACACGACACTTTCGGAACACCCTATAAGTTTTAGTATTTGTTGCTATAGCGGCCACAGGTATACATCTTTTCTGAAAATTTCAAGAGTCTACCTATTATAGTTCAAAACTTAGGTCATATATATGCAAATCACATCACTATCGGAACACCCTTTAATTTTTAGGTTTATTTTTTTTTTGTATTTGTTTAAATAGCCAACTAAGTTTTAATTACTGTTTGTAAATTTTAAGGATATGCCTCCTACAGTTCAAGAAATAAGCACATATACGTGATTAACACGTCTCTATCGGAACACCCTATAAGCTTTAGTATTTGTTGATATAGTGGCAGCAGTTATAAATCTTCTGTGAAAATTTCAAGACTCTAACTATTATGGTGCCAGAGATAAAAGGCGCCGACAGACGGACGGACAGGCGGAGAGAAGGTCAGACGGCCGGACGGACAGACATTGTAGCAAAAACAACAGGGTTGCATTTTTACCCTTTCGGTACGAAACCCTAAAAATTATTATCGTGTTAATACAAATAGTCTTCCCCCCGGGAGTTCCAATTGTCACTGCAGGAAAGGCAAATGCTTTGACGCGGTTCACTCGGGGAAAATAGGGGCACCAGGTGCTAGGGTTCCTAGAGCCTAAATCTGGAAGAAAAGTTCTGTGTGTTAAAACATTCGGGCCCTCTTCGAGGCCCGACCAGTGCCCAAAGGACTGGTACCACGGGAATCGGTGGCCCCACAGAGAACCTATCTCTGTGACCGGTTATTGGTGAGGTCCCCTTCGGGGGTACATGTGGTGGTTGTGGTTTAAGATCGATTTATGTAGATAAGGTGCAAAGTCGATCAAGTGTGCCGTTGCACTCTCAACAGACCGAGTTTGAATAGTCTCCAAACCCCTAAGCAAGAGGCTATAATATGGAAATAGGCTTGCCTTGGAAAGGCTTGCCATATTATATAAATTGCTACTCATTGTGACTGTATCACACACAAAAAGCGATTGGTGGCAATCGTAAAGTGTTGTTATATTACACAATGGGGGCGCTAGTCTACGCATAAGTTTCACTCGGTGGTAAGACGACCGTCAGGTTAGGCCGAGTAGGCAGGTACTCACGTTAATCTTGTTCCACCCATAGTCTAGCGAAAAACAGATTGGATGAGAATAGTGGGCATCGTACCTTGCATACAAACTGAAGTAGTTTTGTCGTGCGTTTTTAGAAAATTTTCCCTAATACCAATGACTTTTATAAGAAGTACATATACACTGTACTGTATATGTACTACTGGAGCTGTAGGAGCTCCACAAACCTTGTCAGTTTTGTCATTTTTTATGTAAAAATGCACAAAATGTGTTTATACACATTATATGTGAACTTTAAAAAATGGGCAATAATGTGTATAAACACAGAATGTATATAAACATATTTTGCAATATTTTTAATTTTTTTTTTTCAAAAATATCCCTGAAAATGAACAACAAAGTTGGCCAAAATATCGGATAATAAAATATTTTTTTATAAAAACCCAAAGTTTTCAATAAATTTATTTATTTACACCAGGACCTTAAGCTAAAAACCAAAAAACAAAATTCAGTTATAATAATTAGATCTACAAAATCCTAAACATTTTTTTTTTATTTTTAAAATAAATGTGGTTTATGGTGACATAAATCAGACAAGCTACAAAAAAAAAACACCCTTTAAATTTATAATAATTTTCTTATTTGTCGCAGTCACTATTTAGTTAAACGCTTCTGCTGAAGGAAGTTGTGGGTGGAAGTTTATATTTCATTCATATTTATTTTCATTATAATTTTCGTGTTTAAAATGCATGTCAATTATGATGATGACGATGGCTGTATATGTATGTGTGTATACATGTGAAATTATACATATATTTACATATAATTAAAATTTATAAACCAAAATTGTATGACTGAGGCAGGGCGTGTAAAAATATTTACTTTTACTTATTTGAAGACTAAAACAGTGAAATTATTTCTATAATTTTATGGAAAATTTATAAATATAAAAATAAGATGTTTCTTTAAAATAAATGGGGTTTGAATGTGTTTCGATCTTCCTTAAATTCGCTAAAGTCTATCTCATGACTTCTGCTTCAAGCAATGGCACGCAAAAATATTTGTGAATTTTTGGATTTTTTTTTACATACCAGGTAGCGGCTGTAATAATTTAAAAAATTTTATTTTGGCGCCTTTGAATTGTTTTCAAGTTTAAAAGTGAGGAAAGGCCCCATAGCTGAATTCCCTAACATCATATCTTTTTTTTACGTGAAGTAAAAACTGTATAAATTAAAAAGAAAAAAAAATAGTTTCTTGGAAAAAACCGGTTACTTTAGTAAAAAAACCGAAATCAAAACCGTTCTTTAAACCACAAAACCCGTGAAACCGGTTTGCATTATCGGTTTTGAGTATGCTATTACAATAATACTGAAAGCATAAAAAACACTTTGGAGGTTATCAGCCAAAAACAGCAATAGCAACCCTGAATATTTGTTTGACTCCAATTAAAGGTTTTAATCACTTTTAAATTAAATTTCAATTAATTGTTTAATTGATTCAAATATATATTTGTTTAAAACAGGACAAAAAAATTCTAATTAAAAAAATAATTGAATCGATTTATTTTTTCATTTAATTTTCTGAATCTGAAACCCATTAAAAATATTTTTTTCTGTGAGTAAATCGGCAGATAAATGCCAGCCAGAATTCAATATAATCCCCGATAAAGCTTCGTTGAACTGGCGAATTATCTTAATGGCTTTGTCCGGGGCTCCACTATTTCAACCCTACAAAATACAATAAGTGCAGGATAAAAGGTGTTAAAAAACTGTCATATTGGTGGAGAGCTTGAAAATGTTGGCTTTTCTAATCAAATAATATCTCTGGTGTTGGCGCGTATGATTAGAGTGCTTAACATAAGGCAATTTAAGTGCCACAGGCTGCTCCTCACTCATTTCCATTCAAAAGGGCCCTTAGATGAATCGATAATTCTACCGTAAACAGATTTCAAATGCTGCTTTTTTATGTTGGGCTCGTAAACAATTCGGTAGAAGCCTTTGAATGTTTCAAAATAAACCCAGATTAATTGCTACACAACAATGGTCACCAAATTCCAAGGGCATAAATACAATTGTGGAACAAGATTAACGTGAGTACCTGCCTAGTCGGCCTAAGCTTACTGTGGTCTTACCACCGAGTGAAACTTAGGCGTAGACTAGCGCCCCCATTGTGTAGCATAACAACACTTTACGATTGCCACCAATCGCTTTTTGTGTGTGATACAGTCACAATGAGTAGCAATTTATATAATATGGCAAGCCTTATCCAAGGCAAGCCTAGATCCACATTATAACCTTGCTTGCTTAGGGGTTTGGAGACAATCCAAACTCCGTCTGTTGAGAGTGCAACAGCACACTTGATCGACCGTGCACCATACCTACATAAATCGATCTTAAACCACAACCACAACGGGTACCCCCGAAGGGGACCTCACCAATAACCGGTCACAGAGAGGATAGGCTCCCATGGTACCAGTCCTTTGGGTACTGGTCGGGCCTCGAAGAGGACCCGCAATGTTTATCGCAGACCTTTTCTTCCAGATTTAGGCTCTAGGAAACCTAGCGTCTGGTGCCCCTATTTTCTACGAGTGAACCGCGTTAAAGCATTTGCCATTCCTGCAGTGACAATTGGAACCCCCGGGGGTGGGGCTTACATACAAAGGATTTTTTCTGAAGAGACCATTTTGGAGGACAAAAAATCAACTCAAAATTTGAGAGGTTAATACCTTAAAGATTACTCTCCGCCGAAGGTAGAAAGAATATCATACCAGCAGACTACGTTTGATGACAGTACAAATTAAATAAAAATTTCGTAAAAATTGTCAGTTGTCTTTGGAAAGTTGACACTTTTCAAAAACCACCAATTTGTTTAATCCTAAATATTTATATTGAGGATGTAATAAAAATAATTGAAAATTTGAAAACTGCCCTTTAAATAATTATTTTTTTTTCTCGAAATTTTTTACCATATTTCCCACTGTAAATCCTTTTGCTGGTAAAACCTACGCCTTAATCATGTTTTTGCTTTAAGTATTTGTTCTTGCCTGTACTTGTATTGTTATTTGTTGTTGTATTGTTCTCAAATATGTGAAACATTTTTCCCATTAATGTTTGTGACATTTTTAAACTGCCATAATGTTGACATTAATATGTGAAATTATTTGTTGTAAATTAACAAAATGGCATACATTGCGCAAACATACCTGTACAAAAGGACTTTCTTCTTTTTTATTCTCTTTTATATACCCTTTACCACAGGTGGAAAGGGTATATATAAGTTTGTCATTCCGTGTGTAATTTCTACAATATGCATTTCCGACCTTATAAAGTATATATATTCTGGATCCTTATAAATAGAGAAGTTGATTAAGTGATGTCCGTCTATCCATCTGTCCGTGTTCGGGTAGTAATGTCATTTGCCAAGGCACCAGAAGAGATACAAACAATTTAACCACACCAATCTGTCAGGTATAGTTTTGTAAATTTTCGGATTGCAATTCAGCAACATCGGATCATTCCTTTGGAGGCTGCGGGCCAAAAACCGCGCCCACCTATATTTTTCATTATTTTTTTTTGTCAAATAAATACTAGACCGCGACAGGTAGATAGCAAGGAGTGCATACAGATCTCGGGGGATCAATAACCCCCTACAAGGGGCGATTTTTGTTTGTTTTTAGGTTGACAGGGTTTTTCTGCCTTGATTTGTATTAAAGACCTTTATACAAAGCAATAAACATAGAGGTAGCCAATTGACCCAGAGGGTACCCACTGGTAAATAGGAGAAGTTAAAAGGGGGGGGGGGGTCAATATGAGGAAATTTAATTTTTAAGGATTACTTTTTGCTTTAGTCTGACCATTCTAACTCAATATAGATTGCAGGAAGGTCTTAAATTGAACAAAAAAAAAAAAAAAAAAAAAATTCAATATAATTAAAAAACAAAAATTTTAAATTTAAAAAAAAATTAAATTTTTTTAATATTTACAAAACATTTTCAAAAAGATATTTTTACAGACAACTTTTGAAAAAATTTTTTTTAAAAAATTTTCAAAAAAAAAATTTCAAATAAAATTTTAGAAAAATTTTTCAAAAAAATATATTTACAAAAAATTTTAAAAAAATTTTTAAAAACAATTTTCGAAAAATTTAAAAACTTAATTTCAATATTTCTATGAAAATGAAAATCATGAGTGTGACATAACACTTATGACATAACACTTTGTATGTCCTTTATAGAATCGTAAACTATGCATTTGATCATGTCATGATGATCTTAAGCAAAGTTGTTGCCCATGAGTCGGCAGAGGTTTCTAAGTTAGCTCGATTAACTTCCGACAGGTGGCGCCACGGAAAATTACTCAAAATTAATTAAATCGTAAGTTGTGCATTTGATGATGGTATGATCTTTAGCAAAGTTGTTGAGCATGAGCCGGCGGAGCTTCCTAAATTGGTGGTGTTAATTTCCGACAGGTGGAGCCACAGAAAATGACTCAAAATCAATTAAGTCGTAAACTGTGCAATTGATCATGCTATGATCTTTAGCAAAGTTGTTGCGAATGAGCCGATGAAGGATTGTAAATTGATGCGATTAATTTCTGACAGGTGGCACCACTGAAAATTACTCAAAATTAATTAAATCGTAAGCTGTACATTTGATGATGGTATGAACTTTAGCAAAATTGTTGCGCATGTGCCGACGGAGGTTCCTAAGATGGTGGGGTTAATTTTCGACAGATGGCGCCACAGAAAATTGCGCTTTTTTCTGAAAAAGTGCTGAAGGGAGAATTTTCGCGTTAGAGGTAGTCAAATAGAGCTAAAAATAGCGCGAAAAGAGTTAAGTATCGCTGAGTATCGCTGAGTATCGCTGAATACAAAACTAATGTCAGCTAGCTAAGAATATATGTTTATACAGTATAATATTTTTTTAAATGCGTTTGATACTTAAATAGATAAGATCTCTGTTTTAAAATCTGGATGCAATAAATACATAGACAACATAAGGATACCGACTACAAACTGTCAAAAATAAAATACACACGTTTATAGGTAAACGATTATTTTGAAGCCAGCAAAGCTACATGGTTACACACGATCACCGTTGTGGCTGTAGTCAACATTGGCAAATTTCTATTTTATTCAACAAAATAAAATGTCACAAAATTGTAAATTACAAATTCATATTGAAACAAAAAGTTTTGGAGAAAATATTTATAATTTTTTGAAAAAGTTATTTAATTTGACAAAAGCAAAATAAGTATTTCTACAACAATGTCAGAGTTTATGATATAGCTGTCGTCTTCAATATCATTAAGTAGCTGACAACACGGCGACAATTGTAGCCAAAGGAATTTGTTTTCATTTTCCGGCGTCGCCGCTTTCATCACTTTCTTTAAAGCAAGAGCCCCCACGCAAACCCCTAAGGGTGTGTGAGCACATACACAATCTCAACCAGAATCTCACAAAGAGAACAAAACATGTAAAAATTTTAAAGCAATAGCATACCAGCTTTCAACAAGGTAGGTTTGTGTCACTTTGCTAAATATTTAGCAAACCAATGCGTATTCATTTTAACCACTTTTTTTGGTTGGGGGTCTTTGCTTTAAAGCATGAATAATGAGTTTTTTCTCATACGACTTATTTTAATTTATGTAAAGAGTCAACAATATGGATAATGCTGTACATTTCTGTATAAATAAAATCACCAAGGTGAAGGGTATAGAAGATTCGACACGGCCGAATATAGCACTTTTACTTGTTTAATATTAAAATTTATTTAAAAATATATTTTTTCATGGTGCATACTTCTAGGCTAAAAAAATAAGGAATATTTTATGAAATGTTTTCAGTGTTGGTGTTTCAAAATGTTACAAAATTAAATTTATTTGTAATTTTTAATGTATAAAATAAATACAAAATTAAATGTAAAATAAAACAAAGAAAAAAAAAATGAAATAAAAAACTCTCAGAAGAAATATAGCGAAATAATGAATATAATTTTTTTTTTGTAAAATACATTAAAGCAATTGAATTTTCTCGGTAGTGTGTAATTAATATTAATGAAACATCTCTTGCTTAGAGCTTTTATTTGATATAGAAAAAATCAATTAAACTAATTGCAAACCACACTTTATCAATGTCTTTAGAACTTTCAAAGTAACATACAAATCCATCAATAAACAAAGGCTGAGAGTTGGAAGCTTAAGGCTTTGGATGCTGACTTAACTCAGCTAAAAATTGATCATGACGAGCCATCCTTTTACCAGCCACATCCAGATAATACTACGAATAAATGAATTAGCACTAAATGTAATTAAAACTCAATAGCAATTGGCTGCGAAATATTTTGGAAAGGAACAAAAAAAAAAAAAAAAAAATAATCCAAAAAAAAAAAAGAGAAAATGGCAAAAAATACAAATGAAAAATAAGACCTAAAAACCTAAAGAAAATTTTTTCTTAAAACAAATAATCCTGTTTGTTATTTTCATGAAATGAAACTAAAGAAAATCAACGTATGCCCCACAACAAAAAAAAAAAAAAAAAAAAAAAATCACCTAAAATAAAAAAAATATCCAACAGTTTTTAAGCCAACTCTTGGCTACCAACAATGAGTTTTTAGCTTCTCTCTAGCCTTTTTGTAACTGGGCAAGCAATTTTTGCTATTTTTTTCTCTGCTAAAATATTTTCGATTTTATTTTTTTTTGCACTCTATCGACAATAAAACTTGACAAATCGAATTTTTCAACTGATGCCCGCACCATTACCGAATGCCATTTGTAACTTCAAACTGTTGAAGAATGAAAATAACAAAAACTAAAACCAAAACTGAAACTGGAACTAAAAAAAACTATTAAAAAATACTGTTAAAAAAACTTTACAATCATAGCAGCACTAGCACAACTTACACATCCTGTGATCTCGTTTGTTTTTGAAAATTACTTACCCATACATTCTCATCCAGAGCACCAAAGAATTAAAATTTATTTAAGCAGCAAATAACAAAATCTACTCACACAATCAACATCCTGCCGCTTAAACCAGGATGCATGAAACTGAATTTTGTTTTATATAAAATAAAAATTAAACTCTACAAGACAACGAATAAGACAATGAGCTATAGATTCTAAAAAGATATTATACTCTCTAGATGAAGGGAACGTTTTAATAAAAAAGGATGTCTTGCAAATGATAATTTTTTTCTTGTTTATTATAACTTTTCTTGAAAAAATGCTAATTTCAGACAATTTTTCCCTAGAAGAATTTGTTTTTTCAAGGCAAATTTTCTCTAGAAAAATTTTCTTGGCGGAAGGCTATTTTACTCTAGAAAAATTAGCTTTTTCAAGGTAACTTCTCTCTAGAAAAATGTACCTTGTTTAAGGCAATTTTAATTTAGCTTGTTGTAAGCAACTTTTATCTGCAGGAGTTTGACTAGGTGTAGGCAACTTTTCTCTTGAAAAATTTGCCTTTTGGTAGGCAACTTTCCTCTAGAAGAAGTTGCATAGTTGTAAGTATCTTTTCTTTAGAAAAATTTGCCTTGTTGCAGGCAAAATTTTTCTAGAGTTATTATGGTTTTTGTGGGCAACTTTTCTCTGGTAGAAGTTGCCTTGTTGTAGGCAACTCTTCTCCGGAAAAAAATCTGCAGAAAAATTTAGCTTGTTGTATTCAAAATTTCTTTAGAAAAATTTTCCTTGTCGTATGCATCTTTTCTCTGGAAGAGTTTGACTAGGTGCAGGCAACTTTAATTTAGAAAAATTTTCCTTTTGGTAGGCAACTTTTCTGTATAAATATTTGCCTTGTTATATTCAAATTTTCTTTAGAAGAATTTTCCTTGTCGTATGCATCTTTTCTCTGGAAGAGTTTGACTAGGTGTAGGCAACTTTTCTCTAGAATAATTTGCCTTTTGATAGGCAACTTTCCTCTAGAAGAAGTTGCCTAGTTGTGGGTATCTTTTCGCTAGAAAAATTTGCCTTGTTGTAGGCAACTTTTTTCTGGAAAAGTTAGCCTTGTTGGAGGCAACTTTTCTTTAAAAAAAAATTTACTTGTTGTATGCCACTTTTCTCGAGCAAAAAAAAAAAAAAATGCCTTGCCGTAGGCAACTTTTCTCTGGAAGAGTCTGACTTGTTGCAGGCAACTTTTTTCTAGAAGAACTAACCTTCTTGTAGGCAAATTTTCTCTAGAAAACCGGTCTTGTTGTAAGCAATTTTTCTCTAGAGATTTTGCCCTGTTATAAGAAACTTTTCTCTAGAATAATTTACTTGTTGAAAGCAACATTCTCTAGAAACTAGGCAACTTTTCTCTAGAAGAATTAGCCTTGTTGTAGACAACTTTTCTCTTAAAGAATTCACCTTGTTGTAGGCAATTTTTCTATAGAAAAATTTGCCTTGTTGAAGGCAACT